>CM061748.1:37283155-37883155 GCA_030979885.1 Lolium multiflorum | reverse complement strand
ATGGCAGTACTGCCAACCCTGGAGGAACAAGCAGGAGCCCTCCTTGGCTGGAAAGCCACACTCGAGAGACCACCAGCCGAGCTCCGATCATGGGGAACGGGAAACACTACTACACGGCCGTGCAGCTGGCATGGCATCAGCTGCAGCAAGCATCAACAAGGCCACCAAGAGGTGATCACAGAGATCTCTTTGCGGGGGTTGGGGTTGAGAGGGGAGCTCGACGCCCTCAACTTCAAAGCTTTGTCAACCTTGACGAGCATCCAGCTCGCGCACAATCAGATAAGGGGCTCCTTTCCAGCTGCTCTAGCATCATCTTTGACAAGCCTGCGACACCTGATGCTCCAGGAGAATGAGCTCTCTGGCAAAATACCATGGCAAATAAAACACCTAGAGAGTCTTGTAACGCTGGTCGTGTGCAACAATCACTTGAATGGTCCCATCCCCAGCGAACTAGGCAACCTAAACAAGCTGGTTAGATTAGACCTATCCAGCAACAACTTCACGGGTCGCGTTCCAAGAAATTTAGGGAATCTTACTGAACTCACTATCTTGTACCTTGATGGCAATCAGGTACTTGGGCATATTCCTCGAGAACTAGGTTACCTGGAAAATTTACAAGAGTTGGCTCTTAGCAATAACAAACTCATTGGCTCCATCCCCGATACGTTTGGGAGTTTGGTTAATATCACTACCTTGTACCTATGGGGTAACCAACTTTCTGGGCGTCTTCCTCGAGAACTAGGTTACCTAGTGAATTTAGAAGACTTGAAACTCAGTGATAACGAATTCATTGGTTCCATCCCCAATATCTTTAGAAATTTGACAAAGCTCAGTACCTTGTACCTTTTTGGTAATCAGTTATCTGGATATCTTCCCCGAGAAATAGGTTACCTGGTGAATCTAGAAGAGTTGGATCTCAGTGATAACCAACTCATGGGTTCCATTCCCACAATGATTGGAAATTTGACCAAACTTAGTGTCTTATTCCTCGATCATAATATATTCTCTGGACATATTCCTGAAGAAATTGGAACATTAACGGATCTCAAATATCTGCAACTTGGTGGGAACAATCTCTCTGGTCCTCTGCCACCCAAGTTGTGTGCTGGAGGATTTCTCAAGAACTTAACTGCATTTGATAACAACCTTAATGGACCTCTGCCGACAAGTTTGCTAAATTGTAGAAGCTTAGTCAGAGTTCGTCTTGAAGGGAATCAACTAGAAGGGGATATCTCTGAATTGGGGATTCACCCAAATCTTGTGTATATGGATATGAGCTCAAACAAATTGTTTGGCCAATTGTCTTATCATTGGAGGGAATGTCGTAATCTTGCCATGCTACACCTGTCGAACAACAACCTCCTAGGAAAAATACCTGCAAGTATAGGGGAACTGTCTCAGCTAGAGCTACTTAATCTTTCATCAAATAAGTTTGAAGGAGAGCTTCCAAGTGCAGTGGGCAATCTACAAAAATTGTCCCAATTAAGTGTCGCAAACAATTTTCTCCATGGAAGCATTCCACAAGAAATTGGAGCATTGTCCAACTTGGAGATCCTGGATTTGTCATCAAATAATCTAAGTGGTTTGATACAAGGTTCATTCAATAACTGTTTGAAGCTTAATTTTTTGAAATTGAGTCACAATAACATTAAAGGAAACATACCTACCGATCTAGGGGTGCTGTTCAATTTACATGAACTGTTGGACTTAAGTGATAATTCCTTTGGTGGGGAGATACCAAGTCAATTGAGTGGTCTGACCATGCTAGATGCTTTGAATCTTTCGCACAATGAATTGACTGGATTAATTCCATCATCATTTGGGAGTATGGGAAGTTTGACATCCATTGATGTATCTTACAATGAATTGGAAGGACCAGTACCAGAGAGTAGGTTCTTCCAGGGAGCACCGGTCCAGTGGTTCATGCATAATAAGTTGCTATGTGGTGAAGTGAAAGGATTGCCTCCTTGTACTATTGCAACTCATGAAGGAAGACAGAGGAATGCATACAAAATAATTGTTGTAGCAACGGTTCCTATTTTGTTATCTCTTGTTCTTCTCGCAGCTACAGTGATGTTCTGGCATGGAAGGAGGAAATCCAAACAAATTATTTCCAATAAAGAAACACAAGCAAATGTGTTCTCCATTTGGAGCTTTGATGGGGTAGATGTGTTCAAGCAAATCGTTGAAGCAACTAAAGACTTTAGTGAGATGCATTGCATTGGAACTGGGAGTTATAGATCTGTCTACAAAGCCACACTTAAAACAGGTGAGATATTTGCAGTGAAGAAGATACACATAATAGAAGAAGATTATTGCATGAATGAGTCGGTGTTCAATCGTGAGATTGTGGCTTTGTTGCAGATTCGGCATCGAAACATCGTAAAATTATTCGGGTATTGTTCCTCTAGCAAAGGGAGGTTTCTTATATATAAATACATGGAGAGAGGAGACTTGGTAGAAACACTGAGATCGAATGAAAGGGCAATAGAATTGGATTGGAAAAGGCGGATACAACTTGTGCTCGATGTGGTTCATGCTTTGGCATTCATGCATCATGATTGTTCCTCACCAATAGTCCATCGGGATATAACAAGCAAAAACATTTTGCTTGATGTGGAATTTAGAGCTTACATCTCGGATTTTGGGACTGCTAAAATTCTCAATGTTAATGGCCGGAATATCACACAAATTGCTGGAACTAAAGGATACCTTGCACCAGGTAAATAAAAGTCAAATCATGTACTATTCTCTAGACTTAGATATGTCATATATGTGTGTTGCTTTTATATATGCAGAACATTATGATACTCGGAACTTTGTATTGCAATATTGATGAACTATTTGCTACTGATTGCAGAGCTAGCATATACACAAAATGTGACAGAGAAGTGTGATATATACAGCTTCGGAGTGCTTGCTCTGGAGCTATTTATGGGATCCCATCCAGGCGATCTGCTTTCATCCCTCCACTTGACAACCAACAAGAATGATGTGTGCATGAAGAATCTGCTTGACTCCAGGCTCGAGATACCTGATGCTGAAACCGCTAGAGAGATCTACGGCATGCTCAGTGTTGCAGTTCAGTGCCTGGAGCCTAACCCATCACGCAGGCCAATGGCACGAAGTGCTAGTGATGAGCTATCTGCTGGGTTTAAGATATACGGAGACCAACATGTTGATTATCTAGACGCCGTCCTGACCATTCCGACCCAATAGTGCCGATGGCCATCGATGAGAAATTGGTAGTCCCGTGTATTTTCTTCGCTGCTGCCTACGGTTCGTGCTTACATGGACGAGGAGTTGGTGCTCCTATTTGTTTTATATATGCATAAACTTCGGATTGTTTGGAACTAGTAAATAAAGTTGGAATAATAACGAATGTATTGTACTAGTAAACTTTTTTTTGTACATGTGAAGGTGATTGTATTTTCTAAGTCAAAATGTTCCTGATGGTTCTTATATTATTTCCTGTCAATTGTTTGGCCATGTACATCTCTTAGTGGGTGTGGTGTCGTGTTTTATACTACCTCGCAATAATCCAGAAATTATGAGTTCACTCGAAACGAACGATTTTCCTGGGAGGCGAGCTTGCTTCATCGTTGACATGGTACTTGTCATCTTACCCACATTTAATTGTAAGATGAGATTTCAGAAAAAAATATGAAAGATAATATGATGGCTCTGTACTTGTGGCCTGTCGAGATACATGATTGTCTTTGTGGTTGCAGGATCATGGTTTCCGGACTCACAACTCTAGTGTCTAGTCATAGAAGAACTTCTCTAATTAAATGATTATTGTCTATTATTTATGATTTTCTGAGACTTTAGAGCTTGCAGTAATGCATAGACGTAGCAGATCGTATGGAAAAGGCACTAATTAATTCTCATTACGGCATATCGCAGTGTGTTAATTCATGGAGTACAAACAGATTAAAGCATCTCTAAATCAATATCCTGAAGAATTGGTATATGTATGCAATCAATCAACTTTAGCACATAGCAACGGAAGGAGGAAACTAACCCAGTGAGGGGAAATAGGAACATGTAGTGCGCCCTCTTTGGGCTGATCTTGACCGCGTCCGTACATGAGAGCTGTAGAGAGATGAGAAAGGGGATTATTCACCTGGTACGGTACCGCCTCCGCACAGGGCGTCATCTCGGCTACAGCCGCGGTCTCTTGCGGTGGCAGAGCATCACCGGCGCGAAGGCTAGCGCCAAGGTCGAGCCATCCTCGCGCTCACTTGGGCCTAGTCGAGAAAACAAGGCGCTCAAGGGGGCACCATCTTCCCCTCTCCCACGGTTCCGCCAGCCTCCTCGCCGCCTCCATTGCATCATTTGCTCGTCGAGCCGCCGGCCGCCGCTGGCCCATCGGGTTTGTGATGTCCGTCCTATGATGGGGACGACAATCACAGGAAAAGTAGCAAGCAAAATAGATGGGAAAGCAGAATCGGGGTGAGGGGACGAACTGGAGGTGAGGGATAGATGAGGTCTGGTCTATTTAACACTTACAGCTGGGCCACTTGGGTCCACAGCGCCAGCTCAACGAACCCACACACGCCTACACACTTTCCTAGCCACTTTCTGACTGACGGCTGGGCCCTTCGTTGCTCGCTGAATCCACTTCGGTGGTCAGCGACTCGCTGTCCACCAGCATCGATGGTGCAGGTGTGACACTTGCCCCCGCTTGAGCATGATCCACCTCCCAAAGACCTGCATCAAGAAATCGTTGACGAAGAACTTGATTCCCATGAAGCTTGTTCCTCTGGCAAGTCCTGCCACTTGATTCGCACCTGTATCGCTGCAGCATTGCCGGCACGCACCATGCGACGCTCGAGGATAGCTTCCGGTCGAGCAAGGGTTGAAGCCAGATCAGATGTCCTTGGTAGTTCACTAAAAATCGGTGTGTATCTGTCAGTGAATGGCTTTAGCTGGGATACGTGAAACACCGGGTGAATCTGAGCAGCAGGCAACTCCAATTTGTAAGCAAGAGCACCAATGCGCTCAACGATTTTGTAGGGACCAAAGTACTTATAGGCTAGCTTGTGGCAAGGGCGATTGACCACTGAGTGTTGAGCATAAGGTTGAAGTTTTAGAAGAACCTGCTCACCAACTTGAAACTGATGCTCCGTTCTGTTTTTGTCTGCCTTGGACTTCATCCGAGCCTGTGCCTGTGCCAGATATGCACGCAGCAACTCAATTTGTGCCTGGTAATCAAGAGTGGCTTCACTTGCGGCGGAGTCTTGTGCGACTGTCAGATTTGGAAGAGCACCAAAGTTGGGTTCAGTGCGGTATAACGCCTTAAAAGGGGAACAACCCAGCGCGGTATGATAACTGGTGTTGTACCAGAATTCTGCCATGGGAAGGCATTGACGCCAGTGCTTGGGCTCATCCTGTACTGCACATCTCAGGTATTGCTCCAGACATTGGTTGACCCTTTCGGTCTGACCATCTGTCTGGGGGTGGTATGCTATGCTGTAATGAAGCTTTGTACCAACAGCAGCAATCACCGCCTTCCAAAAGGCACTGGTAAATACTTTGTCACGGTCTGATATGATAGACAATGGGATACCGTGGAGTTTCACCACATTGTCCACATAAACTTTGGCAACTGACTTGGCTGTGTAAGGATGACGAAGAGGTAGGAAATGGGCATACTTGGTTAATCGATCCACCACAACCAATATCACATTAGCACCATCAGACATAGGAAGTCCATCCATAAAATCCATAGTAATATCTTGCCAGGCTCCTTTTGGTGGTGGTAATGGCTGTAACATGCCTGCTGGCTTTGTATTAGTGTGTTTAGCTTGCTGACATACTGAACACTGGCGTACAAACACCTCCACGGCCAATTTCATGCCTGGCCAATAGTATAACTTCTTGGCTCGTTGGTATGTTGCTTGAATGCCGAAGTGGCCTCCCACTGCACTATCATGCAAGTTGGATATCAACTTAGTTTGCATTGCCAAGTTGTTGCCAATTACCAGCCTACCTTTGAATTTAATCAAGCCTTGCTCTAGGGAATACCCTTTTTCATTTGGAGAATGTAAAGCCAACTGCTGTAGCAATATCTGCATATCAGGATCAGTGGTGTATGTATCCAGAACCTCTGTAACCCATTCAGGACGACAAATAGAGGCCGTCTGAATTTCCAATAGATGGCCAACACGTGAGAGGGAATCAGTTGCTGCATTCTCCACTTCTTTCTTGTATTTGAACTGGAATTGCAAACCAATGAGTTTAGACATTGCCTTGCGTTGCAAATCGGAGGATAGTTGTTGATCACTGAGGTTGCAAAGGCTTTTATGATCTGTCATAATCAAAAAGGGACCTCTCTGCAAATACTGACGCCATTTATCTACTGCCATGATCACTGCCATGAACTCCTTCTCATAAATAGATAATTTGCGATTCATGATTCCCAAAGCCTTGCTCATATATTCTATGGGGTGGCCCTGTTGCATCAGAACGGCGCCGACGCCCGTGTCACACGCATCTGTCTCAATGACAAAGGGAAGCGTGAAGTCTGGCAACGCTAGAACTGGTGTTTGTGCCATGGCTCACTTCAACTTGAGAAAAGCCTCCTGAGCTTCAGCTGACCATTCAAAGCCCTTTCTTCTCAACAGGTTTGTGAGAGGTTTGGAAATAATTCCATAATTCGCCACGAATTTGCGGTAGTAGCCGGTAAGTCCCAGAAATCCACGCAACTCTGTCGGGTTTGTTGGCACTGGCCACTGTTCCATTGCTGCAGTCTTCTCAGGATCAGTCACAACTCCTTCATCCGAGATAATATGGCCAATATAATGAATGCTACGCTGGCCAAACTCACATTTGGAGAGTTTGATGAAAAATCGAGAATCTCGCAAGATGTCAAAAACCATTCTCAAGTGAGTCAGATGCAAGGACCAAGAAGGGCTATAAATCAAGATGTCATCCAAGAAAACGATCACAAATTTGCGAAGGTAGGGAGCAAAGATCGAATTCATGATGCATTGGAACGTAGCAGGAGCATTGGTTAGGCCGAAGGGCATTACCCGGAATTGAAAGTGTTCGTGGTGACTCTTGAACGCGGTTTTGTCTTCATCCTCCGGGCGCATGCGAATTTGGTGATATCCAGCTCGGAGGTCAAGTTTTGTGAAGAACTTCGTTCCTTGCTAGTTCATCCAACAGTTCATCGACCACATGCAGAGGAAATTTGTTTTTTACAGTGAGCGAGTTCAGCCTGCGATAGTCGACACAAAACTGCCAAGTTCCATCCTTCTTTTTTACGAGGAGCACGGGTGAGGCAAAAGGGCTCATGCTAGGCGTGACTACTCCAGCTGCAATCATCTCTGCGATTTGCCGTTCGATCTCGTCCTTTTGCAAAGGTGAGTATCGATACGGACGAGAGTTCACTGGCCTTGCTTCAGAGTCCAAAGTGATAGCATGATCAAGTGCGCGCTGAGGAGGCAAAGAGGTAGGAGCAGCAAAAATGTCACTGAATTCTGACAGAAGATTCTGCATGTCAGGAGACAGAGCAGCCATCGTTGTTTCAGCAAATTGCATTGTTGGATCAAGAACGGCCATCACCCAAATATCATTGGTATCCACCAACTCCTGTAGTTCTATGATGCGTGCAATTAACACACGTCCGTTGGGAACCCCAAGAGGAAGGTGTGATGCGTACAGTAGCAAGTTTTTTCCTCAGAAAGAAACCAAGGTTTATCAAACCAGGAGGAGCCAAGCAGTTGAAGGTGATGGCGGTGTAGTGCGGCGCAACACAGGGATTCCGCGCCAACGTGAACCCGCACAACACAATCAAAGTTGCCCCAACGTAAAAGTGAGGTTGTCAATCTCACCGGCTTGCAAAACAAAGGATTAACCGTATAGTATGGAAGATGATGATTTTTTTAAGAACAGAAAAACAATTGCAAGAGATTGTATTTCAGATGTAAAGAATAGACCGGGGTCCAGTTCACTAGTGGTGTCTCTCCCATAAGATAAATAGCATGTTGGGTGAACAAATTACACTTGGGCAATTGACAAATAAAGAAGGCATAACAATGCACATACATATATCATGATGAGTACTATGAGATTTAATCAGCATTACGACAAAGTACATAGACCGCCATCCAAGATGCATCTATGCCTAAAAAGTGCACTTTCAGGTTATCATCCGAACCCCTTCCAGTAGTTGCAAGCAACATACAATTGCATTAAGTATGGTGCGAATGTAATCAACACAAATATCCTTAGACAAAGCATTGATGTTTTATCCCTAGTGGCAACAACACATCCACAACCTTAGAACTTTCTGTCATTGTCCCAGATTTAATGGAGGCATGAACCCACTATCGAGCATAAATACTCTCTTGAGTTACAAGTATCAACTTGGCCAGAGCCTCTACTAGCAACGAGAGCATGCAAGAACATAAACAACTCATATATGATAGATTGATAATCAACTTGACATAGTATTTAATATCCATCGGATCCCAACAAACACAACATGTAGGATTACAAATAGACGATCTTGATCATGATAGGCAGCTCACAAGATCGAACATGATAGCGCAATTAGGAGAAGACGGCCATCTAGCTACTGCTATGGACCCATGGTCCAGGTGAACTACTCACACATCAACGGAGGCGATCATGGCGATGAAGATTCCTCCCGGAGATGATTCCCCTCTCAGTGGTGCCGAGGCGATCTCCCGAATCCCCCGAGATGGGATTGGCGGCGGCGGCGTCCTAGTAAGGTTTTCCGTATCGTGGCTCTCGACTGGGGTTTCGCGACGAAGACTATATGTAGGCGGAAGGGTAGGTCGTGAGAGTCGCGAGCCCACACAACAAGCCGGCGCGGCCAGGGCTTGGGCCGCGCCGCCCTAGTGTGGCGTCGCCTCGTGGCCCCACTTCGTATCTCCCTCGTCTTCTGGAAGCTTCGTGGAAAATAAGCCCAAGCAAGGATTTCATTCCAATTCCGAGAATATTTCCTTACTAGGATTTCTCAAACAAAAACAGCAGAAAAACAATCGGCCTTCTGCATCTCAATAGGTTAGTGCCAGAAAATGCATAATAATGACATATAAGTGTATAAAACATGTGAGTATCATCATAAAGTAGCATGGAACATAAGAAATTATAGATACTTTGAGACGTATCAAGCATCCCCAGCTTAGTTCCTACTCGCCTCTAGGTAAACGATAACAATGATAATTTCTGAAGTGACATGCTATCATAATCTTGATCAATACTATTGTAAAGCATATGAGGCGAATGAAGTGATTGCAATGGTAAGACAATGATTAAACAACTGAATCATATAGCAAAGAGTTTTCATGAATAGTACTTTCAAGACAAGCATTAATAAGACTTGCATAGGAGTTAACTCATAAGGCAATAAATTCTTAGTAGAAAGCTTTGAAGCAACACAAAGGAAGATATAAGTTTCAGCAGTTGCTTTCAACTTCAACATGTATATCTCATGGATAATTGTCAACACAAAGTAATATGATGAATGCAAATAAGCAATATATGTAGGAATCAATGCACACTAACACAAGTGTTTGCTTCTAAGATGGAAGGAAATAGGTAAACTGACTCAACATAAAGTAAAAGAATGGCCCTTCGCAGAGGGAAGCAGGGATAAAATCATGTGCTAGAGCTTTTCAAGTTTTCAAATCATATAGAGAGCATAAAAGTAAAGTTTTGAGAGGTGTTTGTTGTTGTCAACGAATGGTAATGGGTACTCTAACTACCTTATCAACCAGACTTTCAAGAGCGGCTCCCATGAAGGACGTTATTTCTACCAGGTAGATCATCCTTCTTCTCTTTTGTTTACACATTTATTATTTATGGATGACACTCCTCCCCACCTTTGCTTTCTCAAGCATGGCTAACCGAACTCTATGCCTTCCAACAATCTCATACCATGGAGGAGTGTCTATATTTTTTCTTTTCTTTTTTTTCTTTTTGCAAAATTAATTGCTCCTCTGATGGATAAAGCATGTGAAGAGAATTATTAATGAAAGTTAATTAATCGGGGCTGGGAACCCCATTGCCAGCCTCTTTTTGCAAAATTATTGGATAAGCGGATGAGCCACTAGTCCATTGGTGAAAGTCTGTCCGAAGTAAATGACAAGATCGAAAGATAAAAACACCACATACTTCCTCATGAGCTATAAACATTGACACAAATAAGAGGTAATAAATATTGAATTGTTTAAAGGTAGCACATGAAGTATTTACTTGGAATGGCAGAAAATACAGGTAGTAGGTAGGTATGGTGACACAATGGCATAGGTGTTGGCTCAAGGTTTGGATGCACGAGAAGCATTTCCTCTCAGTACAAGCTTGGCTAGCAAGGTTGTTTGAGCAAACACAAGTATGAACCGGTACAACAAAACTTACATAAGAACATATTGCAAGCATTATAAGACTCTCTACATCGTCTTCCTTGTTGTTCAAACACCTTAACAAATATCTAGACCTTAGAGAGACCAATCATGCAAACCAAATTTCAACAAGCTCTAAGTAGTTCTTCATTAATAGGTGCAAAGTACATGATGCAAGAGCTTAATCATGATCTATATGAGCATAACAATTGCCAAGTATCAAATTATCCAAGACATTATACCATTTACCACATGCGGCATTTTCCGCCTAACCATATATCAATGAACGAAGTAGTTCAACCTTCGCAATGAACATTAAGAATAAAGCTAAGAACATATGTGTTCATATGAAACAGCGGAGCGTGTCTCTCTCCCATATAAAGAATTCTAGGATCCAACTTTATTCAAAACAAAACAAAAACAAAAGCAAACAGACGCCTCCAAGTAAAGCACATAAGATGTGACCGAATAAAAATATAGTTTCACTAGAGGAACCCGATAATGTTGATGAAGAAGGGGATGCCTTGGGCATCCCTTAGCTTAGATGCTTGAGTCTTCTTAAAATACGCAAGACGGGGCATCCCCAAGCTTAGACTTTTCACTCTTCTTGATCATATGGTATCATACTCCTCTCTTGACCCTTGAAAACTTCCTCCACACCAAACTCGAAACAAACTCATTAGAGGGTTAGTGCATATAATTGAAAATTCATACATTCAGAGGTGACATAATCATTCTTAACACTTTGACATTGCACAAAGCTACTAAAGTTAACGGAACAAAGAAATCCATCAAACATAGAACAGCAATGCAAATAAAAGGCAGAATCTGTCAAAACAGAACAGTCCGTAAAGACGAATTTTCCAGGGGCACTTAACTTGCTCAGATGAAAATGCTCAAATTGAATGAAAGTTGCGTACATATCTGAGGATCACGCACGTAAATTGGCAGAATTTTATGAGTTATATACAGACGGGGCTGCTCAATTTCGTGACAGCAAGAAATCTGTTTCTGCGCAGTAATCCAAATCTAGTATTGACTTTACTATCAAAGACTTTACTTGGCACAACAATGCAATAAAATAAAGATAAGGAGAGGTTGCTACAGTAGTAACAACTTCCAAGACTCAAATATAAAACAAAAGTGCTGTAGTAAAAACATGGGTTGTCTCCCATAAGCGCTTTCGCAGAAAGTGTGAATCAAGTATTATCAAGAGATGAAGCATCGACATTACCTTGGGTGTTGGGAGTTTCCTTAACAATGCATTGTATCTGGTCTATATAAGTAACTCCTCTTTGTACGCTTTTAGGCTTACTATTCTCATCAAACAAATTTTTAGGAACAAGCCAAGCATAATTATTTTCTAGAGCTTCATGCATTCCTAGGAGCTTACTAGGTATCGGTGCTTTAATCTCCTTACCATCATTAACATTACTAGTGTACCTTATTTTATCCATGTCCATCTTTTCAAGTGTTCTTTTAAAATCAGGGAACAAACCAAGCCTCTTATGCTTGATAAAAACTTTTCTAGCTTCTTTAACTATATCTTCAAATTCTCTAACAAGGACTTTTAAAACAAAATTTCTCTTTTCTCCCATCTCCATATCAGAAAGTGTAAGAAACATATGTTGTATTATGGGATTGAGATTAACAAATCTAGTTTCCAACATGTGTACTAAACAAGCAGAAGCACTTTCATAAGTAGGAGCAACTTTTAATAATGGTATATCTTCAAAATCTTCATCCATACTAACATGGGTGAAAAATTCTTCTATATTATCTCTTCCAATTATAGACCCTCGGCCTACCGGTATATCTTTTAGAGTGTACTTAGGAGGAAACATGATGAAATAAACAAAAGGTAAATAAAGTAAATGCAAGTAACTAATTTTTTTTGTGTTTTGATATAGAGAACAAGACAGAAATAAAGTAAAGCTAGCAACTAATTTTTTTGTGTTTTGTTTTAGTGCAGCAAACAAAATAGTAAATAAAGTAAAGCAAGACAAAAAAAAGTAAAGAGATTGGAAGTGGAGACTTGATACGTCTCAAACGTATCTATAATTTCTTATGTTCCATGCTTGTTTTATGACAATACCTACATGTTTTGTTCACACTTTATATCGTTTGATGCATTTTCCGGAACTAACTATTGACGAGATGCCGAAGGGCTGGCCTGTTTTCTGCTGTTTTTGGTTTCGAAATCCTAGTAAGGAAATATTCTCTGAATCGGACGAAATCAATGCCCAGCATCCTATTTTTCCACGAAGCTTCCAACACCCGAGAGCCGGCCAGAGGGGCCACAGGCCACCCGCATGAGGGCCGCGCAGCCAAGGGGGGGCCCGCGCCCCCCTAGTGTGCCGTCGCCTCGTTGACCTTCCTCGACGCCGCCTCTTCGCCATATAAAGGTCCCCGACTAAACACGATACGAAAAGCCACGGACGAGAAACCTTCCGTAGCCGCCGCCATCGCGAAGCCAAGATCCGGGGGACAGAGTCTCCGTTCCGCACGCCGCCGGACGGGGAAGTGCCCCCGAAGGCTTCTCCATCGACTCCACCGCCATCTTCATCAACGCTTTGCCTCCCATGAGGAGGGAGTTCTTCATCGAGGCTCGGCTGTACCGGTAGCTATGTGGTTAATCTCTCTCCATGTACTTCAATACAATAATCTCATGAGCTTCCTTACATGATTGAGATTCATATGATGATGCTTGTAATCTAGATGTCATTATGCTAGTCAAGTGGGTTTTACTTATGTGATCTCCGGAGACTCCTTGTCCCACGTGTGTAAAGGTGACAGTGTGTGCACCGTGTGGGTCTCTTAGGCTATATTTCACAGAATACTTATTCACGTTACGAATGGCATAGTGAAGTGCTTATTTATATCTCTTTATGATTGTAATGTGTTTTGTATCACAATTTATCCGTGTGCTACTCTAGTGATGTTATTAAAGTAGTTTATTCCTCCTGCACGGTGTAATGGTGACAGTGTGCATCGTGTAGTACTTGGCATAGGCTATGATTGTGATCTCTTGTAGATTATGAAGTTAACTATTGCTATGATAGTATTGATGTGATCTATTCCTCCTTCATAGTGTGATGGTGACAAGTGGTGCATGCTATGTTAGTACTTGGTTTGGTTATGTTGATCTATATGGCACTCTAAGGTTATTTAAATATGAACATTGAATATTGTGGAGCTTAACTCCGCCATTGAGGGTTCGTGTAATCCTACACGCTTAGTGGTGTTCATCATCCAACAAGAGGGTGTGGAGAGTCTAGCATCTATCTATTTATTCTGTTATGATCAATGTTGAGAGTGTCCACTAGTGAAAGTATGATCCCTAGGCCTTGTTCCTAAATAAATCGCTGCTTGTTTACTGTTCTACTGCATGATTACTTCTCGCAATATTACTACCATCAACGCACGCCGCCAAGCACTTTTTCTGGCCGTACTACCGCTCATATTCATTCATACCACTTGTATTTCACTATCTCTTCGCGAACTAGTGCACCTATTAGGTGTGTTAGGGACACAAGAGACTTCTTGCTTTGTGGTTGGGTTGCATGAGAGGGATATCTTTGACCTCTTCCTCCCTGAGTTCGATAAACCTTGGGTGATCCACTTAAGGGAAACTTGCTGTTCTACAAACCTCTGCTCTTGGAGGCCCAACACTGCCTACAAGAATAGAAGCACCCGTAGACATCAAGCACTTTTCCGGCGCCCGGGAGGAAAGGTAAAAGGCACTTATACTCCGGTAACAGATTTTTCCCGCGCCATTGTGTGCTGAAGCTATTTCCTTTAGATCCTGCAATTGCATCTTTTTGTTTCTTGGTTTACACTAGTTAGGCATAATGGACAACAATGAGCTTCTTATTCTATTTCCTGATTTAAGACATGGATGGTTTGATGCGAAAATTAAAAAACTTATGGAACACATTAGTATGAACGCTTTGAAGACCATTGTTGCTAATGATTTGGAAAATTCTAAGCTTGGGGAAGCTGGCTTTGATGAGCATGATATTTTTAGTCCCCCAAGCATTGAGGAGAAAATTTTCTTTGATGATACTTTGCCTCCTATTTATGATGATTATAATGATAGTGGTCTTTTGGTGCTTACTATGGAGAGTAAATTTGATTATGATTATACTATGCCTCCTATATTTGATGATGAGAATAATAATGATAGCTACTTTGTTGAATTTGCTCCCACTACAACTAATAAAATTGATTATGCTTATGTGGAGAGTAATGACACTTTTATGCATGTGAATAAGAATGCTTTATGTGATACTTATATTGTTGAGTTTGTTCATGATGCCTCTGAAAATTATTATGAGAGAGGAAAATATGGTTGTAGAAATTTTCATGTTACTAAAACACCTCTCTATATGCTGAAATTTTTGAAGTTACACTGGTTTTATCTTCCTATGCTTGTTACTTTGCTCTTCATGAACTTGTTTATTTACAAGATTCCTTTTCATAGGAAGCATGTTAGGCTTAAATGTGTTTTGAATTTGCTTCTTGATGCTCTTTGCTTCAACTCTTATTTCTTATGTGAGCATCATTAAAATTGCTGAGCCCATCTTAATGGCTATAAAGAAAGAACTTCTTGGGAGATAACCCATGTGTTTATTTTACTACAGCACTTTTGTTTTATATTTGAGTCTTCGAAGTTGTTTACCACTGTAGCAACCTTTCCTTATCATGTTTTTGTGCCAAGTAAAGTCTCTATGGTAAAGTTGATGCTAGATTTGGATTGCTGCGCAGAAACAGCATTGCTGTCTGTCACGAATTCGTGCAGAAGTCTCTGTAAAAAATCAAAAAATCTGCAAATTTACGTGTGTGATCCTCAGATATGTACGCAACTTTCATTAGTTTTGAGTTTTTCTGTTTGAGCAAGTCTAGTGCCCCTTTCAGGTTCGTCTTTACGGACTGTTCTGTTTTTGACAGATTCTGCCTTTTATTTCACATTGCCGCTTTTGTTAAGTTGAATGAGTTTCTTTGTTCCATTAACTTTCAGAAGTTTTGTGCAATGTCCAGAAGTGTTAAGAATGATTGTGTCACCTCTGAACATGTGAATTTTTGATTGTGCACTAACCCTCTAATGAGTTTGCTTAAAGTTTGGTGTGGAGGAAGTTTTCAAGGGTCAAGAGAGGATGATGATATACTATGATCAAGAAGAGTGAAGAGTCTAAGCTTGGGGATGCCCCCGTGGTTCACCCTGCATATTTTAAGAAGACTCAAGCGTCTAAGCTTGGGGATGCCCAAGGCATCCCCTTCTTCATCGACAACATTATCAGGTTTCTTCTCTTGAAACTATATTTTTATTCGGTCACATCTTATGTACTTTACTTGGAGCGTCTGTGTGTTTTATTTTGTTATCTTAGTTCTCTGAATAAATAAGTTCATCCTTGTGTGGGAGAGAGACACGCTCCGCTGGTTCATATGAACACATGTGTTCTTAGCTTTTAATGTTCATGGCGAAGGTTGAAACTGCTTTGTTCATTGTTATATGGTTGGAAACAGGAAATGCTACATGTAGTAATTGATAAAATGTCTTGGATAATTTGATACTTGGCAATTGTTGTGCTCATGTTTAAGCTCTTGCATCATATACTTTGCACCCATTAATGAAGAAATACATAGAGCTTGCTAAAATTTGGTTTGCATATTTGGTCTCTAAGGTCTAGATAATTTCTAGTATTGAGTTTTGAACAACAAGGAAGACGGTGTAGAGTCTTATAATGTTTACAATATGTCTTTTATGTGAGTTTTGCTGCACCGGTTCATACTTGTGTTTGTTTCAAATAACCTTGCTAGCCTAAACCTTGTATCGAGAGGGAATACTTCTCATGCATCCAAATCCTTGAGCCAATATTCATGCCATTTGTGTCCACCATACCTACCTACTACATGGTATTCCGCCATTCCAAAGTAAATTGCTTGAGTGCTACCTTTAAAAATTCCATTATTCACCTTTGCAATATATAGCTCATGGGACAAATAGCCTTAAAAACTATTGTGGTATTGAATATGTACTTATGCACTTTATCTCTTATTAAGTTGCTTGTTGTGCGATAACCATGCTTCTGGGGACGCCATCAACTATTCTTTGTTGAATATCATGTGAGTTGCTATGCATGTCCGTCTTGTCTGAAGTAAGAGAGATCTACCACCTTAATGGTTGGAGCATGCATATTGTTAGAGAAGAACATTGGGCTGCTAACTAAAGCCATGAATCATGGTGGAAGTTTCAGTTTTGGACATATATCCTCAATCTCATATGAGAATATTAATTGTTGCCACATGCTTATGCATTAAAGAGGAGTCCATTATCTGTTGTCCATGTTGTCCCGGTATGGATGTCTAAGTTGAGAATAATCAAAAGCGAGAAATCCAAAATGCGAGCTTTCTCCTTAGACCTTTGTACAGGCGGCATGGAGGTACCCCATTGTGACACTTGGTTAAAACATGTGTATTGCGATGATCCGGTAGTCCAAGCTAATTAGGACACGGCGGGCACTATTAGTATACTATGCATGAGGCTTGCAACTTGTAAGATATAATTTACATAATTCATATGCTTTATTACTACCGTTGACAAAATTGTTTCATGTTTTCAAAATAAAAGCTCTAGCACAAATATAGCAATCGATGCTTTCCTCTTTGAAGGATCATTCTTTTACTTTATGTTGAGTCAGTTCACCTATCTCTCTCCACCTCAAGAAGCAAACACTTGTGTAAACTGTGTGCATTCCCACATACTTGCATATTGCATTTGTTATATTACTTTACATTGACAATATCCATGAGATATACATGTTATAAGTTGAAAGCGACCGCTGAAACTTAATCTTCCTTTGTGTTGTTTCAATACCTCTACTTTGAATTATTGCTTTATGAGTTAACTCTTATGCAAGACTTATTGATGCTTGTCTTGAAGTACTATTTATGAAAAGTCTTTGCTTTATGATTCATTTGTTTACTCATGTCATTACCATTGTTTTGATCGCTGCATTCATCTCATATGCTTACAATAGTATGATCAAGATTGTGTTGGTAGCATGTCACTTAAGAAATTATTCTTGTTATCGTTTACCTACTCGAGGGCGAGTAGGAACTAAGCTTGGGGATGCTTGATACGTCTCAAACGTATCTATAATTTCTTATGTTCCATGCTAGTTTTATGACAATACCTACATGTTTTGTTCACACTTTATATCGTTTTGATGCATTTTCCTAACTAACCTATTGACGAGATGCCGAAGGGCCAGCCTGTTTTCGCTGTTTTTGGTTTCAGAAATCCTAGTAAGGAAATATTCTTAATCGGACGAAATCAATGCCCGATCCTATTTTTCCACGAAGCTTCCAACACCCGAGAGCCGCTGGAGGGCCACAGCTCAAGGCATAGGCAGGCACGGGGGGGGCCCGCGCCCCCATTGTGTCGTCGCCTCGTTGACCTTCTGACGCCGCCTCTTCGCCTATATAAAGGTCCCCGACCTAAAACACGATACGGAAAAGCCACGCATTTGAAACCTTCCGAGCGCCGCCATCGCGGCCAAGATCCGGGGACTGAGTCTCCCGCACCCCGCACGCCGGACGGGGAAGTGCCCCGGAAGGCTTCTCCATCGACTCCACCGCCATCTTCATCAACGCTGCTATCTCCCATGAGGAGGGAGTAGTTCTTCATCGAGGCTCGGGGCTGACCGGTAGCTATGTGGTTAATCTCTCCATGTACTTCAATACAATAATCTCATGAGCTGCCTTACATGATTGAGATTCATATGATGATGCTTGTAATCTAGATGTCATTATGCTAGTCAAGTGGGTTTTACTTATGTGATCTCCGGAGACTCCTTGTCCCACGTGTGTAAAGGTGACGTGTGCACCGTGTGGGTCTCTTAGGCTATATTTCACAGAATACTTATTCACTGTTACGAATGGCATAGTGAAGTGCTTATTTATATCTCTTTATGATTGCAATGTGTTTTGTATCACAATTTATCTATGTGCTACTCTAGTGATGTTATTAAAGTAGTTTATTCCTCCTGCACGGTGTAATGGTGACAGTGTGTGCATCGTGTAGTACTTGGCGTAGGCTATGATTGTGATCTCTTGTAGATTATGAAGTTAACTATTGCTATGATAGTATTGATGTGATCTATTCCTCCTTCATAGTGTGATGGTGACAGTAGCATGCTATGTTAGTACTTGGTTTGGTTATGTTGATCTGTTATGCACTCTAAGGTTATTTAAATATGAACATTGAATATTGTGGAGCTTGTTAACTCCGGCATTGAGGGTTCGTGTAATCCTACACAGTTAGTGGTGTTCATCATCCAACAAGAGGGTGTAGAGTCTAGCATCTATCTATTTATTCTGTTATGTGATCAATGTTGAGAGTGTCCACTAGGAAAGTATGATCCTAGGCCTTGTTCCTAAATACTGAAATCGCTGCTTGTTTATTGTTCTCTTGCATGATTACTTCCTGTAATATTACTACCATCAACTGCACGCCAGCAAGCACTTTTCCGGCGCCGTACATCGCTCATATTCATTCATACCACTTGTATTTCACTATCTCGCCGAACTAGTGCACCTATTAGGTGTGTTGGGGACACAAGAGACTTCTTGCTTTGTGGTTGCATGGTTGCATGAGAGGGATATCTTTGACCTCTTCCTCCCGAGTTCGATAAACCTTGGGTGATCCACTTAAGGGAAACTTGTGCTGTTCTACAAACCTCTGCTCTTGGAGGCCCAACACTGTCTACAAGAATAGAAGCACCCGTAGACATCAAGACTCCCCTTGCAGCGTGTCTTGATCTCCCCGGCAACGGCGCCAGAAAATATGCTTGATGCGTGCAATTAACACACGTTCGTTGGGAACCCCAAGAGGAAGGTGTGATGCGTACAGTAGCAAGTTTTCCCTCAGAAAGAAACCAAGGTTTATCGAACCAGGAGGAGCCAAGAAGCACGTTGAAGGGTGATGGCGGCGAGTGTAGTGCGCAACACCGGGATTCCGGCGCCAACGTGGAACCCGCACAACACAATCAAAGTACTTTGCCCCCAACGTATAAAGAGGTTGTCAATCTCATCGGCTTGCTGTAAACAAAGGATTAACCGTATAGTGTAGAAGATGATGATTGTTTGCGAAGAACAGTAAAGAACAATTGCAGTAGATTGTATTTCAGATGTAAAGAATAGGACCGGGGTCCACAGTTCACTAGTGGTGTCTCTCCCATAAGATAAATAGCATGTTGGGTGAACAAATTACAAGCAATTGACAAATAAAGAAGGCATAACAATGCACATACATATATCATGATGAGTACTATGAGATTTAATCAGGGCATTACGACAAAGTACATAGACCGCCATCCACATGCATCTATGCCTAAAAAGTGCACTTTCAGGTTAGCATCCGCACCCCCTCCAGTATTAAGTTGCAAACAACAGACAATTGCATTAAGTATGGTGCGTAATGTAATCAACACAAATATCCTTAGACAAAGCATTGATGTTTTATCCCTAGTGGCAACAAGACATCCACAACCTTAGAACTTTCTCACTGTCCCAGATTTAATAGAGGCATGAACCCACTATCGAGCATAAATACTCTCTTGGAGTTACAAGTATCAACTTGGCCGAGCCTCTACTAGCAACGGAGAGCATGCAAGAACATAAACAACTCATATATGATAGATTGATAATCAACTTGACATAGTATTCAATATCCATCGGATCCCAACAAACACAACATGTAGGATTACAATAGACGATCTTGATCATGATAGGCAGCTCACAAGATCGAACATGATAGCGCAATTAGGAGAAGACGACCATCTAGTTACTGCTATGGACCCATGGTCCAGGGGTGAACTACTCACACATCAATCCTGAGGCGATCATGGCGATGAAGAGTCCTCCGGAGATGATTCCCCTCTCCGGCAGGGTGCGGAGGCGATCTCCTGAATCCCCGAGATGGGATTGGCGGCGGCGGCGCCACAAGAAGGTTTTCCGTATCGTGGCTCTCGGCTCGGGGTTTCGCGACGAAGACTATATGTAGGCGGAAGGGTAGGTCGTGGAGAGTCACGAGGGGCCCACACAAAGCCGGCGCGGCCGGGTTTGGGCCGCGGCGCCTAGTGTGGCGTCGCCCGATGACCCACAAGTATAGGGTGTATCGTAGTATCTTCGATAAGTAAGAATGTCGATCCCAACGAGGAGCAGAAGGTGTTGACAAGTAGTTTCGATGAAGGATTCACCGTAAATGCTCACAAACAAGTATTCGGGGGTTTTGATGTAACAGATGAATAAAGTACGAGTAAGTAAAGTGCGAGAGAAATAATTGCAGCGAGTGGCCCAATCCTTTTTAGCACAAAGGACAAGCCGGTTTGTTTACTTATAATGACCAAACGTTCTTGAGGACACACGGGAATTTAGTCTAGTGCTTTCGCTTCATGTAGCTAAATAATCTTCATTGTTTTGATAAGTGTTGTGTGGGTGAACCTATGCTAATGCACCGCCCTTCCTAGGACTAATACATACTTGTGATTATACCCCTTGCAAGCATCCGCAACTACAAGAAAGTAATTAAGATAAATCTAACCACAGCCTTAAACTCTCTGCGATCCCTCCCGCATCGATATACTAACGGGGTTTAGGTTTCTGTCACTCCGGCAACCCCGCAATTAGCAAACGAATACAAGATGCATTCCCTAGGCCCATAAATGGTGAAGTATCATGTAGTCGACGTTCACATGACACCACTAGAAGAATAACACCACAACTTAAATATCATAACATTGAATATTACTCAACCATAATTCACTACTAACATTTAGACTTCACCCATGTCCTCAAGAACTAAACGAACTACTCACAAGACATCATATGGAACATGATCAGAGGTGATATGATGATGAATAACAATCTGAACATACACCTTGGTTCAAAGGTTTCACTCAATAGCATTAATAACAAGTAGAAATCAATACCGGGAGAGTTTCCCCTATCAAACAATCAAGATCTACCCCAAATCGTTACGGCGATGACGAGGTGCAGCGGTGGAGATGGCGGTGATGATGATGAAGATGATGGTGATGGTGATGGAGATGATGTCCAGCTCGATGACGGTGACGATGGCGTCGATTTTCCTCCGGGAGGAATTTCCCGGCGGATTCCCGCCCGCCGGAGAGCTCTTTCTTCTCGGTGTTCTCCGCCTGCGAGGCGGCTGTAACCTTCGTGGAGGTTTCCTCCGGAGCTTAGGTTTTCGGGACGAAGGGTTTCGAAGAAAAGGAGGCGAAGGGGCTGTGGGGCCCCACACCACATGGTGGCGCGGCCAGGCCATGGGCCGCGCCGCCTGTGGTCTGGCCCCACCTTGGGTCCTCTCAGCTCCCCCTTCTGGCTTCCTTCGTCATCTGGAAAAATAGGATTTTTGGTAAAATTCCCTTCCACAGTTGATCTTCCGAAATATTGCATCCTGACGGTGCTTTTTCCAGCAGAATCCTGGCTCCGGTGCGCAATCTCCAAATAATCATGAAATATGCAAAATAGATGAAATAACATAAGTATCATCTCTAAATATGAAATATATCAATGAATAACAGCAAATTATGATATAAAATAGTGATGCAAAATGGACGTATCAACTCCCCAAGCTTAGACTTGTCCCCAAGCTGAAACTCAACAAAACAAGACCACATGTTTATGGAGTGAAGAGTCGATCAATAAAATACGGACAAGAAGCATCATATTCATTCACACAAGACATTATAGTAAACAACTTCCTCATATAACTCAACTCGAAACAAGTATAAGGTAATCACAAATAAAGGTGCATAAGAAATCATAATTGGTGATGGCAAACTTCGTTCTTGGTCAGAGAACAGTTAACAGATTATACTTATCTATTGAGCAGCGCTCTCATATTAAAGCTTATGTGGCTCATCTTGCATACTCAATCATAATGATCATGGATAACTTTCAAAGCTATATTCATTCAGATAAAACTTGTACTGAACAAGGAAGAATAAAAGGCATGACTGAATATATCACAATATAGATGATTGGATCACAACAACTCAAATGCTTGCTTAAGATGGAGGGAAATAGGTTTACTGACTCAACATAAAGTAAAAGACAGGCCCTTCGCAGAGGGAAGCAGGGATTAAACCATGTGCTAGAGCTTTTCAAGTTTCGAAATCATATAGAGAGCATAAAAGTAAAGTTTTGAGGGGTGTTTGTTGTTGTCAACGACTGGTAGTGGGTACTCTAACCCCTTGCCAGGCAAACTCTCAAAGAGCGGCTCCCATTTATTTTGTACGGCACTCCTTCCAACCTTTCTTTCACAAACCATGGCTAACCGAATCCTCGGGTGCCTGCCAACAATCTCATACCATGAAGGTGTGCCTTTTTATTTTATTTTTATTATGATGACACTCCTCCCCACCTTTGCTTTCTCAAGCCATGGCTAACCGAATCCTTCGGGTGCCGTCCATCAATCACATACCATGGAGGAGTGTCTATTTTTGTTAATTAATTTGGGACTGGGAATCCCATTGCCCTTTTATGCAAAGTTATTGGATAAGTGGATGAAGCCACTAGTCCATTGGTGAAAGTTGCCCAACAAGATTGAAAGATAAAACACCACATACTTCCTCATGAGCTATAGAACATTGACACATATAAGGAGTAATAAAGTTTTGAATTGTTTAAAGGTAGCACATGAAGTATTTACTTGGAATGGCAGAAAATACCATGTAGTAGGTAGATATGGTGGACACAAATGGCATAAGTTTGGGTTAAGGTTTGGATGCACGAGAAGTATTCCCTCTCAGTACAGGTCTTTGGCTAGCAAGGTTAAATAGCAAGCATAAGAGTTGAGGGAAACAAACAAATATACATGTGATAGAAACAATCATGCATCGTACTTGTGAGCACAAACAGTTTTAACTTCAGAATACTAAGCTAAGAACTGATAAGAAAGATAATAACATCTTCCACATTTATTTCCTCTATTCTTATTAAACTCAAAATGTTGTTGCTATTGACCATTGCTAAGTTTGCCAAAACCAAATAGATTTACTCAATGCTCCCCAAGTGGTACCAATACTAAAATCAAGATCAATCATATAGTACAAATTGCAAACTAAAATAGGGTGTGCAAAAAGTAAATGATAAGACTTCTCATTAATATTCCATAACGATAACTCACACCAACGGATACATAGATAACCAACTAAGAGAGATACTTCCATATCGCAACACATCTTATACGATAACCTCCCTACTCATGATATGACTCTACTTGATAATAAAAAGTAAAAGATAGTGATAATGTGATACCGCGGCACTCCCCCAAGCTTGGAACAAACCAAGGGGATGCCAATACCGATGATGAATTACTCCTTTGGCGATGGTGGTGATGAATTCTGACAAGCTCCTCAATAAGCTCCTGAAGCTCATCAATCCTGTATATGAGGTTGCGAATCATCTCCGAATTGTGCTCGACACGGTTAAGAAGTCTGTCCGACGACGAGTCCCAACTCTTGGAGTTATTTCCCCAACCTTCAGCTTCAGGCTCCGTCTTTCCTGCATTGTTAGAACGATCTATATCCCAATTACTAGGCAATGCTGCCTTGGGAGTCCCTTCAATTTGATTATTGTAGATTAGATTGCGGAAAGGATGATGGATGCCTGAAGAAGATGTCCTTGGAGCTAGGGGATGACGTGGAAATCCTCCTCCGGTCCTAATCCGTGCGCTCTTCTTGGTGTTGCACGAGTTTGATACCACTCCGATGCTTGCAATGGTGGTGCGCGGGTGCTCTTGCGGAACTTCTTCGACTTCCTCTTCATCCTCCTTTACTTCTTCCTTGACGCTCTTGTCCTCTTCTTTCCACTCACGATCTTGATTATCTTCATCCGGAAGCTCCTTGCCCCTGTTCTTGGAGACCATGGTGCCTCTAAACTGAAAACAGATCCTGGCAGAAACAGCTCGAAACAAAACACGTCGAGAAAACGATATGCGGACTTCCAGGGGTCCGGGGAATTATATAGTAAGAATTTTCAGAACAAACGGAAAGTACCAGGTCGAACCAGAGTCGGAAAGGGGCGACGAGGCGGCCAGACCATAGGTCGGCGCGGGCCTAGGCCAGGCCGCGCCACCCTATGGTGGCACCCCCTCGTGCGTCCTTTCCACTCCGTTTCGAACTCGTAATTTTTCATATTTTCCAAAAACAAAGAAAATTATTGTTCGGAAAAAATTGCGAACTTTTTATTACTGTACTGTTACCTATTCAAAGTCGAGTTCTCGCGGACTGTCAATTTGTCCTTTGATGAAAGCCTCCGGTGTTTCCACTTGAATAATATCAACATCAACATTATAGGAATCACCCGAGATATAATGCTTGAGTCTTTGTCCATTCACCACTTGCGTAGCATTGCCTTTGAGAGAGCTAATTTTAATTGCTCCTGAACGATACACCTCCTCGACAACATATGGTCCTTCCCATTTTGAGAGTAATTTCCCTGCAAAGAATCCGAGACGAGACCGATACAATAGGACTTTATCCCCAATATTAAATTCTCTTTTAATAATCCTTCTATCATGCCATTTCTTAACTTTCTCTTTAAAGAGTTTAGCATTTTCATAAGCTTCACTTCTCCATTCATCTAGTGAACTTAGTTGCAACAACCTTTATTACTGGCTAGTTTAGGATCTTTATTTAGTTCTCTCACAGCCCAATAAGCTTTGTGTTCTAATTCTAAAGGTAAATGACAAGCTTTTCCATAAACCATTTTATAAGGTGACATTCCCATGGGGTTTTTATAAGCAGTTCTATAAGCCCAAAGTGCGTCCTTCAATTTACTAGCCCAATTCTTTCTAGATTTATTAACGGTCTTTTCCCAAAATAGATTTAATCTCTCTATTTGATAATTCTACTTGACCACTAGTTTGAGGATGATAAGCGGAAGCAATTCTATGATTAATTCCATACCTAGCAAGAGTTTTTCTAAAACCTCCATGAATAAAATGAGAACCTCCATCAGTCATAATATATCTAGGAACTCCAAATCTAGGAAAAATAATATCTAAAAGCATTTTTAAAGAAGTCTCACCATCAGCACTTTTTGTGGGTATAGCTTCTACCCATTTAGTAACATAATCAACAGCGACAAGTATATGAGTATTACCTTCTGAAGAGGGAAAAGGTCCCATGAAGTCGAATCCCCAACAATCGAATGGTTCAATAACAAGAGTATAATTCATAGGCATTTCATTGCGTCTGGAGATATTACCAACCCTTTGACATTCATCACAAGATAAAATAAACTTCCTTGCATCTTTGAAGAGAGTTGGCCAATAAAAACCTGATTGTAGAACCTTTTGCGTGGTTCTTTCTCCGGCGTGATGTCCTCCATAAGCACTACCATGACATTTACTCAATATCTCCTGTTGTTCATGTTCAGGAACACATCTTCGCATAATACCATCCACTCCTTCTTTATATAAGTGTGGGTCATCCCAAAAATAATGCCTCAAGTCATAAAAGAATTTCCTCCTTTGCTGAGCTGAAAAGGTTGGAGGCAAATACTTGGAAACAATAAAGTTAGCATAATCAACATACCAAGGACTGTCTCGCGAACTCACCTTTATTACAGCCAATTGTTCATTTGGAAAACTATCATTAACAGGAACAGGATCATAAGCAATATTTTCCAATCTAGACAAATTATCGGCAACAGGATTATCAGCACCTTTCCTATCTACAATATGTAAATCAAATTCTTGCAAAGAAGTACCCATCTAATAAGCCTTGGCTTAGCATCTTTTTTGTCATAAGGTATCTAATTGCAGCATGATCAGTATGAATTGTAACTTTTGAATCAACAATATAAGATCTAAATTTATCACAAGCAAAGACTACAACTAATAATTCTTTTTCAGTTGTAGCATAATTTCTTTGAGCAGCATCAAGAGTCTTGCTAGCATAATGAATAACATTTAATTTTTTATCTACTCGCTGTCCAAGAACAGCGCCCACAGCAAAATCACTAGCATCACACATAATTTCAAATGGTAAGTTCCAATCAGGAGGTTCAACTATAGGAGCAGTTGTTAAGGCTTTCTTTAGAGTTTCAAAAGCTTCCTTACAAATCATCAAAAACAAAAGGTACATCTTTGAAGAAGATTAGTAAGAGGCTTTGAAATCTTGGAGAAATCTTTAATAAATCTCCTATAAAACCCAGCATGACCAAGAACACTACGAATACCTTTAACATCCCTCGGATAGGGCATCTTCTCAATGGCTTCAACTTTAGCTCTATCAACTTCAATACCTCTTTCGGAAATTTTATGTCCCAATACAATTCCTTCATTAACCATAAAGTGGCATTTCTCCCAATTAAGAACAAGGTTAGTTTCTTCACATCTCTGCAAAAATTTATCGAGGTTTCGCAAGCAATTATCAAAAGAATTCCCATAGACAGAAAAATCATCCATGAATACCTCTACAATACTTTCACAAAACCATGAAAAATAGCAGATATGCATCTTTGAAAAGTAGCATGAGCATTACATAAACCAAAGGCATACGTCTATAAGCATAAGTTCCATAGGGACAAGTGAAAGTGGTTTTCTCTTGATCTTTAGCTTTAACAGCAATTTGTGAAAACCCAGAATAACCATCAAGAAAGCAAAAATGAGTATTTTTAGACAATCTTTCTAGCATTTGATCAATAAATGGTAAAGGGTAATGATCTTTCTTAGTAACTTTATTAACTTTTCGAAAATCAATGCACATTCTATACCCTACCACTACTCTTTGAGGGATGAGCTCATCATTATCATTAGGCACAACAGTCATTCCTCCTTTCTTAGGAACGCAATGAACAGACTAACCCATCTACTATCGGCAATAGGATATATAATACCAGCTTCAAGAAGTTTAATACCTCATTTCTTACCACATCCTTCATCTTGGGAATTAGACGACGCCTGAGGTTCAACAACAGGCTTCACATCATCTTCCATATTAATGGCGTGTTGGCAAATAGAGGGAGAAATCCCCTTCAAGTCATCAAGAGTATAGCCAATAGCACCTCGGTGTTTCTTCAATATTTGCAATAATCTTTCTTCTTCAAACTCTGTAAGTTTAGAACTAATAATAACAGGATATATTTTCTTATCATCAATATGAGCATATTTAAGATTATCGCAAAGGCTTTAAATCAAAAACGGATCTTCCTTGGGTGGCGGTGTTGTACCCAAATCTTCCACCTAAATCATGCTTGAGAATAGCTTGACGAAGAAATATCTCCTCAAGCTCATCTCTTTCTTTCCTGAAAATTTCACTCTCGCTACTCTCCAAATGTTGCTGCAAAGGATTATTAGGAACAAGAACAATAGATGCACACTGCTCCATTTTAAAATCATTACTAGGCAAGTCAGCTTTATAGGGAGTTTTGGTAAATTTAGAGAAGTTAAATTCATAAGGTTCACAAGAAAATTTAGTCAAAATTTTCTCTTTCTTACAATCTATAATAGCTCCACAAGTATTTAGAAAAGGTCTACCAAAATGATAGGACAATAATCACTAGCAGCAGAACCAAGTACCAAAAAGTCAGCAGGATATTTAATCTTACCACATAGAACTTCCACATCTCGAACAATACCAATTGGAGAAATAGTTTCTCTATTAGCCAGTTGAATAACCACATCAATATCTTCAAGTTCACAAGAACCAATTTCATGCATAATCTCCGTGTAAAGCTCATAAGGAATAGCACTAACGCTTGCACCAATATCACATAAACCATAATAGCAATGATCAACAATTCTAACAGATAGCATAGGAACACTAACTTGTTTGGATTTATTAGGATGTGAAACAATGTTAGAAGCATCTTCACAGAAAATAATATGACCATCCTCTACATTTTCAGTCACAAGATCTTTAACTATTGCAACAGCAGGTTCAACTTTTATTTGTTCTTCAGGTTCTATAGGTTTCTTTTCACTTTTATGAACCGCACTTGATATAACAGAGTACTCCTTCAATTTAGCAGGAAAGGAGTTTTTTCAATATAAGCTTCAGGAATAACACGATCAGCAGTTTCAACTACAACACATTTATTAATAGATGAATCAATTTTATCTTTATACGGTTCATGATACTTATCAAAATTCTTCTTAGGCAATTCATAATGAGAAGCAAAGCTTTATAAAGATTTGCAGCAACTTGAGAATCAAGACCATATGTAGCACTCATATTACGAAATTTATCAGTATCCATAAAAGCTTCAATGCATTTATAATCATAAATTATACCGATTCTCTATCTTTGTCGTTCTCCCATCCTTCAGTATTTTCTTTGATCCGATCAAGAAGGTCCCTTTTAAACTCTTCTTTGTTGCGTGTAAATGATCCAGAACAAGAAGTATCCAGCAAGGTCTTGTCTTGAAAAGAAAGTCTTGCATAGAAATTATCAATAATAACATTACCAGGAAGCTCATGAATGGGGCATTTGAGCATTAAAGACTTCAATCTCCCCAAGCTTGGGCAATACTTTCTCCATCATGAGGCCAAAAATTATATATGCGATTCCGATCTTTGTGAATCTCACTCGGAGGATAGAACTTAGAATAAAACCGGGGCACAATATCATTCCATTCAAGAGAATCCCCATTATCCAGTAATTTATACCAATGCGCCGCTTTACTAGATAGCGATAAAGAGAATAGTTTCTTCCTCACTTCATCCATGGCAATACCTGCACATTTGAATAACCCGCATAATTCATGCAAAAACAGTAAATGATCACCAGGATGGACAGTTCCATCCCCTTCATAGCGGTTATCCATAACACGTTCAATAATTTTCATAGGTATTTTATATGGTATCTCTTCCTCACCTGGCGCCTCATCCACTACCGTTGCAGTAGTAGTAGATTTCCCAAATAGAAATCGAAGAGAAGATCTCTCCATAATGACTTATAGCAGCGCAGAAATAAAATCAGCACAACATTAAAGGTTTTCTTACCGATTCTACTTACCAGCGCTTCACTCCCCGACACCGCCAGAAAATAGTCTTGATGACCCACAAGTATAGGGGTGTATCGTAGTATCTTCGATAAGTAAGAATGTCGATCCCAACGAGGAGCGAAGGTGTTGACAAGTAGTTTCGATGAAGGATTCACTGTAAATGCTCACAAACAAGTATTCGGGGGTTTTGATGTAACAGATGAATAAAGTACGAGTAAGTAAAGTGCGAGAGAAATAATTGCAGCGAGTGGCCCAATCCTTTTTAGCACAAAGGACAAGCCGGTTTGTTTACTTATAATGACCAAACGTTCTTGAGGACACGGGAATTTAGTCTAGTGCTTTCGCTTCATGTAGCTAAATAATCTTCATTGTTTTGATAAGTGTTGTGTGGGTGAACCTATGCTAATGCACCGCCCTTCCTAGGACTAATACATACTTGTGATTATACCCCTTGCAAGCATCCGCAACTACAAGAAAGTAATTAAGATAAATCTAACCACAGCCTTAAACTCCGAGATCCCGATCCTCCCCGCATCGATATACTAAGGGGTTTAGGTTTCTGTCACTCCGGCAACCCCGCAATTAGCAAACGAATACAAGATGCATTCCCTAGGCCCATAAATGGTGAAGTATCATGTAGTCGACGTTCACATGACACCACTAGAAGAATAACACCACAACTTAAATATCATAACATTGAATATTACTCAACCATAATTCACTACTAACATTTAGACTTCACCCATGTCCTCAAGAACTAAACGAACTACTCACAAGACATCATATGGAACATGATCAGAGGTGATATGATGATGAATAACAATCTGAACATACACCTTGGTTCAAAGGTTTCACTCAATAGCATTAATAACAAGTAGAAATCAATACCGGGAGAGTTTCCCCTATCAAACAATCAAGATCTACCCCAAATCGTTACGGCGATGACGAGGTGCAGCGGTGGAGATGGCGGTGATGATGATGAAGATGATGGTGATGGTGATGGAGATGATGTCCAGCTCGATGACGGTGACGATGTCGATTTCCCCTCCGGGAGGGAATTTCCTGCGGATTCCTGCCCGCCGGAGAGCTCTTTCTCTCTCGGTGTTCTCCGCCCCGCAGAGGCGGCTGTAACCTTTCGTGAGGTTTCTCCGGAGCTTAGGTTTTCGGGACGAAGGGTTTCGCGAAGAAAAGGAGGCGCGTGGGGGCCCCACACCACATGGTGGCGCGGCCAAAGCCATGGCCGCGCCGGCCCGTGGTCCTGCCCCACCTTGGGTCGTCTCAGCCCTTCCGCTTCCTTCGTCATCCGGAAAATAGGATTTTGGTAAAATTCCCTTCCACAGTTGATCTTCCGAAATATTGCATCCCGACGGTTTTTCCAACAGAATCCTGGCTCCGGTGCGCAATCTCCAAATAATCATGAAATATGCAAAATAGATGAAATAACATAAGTATCATCTCTAAATATGAAATATATCAATGAATAACAGCAAATTATGATATAAAATAGTGATGCAAAATGGACGTATCACTCGTGGCCCCTTCGTATCTCGGTCTTCTGGAAGCTTCGTGGAAAAATAGGCCCCTGGGCGTTGATTTCGTCCAATTCCGAGAATATTTCCTTACTAGGATTTCTGAAACCAAAAATAGCAAAAAACAGCAACTGGCTCTTCGGCATCTCGTCAATAGGTTAATGCCGGAAAATGCATAATAATGACATATAATGTGTATAAAACATGTGAGTATCATCATAAAAGTAGCATGGAACATAAGAAATTATAAATACGTTTGAGACGTATCATTCTACCACGGATAATTCTTCTAAACTGGACCGGCCAATAGAAGTCAAACCACGTAGCGTCACCACTTCATTGTCATGCACAAACATCAGTGTCTTTTGAGCCCAATGACAAAACATTGGACTGCAATTATCAAGCCAGTCCATACCGAGAATTGCATCGTACGCCCCCACATCCAACACTCTCATGTTATCAGTGAATGCGTGCCCATTATAACACCATTGTAGGCCTATCACCTGTTTGTCCGATGCCATCAGATGACCATTAGCAACTTTAACTGATACTGCCGGAGCTGAAGAAATAAGACAACCAGCTCGCTCAGCAAATGCAGAAGTAACAAAGGTACTGGAACTGCCTGAATCTATCAAGAGAATCATGTTCTGGCCACCTATAGTAGCGCGTATACGAAAACAGTTAGGTGCCTCCGTGCCAGCAACCGCTGCTACTGACATATGACAACAAGTTTCGGTAACTGTAGTTTCCTTTAGCAGTTCCATAGCCAGCACTGCCTCGTCAGAGAGAATTTCCCCAAACTCGCCAACCTCTATAGTGAGCAACTGGCCGGACCTCTTGCACTGATGATCTTTTGTATACTTATCGCCACACTTGAAACACAGCTTGGCACGACGGAAATCACGTAACTGACGCTCGCGATTGAAGTCATCATTACCTTGCTTCCGTGGCCAATCTGTACGTGGTGCACCTGTTGTTTGTGTGCCTGGAATTATCATTGGGGGATGTTTTGTTGGGGCTGCAGGACGGTGTCGAGGACGAGTCACTTCCTGTTCTTTCTCCTGAATCCGTGCTAGGGCTGCAGCACGAGTAATGCTTGCTGGTGCTTGAAGCCGCACTGCAGCTCGAATATCATCTCTCAACCCGAAGACAAATTTGGACACGAACCAACGAGAGCTCAGTGTTTCATCCAGAGAAATCAGGTGGTACATACACTCCTCGAAAGCCACTCGATACTCTGCAACAGTGCATGTTTGCTTCAATTGCATTAGCTTATTCATCAGACCATCATACTCATCCTGGCCAAACTCCTCTACCACAGCTGCTGACAGCCTATCCCAAGTGACTTGTGTGTATCTGCGTTTGAATGCCTGATACCACAACGCTGCATGCCCCTCGAAATACAGCATTGCCATCCCAACCCACTGATGTGATGGAATTTTGAACATCTTGAAATAATTCAAACTCTGATCTATCCACAGCGATGGCATCTCTCCACTGAACTTAGGAAAATCATGTCGAGGTGCTCTTACCCTGCTCTGATTGCTGACACTCATGGCGCTCCTCCTGGTCCTGAGGTGAAGAAGGCGCGGTTCAAATTTGACGGCCCATCAAGCGGAATTCTGAGCAGCGGTGCACTGTGATTGGTTAGCGCACCTTTGTTTCGAGCCGGCAACTCCAATGGCGGCAGCGGGGGAGCGACCTTGCGGCTCGCGTCCGCCACCTGGCGCTTGACGCCATCCAGATCTGCGCCGTAATCCTCCATTTGCTTGCGGAAGTCGTGGACCTCTGCACTTGTGGCCTTGATCTCCAAAGTGACGGTCGCCAACTTCTCCATGATCTCGTTCAGTGACTTCTGAACGTCCTCCATCTTCTCCAACACGATCTCGATCTGGCCCGAGGGTTTTGGCTTGGACGGCGCCGTCGCGGCTTCACTCCTCACCGATCCGAACCTAGCTAGGGATTTTGCGCCGGCTCACCGAGGTGATCCAGCACCCTTCGCAATGGAACTTTTACCATATCAGGTCCGAGAATTTTGAGCGCGGGCGGAGCGAATCCAAAGCTCTGATACCAGATTGTGAAGTCCGTCCTATGATGGGGACGACAATCACAGGAAAAGTAGCAAGCAAAATAGATGGGAAAGCAGAATCGGGGTGAGGGGACGAACTGGAGGTGTGGGATAGTTGAAACTGGAGGTTGAGAATTCAGAATTCGATTTTTACAACGCATACCTTGTCCAGGACAGGTCTGGTCTATTTAACACTTACAGCTGGGCCACTTGGGTCCACAGCGCCAGCTCAACGAACCCACACACTTTCCTAGCCACTTTCTGACTGACGGCTGGGCCCTTCGTTGCTCGCTGAATCCACTTCGGTGGTCAGCGACTCGCTGTCCACCAGCATCGATGGTGCAGGTGTGACAGGGTTGTCCTCCGCTGCCTGTGGTCGTGGGCTCTCATCTAGCGACTGGGTAAGGAAAGAGGCAAAGTGCAGCGAATTATGCCTAGGACGCTGCTGGACTAAAATAGGAACCGACGGAGCGTGAAAGCCGTGGAAGCGGACAGGCAGCCGAGCCGACCTTACAATTCAACCGACATAGCGGACCATGTGCACGATTAGGGGCCCTATGCACGATTGAGCGAGAGGCGGCCAATTCCATCTGCAGCGAAACGCTGACTCGCATCTGCGTGCGTGTAGGCCCGACGAAAGCGACCCGCCGATCGCCCACAGGCACGCCAAACCGGGAGCTTAGAGCTCTAAAAGATATATTGCAGCCAAGCACAAGGATTCTTTGTTGGCAAGGGCACACCAGAATCAACTGTACTACTGTAGTAATGCTTTAGAGGGAGTAATTAAGTTCATCCCGGTGACAAAAGTTATACAAATGCTATCTGCAAACAATCCTTCTTCAATTTTGATGGATTCTTCTTCATTGATGTGCCATTCAAGCAATTATTCAGCAGCTTAGGCTGTGTGCACCCACCTGATTTATGCCAAGAGCTGTTTCTACAACCTCTCGAGACACATTTTTTCGATAAAGGGAATATATTAATATCAAAAGATACCAATTACATTCAGCCTCTGCAACAACGCACCACCCTAATGGCACTACGGATGCACACAGCCAAAAAAGGAAAAGAAAACTAAGGAACAGAAGTCCCGCTACAGTATCTTGGGCCTAACAACAGCAATACATCCACCGCCAAGACAACACCTGAAATACAATACAGACTCTCCAAAAGCGACGCCTCCAAGAAGGGAACACTGCTCTAACACCGTCGTCGCCCGATCAAAGATCTTAGGTTTTCACCCTGAAGATAGTCCCCGCTCTCAAAACAATGCCTCCAACAAGGTCATTGTCACGCACAACCAGTTAAGGCCAGACCTGGGTTTTCACCCTGAAAGGTAGGACTCTAAACTTCACCGTGTTGTTGCCCCCACTTTCATACCTGTGAAGCCCGGAACACCAAGCAAGTCCTCAACAGCGCGGAGACTTGAACCTCCCTTAGTTAGTCCTCCCCTCCGGCCTTCATGAAATTCTCTTCTTCCGACTTTCATCATGGATCCATAGTCACTTGATGTCAACACAGAAAAAGAGCTTCGCGCCGCTCCTCCAAAACCAAATGGTCGGAATAAAAGCATGGGTGCGCACGATCGAATACCACCGATCCAGAAACCTGCAAAAGCATCACATTCGCCATGAGCCTTCCGAACTCAACACTCCGCCCATCACGTTCAGGCCTCCGTAGGTCCTCCTCTTCACGCAAGAGAGGCCCTAGGACCGCCTTTATTCAGGTCGGACCCCACGTCGGCGACCACCCTGGGCTGTCCACTCCAACCCTCCACCGACGACACCATCGCCGGCTTCCAAGCTCCTCCATCTCGCCGCCAGAACGCGGTGATAGATCAATAGATCCACCACCACCAACCGCAGAGCGATCCTCTCCGGCGAAGAAGAGGGTCACCTCCACCGTCGAACCCAAGGCTGCTGCCCCGGGCGTCCTCGTACCGCGGGAGAAGCCCAAGATCATCGCCCCTCACCGGCGAGAGGCGGAGGGAAAGGCGCTGTCCGCCACCACCAGCCACCACCACCGGCATGCTGCCGATGGGAGGCGGGGAGGCCGCAGCCCGCAGCTAGATCGTCCCCGGGAGGGCCGCCGCCGCCCCTCCATCCTCGTCCGACCGCCGCCGCCCCGGGAGGCGGAAGGGCCGCCGCCGCGTGAGAGACTCCATGGCCGCCGTTCCCGATGCGTCACGCGGGAAGGCCCCCGCCACCGTGATGACGCGTTAAGCACACGCTCGTTGGGAACCCCAAGTGGAAGGTGTGATGCGTACAACAGCAAGTTTCCCTCAGTAAGAAACCAAGGTTTATCGAACCAGAGGAGCCAAGAAGCACGTTGAAGGTTGATGGCGGCGGGATGTAGTGCGGCGCAACACCGGACGGCGCCAACGTGGAACCTGCACAACTCAAACAAAGTACTTTGCCCCAACGAAACAGTGAGGTTGTCAATCTCACCGGCTTGCTGTAACAAAGGATTAACCGTATTGTGTGGAAGATGATTGTTTGCAAGAAAACAGTAAAGAACAAGTATTGCAGTTTGTATTTCAGTATAAAAGAATGGACCGGGTCCACAGTTCACTAGAGGTGTCTCTCCCATAAGATAAAAGCATGTTGGGTCAACAAATTACAGTCGGGCAATTGACAAATAGAGAGGGCACCGCGATGCACATACATGACATGATAAATATAGTGAGATTTAATTGGGCATTACGACAAAGTACATAGACCGCCATCCAACCGCATCTATGCCTAAAAAGTCCACCTTCAGGTTATCATCCGAACCCCTTCCAGTATTAAGTTGCAAAGCAACAGACAATTGCATTAAGTATGGTGCGTAATGTAATCAATAACTACATCCTCGGACATAGCATCAATGTTTTATCCCTAGTGGCAACAGCACAACACAACCTTAGAACTTTCAGTCACTGTCCCAGGTATCAATGTAGGCATGAACCCACTATCTAGCATAAATACTCCCTCTTGGAGTTAAAGTACAAACTTGGCCAGAGCCTCTACTAATAACGAGAGCATGCAAGATCTTAAACAACACATAAACATCAGATTGATAATCACCATAACATAGTATTCTCTATCCATCGGATCCCGACAAACACAACATATAGTATTATAGATAGATGATCTTGATCATGTTAGGCAGCTCACAAGATCCAACAATGAAGCACATAAGGAGAAGACAACCATCTAGCTACGCTATGGACCCATAGTCCAGGGGTGAACTACTCACTCATCACTCCGGAGGCGACCATGGCGGTAGAGTCCTCCGGGAGATGAATCCCCTCTCCGGCAGGGTGCCGGAGGCGATCTCCTGAATCCCCGAGATGGGATGCGGCGGCCGCGTCTCTGGAAGGTTTTCCGTATCGTGGCTCTCTCTTTGGGGTTTCGCGACGGAGGCTTTAAGTAGGCGGAAGGGTAGGTCGGGGCTGACGAGGGCCCACCATAGGGCGGCGCGGGCCCCCCTTGCCGCGCGGCCCTATGGTGGCGGCGCCTCGTCGCCCCACTTCGGTCTTCTGGAAGCTTCGTGGCAAAATAGGACCCCGGGCGTTTATTTCGTCCAATTCCGAGAATATTTCCTTACTAGGATTTCTGAAACCAAAAACAGCAGAAAACAGTGGCTCTTCGGCATCTTGTTAATAGGTTAGTTCCAGAAAATGCACGAATATGACATAAAGTGCATATAACATGTAGATATCATCAATAATGAAGCATGGAACATAAGAAATTATCGATACGTTGGAGACGTATCAGCATCCCTAAGCTTAGTTCTGCTCGTCCCAGCAGGTAAAACGATAACAAAGATAATTTCTGAAGTGACATGCCATCATAATCTTGATCATACTATTTGTAAACATATGTAATGAATGCAGCGATCAAAATAATGGTAATGACATGAGTAAACAAGTGAATCATAAAGCAAAGACTTTTCATGAATAGTACTTCAAGACAAGCATCAATAAGTCTTGCATAAGAGTTAACTCATAAAGCAATAAATCAAAGTAAAGGTATTGAAGCAACACAAAGGAAGATGAAGTTTCAGCGGTTGCTTTCAACTTATAACATTTATATCTCATGGATATTTGTCAATGTAAAGTAATATAACAAGTGCAATATGCAAGTATGTAGGAATCAATGCACAGTTCACACAAGTGTTTGCTTCTTGAGGTGGAGAGAAATAGGTGAACTGACTCAACATAAAAGTAAAAGAATGGTCCTTCAAAGAGGAAAGCATCGATTGCTATATTTGTGCTAGAGCTTTTATTTTGAAAACATGAAACAATTTTGTCAACGGTAGTAATAAAGCATATGAGTTATGTAAATTATATCTTACAAGTTGCAAGCCTCATGCATAGTATACTAATAGTGCCCGCACCTTGTCCTAATCAGCTTGGACTACCGGATCATCACAATACACATGTTTTAACCAAGTGTCACAATGGGGTACCTCCATGCCGCCTGTACAAGGGTCTAAGGAGAAAGTTCGCATTGGATTTCTCGCTTTTGATCATTCTTCAACTTAGACACCCATACCGGGACAACATGGACAACAGATAATGGACTCCTCTTTAATGCATAAGCATGTAGCAACAATTATTATTCTCATATGAGATTGAGGATATATGTCCAAAACTGAAACTTCCACCATGAATCATGGCTTTAGTTAGCGGCCCAATGTTCTTCTCTAACAATATGCATGCTCCAATCATAAGGTGGTAGATCTCTCTTACTTCAGACAAGACGAACATGCATAGCAACTCACATGATATTCAACAAAGAATAGTTGATGGCGTCCCCAGAGACATGGTTATCGCACAACAAGCAACTTAATAAGAGATAAAGTGCATAAGTACATATTCAATACCACAATAGTTTTTAAGGCTATTTGTCCCATGAGCTATGTATTGCAAAGGCGAATGATGGAATTTTAAAGGTAGCACTCAAGCAATTTACTTTGGAATGGCGGAAAAATACCATGTAGTAGGTAGGTATGGTGGACACAAATGGCATAGTGGTTGGCTCAAGGATTTGGATGCATGAGAAGTATTCCCTCTCGATACAAGGTTTAGGCTAGCAAGGTTATTTTGAAACAAACACAAGGATGAACCGGTGCAGCAAAACTCACATAAAAGACATATTGTAAACATTATAAGACTCTACACCGTCTTCCTTGTTGTTCAAAACTCAATACTAGAAATTATCTAGACCTTAGAGAGACCAAATATGCAAACCAAATTTTAGCAAGCTCTATGTATTTCTTCATTAATGGGTGCAAAGTATATGATGCAAGAGCTTAACATGAGCATAACAATTGCCAAGTATCACATTACCCAAGATATCATAGCAATTACTACATGTAGCACTTTCCAATTCCAACCATATAACAATTTAACGAAGAAGAAACTTCGCCATGAACATTATGAGTAAAGCCTAAGGACATATTTGTCCATATGCAACAGCGAGCGTGTCTCTCTCCCACACAAAGAATGCTAGGATCCAACTTTATTCAAACAAAACAAAACTAAAACAAACCGACGCTCCAAGCAAAGTGCATAAGATGTGACGAATAAAAATGTAGTTTCAGGGGAGGAACCTGATGATGTTGTCGATGAAGAAGGGGATGCCTTGGGCATCCCCAAGCTTAGACGCTTGAGTCTTCTTAAAATATGCAGGGGTGAACCATGGGGGCATCCCCAAGCTTAGAGCTTTCACTCCTCTTGATCATAGTATATCATACTCCTCTCTTGATCCTTGAAAACTTCCTTCACACCAAACTTCAAGCAAACTCATTAGAGGGTTAGTGCACAATAAAAATTTACATGTTCAGAGGTGACACAATCATTCTTTACACTTCTGGACATTGCATAAAGCTACTGGACATTAATGGATCAAAGAAATTTATCCAACATAGCAAAAGAGGCAATGCGAAATAAAAGGCAGAATCTGTCAAAACAGAACAGTTCGTAAAGACGAATTTTAAAATGGCACCAGACTTGCTCAAATGGAAAAACTCAAAACTAATGAAAGTTGCGTACATATCTGAGGATCACTCACGTAAATTGGCATGATTTTCTGAGTTTCCTACAGAGAAATAGGCCCAGATTCGTGACAGCAAAGAAATCTGTCTCTGCGCAGTAATCCAAATCTAGTATGAACTTTACTATAGAGACTTTACTTGGCACAAAAACATGATAAGGAGAGGTTGCTACAGTAGTAAACAACTTCCAAGACTCAAATATAAAACAAAGTGCTGTAGTAAAAACAATGGGTTGTCTCCCATAAGCGCTTTTCTTTAACGCCTTTCAGCTAGGCGTAGAAAGTGTATATCAAGTATTGTCAAGAGATGAAGCATCAACATCATAATTTGCTCTAATAATAGAGTCATAAGGTAACTTCATTCTTTTTCTAGGGAAGTGTTCCATACCTTTCTTGAGAGGAAATTGATATTTAATATTACCTTCCTTCATATCAATAGTGGCACCAACGTTTCAAGAAAAGGTCTTCCCAATATAATGGGACAAGATGCATTGCATTCAATATCCAAGACAACAAACTCAACGGGAAAAGGTTATTGTTAACCAATATGAACATTATCAACTCTCCCCAAAGGTTTCTTTTTAGCAATCAGCGAGATTAACATCCAAATAACAATTCTTTAATGGTGGCAAGTCAAGCATATCATAACTTTCTTAGGCATACAGAAATACTTGCACCAAGATCACATAAAGCATTAATCAAAATCATTGACCTCATCTTAATGATGGGCTCCCAACCATCTTCTAACTTTCTAGGAATAGAAGTTTCAAGTTTTAGTTTCTCTTCTCTAGCTTTTATGAGAGCATTTGTAATATGTTTTGTGAAAGCCAAATTTATAGTACTAGCATTAGGACTTTTAGCAAGTTTTTGCAAGAACTTTATAACTTCAGAGATGTGGCAATCATCAAAATCTAAATCATTATGAGTTACAGCAATGGAATCATCATCCCCAAGGTTGGAAAAAATTTCAGCAGTTTTATCACAAGCAGTTTCAGCAGTTTTAGCAATTTCAGGCAGTTTTGTACGCTTTGCACTAGGAGTAGAAACATTGCCAACACCAATTATTTTACCATTGATAGTAGGAGGTGCAGCAACATGTGAGGAATCAACATTACTAGTGGTGGTAATAGTCCAAACTTTAGCTACATTATTCTCTTTAGCTAGTTTTTCATTTTCTTCTCTATCCCACCTAGCACGCAATTCAGCCATTAATCTTATATTCTCATTAATTCTAACTTGGATGGCATTTGCTGTAGTAGTAATCTTATTATCAATGTCATTATTAGGCATAACTTTCAATTTTAAAAGATCGACATCAGAGGCAAGTCTATCAACTCTAGAAGCAAGAATATCAATTTTATCAAGCTTTTCCTCAACAGATTTGTTAAAAGCAGTTTGTGTACTAATAAATTCTTTAAGCATAGCTTCAAGACCAGGGGGTACACTCCTATTATTGTTGTAAGAATTTCCATAAGAATTACCATAACCATTACTATTAGCAGAAGGATATGGCCTATAGTTATTACCAGAATTGTTCCTATAAGCATTGTTGTTGAAATTATTATTTTTAATGAAATTCACATCAACATTTTCTTCTTGAGCAACCAATGAAGCTAAAGGAACATTATTTGGATCAACATTATATCTACCATTCACAAGCATAGACATAATCACATCAATTTTATCACTCAAGGAGGAGGTTTCTTCAACAGAATTTACCTTCTTACCTTGTGGAGCTCTTTCCGTGTGCCATTCAGAGTAATTTATCATCATATCATCAAGAAGTTTTGTAGCCGCCCCAATGTGATGGACATAAAGGTACCTCCAGCAGCTGAATCCAATAAATTCAGCGAAGAAAAATTTAGTCCTGCATAGAAGGTTTGGATGATCATCCAAGTAGTCAGTCCATGGGTTGGGCAATTCTTTACCAAAGATTTCATTCTCTCCCATGCTTGAGCAACATGTTCAGTATCTAAGTGCTTAAAATTCATTATGCTACTTCTCAAAGATATAATTTTAGCGGGAGGATAATATCTACCAATAAAAGCATCTTGCATTTAGTCCATGAATCAATACTATTCTTAGGCAAAGATAGCAACCAATCTTTAGCTCTTCCTCTTAATGAGAAAGGAAACAATTTTAATTTAATAATATCACCATCTACATCCTTGTACTTTTTCATTTCACAAAGTTCAACAAAATTATTAAGATGGGCAGCAGCATCATCAGAACTAATACCAGAAAATTGATCTCTCATGACAAGATTTAATAAAGCAGGTTTAATTTCAAAAATTGTAGTAGCGGTGGAGCAATAGGTGTGCATAGAAATCATTATTATTAGTGGTTGTGAAGTCACACAACTTAGTGTTTTCAGGAGTATTCATTTTAACAATAGTAAATAAAACAAACTAGATAAAGTAAATGCAAGTAACTAATTTTTTTGTGTTTTCGATATAGAGAGCAAGACAGTAAATAAAGTAAAACTAGCAACTAATTTTTTGTGTTTTGTTTAGGTGCAGCAAACAAAGTAGTAAATAAAATAAAGCAAGACAAAAACAAAGTAAAGAGATTGAGAAGTGGAGACTCCCTTGCAGCGTGTCTTGATCCCGGCAACGGCGCAGAAATTTAGCTTGATGACGCGTTAAGCACACGCTCGTTGGGAACCCCAAGTGGAAGGTGTGATGCAGCAAGTTTCCCTCGAAGAAACCAAGGTTTATCGAACCAAGAGGAGCCAAGAAGCACGTTGAAGGTTGATGGGCGGGATGTAGTGTGCGCAACACCAGAGATTCCGGCCAACGTGGAACCCGCACAACTCAAAGTACTTTGCCCCAACGAAAAAAGTGAGGTTGTCAATCTCACCGGCTTGTGTAACAAAGGATTAACCGTATTGTGTGGAAGATGATTGTTTGCAAGAAAACAAGAAAGAACAAGTATTGCAGAGATTGTATTTCAAGATAAAAGAATGGACCGGTCCACAGTTCACTAGAGGTGTCTCTCCCATAAGATAAAAGCATGTTGGGTGAACAAATTACAGTGGGCAATTGACAAATAGAGAGGGCACGCATGCACAAACATGACATGATAAATATAGTGAGATTTAATTGGGCATTACGACAAAGTACATAGACCGCCATCCAACCGCATCTATGCCTAAAAAGTCCACCTTCGGTTATCATCCGAACCCTTTCCAGTATTAAGTTGCAAAGCATAATTGCATTAAGTATGGTGCGTAATGTAATCAATAACTACATCCTCGGACATAGCATCAATGTTTTATCCCTAGTGGCAACAGCACAACACAACCTTAGAACTTTCTGTCACTGTCCTAGGTATCAATGTAGGCATGAACCCACTATCTAGCATAAATACTCCCTCTTGGAGTTAAAAGTACAAACTTGGCCAGAGCCTCTACTAATAACGGAGAGCATGCAAGATCTTAAACAACACATAAACATCGATTGATAATCACCATAACATAGTATTCTCTATCCATCGGATCCCGACAAACACAACATATAGTATTACAGATAGATGATCTTGATCATGTTAGGCAGCTCACAAGATCCAACAATGAAGCACATAAGGAGAAGACAACCATCTAGCTACTGCTATGGACCCATAGTCCAGGGGTGAACTACTCACTCATCACTCCGGAGGCGACCATGGCGGTGTAGAGTCCTCCGGGAGATGAATCCCCTCTCCGGCAGGGTGGAGGCGATCTCCCGAATCCCCCGAGATGGGATTCGCGGCGGCTGCGTCTCTGGAAGGTTTTCCGTATCGTGGCTCTCGACCGGGTTTTCGCGACGGAGGCTTTAAGTAGGCGGAAGGGTAGGTCGGGGGCTGACGAGGCCCAGACCATAGGGCGGCGCGGGCCCCTCCGGCCGCGCGGCCCTATGGTGGCGGCGCTCGTCGCCCCACTTCGTTATCTCTTCGGTCTTGGAAGCTTCGTGGCAAAATAGGACCCGGCGTGATTTCGTCTAATTCCGAGAATATTTCCTTACTAGGATTTCTGAAACCAAAAACAGCAGAAAACAGGCATCTTGTTAATAGGTTAGTTCCAGAAAATGCACGAATATGACATAAAGTGTGCATATAACATGTAGATATCATCAATAATGAAGCATGGAACATAAGAAATTATCGATACGTTGGAGACGTATCACACCGCCATGCCCCGAGATCTTTGCCCCGGCGGCGCTACCGGCGGCGGCGACGGCGGGAGGGTTGGGAGGCGGGGTGTGGTAGGTTAGGGTTCGGAGGAGGGGTGCGGGAGCTTTCAACCAAAACGGGTGATCATCAAGATCTCTTTTGGTGCCGCTGCAGCCATGATCTCTTGACCTTTGGCGACGATGCTGAACTTCTTGATCATTTATGTGCTGAAATGTAGATTTAGTTTATGGAGTGGAATTTCGAGCTTCATTTACAAACCATTTATAGCATCGAAGACCTTGAGATCGCCCTCGACCATGCTGAATGCGATCTCCTGCCTCCGCGCCCAGCCTGGAGCACGTCCATCTCGTTCTCCCCTGGTAGCAGTCTATGGTGCCTCTGGCGCTGAACATGGACCCAGCGCCAGATCCTGCTCGACCTGCATAGACCAGAGACCACGCCCACCATCCATCTATTCATCAACGCACACACATCCAACCTGCTTGACGAAATGCGCGAGCCTAGTGGAGGAGGCGGCACTCGGAGAGGCCCTCCTAGTCGGTGAGCGTGGCCCAGACGGCCTCCATCGGCGCGCCGACGTGGACCGTTGTGCGCACGGCACGCCGGTTCTTCTTTCCCGGCAGCTTAGGGCGAGTTTGGTAATTTGGATCATTTGTGTGTTTCACTGCGCCAGTGCGCCAGTGAGATGACAGCAGTGCACCTTTCATACGAGCTCTGGGAAAAAAATGATTTATTTGGTAGCCTGGATTGAATCGCGAGGCACTTAAATGCTATTTTGTTATACAAATTACATATGGTTGATAACTCTGTATTAGTGTGCATCATCGTCTCGTATCTACTAATCTTCTAATAACATCTACTTTAACAACTACTCCCTTCATACCAGAGGTATTACTTTGAAAAGAAAGTTTGACTATAAATTTGGTGAACAAAATATGAGATATATGCCAGTAAAACTAAGACGGTCTCAATAGAAGTCACAACCTCAACCTGTGTGGCCACAAAAAGACTATCGTCTGAGCAGCCATGTCCTAGACTACTAGGGCCTCTTTCAGGAGAGATACCAATTCACAGTGTGAAGGTGCAGAAAGACAATTGCGAGACCGCCACTTGGTAGAAGTACCAGGTCCATGTCCACAACCAGCAAGAACATAGATGACGAATCTGACTTTGATGTAGATGAATCAAAGCCATTGCAGAGCCACCAGAAGTCATAAAGTTGTTGTACTGCAAGGCCTTTTACGCATTTTGCTAGCTGCGGTTGCTGAGGATGTGTGCCTCCCTTGTTTGTTGATAACATTGCTACATGTCAGGGCAGTGAAAATGCTGATTTGCATGAAGCACATGAGGACCCTGTGGTGCCATCCGAAAATGGCACAAATGGCACTATTGATAAAGGCACGTTCCTGTAATTTGTCAGTTCCTTACAGAGTCTATTTTGTGTAACACCATTATTATCTCATCAGTTGTTTATATGTGTAGCGGTATGGGGGCTGAACATGGAGAAATGAATGATCAAAATGACGCGTTATCGAGGATTCAAGCTGCCTCTGATAATAACAAGAGGGAGGACAAAGCCGACATCAGCTCTTATCTGCGCAAAATTTGTAAGTGAGTGCAACATTATAGTCAGGAACCACATTCATGTATATACGCATTGGAAGAAGTACCGCCAAGACTCAGGGCTCCTGTGTAACTTCTATTGAAAAATGGCGGTATTTACAAACTGCATTCTTTTGTCTACCTTTACTATTTATAAAGCTGTTATTTCTCAGAAATTGTCATTCTTATGCATGTTCGTCCACTAGGGTAAATTTTCAATGAACACGAAGCGTCACCAGTAAAAGGTGCATGCAACAAGCATCTTCAGAATTGTGTACGTCAGTTTCGGCACAATCTGAAGAAAAAATACTTTGATGGCGTTCCACTTTCTGAAGTGCCGACTGAAAGTCCTGTTGCCAGTACGATTCACGAGGATTGGCGCCGGCTTGTGGAGCACCGGAAGTCTCCCCACAACATTGTCAGTCTATTTTTTAAAATCAAAGTTTTTACTTGTACATGCATATGCATGTATAGCGTTAGTAATTCTACCTTTGATGCAGAGAATCAGCAGTATAAATAAAAGCAACCGTTCTAAAGTTCTGCTCCATCAAACAACTGGGTCGTGTAGCTACACTGCACACGTGGAAAATCAGGTAAGTCAAGATCTGTGTTGTTTACAGAATGATAGAGTACACAGTTCCATCAACAAGCTGGATGGGTATATACATGTAGCTTGTATTTTGCTGAATTCATGCACTGGTCTTTTAAATCACTGATTGCGTTCGTACATGTTTGACATAGATAGTTAATATATCTAACTCCTGGTATCATTTTCATGATGCTCACTTTGCCAAGAAAGTATATTGCTTAGTTCTACGATGGATAGCTCAGGTGTATTTAAACTAAATTCATTTTTTGGTAGGTAGCTGTTTGTAGGAGCTTTTGTGCACATCGTTGCTTGCGGTAAAGTCTGCAGATTCTTTCTACAATATAGATGATCTGCATCGAACTGCTCTAAATAGTGATTAACTTGCACATCAACATATAACATCACACACATTATTGATTATTCACAATTTTTTTATAGAACCTATAAGCTGGCTGCATGTATGTGTTTGTTTTCAGGGAGACTCGTACATGGGTAAACAACCAAGTCACGTGGATCTGTTCAGGTAGACACACCGCAACAAGGACAACTGCTACTCCTCTGAAGTACAACTTGTTCTTGTGAGTAAGCATTTAATGAGTTATCACTGAAACGAAGTTTATCCATTGCTTCATCTAACACCAATTTGTCTTCTGTCTTTATTTTTAAACAAGACTGAGATTGAAAAAGAGATGTCTCAACCTACACCAGATGAAGAGCGAAAGAATGAGACCCAGATTTTATCCGAGGTCCTTGGTAAGAGAGTAAAGAAACCTATGTTTCTTCAGAATGTGGGACTCGAGCATAAGCCACTGCGATTAAATATGAGCACCCTAGCTGATTTACTCGAGACAGAGCGGAAGGGAAAAGCGGACGTTCAAAATCTTATCGACTCCCAGAGTGCTAATCTGTTTGAGCTTAACAGGAATGTACATGAATCGAGAGAGAGGCAGGTTGCCCTCGAGGCAAGGCTTGAAACGTTTACCGGGTCTGTGCGTGAGTAAACTTGGTGAACTGGTGGTGCTATGGTGGACAGTTGAACTGTATTTTGGGCTGGTGGTCTTGCTTTGGCATCAAATAAACACCTTTGGCATGCAGACACTTGCACGCAATTTCCGCCGCTTTCTTTTTGCTCGGCCAAAAGCTTTTCATTTCTCAGCCTAGGGTTTAACGACCCACACTTTTCGTTTCTCGGTCTAGGTGTAGCAACCCACGCTTCCGCCACGCCGCCCCCGGTGTGATGGATCTCCGCTGGGGCCACACAACTCATAGATTAGATCTTGTTATTAAAATTTTCTCACCTGGTTGTTTGACCGGTGTATCTTCTTCTTTTGCCAATCATAGATCGGCATCTCGGGTTATAGCCGCGGCCTCCCAAAACAGCTATAGCCCGGCTATAGAGTGACTATAGCTGGTTATTTAAGGACTTTGACACCTTTAACCGGGCTATAAAAGTGAGCCGCATAATGGGGAAAGGCGCTATAGCCAGCTATAGCCGGCTATTTAAGACAGAGTTGTTTCTGAGCTTCACTCGAATATTTTGCAACTTTGTGTGAACCTATCTTTGCACGGACGAAGCCAATAAAATTTTCGCTGTCCAGTTGGGTACCTGGGTGCCGAGTCTTCTCTCTGACGGATCGACGGGTGTTGAGCTGATAACAAGCAGCTGATGACAAACACGCAGTAACGCGCGCAAGAAAAGAAATTGTGCCATCCGTAGGAAACAGCCAACACCAACACCAACCCCTGAAGGCCTGAACATATTTCTGCTGCCTGAACAAAAAAAAAAGTTAAATTAAAGAGGATTCAGGGATTCACGGGTACGTATAAATTCTGGAGCCATACGCTCATATGTTCAACCGCTGCAGAATTGAATTGAAGCCGCTCATATGCGTTTCATGCGTGTGATGCCGCTACCGGCCGTTTCCGTGAAACCTCCCTCCTTCCGTCCTCCTCGCATGTGATCCAGTTCTTTGCTTCTCGCTCTCTATGTCTAGTCCTGGTCCAGCTCATCTCGCCGGCCTCCCTCTGCTCTGCTCCCTCACAAAGCGGCAGCCCGTGCCGTGGTAGAGTACGCAAATTGAATGGGGTCGCCGCCGGCCACACCGACGCCATCACGAGGCGCCTCCACCGCCGGCAGTTACCCCGTGCACCTCCACCGGAGGCGAGGCTTAAGAAGGGCGGCCAGGGCGCGGAGCAAGATGAAGCTCGCGTACTTCCTCATGGACGAGGAGGAGCGGCGCTGCAAGACGGATGAGCTGCAGTTCGAGGTCACTCACCCTTCTCCTCTACTAGGAATCGTCAAGATTATATCTATGATCTCTGCTGTTCATGAATCACGATCGACGCGCGTGCAGGTGTCGGAGCTGGAGGCGGTGCTGGAGAAGGAGAAGCGGCTCAACAGGGTCCTGCACTGCTCGCTCCAGGGCCGGAACGTCGTCTGCCATTGCTGCCTCTCCGCCTTGGTTCCAACAAAGGTAATTACAAAGATTTACATGCATGGCAATTCCATTTTTATGTAGTATCTTTCTCTGAAAAGTTTATTCTGGGAACAGAATTATGTTTTCGTACTCTGAAAATTATTTAACAGTTAATAAGACTTTTTTTTTCTTACCGACATAAAACTGTTCCAGACATTCAGTTTCAGACATAACCATCATCACATCATAGTCAAGTGCAAACGCAACCTTCATGTTCAGTGCAGTAGTTAGTGTCCCTCCCAGGATTAAACAGTCACATATGCTCAGTCCTGCCTGCTACAGATCTTATCATAATAGACAGCAGAGAACATCAAAGTACTATTTGTGCATTGCGTCCCTACAATGGCAGATTTGTCCGCAAATAACCACCACCATCATCTACCACACCTGATTTCCTTGGATTCCTGCCATCTGGTACATCATCAATCAATTGCACCAGTACGGAGATCTGCTTACATGCCTATCAAACACGCCATGCTATGCCATGTCACTAGCTTACACATCACAATTCGGTTGATTGGGGTAACTAACATCTTCTGTAATTAAACATTAAACTACCAATTCCTTCTCTGATTAAATTGCATTTTATTCTTTTTCTTCAGCGGTGACTTTATTATGCAGCATGTTAGTTTTGCGATCACTGAAAATGCTGGTATTAATCACTTTGCTATGCATTCGTGCAGATAAGGGGGCTCCTTGCGGAGCTAGCGATCATCGAGGATGAGATATTTTACCTCGAGAAGAAGGTCGACGACCTGCGGCTACGTCTTCGCAGTGAGCGCAACTGGACCGAACGCTGCATTCTCCAGCAGCGACAGAAGCATAATTGGCTGCAACAGAATTGCCGGCAATCCGGTGGTCGAAGAGAGATCGATGGTGGAGGACAGCAGTTTCCAATGCTGCCCTATCGAGCCAGCCAAGAGGAAGGTGAAGCTGATGTTGAGAGTGGGAGCAAGGCTTCCGGTGGATCTGTCTGGACACAAGGTACATACTGAATTACTCACATGTTCAGCTGACGCAGTTACACTTCTCATAAGTTTGGCATCTTTGATCACTCTGGTAAAGCTCATCTGTTTGGAAGGATTCCTTATAGGTTCTATATATAGACCTCAAGAGAACAACTTGATTTTTTTTTCATGGAGAAAATCAGAAATAACTATAGGACTAATGCACTAGCCTACTAATCCAAAAATCTAAACTAATGGAAATAAACTAGGCAGTATATTTATATTCTAATATTAACTCTACCACGTCTAGGCTATTTTAGTCCTTAGCGTGGATTCAGTACATGCCGCAGAATCTTTTTCTTTTGTTTTCAATACTATCCAAACAAGCTCTAGAACTTGAGACCTCTTTGCTCTGATACTATATAGGATTGATGCACTGCTACAAAAAGTCCTCGTCGTAGGATTGCTAGCAGTGGCGCACCAAAAAATGCTCCACTGGTAGGCATGTTAGCACCACTAATATGGCTCTACTAGCCCCACCACACCCACAAGTTTACCATTGGCGTACCACACTACTTCTTGGTGCGCCACTGCTATTTAAAATAGCGCACCTATTTGTGGTGCGCCACTGGTACTTGTACACCTATGTTAGCTATAGTGCACTGGTGCTGATGCGCCATCGCATCTCGTTCCAAAATATAGAACATAACACCCCCTCCCTACGCAGCAACCGGTGGTCGACGCGTACATTGCAACCCCCGGTCGACACGTACCCTGCAAACCCTAATCCCAACCGCGCGTCCCAACTCCGCGCCCCAATAGCCGCCGCCGCCCTCCACTTCTCTCTCCCTCTCCGCGTCGTCCAAACCTCTCCCTCCCCCTCCGCCCTCCACTTTTCTCTCCACGTCGTCCAAGTCCAACCCTCTCCCTCCTAGGCCCCCTCCACTTCTCCCTGCTTGTTCCGCGGGGAGCTCTCGGCCCGCACCGTCGCGTGAGGGCTTGGGGACCGAACCCCAAATCGACCGTCACCAGGAGAATTCGGTCACCTGGGGAGGAAGGAGCTCTGGTCGTGGAACGAGATGCCATCTCCGCGCAGCAAGGGAAGCTGACGGTGACCGCGCCTGGGCGCGCCTCACGGAACCGGTCGGCGAGCCCCTCCGCGCCGTTCCCAGATTCGCCCGGCTGCCGCAGCCCCTCCGGTCTCGGTGCCACCTCCCTGTTGAACGCCACGAGCATGGTGCATCCCGAGCCGAAGCCTTGTTGGCGCGTGGTGCAGAGGTGGCGCGTGCTTCAGAGCTCAACGCAACCGAGCACCACCGTCGGCGTGGAAGATTCCGACAGCCTCCAACACGCACCAGGAGATGCTGCAGGTCGAGATCCGGCCCAACATCTTCCTCTCCAACAGTCCAACACGCTGCCGAGCACCTCGCGTTCAACGCCACCGAGCACCACTGCCGGCGTAGAGGATTCGATCAGATTTGGATCTAACTTTTTGCATCCAGGCCCCTATAATTTTTGAGAATAGATTAGAGTTGAACTAAGTTTTTGCGTACAAGCCCCTCTAATATTTGAGATATGGATTAGATATGGATCTCATGTTTTTGCACAGAGACCCCTATAATATTTGAAATCAACCCGCAGTTCATACGACGTGGTGGTCAGCCTATATATTTTTTAATAAAAAAAACGTACGAGTGGCGCACGATGAAGTAATGCGCCATTGCTAGTTAAAACGTACCTACAGCACATGTTGGATGCAGTGCGCCACTATTAGCAACTACTAGTGGCGCACCACCTTGTGCGTCATTGGTATGTCATATACAAGTGGCGGGCGCCACTGGTAGTGGCGTGATAGTAAATGCGCCATTGATAGCCAAAACCAAAACCAGTGCGCCACTAATAATCTTTTTTCTAGTAGTGATGTATTAGTCAACTAATCCAAAAGTCCACGCTAATGGAAAGGAACTAGACAGTATATTTATATTCAACGATAATTTATTTCGGAGTCAAAACATCACCAATTTATTTTATATTTAAAAATAAAATAAATACAAAACAAGCTAATTTCTGAGGTTTTGTGTTTGAAATGTTTGAACAGGCGAGGAAGTTGAGCATGTCACAAGAACAAGCCACTCCACAGGAAATCTAAAACCCCTTGAAAGAAAAATTTGCTTGAGCAGTCCCAACAAGCTGTCAGAGGAGCTGATAAAGTTGACGGTGACCATATTTCACAAGATCAACAAAACAACTCATCATGCAGCAGAGCTGGAGCTGAGCAGCGTGCCGAAGCTCAACATCACCTCGTGCATAGGCTCTTCTAGAAACCTTGCCCCCAAGTCGTCGTCATCGTCGAGCGATGGCGTGAAGAGCCGTGCATTGCCACCGCGTGAATACGGTGGTGGCAAGAGGGAGACTAGCGGAGGCTGCAAGAGGTTCGTGGAGTTCACGCGGAGCTCGTTCGACGCGAGCCGCGTGTCGTCATGTCTCGCTGACATCAAGAATTTGAGGTGAGAGAGACTCAATCGCCATTATTGCTGCATTGCAGTGCTTGATCAACTTTTCTAATAAGAACCCCATCATCTTCGTTCCATGTTTCTTCAGAGTGTTGATGAACAAGCTTTCCACCGTGGATCCGAGTTTCTTGACCAACAAGCAGAAACTGGCCTTCTGGCTCAACATTTACAACTTCTGCGTGATGCATGTACGACAATTATTAAGCTAAGCTAATTAGTATACTTATTATCAACACAACAACATCTGTAATTAACGAGCCTAATAAAACAAGGATAAATTACCTGATATATTTTCAGGCATTTCTTCAACATGGTCTGCCTCCATCGGCAGACAAGCTACTGTCGCTGCTAAACCAGGCGTCCGTGAATGTGGGAGGAACGGTGTTGAATGTTCTATCCATCGAGCATCTCTTCCTCATGCAATCCCCTGATCAAGGCAACAAGGAGGTAACTAATTCACAATTTTTCAGATGAATTGTGCAACCTGATTGATATTCTTCTTACAAATTCGGCAAAATAATATTATTTAACCTGGACATTTGGGATGAATAGTTGAGTGAGAAAAAGATGATGACGGAAGGGGAGAGGGATCTTCAGCTCAACTACGGTCTTGGGTACCCAGAACCGAACGTCGTCTTTGCGCTCTGCAAAGGCAGCCGCTCCTCACCACCTGTACGAGCAAATTATTTGGCATTAGTCTCACTCAATCCGCTAATGCCTGACTGTTCACGGCAACCTGACCAAAAACAAGTGCAGGTCCGGGTGTACACGGCGGAGGAGGTGTCGAGCGAGCTGGAAGCAGCGAAGGTGGAGTACCTGGAGCAGTGTGTCCGGGTCGTCCCCGCCGCTGGTGCGAGGAGGAAGAAGACGAAGGCGTCAACGACGATCATGCTGCCGAAGCTATTGTATTGGCACATGCGATGCTTCGCTGACGACGTGGAGTCGCTGCTGGAGTGGGTCCACAGCCAGCTCCCTCGCTCCACTAGTGCCCTCGAGCTGAAGAGAGCCATTAGGGACCTCCTTCTCCACCGCGACAGACCCCCAGTGCCGGAGAAGATGGTGGAGATCGAGCCCTATGAGGCTGAGTTCCGCTACATGTTGCCAGTGGTCTGGTGAATGCACGCTTTGTCTCCTGACCGCCATCAGCTCTGGTGTCGCTTTATTTAGTGAATGTATTTAAAGATTTTGTCCAAATGGTATGTATATACGGAAATCTGGCCTAGGGTCTCTCTCCCGCGAAGATGAAGATCTACTCGAGGCTTGTCCGTCTAAATCTGGTCGGAGCGATGAGTTCCGGAAAGCTTCGAATGGAACAACGCATTTTTGCCTGAAATTTACGGATCGGGTGGTATTCGGTCGTGCGCACTCATGCTTTTATTTCGACTGTTTGCTTTTGGAGGGAGCGGCGTGAAGCTTTGTTCTGTGTTGACGTCAAGTAACTTTTTGGTCTATGGTGAAGTCCGAAGAAGGGAAAATCATGAAGGCCAGACTGGAGGGTAGCTAAGGGAGATTCAAGTCTCCGTGATATTGAGGGACTTGCTTGGTGTTTTGAGCTTCATGGTATGAAAGCGAGGGCGGCAGCAGAGGTGAAGTTCAGACTCCTACCTTTAAGGGTGAAAATCCAAGGTCTGGCCTTAACTGGTTGTGCCTGACAATGACCTTGTTGCAGGCATTATTTTGACAGCGGGAACTATCTTCAAGGTGAAAACCTAAAATCTTTTGTCGGACGACGATACGTTAGTGCACCGTTCCCTTCTTTGAAGGCGTCACTTTTGGAGAGTCTCTATTTTTAGGTGTTGTCTTGGTGGTGGATGTATTGTTGCTCCTAGGCCTGGGATGCTGTAGCGAGACTTTTGTTTCTTAGTTTTTTTTTTTGGTTGTGTACATCCGTACTGATATTAGGGTGTTGCGTTGTTGCAAAGGCTAGGTGTAATTGGTATCTTTTGATATTAATATATTCCCTTTATCCAAAAATGCATATACGGAAACTCTGGAGAAAATAAATACTCCATTACTATACTTACTTTTTAAGCGGAAATTCAATTTGGCTCCTGGGTGCATATGCTTCTTCCATAAAAAGCTTATACAAGTATTTCGAAATAACGAAAATTTTGATCAAAAATTCTACATATACATCACTATCCTTTTCAAAATAAAGGGAGCATATCCCCACGTGTCAAAACATCACTCTCCTTTTTCAGGACCTAAATAATATTTAGCTTTATTTTGGATTGGATTTGGTAGCATGGCCAAGCGGTAAGACAGGGGCTGAAGAAATTTTTGTACTTAACAATATGTAACATTCTAAAAACTAGAGAGGACGCACGATTGCGCGCATCATACTAGCTAGTACTCCTCTGTTTTCAAAATATAAAATATTTTGGTAGGCTATTTTAATATACCAAAACATCATAAAATAGTGGATTTTATTGTTTACCCCGTAGAGTTGTATATGTGACACACGTTACCCCATTTAGTGGAATTCCTACCAAACTATGCCATTGTGGATAGTTTAAATACGATTCTATATCAATTTAGCATTTTCCTTGTTTTTTTTTTGACAGAACCGACGTGTCACGCAGATGTGGAATTAAAAATGTGTAATGAATGGATGGTGTCACCAACGATCATGTCCCGGTTTCTTTTATCCATTTGTTTCATTTCTCGTCATCCTCGTAATATTTTTTTAACCTAGTCATCACCCAATACCTTGCACAATGGACATGCACTAGACAATAAGGATCCAAACCTTGTAACGTACATAATCTAGACATTTTTCCACTAAATAGGTAATTAGTGTCACAAATGTATAACTAAGGTGAAAAAAGTGGGATTCTCTCTATATTCTAAATCAGTGGTATTACTTAGTACTGTCTGTATCTTGAAAATAAACACACCAGATGTAAATGGAAATACTTGCTCGTAAGAAGTGTTTGAATTTTCCCGCAAAAAAAAAAGAAGTGTTTGAAAGACTTTTCAGGTGAAAGGATGAGTTATCATAATAACCAAGTACGCGGGTCCAATTTTGCAACATTCCCAGCATGGGAAAATGTATTTTACTCTGGCAGAGGGGAACTACATGATTTCACCCGGATGAGTAAGAGCAAGACATCTTTAAAATTGGTCTTCTGCTTGTTCAAAACAAAATTAGTTGTTTCTCTAAAGCTTCATTACAAATGTTACTACGCGATGTTTATTAGAAAATTACAAAGCAAAGGCCACAATATATGTTAGTGAAAGGGCAAAGAGTCCACAAAAAAATGTTGACAATAATATCTACCTGCATGTGGAAATCTTTCCCTCACTAATCTATTCTATACTAAAAGCAAGATACGAGAGTCTAAAATAGAGACACTACGTTGATCCACATCATTAAAATTATTTTAACGGTTAGATCTGTAATTTTAATGGACAAAATTCAAAGATTTTACGTACAAAAATATGTTTTATGGAAACACATGATATGTCATGTCACGTACGTTTGATGTGTAACACATGAATCAGCCCCATCCAGATTTAAGTTTGCTACGAAGTGTAGGCCCACATCCATGTTTTATGGAAACATGTATATAGAAAATACGATCAGTCCGGATCAGATTAGCCGTGACCAATCGTGGTCTTCTAGGATTCTATTCCAACTTGATTCGTGCACTTCTATTTCAGAGAAATATTTTTTCAAAAATTCCAAAATTATACTTTCAACTCTTCAAAAAATTAGCTGCAAAATATATGGATATAGATATATGTATCCAGACTTTACGGCAGAAATTTCGTTTTAAAACATATTATATTTTGGAAAATATAGAGAGACAAATTTCTGACAAAAAATACGTATTTTAATCCTATATATAGTCAACATTTGTTTTTTTAGAGCACAAAACAAAACGAGTTTTGTACCAAAAATTTGCATGAATATATGGAGCATGTATATGTATCCCCTGAAATAAAAAAATAAAAATTCAAAAGTACAATTTTCATTTTGTTTTCTGAAAGAAGGCACCAGTGTGATTGGGTGCACGAAATCCGCGTCTTGCTACAGAATATTTGTAACATGAAAGAAAAATAAGATATGTCCTAATAAGTTTCTTTATCACTTAATTTGCAATTAGGTATGCTCTACCATGTTGATATATAAATGTCAAACCAAGAATTAGCAATTTTTATTTTGAGACAACATAAAACAAATGGTTGAGATGTATAGATAAAAAGGGCTAAAAATTTACTGAGAAAAACAACGACAATCACACCCCTATTGTGTCCGCACCTCTTGTGCACATATCTCAGCGAAGCTAGTGATCCTTTTACGGCGATCCAAGATCATCGAGACACCCTACATATCCCTACCATGGAAATTTCTTATGTATTGCCTTTTCATGCACACTCATGTCGTGTGGCGGTTTTTTTATAGCAACCGGCGAAACACCCGAGTATCTATGATAAAAAAATTTCTTATGTTTCCTTTGCTTGCATGTTCTAGCGGCGCGATGGAAAAGATGCATGGTATCTTAGTACTTTTCCACGGACTTCCGCCCATTGCTATGTGAAAGGTGAGGGTCCAAGTGTTCTACGCATGACTCCGCCCATCTAGATGTGAAAGGTGAGCGTCCAAGTGTCGATTTCAAGCCAACGAGGCTGGTATGGAAGCATAGATATACATAGGAATTATGCCACGATTTTAGTACGTAAATGCTATGATCTAATCAAAAATCATATATTTGCAGAGATGAAGTTTATCATACCATTTTTTTTGGCTCATCACACACGAAGTGAGAGATTACAAGTCTCATATAAAATGTTATTTTTGTTTATTTAAAGTATAAATTTAATGCTTAGAATTGACAAAAGAAAATAAAAATAACTAGATCAACATATTAATTACCTTCACGTATTTGTTCCACAATGATTAGGATATACTTGGCAAGTTATTAGACTGGAACATGGCCCATATAAACTGAAGAATTTTATTTTCACAAGTGAAAGATGATATATCACCATCTTAATTCATTCGACACACATCCTGGCTGGTGCGTCCTATAGCATGCTCCTGAATTGAGATAGAAAAAACAACAAAGGTTGGTTCCTTATTATGATCTTAAGTGTGGCAATTAGTTTCTGAAGCAACTAGATTTACTGGATAGTTGACCACTGGAGAGTCATTCTAGAATTAATATGCTCATGTATTTGATTTCATGGAGCTTCATATTTTGTGGTTACTATTCTATCCTTACTAATATGATAAGATATAGACACATGAGATAGTATCTTAACATGAAATACCAGTTAATTGGCACCCGTTGAGGCCCAAACATATTTCTTATTATTCTCTTTTGTTATTTCCTAATAACATGTTAATATTTAACAAAAAATAACTATAGAATTTATGTGCCTAAAATATAGTGTATTTATTTGCAATGCTTGGTTGAATGAGAAAAAATGAATCCAAAGATAAATACTCCCTCTGTTCTAAAGAATAAAGCTGCTCAAATTTGTCTACATACGTTTGTATCTAGACATGCTTTTACTGTGTAGATACATCCATATTTAGAAAAAGACAAGCATCTTTTTTTCCTGAGATGGAGGGAGTAACACTTTTAATTAAACTAAAAATGATGCCCTCGCATTTTCGAGGGCCACCTTGCTAGTTCGACAAAAGTAAATTGGAGACAATCATGTATTTGCATAATCTCCTTCCTTTATTATTACACAATACAAGGTCAAGATTTGCTGAAATAAAAATTAGTAGCACTGATCGTGATTTAGATTTGTAAACCATTACACTCAAGTTCTTTTTTCGAAAGCTCTTACACTCAAGTTGAATTAGAGTGTTTAGTTATAGCTGCAAGTAGTCTTGGCATCGGAAGCATATCAATTCCCTGGAGACCCTCAAGAACCCGAACCACTTCACCCATCGATGGCCGATCAAGCTCATTGTCTTGGATGCACCATAATGCGAGTTTGCAAACCCTTTCGGCTTGTTCCTCACTGAAGTCGTCATGTAACCGTGGATCCACCAAACTATGCATATCTCCCTCCTGAAGTTTGCTGATCACTAGCATGGGGAAATATTCAACACGATCATCGTTGTCCGAATGTGCTTCAGGAAAATTCCTCTTTCCTGATATGATTTCAAACAATACCATGCCAAAGCTGTAAACATCAACCTTTGGTGTAACAGCAACTCCGCTCAGCCACTCCGGGGCAAGATAACCTACTGTTCCTCTGAATGTAGTCAGGACTCGGCTAAAATTTCTTCCCACAAATGTTGCCATTCCAAAGTCAGCAACTTTAGGAAAAAATGATGCATCTAGAAGTATATTTTCTGGCTTAATATCACAGTGTATGATGCACTCGTAGCAACTCTGATGCAAGTAGGACAATCCTCTAGCAATTCCTAGGACTATCTGGTACCTTATGTCCCAGTTTAGTACAACGACATTGTTCTTAAAAAGGTGACCATCAAGAGATCCATTTAACATGTGTTCATACACAAGTAACCTATTATCACCTTGGCTGCAGAAACCAATCAATTTGACTAGGTTGACATGGTGGATCAATCCGATTGAGCTCACCTCGGCTCTAAATTGCTTCTCTCCCTGGTGTGCACCATCAAGCCTTTTCACTGCTATAGTAGTCGAATCACTTAACACTCCCTTATATACAGAACCAAAACCACCTGTTCCCAGCTTTTCAGAGAAGTTTTTAGTAGCATGAGCTAAATCAGTGTATCTAAACGCTATAATACCAGTAGTGCCCTGATTGCCATATAGTGGCGAACCACACCACCTGAGTTTGTTCCTCCAAATCACTAACAAGAACATGAGCATTAGTAACACAAAACTACTAATGCTTGCAGCAATAACAACTCCAACATTTGGTTTTCTTTTGTCCTTTAGCAAAATTGGCTCATCTTTGGCAGCAAGGCGAAGGTAAAGGGTATCTTCAGAAGTAATTTCAATGTCATCGTTCAAATTTACACCAAGCAGTTTCCCATGCCAGACAGAGCATATGCTGTTATTATAGGAGTAAGCGGTGCAAGAGCAGGAACTGAGACAAGATTCCTCACAGTTCCTGCGAGAGGCAGCAAGGTCCGTTCTTTGCGGGTTGTAGGGCAATGTAACCTGAGAAATTGGCCGGAACATGTCTGTTGAACTTGTGGTGTTCTTGTTACTAGTGCAATATAGCGGTGAATCCCTGACGCAGCCGTGTGATCGATCACCAAACTCCCAATGCCGCGGCGACTTCTTAGAAAAGTTCTCCATGCAGCCACAAGATGGCTGTGCTTTGCCATTGCAGACCGTGAAAGGTCCGCATGTAGCAAATGGAGTGCAGACATCAATGGGGTCGTCTAGTACAGCTTGCCAAGATCCTTGGGCTTGTGACCAAATATTCAGCTTGATCTGACCAGAGATGTCTAGCGAGAGAAATGAGGAAGATGATTCATTTTCTGAAGTGTACACGTAATACTCCTCTTCCTTGTTACTAACATAATCTGGAATAACCACGCCTTTGGTTTGTGGAACCAGTTCTAGCATCTTCTTGACTCTGGGTAATAATTTCAATATGGATGATGTTTCGGATCCATAAGTCCGATACACCAGCGAAGGTTTGCGGCGCTTGAGCATTATCCCAATATTGCCGTTGGTCTGCAGTTCAATGCTATAGTAGCCAATCCCCGGATCGACGGTGCTCTTTTTTGAGATGCCCCTGCGGTTCAAGCGGGTGACCTTGTTCCAGCCAAACTTTGCACCAGGAAGCACAACGTCTGTTGGGTAGTCAAAGCTCTCCCACAACACTTGGTCAGATAATGATGTGAGAACTAGGTTCGCACTGTTCATGAGAACTACACTTGTGGTGTTTATGCTGGGTCGTATCCTGCTATTGTGTGTAATATGAGTGGACCATATAACAACTTCATCGTGGACGATGATAAGGTTGCCATTGCTTGAGATTTTGAGGTGTGTGGTCAGGTTGAGCTTGGGGTCATTGGGGATCGGCTGGTCCCTGTTGGCGACCCACACGGTAGTAAAAACTGGTATCTGGTTGAACCATATGCCGAGGTACCAGTTAGCTGTGGAGGTGATGTTGGTGAACTTACTAGTAATGGTGCTTGCGGCTGGCTGGAAGAAGCCGAGCGCGAACTTGCCGTTGCTCGAGACAAGTTTGTCCCCGACCGCGAGCGCCTGGCCTGCCGTGAGAGTATCGTTTGCAGAGGAGGAGCATGGAAGGAGGAGCAGGCCGAGTAGTATGTAGAGGGTAGCCATGCATGGGGACGAGTACCGTGAATGATAAATTGGAGAAAAGAGGAAGCTCATGAATGCACCTTGTGTGTGCTGCTGCTCTGAGAAAAAGAGAAAGAGGATGGTGTATGTGGTTGTTGAGCTGAACACGCACTACATATATAGGAACCATGTTGAGTTGGGTTGGCCGACGGGGAAGAAACGCGCGCCAACGACTTGGGGTCGTCGGCTGCCACAGAGCCACTCAACACTGGTGCGCGCGAGCCAGCTTCAACGACGCTTTCGTTACTTCTGCCAGACATGGACCATATGGACGTGACTGCCAAGAGCGCGGCCACAACATGCCGGTCGCTGGATCGTTACTACCCTAGAAGTGTCACGTCCGTCCTACATCAAGTGGATGCGTCAAGATTTTCCAATAATGGCAAGGTAGACTTGTTCAACCTGTTTTCTTCCCTTGAATACACGCCACAGTGAATGTGATCCACTTGCTGTCCGTGTAATAATCCTAAGCATGTCAAAGCAGCTCTGTAGTTGCGAAAATGTAGATTTTTCAAAGCATTTCACCCTTGGTCAATGTATAGTGTAAAATGGTTTTGAAAAGCGTGCAGAGATGGCATATTAAAGGTTTTTCTAAAGTTTGTTAAAAAAAGGTTTGTCTAAAAGTTGGAGAGCGGCGTTTGATCGGGAGGTCCCATGCACTCATCCACTTTTGCATTAAATTTTTTCCAAACACAATATAGGTGCATGCTCACAAGCACTTACATACACTCATTCCTATAAACGCAAACACACCTTATTTCTATGAGCATCTCTGAGAGACTGAGTTTAAAACACTTGATTCGGCGAGTCTTGAGATTAACGAAGTCACCACGGGTGTCTCGCTATCGATGGAGCGTCGCCTCCCTATAAATTTTATTCAGTCTTTTTGAAACACCAAAGTGTCAAACCCGGAGTTTGACCTCTGATGAGCTGTCGGTGCCAATGTCCTCCTAACCACCCAGCCACGGGTTGGTTCTCACTATTGCATGTATTGTGCTTGCTTGATTGGAACAAGAAATATTGCATGTAGCCCCACAACTGTACTCCCAAATTTTTTATACATGGATTTAATTTCTAGTATTAGATTTGAAAGAGTCGTATTTATTGGATTATACTCCATATATTAGACTAACAATCCATTTAGATCTATCTTTTAAATAAGCGTAAGAAGGATTTGTTTTGACAAAATCAAATTGAATTCTAAAACACATTCAAACATAATGTGATGCATAATAAAACTAGATACAAAAAAATGTGTTACCAAATTGAACTCTAAGACATCCACATATTGTTCTAAAGGAAACAATGAATAATTATAAACTAAACCTTCATCCTAGGTATGGAATACTTCAAATTACCAAGTGTGTAGGAACTGCAGGTAGAGGACGATGACATCTAAAGAGCATCTACTGGGGATCAGAGAGAGACGGGTCGGAAGAAGGATCCTCTTTACTGGGCAGTTGCCCCCATGGTTACACTAACTAGCCTGGCTCACAAGGGGTGGTTGTGGATGATGTCGACACCCCCTGATGTAATTGCACCGTCCACCCCGCACCTTTAGGAAAGGGGGGCAACAGCCAGCTCGCTTTATGCAGGCAAACTCAGACCTTCACTCATCTTCTGTGCGCGTCATGGCAGGCGTCATCCTTGAGTGGCGTTGCTCCTAGCCACTGTCCCGCGATGGCATCTCTCGAGATACCTCTCGTGGAGGGAAGCTCCACGAGGCCTTATAGTAGCCTTGAAACGGCTAAGTCTTGGATGCTTCACGAGGTATTCCTTGGAGAGGTGCACCACCCCTCACGGAGACCTCTTGTCTCTCGGAGAGGTGTCCTTGCCTTCTATTAGTGGGCTGCCGTGAGGGCTCAACAGCAGGTGTTCATGTTACCCTAGGTTCCATAACACCGACAATGAGCCCCCATGATGCCTCCAACGAGAGCTACGGCGCCCTAGGGCGCTGCCTTCAATCGTGTCCTCCCCTGGATCTGAGTTTTCCCCCGAAAACAACGGAATGAGATATGCCCCCATGATCCCATCATCACTAGTGGAGCTAGGATTTGTGTAAGACCCGGAACAAAAACTAATCGCAAAGAAAGCCTCTAAAGAACTTTTGTAATAGTGCTAAAAATTTGGTATATAATACTAGCAAGGATGAATAAATATTTTCAAATACATTGACGCTGGAGTCGAGTGAAACTTCCAAAGAAACTTCCAAGCATATTTCATAAGGACATGCACAAACATCAAGTGAAATAGTCAATCATTAATTCATTGATGCAAATATGAGAAATAACCAAAACGATGAGGTAAAATTCGTATGTGTCCTATATCCATAAATTGTTGTTGAGATCAATGGATAAAATATTTTCATATTCTGTTTCTAATACATGAAATCAATCACAAACAATTGTTAAACTATACCACAATAAGGAAGGCGTTCTTCATATTTTGGTTGTTAAAACATACCGCAATTTAGGCAGTCTACCAGAAGGATTCCTCACCCAAATCCATGTTGCGGTTCAACTATAACGTCCTCAAGTATTAAGTACCATACGAAACACGTTGTTGGATATCTAGTCGTGAAATTCAGCTAATTAAGTTCGTGAGGAGATCCTTAGGCGATTAGGGTTCCTCTGCCTCCTGTCGGCGGCCGCCTCCGATCTGGCCGCCTATGAGGCCTTAGGGTCATAGAGGTGAGGCGGATCGCGGCTCTCTTCGGCGGGAGGGCTCTGTTTTCTAGTTTTGGGGGCTTCATTCCCCATCTTTAGGGTTTTTGTTTGTAGGGGCGGCGCTCGGGTGGTGGTGGCGGCGCCTCGTGCAATAATGTTTTCCCGGCTTCAACCCCATCTTGACGGCGACGTCGAGAAGCTTGTGGGTGCGGTGTGGTCTTCGAGGATTTCGTCTGGTTGTGGGGATCTTCGGATCATCAAGGAGCTTCATCGGCAGTTCATCCTACTTCTTCGTCTTCGGGGCGGATGTGGCATTTTTGACCCATTCGGCGACTTCCCGTCCGTAACCAAAAACGCCAGGCCGGCTCAGGGAGGAGCGGTCGCGGCGGCGTGCCATGGAGGTTGAACATATAGGGTTTCTCAAGGATCTTGTTGTAATTTCGCTTTTCTTAAGCTGCTTTGTATTGTTCGATGTTTTTCTTTTAATGCCAGTGTCCTATTCGCAAAAAAATCATACCACAATTTACCTACACGCATAAAAGGTAACTAAGAAACTACATACTGAGACAGCGCCGAGGATAAATCTGTAGTTGGACTTGGACTGAGATTGAAGAACAGAGAAGTGGTGTCGTGGAGGAGCAGAGGGGGGAGGGGGCGGCGCCGGCCGACGGTCGATGGTTGCGCGGAGGCGGCGGCGAGGCAGGGCGCCGTCGTGCACTACAGCATAGGAGGCAAAAGGCTAGGGGAATGGCAGAGGCGGCCTCCAGGTAAGCAGGCAGAGTCGGCATCACGGGTTTCGGAGAGGCTTGCCGGCGTGGCTGCGCGCTCCTGCCTTGTAGTGACCAATTGAGCGAGGGGAGCAGCCAGCGCCGCGCTAGGAGAGGCCGAAACGAGTGCTTCTCTCGTTCGGTAACGAAGCAATTACTTGGGCCATAGATGGGCTGTGCCCGGGCCAATTTTATTTTTTTAATAGGTGGTAGGCAGAATATTTCCATGCGCCTCGAGCCATTGCCCTAGTTTCCCTGGGCATGGCTCCGCCCCTGGACCATCATGGCCTTCAACAAGGAAAGGAGCACCCACGGGAGCAGTTGTTGCTAGTGGCATCCTTACCTGCTTCAGTAGCTGGACCACCATCTCCTTCTCACTGTAGACCGTCGCACCCTACGGGCTAAGCGATCCTTCGTCGGAAAGCTGCCACGGGGCAGGACCACCACTGGCTAGTGATGAAGACGATCAAAGGTGGAGGAGGCCACATAGCTGCATGACCGGGCCATAGCCACACACATGTCGTCCCGAGGCGCCCATTCAAGATTCTCGGCCACAACCACTCCTCCGAGCCGCATCAGAGGGACACCCGCCGCCGCCATCCTCTTCCCGCACGGGCTTTGCCTCGCTGGGATCCGGCAGCGACAGGAGGGGAGATGGGGAGGGCGGCAATGGCTAGGGTTAGGGGCAGGAGGTCGGGAGATGGTGAGGACTAGTTAGCGTATATGCACAACCAAGATGGCCAACACGCTCTTGCGCGGATGTTTGTTAGTCACACATGGAAGGATCGATGCGAAAATTGCAGTGATGGGTAACCAAGAGAACGACCAAGACAAAGTGAGTAGGAGTGTACTTTTTTTTTTGAGAGAAAACCACGCATTTCATTAATAAAAAATGAAGTTACATGAACCAACAAACGTGAAAACTGAAAAACGGACAAAACAGACTTCCTGGAAACTTTGCAGATAGAACCCTAAAAGATGGAAAAATACAGAACCATTCCTAGAGTTTCCTGCACTTGCCGAAACTACCGGCCGACGCAAAGCTCCAACGCCGCCTAAGCACATGTTTGAGGAGACATCGAGCCTCCACCATTGCCAGATCCAAAAAAACACCATCGCCAACGAGGCTTTGTGAGTCGATGAACAGGCCCGCTGAAACCAGTAAGGCACATGTCGTTGTGGCACGTTGACCGGGAGACGTCCCCGTGCTTCCTTGAACCAAGATCCACCGCATCCCGTCGACGAAATCGGGGAACAACGACAGATCCACCACCTCTGAACCAACATCCTCGCTCCAGAACATCCACCTTGCCCCGATCACCAGCACCGTCGTGGAAAACGACGAATGCCAGCGACACGTCAAGAAACAGATCTCGCCAGATCTGAAGATCGGCGAGAAGACCAAGCTGTCAACCTGAAGAAACGACAAGCACACATTGACATCAACTCTGAGACGCCGCCGTAAAGGTCACCGCCGGTGTGAGAGTAGAGTTGAGGCAGATTTATTCGCCCGGACGTCGCTACCACCACCCCAACGACGCACCACAAAAGACAAACCCTAGCCCCAAAAACTAGACTAGAACGAAGGAAAGAGGTCCCCCTCCCACGTGCCGCCGGAGCGGCAAGCGGGAGAGGAGACCAGCCTTCACACTGGCGAAGATCTAGGGTGGGAGATGAGTTTGCCTCGCCTGTCGCCTCGCGAGACGATGGGGACGAGGAGGAAAAAACGATTCACGTTTAGGGCTATTGCTCCGGTGTCCCCCCCCCCCCCCTCGCGAACGACGTTCTATTTAGACGGCTAGGATCTGCCGATACCCCTTCGTGGGTTGACTTAACATGTGTGTTTGGTTCATGGGCAAACATGTACGGGATGGGATGGGATAAAATATGTTTAATTAACGATTAATAGAAAAGGATAAATATGCCATTAACATACCGGTTAATATGTAATTAACGGGTCCTTTTCCCTTTGTGGTGGAGGCCGGACCTAGCGGGCGGCCGCCTACCCGTGCCTAGCAAGGTCAGTACCCGCACATATTTAGCGATGCCGTTTCTGTCGACTGGGTGTGGCGCAGACGTAGCAAGCTCGTTGCTCGCCACGCCATGGAGGCTGCCACCGAGCTAGGGAGCCACGTTGAAAATCAAGCCCGCCGCTTACCGCGCCCTGCAGGCCGCCGATGTCGAGCTGGGGAGCCACGCGGAAAAGCAAGCCCACCGCTCACCGTGACATGGTGGCCGCCGCTGAGCTGGGGAGCCACACATACGACGGCGGCAGGTGTCGGAGTCGCGTCGACGACCATGGATTCTCATGCGCCTAGTGAGATTAGTCATGAAATTCACGGATCATATGATCCAGCCTTTCTCAGAAATATTCGGCTTTTGGGATGGGATCATCCATATTTTCTGGTCACGAACCAAACGCACGTTTACCACCTGAACGTCGTTCGCCAGGGGGGACACCGGAGCACAGCCCTCACGTTTAGTAGGAGTGTACTTGATAAAGAACGGAACACGCATTCCTGGTCGGGGTTCAGTTTGCTGCAATACAACTCTCTCAGTTGATTCCTGGCTCCAGATGAGAGATGGTTCATCTGGCCTCCGGCGGTGACGACGTCTGCTCTTGCTTCTGACTATTTGAGGACAACCTCCGTGGAATCGCCTTAAAAGGTCTCACATCTGGATCTTGTGGAATCCTCCGACCACCGTTTATTACCCAGCGCTGTCAAACAAGCACATGCATCTTGTTCACAGATGAGATGGTACAATAATCCTGGCATGTTTCTTGTTACCACCGGCTATGTTTCTGTCTGCAAGAAACGATGCTGCAAATATCTTTGAATCTTAACAAGCTCTGTGGATCTCAGAAATAAATAAATAAATAAATAAATAAATAAATAAGCTCTATGGATTTATATGCCCCTTGTCGGCTTATCCCACTAGAAGAAGACAATGTCCTGATTGCAGTGTGTCCTGAGTCCGTTGAGAACTTGATGGATGTCGAGTGTGTTGGCATGCTGCTTTCGTTTTGAATTTACACGTGCTAAGTGATCACCGACACGCCCCATTGGCATGTCTGCCTCATGCCGTCATGCGTGCGTGTGTTCTCTAGTGTTGATCTTCTGATAACCAAATCTGGCTATATCAAACCCACACGTTATGCCGTTGGCCGGCCTGAATAGAGGACTGACACATGGATCGAGCATCAATTTTCTTTTGGTGAAGAAATATAAACACCAACAACCTCACGCTGCAAACTAATCAACCAAGTTGTATATAGGTTCTGGTGTTTAATGATGTAACATGGTTCAGAAAGTCGCTGCTTCCAAGATCATTATGAACTTAGTTTACAGGTCAAGGATATCTCCGAGTTCTCATGGGAGGCATGACACGCCCTCTTAACTTCTCTGCTCTACCTTTTTTTTCCACTCTAACTTGATTAGCTGATTTAATAAGTGATTCAACCAACGGCTCCTAAGTTGCAACAACCAAGACAATTGAACGAATTGCGAGCTACACGGAACGAATTTGAATATTTGATTCTGTAACAGAATAAGTCAATATAAATTTCTGACACGTCAGAAACATGCATATCAGAGTAGTTCATGCTTTTTTCGCTGGTTGATTTTTATATCAATTCTGGACGATGCTTGAGTTGTAATACAATACTAAATTTGAATCTCTTTAATAAAAGGCCGTGTGCTCATCATGATGCAGAAGCCGGGGTCATATCCCCATTTCGAAAAAAAAAATCAGAAACATGCCATATTTTTTCTTCTCTTACAGAAAATAGAAATTATATATGTTCGTAGGTAAAAAAATTGCTTATAAAGTTTTAGTCGTTACATGCCTTTGACGACCTTGATTGTATAGCCTTTCCCAGTAATGACAATTGTCTTCTGTAGTTATCATTGCAAAACAATGTTAAAAAGCATGGTCTTATTAAAAAAGTTAATGAGAAGTCGCTTAACTTTTATGGAAATTACGACATATTTGTTTCTATTTTTGTTAGCAACACTTTAGATAGCTCGTATTATACAATATCTACAATTACATAAAACATTTTTCCAGCTCAATTATTAAATAAATTCTTCGGATGAGTGCAATCCATTTTTCAGAGAGCGTAAGCTCTCCCCAAATTTTGGCAACACATATTTTCCTGTATGATTTTTTTTCATCCATGTTTGGAGCTATCTAGGATTAGATTTATATGAGTAGATGTTTCCGATCTCGTTGTTCTATTAGTGTTGCATGATTATCTCTATATAATGAGTTTGTTTGCGCATTTATAGTGCCATAGAATATTAACACTTCTCTTTTCTACATTTCTAGATTGCTCGGTCTCTATAACCATCACAAACAAGAGAAAAGCCAGCTGGGGATCGCACTACCATATATAATTTAAGATAACATTTTTTCTTTTGTAAATAATTACATTTTCAAATTAACGAGATAGCAAAAATTTATTGCTCAATATGGAAACAATGATTTTATCTTGCCAACTAATGTCAATGGTGTAGATAGTAAGTCCGTAGGGAACATTTGAACACTCATTAGTTTGTTTCATAATTAAAGAAAATTAATGACAATATTCATGGTATAAACATACATTACCTTTGTATACGAGAGAGAGCGCACTTTTCTAAGTTATACCATTTGAATATCTCAATAAGTGATTTAGAATGCACATGTTGATTTAGTTTGTATCTTACTTAACCATTAAAGAGTGTGTGTTGTCTAGAATGGACCTACTCTACCACAACAGCCCTTATCTCACGGAGATTGCAGATGGCTTTAGGGCATGTGCAATGGTTGATAATAGTGTCTTATCTTAATCCTGCCACGTAATCTAGATATAACAATAAAATATGATGTACAATGGATTGTTTTTCAGTCTTGTCTTTAGTAAGGAGACATCCTAAATTTGTGGTGAGAGAAATTGTGCTAAGAGATGATCTCTTAGCTAAGAGAAGACAAAGTCTTTTTTTATCTTTCTCTTTCCTCCACCTCAGCATTTATCCTACGTGGCACTGCTAAGATATCACCATTGTACATGCCCTTAAATGGATCTCCGGTGTTACAAGTTAGCGTTGGCGGTTAGAGCGTAGAGTCCGTATTTATCCTAACCGAAAACATGGAGTTTGGTCTCTCGCCGAACTGAAAAACAGAAAATCAAACGTCACGGGAACATATGGTGCGATGATCTTGCGAAATGAAACTCATTTTTGCTCCGATCGAGCTACATTCGAAGATAATTTACAAAAACTAGCCAAAATACTTTTTTTGAGATTAACTAGCCAAAATACTTGACTAACCCTACTGCACCACTCGTTAATTTGACTAATTAAACTACTAAATTAGGCCCGGATTGTCACCGGGGCAGTTCTTGCGGCGGCGGAGGGTTTTTCCTCGCCGGCGACGACGAGCGCGGCCACCTCGAACGCCTCTGCCTCCGCCGAGCTCCCGCAGGTGAGAGGCGGCCCATCTGCGTCGTCGTCGTCGTTGCCGTCGCCGTGCGGCGGAAGCGCCGGCAGCGGCGGGCTGCACGAGCCGACGGGAAGCGCCTCGGCTTCTCCTTCACGCGCCTCCTCGTGCGCTGCTGAAAGTGCATGGAGCCCCCATGTGTGGTTTTGGTAATTAATGACAATCTCTATGGACTAATGTTTGCATTGAGTTATATTTGTAGGTGTTGTCCATAGGCAATGCTTGAACCATATGTTGGCTTCAAGGTTGCAATAAGAAGAAATTGATGAAGGATATCAAGTGTCAAGTATGTCTTGAAGATGAAGATGAAGTGAGCCCTCAAGTTACTTCAAGACATCAACATGAAGAAATGAAATTGATGAAGGATATCAAGTGTCAAGTATGTCTTGAAGATGAAGATGAAGTGAGCCCTCAAGTTACTTCAAGACATCAACATGAAGAAATGAAGTGCAAGTTCAAGATGAGCCAACTCGAAGAGATCATTTGCTTGAAGCATGCTCTCCATATAGTGTTCATGGATATGTGAAGATGCGCCGAAGAAGAAGCTCTCCCGTGATGGATTATGGAGGAGCAATCCACAAGACTTCGTCAAGCAAGCACAATCAAGAAAGGCATTCCATCTTGTTGCGGTCAAGATCGTCATCATCGAGCTCAAGTGGAATGCGCAAGTATAAGGTTTTCTCTTCATAGGGTTTCTTTCTCACCGGTCTCATGGTGTAGTTGGAGACCGGTTTATAGTTTAGTTGCCGTACTATCAAGAGGGCTCTCGAGTGAGTAACTCGATCGTATCGTTCGGAGAGAGCTCAAACCTTTGCATCCTTGCATCATCTTTCTTGGTTGTTTTTTGGATCTTATCCATGTGATATTTCAGAGCTTGTGCTTATTCTCATGACAAGCTCTAGTTCATCGAAAATGGTTTTTTGCATGGGCAACTTGTTGCATTTTCGAGATTGGAGGTTTTACCGGTATGTCTTTTTTAGATAGGTCAACCCTTTCATCCTTTGTTTCTATCCTCCCTTGCTGGACTATGATGGTTTCTTGCATGATCTTGTAGAGCATGTTACTAGCTTCGAAACAAGCCCAAGATCATCAAAATCGGAGTCCGGATGCTCAAGTTATGATCATTCTCGTTTTGATGTTTCTGCCAGTTTTTAGGGGGGCGGAAAATCCGGCCCGAATCGGCCAAATATCCAGGGGCGATTTTCGGGGGATAATCCGGCCCGGGGGCGGATTTTCCGGCCTGGGAGGTCCCAAACGGTCATATTTCGTTGGGAGGGGGTATATAAGACCCCCTTCTTCCTCCTTGGGCTGGTTGGTTCACTCTCTCTCTCTCCCTCCATTGTTGTCCTTCAAAGCTTGCCCTAGTTCTTGATTCCTCCAATGATTCTTGCATATTCTTGAGGGAAAAGAGAGAGGAGATCTAGATCTACATCTTCACCAATCAAATCCATCTCTTTGTGAGAGGAACCACCTAGATCTAGATCTTGGAGAAACTTGGAGTTCTTTGTGTCCTCCTTTTTGTTCTTCCTCTCTTATTCCCCCAATAGCTTTTGTAGCTTTGTTGGAATTTGAGAGAGAAGGACTTGAGCATCTTTGTGGTGTTCTTGCCATTGCATTTGGTGCATCGGTTTGAGTTCTCCACGGTGATTCGTGGAAGTGAAAGCAAGAAAGTTGTTACTCTTGGGTTCTTGGAACCCTAGACGGATTATAGACCTTTGTGGTGATTTGTTGGGAGCCTCCAATTAAGTTGTGGATGTGTGCCCCAACCTTTGTGTAAGGCCCGGTTTCCGCCTCGAAGGAAATCCCTTAGTGGAACCGTGACCTAGGCCTTTGTGGCGAGGGTCACCGGAGATTTAGGTGAGGCGCCTTCGTGGCGTTCGGTGTGTGGTGTGAGTACCGCATCTTGGGGTGAGGCCTTTGTGGCGTTGGTGTGCATCGAGCAACCACACCTCAAGGTGAGCCTCTTGTGGCGTTCGGGAGCACTAAGCCACCGCACCTCTCCACCGGAGATTAGCACTCGCAAGAGTGTGAACTCCGGGATAAATCATCGTCTCCCGCGTGCCTCGGTTATCTCTATACCCGAGCTCTTTACTTATGCACTTTACCTTGTGATATCCATCGTGCTTGAAGTTATATATATATCTTGATATCACATAAGTTGCTTGTCTTGCTTAGCATAAGTTGTTGGTGCACATAGGTGAACCATTGCTTAGAATAAGTTGTTGGTGCACATAGGTGAACCATAGTATATAGGCTTTGGGCTTGACAAAGTAAACGCTACTTTTATTCCGTATTTGTTAAGCCCATCTCGTAAAAGTTTTAAACCACCTATTCACCCCCCCCTCTAGGCGACATCCGTGTCCTTTCAATTGGTATCAGAGCAAGGTCTCTCATTCTTAGGCTTCACCGCCTTGAGAGTAAAGATGTCGGTTAGGGGATTAGCGCACAATAACTTGTTTATATTTGATGGCACAAATTATGATCTATGGAAAATTTATGTGCTTAATATTTTGCGGGGTATTTCCCCGGACATGGAGCGATTTCTTGACATGGGTTTTTCTTCTCCTAAGGATCCCCAAAAGTTATCTCTTGAGGAGGAGAAAAACTCTTGCCTCGATGCTCTTGCTTCTCATGTGTTTTCCATTGTTGTGAGCAATGTAGTTACTTCTTCAATCATGCCTTTTGGGAGCGCTCATGAATTATGGACAAAGCTTCAAGATAAATATGATGTGTCCAATATTATTGAGGATGATTGTATTGCTTCCACTTCCGGCCGTGATGAGTTCTCATCTTCATCCACTTCACCAATGTGTGGCAAGACACAAGGTAATGATATGGTGAGTGGCGATGGAAATTGCAATGTTGATATTGAGCTTACTATTGATGATCCTTCATCTATATCTCATTGCAATAGTTCATCTTTGGACTTAAACACATCTAGCACTAGAAATTATCTACATGCTTGTGTTGATAGTCCTTGCATATCATGTGTAAGTTGCTTGTATAAATCTCATGATGATATGCTTGATTTATCTTGTGGCCATGATAAAAATGCTTCTATTTCCTCTAGTTGTTGTGTGACTAACAATGTAGAGGAAACCAAAGATTCTATTGGTCAAGACAAGATCTTGAAAGGAGCCTCAAGTAACTCCTCATCTTTATCTCACGGTTCTCATATATGCCTTATGGCCAAGGGTTCCACGGTATCTCCCACCCTGGAACCTAATATTTCTCGTGGTGATAAGGATGAGGATGAGTATGAAGAAGAGGATTGGGTTGTCTCTCTACGCGATAAGGGTAAGAGTGTATTCAAGGTTCTTTGCAAAGATAAAATTGCTAGCTCTCACTTCTTTGAAATCTTGACTACCGCTATTGAGAGCCAAAAACTTATTTGGATGCATGAGAACACCATTGATAAAATGGGTGCTCTTGAACGAGAGTATGCCAATGATGTAGCATCCTTAAAGAATGATCTTGAAGAAGAACAAGATACCGTAGCCTCTCTTGAGGAGCAACTTGAAACCCTTGAGGTGTCTCAAAATGAAATATTTGCTAAACTCACTAAAGAAAGAGACCATGCTAAAGCTAAATTAAAGTTGCTTAAAAATGAAAAGTCCAAAGTTTGTGTTGGTCATGATAAACTTGTTAAGGATCTATATGATCTAGACAAGGCCCACAAGGCCTTGGAGAGCGAACACTCTATCCTCACCAAGTCATATGAGCAACTACAAGCTTCATATTTAAAAGAGCATGCTATGTTACCCTCTCTTCTTGATATGTCTTGTGATGATGCTTGTGCTACTAACTCTACTTCTTGTGAAGCATCTATCTTGAAGGAGAATGTTGAGCTAAGGGCTCAACTTGATTTGCTAACTTGCAATTATGGGAAATTGGAAGAAAATCATGGAAAGCTTTCTAGCTCCCATGAGGATCTTCTAGCCTCTCATGATAGGCTAAAGTTAGCTCATGAGGCTATCATATCTAAGGCAACACCTTGTGAGCCTCATGTGGATACTAGCACTACTACTCAAAATGCTATATTGCCATGTGCTAGTCCTAGTAATTCATCCACTCATAGTATTGCTAAATCTTGTGATGAATTATCTTCCTTGCCTTATTGCTCTAACAATGAAGGTTCTACTTCCTCTAGTACTTGTGTTGTTACTAACCATGTAGAGGAAATCAAAGAGCTCAAGGCCCAAGTCACTTCTTTGAAGAACGACTTGGTAAAGAGTCATGAAGGGAAATGCAAACTTGACACGATGTTAAGTGTGCAACAATCCCCCAATGACAAGAGTGTACTTGGATTCAAATCCAACAACAATAACAAGTCCAAGAACAACAACAACAAGAAGAAGAAGGGCCAAGTACAAGTCAAAGACCCGGCCAAGATTGTTTGCTTCAAGTGCAAAATTGAAGGGCACCATGTTAGATCTTGCCCTTTGAAGAAGAAGCAAAAAGGGAAGCGGCCTCAAGCTCAAACTCATATTCAACCTCAAGTTGAAGAAATGCCACTTCCCAAGAAGAAACAAGCCAATGCTCCCATTGTGGAGAAATCTAGTGAGAAGAAGGAGAAGAAAAGAACTTGCTACATATGCCATGAGAAGGGCCACATCTCCTCCTTTTGCACTATTGGTACCTCATCCAACTCTATCACCATTGATGATGTTTATTCTCTTCGTAAGGATGAGGGTGGCAATGTGTTTGCCAAATATGTTGGTGCTCAAAGTGGTGTCAAGAAAAGAACCATTTGGGTTGCCAAGCCTATTGTGACTAACCTCTTAGGACCCAACTTAGTTGGGGACCAACAATCCAAAACTTGATCAATAGGTGATTGTTGGAGGGCATTGGAGACTTGGCTACAAGAATTAAGGGATCTTCATCATTTATACTATCTCAAGCCAAGTCTTTTGGTTATCTTGCTTCTATCATATATTCAATGTTCCTCCTTGCGGTAACATGTGCTCAACTCATTTATATTGAAAGTTACTCGCCCCTTTGCATGTGTTAGTTTTGTTCCTAACATGTGTTTGTATATGTTGTGCTTCCTACTTGCTTTTCTTGAGAAATCAAGTCTATGCATGTTGGGTTGCACACCATGTATTTGTGTTTGTGTTGGAGCCTCTTTGCATCTTGTTGTATCTTATATGGCTCTTATGAGCGATTAATGGACTATCCCATTTTGGGGGAGTGATATTCCTTTGGGAATTTCACAATCCTAACAATGTGTGTACATGAGGAATATCACTTAGAATTGATATTGCAAGATTATCTAGTCTCTATGTGGTATGTCATCTTCATGAGAAATTCAAATTCTAATGTCCATTAATATCTCTAGTTGGATCTTATTTGCCTCTTGTGAAATTAAATTCCTTATCACATTATGGGGGAGTAATAAGCTTTGTGTATATTACAAGCCTAGAAAATGTGAACATTTGAGGTTGTGTCACATAGAATTGATATTATAAATTATCTCTCTCATATGTGGCAAGTTTGCTCAAACAAGTTCCAATTTGCTTAAATGGCTTCATTGCTAATATCTTTGTGGATCTTATTTGTGAAAGTTTTTCTTGGCATGGTTTTTCACAATGTGTCCCTCAATACATTTTTGGAAAACCATGTGCTTCAAGTCATACTATTAATTGCTTTGCATGTTGGTATGAATGCTATTAATTGTTTTGCATGTTGGTATGAATACTATTAATTGCTTTGCATGTTGGTATGAATACTATTAATTGCTTTGCATGTTGGTATGACTAATTGAAGCTATCAAGAAACTCTCTTTGCATGATGGTTAACTCTTATCTTTTACCATATGCTTTATTTGGTGTAAATATGATCTTACATATACTTACAAACTACCACCGGGAAATATTTCCTAATACCTCTTGTCCTAGGACAATTGGCAATCTATTATGAGGTAGAAATTTATTGATCATATTTACATTGGCTCTTGTGTTTAAATTGTCTTATTTATTGCCATGAATGTGTTGTGCTTTGACTCCCATGTGTCTTCCTTGCATCTTATGGATCTAATTTGTCTATTCAAACTTTCTTAGCATTTTAGTAGATATAGGTAGCGTGATGATCCTAGTTTTGTGCATTTAGTATTCATATGCAAAATCCTAGATAATGCACTAATCTTGGGGGAGCTCTCCTATATTTGTTAGAATGCTTAACATCTCTTGATCATTATCAAAAATTTGGTTTTGGGAGACATAAACTTTCTTTTTGGTACTTTGTGCCATCATAAAAAGTGTTGAGGGTTTGGTTTGTTTGTTGGAACCTTGCTCTCTTGGGAGTTGGTTATCTCATTCCTTTGTGTTTAGGTTTAATTAGCTTCTTATAATGAGATAATTCTTTGGAGTCAATCTTGTGTTGATTTGATTCTTTGATATAATTTGGACAACCATTGTCTCTTGATTTATTTGGTGTCTTGTCCAAATTATATCTTTCTTTGGTTCTTGAAAGTATTGTGCATGCATATTTAATATATGTCTATCTTATGGCATGTGTTACTTTCTTTGATCCAATATATAGGGTAAACTCCATCAAATCCTAATTTGGCTAAGATGTGCATGAAATTCAATTTCATATCTATATGCACATAGTATTGTGGAGTTTGTCCTATATGTTGTAGTGTGTCTAACTACTTTGGACCCAATTAGTTTGGGGACCTTTTTGTACTTACCTTTGTGTTAGGTACAATGGATATGCATTGGATGCTTGTCTCACTCTTGGGGAGAAGTGGTGACTCAATGGTAACTTGAGGCAAGCTAGGATGGTCAACGAACACATATCTACTACATCCTCACCAATGCTATCTCGGTAACAAGTATCTTCTCATGCATATTTTTCTAGCATCCAACCATGTGGTTGCATCTTGGCATGAATCTCTTGATTTGCAAATGTTGTGCTTCTTGCTAAAGTCTTAACGAAACCTCTTTATTGCGAATGTGAGTAATTTGAGATGAGTACATATGTTGGGAAGTATATAAAATCATGCTCATGATTCACCCATCCCATCTATGCCTATCTAGCAATTTTATTGCATATCAATTCCTCAAGCCTCTCACATGTGCAATATCGATGAAAGTGCAAATTGAGTTATTTCTTTTAGTATCCTCGTTTGTGATACTTGTTGCCTTTCTCAATGCATCCCAACTATCTTCTATCCCTTGTTGATATTTGTGATGTATTTTAGATGTTTGTGGTTGAAGTTCATGAATGTACAATAAGATAAAATTGAGCCTTTGGCCATGCTATTAAGCAAAAATTCTTATTGGTATATTGCATGACTTCGTCTTGGATATCATGCTATATTTCTTGTGTATCTATTTTGTGTGTGCATGTTTCTTTGTGGATAAATATCTTTGTGATATTGCTCACTTAGAGAAACTTATACACATAAGAGATGATACATCTCCATTTGATATCTTATTTATTTGTTGCGTGTTGATTGGTCATGCTAAGCAATATAATTCATTGAAGACTATGATGATGCTTTTTGCTCATCCTTGTAATAGTCTTATAATATGCTTTATCATGTCTTTCACATATCCTCTTGGTTGAGCCTTTTATTATGGTGCCTCTTACTTGTTGCTCAACCATTTGTTTGTTGCAAGTGTTAAGCTTAATTTTCTATCTATGATCTATTGCAAATGTTTGTGTTTTAAATGGTAATGAGGGAGTGAGGATTCCATGTTATGCATATTGTATTCAAATGCAACATTTTAATTTATGCATGTACCTTGGGGAGCTTCCTCATTTTATTTAAGGCACTATTTTGTGGTGATCATTAGAGTTTGATTCACTTGGTATCTTTTGTTTTGAATGATATTATGGGAGTGATGATTCCATGTTTGTGCACTTTATACTCCAATGCAAATTGTCTAGTTTTGTGCACAAACCTTGGGGAGCTTCCTCATATTATATAGAGCAATCTTCTTGATCTTATCATAATATCTATCTTTCTTTTGGTATCTTCTTTGTGGTTCATTTGGTTGCTTGCTTCATTTGTTGAAGCTTCTTGACTTTGTTATCTTTTTGCAATCTTTGATCCTATCTATAGTGTGATTCCTTCCGAATATTCGTCATTGGATATGTGCATTTGATTCCACTCAAATTATGAGAAATGCACACGCTATGGAGGAACTCTCACTATATTGGCCTTCTAAATTTTTCACCCATTTCGGCAATTGGTGCCAATGGGGGAGAAGTTTGGAGGGTTTAAGGGAATTTGGTTATGTCTTTGCTTTGTGCTTAAGCATGTGCCTTTATTGCATTGCATCTTGTTGCTTTGCATAGTTGAATATTTAGAGGAAACTCCACTAGGCTTTGAATGCCAATATATGCAATGAAAGTCAAGATCATTCACACATGCATATATTATGGGGGAGTTTGCTCTATATATTCAACTTGTTTGTTACTTAAATTCCTTATATAAACCCTCTCAAAGAGATTGTCATCAATTACCAAAATGGGGGAGATTGAAAGTGCATGGAGCCCCCATGTGTGGTTTTGGTAATTAATGACAATCCCTATGGACTAATGTTTGCATTGAGTTATATTTGTAGGTGTTGTCCATAGGCAATGCTTGAACCATATGTTGGCTTCAAGGTTGCAATAAGAAGAAATTGATGAAGGATATCAAGTGTCAAGTATGTCTTGAAGATGAAGATGAAGTGAGCCCTCAAGTTACTTCAAGACATCAACATGAAGAAATGAAATTGATGAAGGATATCAAGTGTCAAGTATGTCTTGAAGATGAAGATGAAGTGAGCCCTCAAGTTACTTCAAGACATCAACATGAAGAAATGAAGTGCAAGTTCAAGATGAGCCAACTCGAAGAGATCATTTGCTTGAAGCATGCTCTCCATAGTGTTCATGGATATGTGAAGATGCGCCGAAGAAGAAGCTCTCCCATGATGGATTATGGGGGAGCAATCCACAAGACTTCGTCAAGCAAGCACAATCAAGAAAGGCGTTCCATCTTGTTGCGGTCAAGATCGTCATCATCGAGCTCAAGTGGAATGCGCAAGTATAAGGTTTGCTCTTGATAGGGTTTCTTTCTCACCGGTCTCATAGTGTAGTTGGAGACCGGTTTATAGTTTAGTTGCCGTACTATTGATACGTCCAATTTGCATCACTATTTTATATCATAATTTGCTGTTATTCATTGATATATTTCATATTGGGACACAATACTTATGTTATTTCATCTATTTTGCATATTTCATGATTATTGGAGGATCGAGCACCGGAGCCAGGATTCTGCTGGAAAAAGCATCGTCAGAACGCAATATTTCGGAAGATCGATCGGAAGGAAATTATACCAAAAATCCTATTTTTCCAGATGACGAAGGAAGCCAGGGCTCAAGGTGGGGCCAGACCACAGGCCGGAGCGGCCCATGGCCTGGCCGCGCCACTTGTGGTGTGGGGGCCCCACAGCCCCTTTCGCCTCCTTTTCTTCGCGAAATCCTTCGTCCCGAAAACCTAAGCCACAGAGGGTACCTCACGAAGAGTTACAGCCGCCTCTGCGGGGCGGAGAACACCAGAGAGAAAAGAGCTCTCCGGCGGGCCGCCGGGGAAATTCCCTCCCGGAGGGGGAAATCGACGCCATCGCCATCGTCATCGAGCTGGATGATGACCCACAAGTATAGGGGGTGTATCGTAGTATCTTCGATAAGTAAGAATGTCGATCCAACGAGGAGCAGAAGGTGTTGACAGCAGTTTTGATGAAGGATTCACTGTAAATGCTCACAGACAAGTTTCAGGGGGTTTTGATATAGCAGATAAATAAAGTACAAGTAAATAAAATGCGAGAGAAATAATTGTTGCGAGTGGCCCAATCCTTTTTAGCACAAAGGACAAGCCGGTTTGTTTACTTATAATGACCAAACGTTCTTGAGGACACACGGGGATTTTAGTCTAGTGCTTTCGCTTCATGTAGCTAAATAATCTTCATTGTTTTGATAAGTGTTGTGTGGGTAAACCTATGCTAATGCACCGCCCTTCCTAGGACTAATACATACTTGTGATTATACCCCTTGCAAGCATCCGCAACTACAAGAAAGTAATTAAGATAAATCTAACCACAGCCTTAAACTCTGAGATCATGCGATCCCTCTTGCATCGATATACTAACGGGGCTCAGGTTTCTGTCACTCCGGCAACCCCGCAATTAGCAACCGAATACAAGATGCACTCCCCTAGGCCCATAAATGGTGAAGTGTCGTGTAGTCGACGTTCACACGACACCACTAGAAGAATGACACCACAACTTAAATATCATAACATTGAATATTACTCAACCATAATTCACTACTAGCATTTAGACTTCACCCATGTCCTCAAGAACTAAACGAACTACTCACGAGACATCATATGGAATACAATCAGAGGTGATATGGTGATGAATAACAATCTGAACATAAACCTTGGTTCAATGGTTTCACTCAATAGCATCTACAACAAGTAGAGAATAACACCGGGAGAGTTTCCCCAATCAAACAATCAAGATCCAACTCAAATCGTTACAGCGGTGACGAGGTGCAGCGGTGGTGTTGGCGGTGTAGATGGTGGAGATGATGATGATGATGATGATGATGATGATGATGATGATGATGATGGAGATGATGTCCAGCTCGATGACGATGGCAATGGCGTCGATTTCCCCCTCCGGGAGGGAATTTCCCCGGCGGATTCCTGCCCGCCGGAGAGCTCTTTTCTCTCTGTCCTCCGCCCCGCAGAGGCGGTGTAACTCTTCGTGAGGTACCCTCTGTGGCTTAGGTTTTCGGGACGAAGGAGTACGCGAAGAAAAGGAGGCGAGAGGGGCTGTGGGGCCCCACACCACAGGGGGGCGCGGCCAGGCCATGGGCCGCGCCGGCCTGTGGTCTGGCCCCACCTTGAGCCCTCTCTCTCCCCCTTCTGGCTCCCTCCGTCATCTGGAAAAATAGGAATTTACGTGTAATTTCCTTCCACAGTTGATCTTCCGAAATATTGCGTTCTGACGGTGCTTTTTCCAGCAGAATCCTGGCTCCGGTGCTTGATCCTCCAATAATGATGAAACATGCAAAATAGACGAAATAACATAAGTATTGTGTCCCAATATGAAATATATCAATGAATAACAGCAAATTATGATACAAAATAGTGATGCAAATTGGACGTATCAACTCCCCCAAGCTTAGACCTCGCTTGTCCCCAAGCGAAACTGAGCTCGATAAACAAGACCACATGTTTATGGAGTGAAGAGTCAATAAATAAAATACGGACAAGAAGCATCATATTCATTCACACAAGACATTCTAGTAAACAACTTCCTCATATAACTCATCTTGAAATAAGTAAAGAGAAATCACAAGTAAAGGTGCATAAGAAATCATAGTTGGTGATGGCAAACTTTGTTCTTGGTCAGAGAACTACTAACGGATTGTACTTCTAAGCAAAGCTTTCATATTAGAATTTATAGCTGGGCTTTCATATTCAATCATAACAATCTCCTCATAATCATTGATAACTTCAAAGTCATATTCATTCAGATAAAATTTGTACTAAACAAGAAAGTATAAAAGACATGATTAACTGAATCATAGCATAAATGGTTGGTTCACAACAACTCAATTGCTTGCTTGAGATAGAGGGAAATAGGTTTACTGACTCAACATAAAAGTAAAAGATAGGCCCTTCGCAGAGGGAAGCAGGGATTAAATCATGTGCTAGAGCTTTTCAAGTTTTGAAATCATATAAAGAGCATAAAAGTAAGATTTTGAGCGGTGTTTGTTGTTGTCAACGAATGGTAGCGGGCACTCTAACCCCCTTGCCAAACGAACCTTCCAAGAGCGGCTCCCATGAGGGACGGCATCTCTACCAGCAAGGTAGATCATCCCCCTTCTCTTTTGTTTACACATGTATTTTAGTTTTATTATGGATGACACTCCCCCAACCTTGGCTTTCTCAATCCATGGCTAACCGAATCCTCGGGTGCCTTCCAACATTCACATACCATGGAGGAGTGTCTATTGCAAAATTAAGTTGCTTACTGATAAATCAGGGCAAAACATGTGAAGAGAATTATTAATGAAAGTTATTAATTGGGGCTGGGAACCCCGTTGCCAGCTCTTATTGCAAAATTATTGGATAAGCGGATGTGCCACTAGTCCATTGGTGAAAGTCCGCCCAACAAGATTGAAATATAAAACACCACATACTTCCTCATGAGCTATAAAACATTGACACAAATAAGGAGTAGTATAGTTTGAATTATTTAAAGGTAGCACATGAAGTATTTACTTGGAATGGCAGAAAATACCATGTAGTAGGTAGGTATGGTGGACACAAATGGCATAGGTTTGGTCTAAGGTTATGGATGTATGAGAAGCATTCCCTCTCGATACAGGTCTTTGGCTAGCAAGGTTTGATAGCAAGCATAAAGGTTGAGGGAAACAAACAAATATACATATGATAGAACAATCATGCATCTTTCTCATAAGCACAAGCAATTTTAACTTCAGAATACTAAGCATAGAGATAATAGAGTAATATATCTAAGTGTATTTCTCTCTTCTATTTAAACATCATGGTGTTGTTGCTATTGACCAATGCTAAGTTTGCCAAAACCAAATAGATTTACTTGATGCTCCCAAAGTGATATCAATACTAATGTCAAGAGTAATCATATAATGGAGATTGCAAACTAAAATAAGGTGTGCAAAAAGTAAATGATAAGACTTCTCATTAATATTCCATAACGATAACTCACACCAACGGATACATAGATAACCAACTAAGAGAGATACTTCCACATTGCATACTATTCCATACGATAACTTCCCTACTCATGATATGACACTACTTGATAATAAAAGATAAAGGTAGTGATGATGTGATACCGCGGCACTCCCCCAAGCTTGGAACAAACCAAGGGGATGCCAATACCGATGATGAATTACTCCTTTGGTGATGATGGTGATGGATTCTTCTCGACAAGCTTCTTAACAAGCTCCTTTAAATCTTCAATCTCATAGGTGAGGTTGCGAATCAGTTCCGAGTTGTGCTCAACGCGGCTCATAATCATGTCAGGTGGCGAGTCCCAACTCCTAGAGTTGTTTCCCCATCCTTCAGCTTCAGATTTCATCTCTCCTGCAATGTTAGAACGATCTATATCCCAACCACTTGGCAACACTACCTTGGGGGTCCTTTCAGTTTGACGATCGTAGATTAGATTGCGGTAAGGGTTGTAATTGCTTGGAGAAGATGTCCTTGGAGCCAAGTAATGACGTGGAACCGCTCCTCCGGTAGCGATTCGTGCACTCCTCTTGGTGTTGGATGGATTTGATATCACGCCAATACTTGCAATGGTGGCACGCTGGTGTACTCGCGGAGCTTCCTCCACTTCTTCCTCATCCTCACTTGCGTCTTCTTCCTTCAGTTCCGGGTCTTGAATATCTTCCTTCAAAGGTCCCTTGTCCTTGTTGTTGGAGACCATGGTGCTTCTAGATCAAAACAAATCTGGCAGAAAACAGCTCGAAACAAAACACGACGAGAAAACGATATACGGACCTCCAGGGGTCCGGGGGATTATATAGCAAATATTTTTACGATAAAAGGAAGGTTCCAGGCCGAAAACGAGTGGAAACGGGACGCCGAGGGGCTGTCCCCATAGGTCGGCGCGGCCAGGGTGGGGCCCGCGCCGGCCTATGGTGACGGGCCCTCGCGCGTCTTTTCCACTCCGTTTCGATTCCGTAATTTTTCATATTTTCCAAAAACAGCAGAAATATTGTTCGGAAAGCTAAACGCGGACTTTTTATTACCTGTACTGTTACCTATTCAAAGTCGAGTTCTGGCGGACTGTCAATTTGCCCTTTAATGAAAGCCTCCGGTGTTTCCACTTGAATAATATCAACATCAACATTATAAGAATCACCCGAAATATAATGCTTGAGTCTTTGTCCATTCACCACTTGTGTGGCATTGCCTTGGAGAGAGCTAATTTTAATTGCTCCTGAACGATACACCTCCTCAATAACATATGGTCCTTCCCATTTCGAGAGTAATTTCCCTGCAAAGAATCTGAGACGAGACCGATACAATAGGACTTTATCCCCAATATTAAACTCTCTTTTGATAATCCTTCTATCATGCCATTTCTTAACTTTTTCTTTAAAGAGTTTAGCATTTTCATAAGCTTCACTTCTCCATTCATCTAGAGAACTTAATTGCAGCAATCTCTTTTTACCGGCTAATTTAGGATCTTTATTTAATTCTCTAACAGCCCAATAAGCTTTGTGCTCTAGTTCTAGAGGTAAATGACAAGCTTTTCCATAAACCATTTTATAAGGTGACATTCCCATAGGATTTTTATAAGCAGTTCTATAAGCCCATAGTGCTTCCTTTAACTTACTAGCCCAATTCTTTCTAGATTTATTAACAGTCTTTCCCAAAATAGATTTAATCTCTCTATTTGATAATTCTACTTGACCACTAGTTTGAGGGTGATAAGCAGAAGCAATTCTATGATTAATACCATACTTAGCAAGAGTTTTTCTAAAACCTCCATGAATAAAATGAGAACCTCCATCAGTCATAATATATCTAGGTACTCCAAATCTAGGAAATATAACATCTACAAGCATTTTTATAGAGGTCTCACCATCAGCACTCTTTGTAGGTATAGCTTCTACCCATTTAGTAACATAATCAACAGCGACAAGTATATGAGTGTTACCTTCTGAAGAAGGGAAAGGACCCATGAAGTCGAATCCCCAACAATCGAATGGTTCAATAACAAGAGTATAATTCATAGGCATTTCATTGCGTCTAGAGATATTACCAACTCTTTGACATTCATCACAAGATAAAATAAATTTCCTTGCATCTTTGAAGAGTGTTGGCCAATAAAAACCTGATTGTAGAACTATCATTTGGAAAACTATCATTAACAGGAACAGGATCATAAGCAATATTTTCCAATCTAGACAAATTATCAGCAACAGGATTATCAGCACCTTTCCTATCTATAATATGTAAATCAAATTCTTGCAACAGAAGTACCCATCTAATAAGCCTTGGCTTAGCATCTTTCTTTGTCATAAGGTATCTAATTGCAGCATGATCAGTATGAATCGTAACTTTTGAATCAACAATATAGGGTCTAAACTTGTCACAAGCAAAGACTACAGCTAACAATTCTTTTTCAGTTGTAGCATAATTTCTTTGAGCAGCATCAAGAGTCTTACTAGCATAATGAATAACATTTAATTTTTTATCTACTCGCTGTCCAAGAACAGCGCCTACAGCAAAATCACTAGCATCACACATAATTTCAAAAGGCAAATTCCAATCAGGAGGTTCAACTACAGGAGCAGTTGTTAAGGCTTTCTTTAGAGTTTCAAAAGCTTCCTTACAATCATCATCAAAAACAAAAGGTACATCTTTTTGAAGAAGATTAGTAAGAGGCTTTGAAATTTTAGAGAAATCTTTAATAAATCTCCTATAAAACCCAGCATGACCAAGAACACTACGAATACCTTTAACATCCCTCGGATAGGGCATCTTCTCAATTGCTTCAACTTTAGCTCTATCAACTTCAATACCTCTCTCGGAAATTTTATGTCCCAATACAATTCCTTCATTAACCATAAAGTGGCATTTCTCCCAATTAAGAACAAGGTTAGTTTCTTCACATCTCTGCAAAACTTTATCGAGGTTTCGCAAGCAATTATCAAAAGAATTCCCATAGACAGAAAAATCATCCATGAACACCTCTACAATACTTTCGCAAAAACCATGAAAAATAGCAGACATGCATCTTTGAAAAGTAGCAGGAGCATTACATAAACCAAAAGGCATACGCCTATAAGCATAAGTTCCATAAGGACAAGTAAACGTGGTTTTCTCTTGATCTTTAGCTTTAACAGCAATTTGTGAAAACCCAGAATAACCATCAAGAAAGCAAAAATGAGTATTTTTAGATAACCTTTCTAGCATTTGATCAATAAAGGGTAAAGGGTAATGATCTTTCTTAGTAACTTTATTAACTTTTCGAAAATCAATGCACATTCTATACCCTACAACTATTCTTTGAGGAATAAGCTCATCATTATCATTAGGCACAACAGTCATTCCTCCTTTCTTAGGAACACAATGCACAGGACTAACCCATCTACTATCAGCAATAGGATATATAATACCAGCTTCAAGAAGTTTTAATACCTCGTTCCTTACCACCTCTTTCATCTTCGGAATTAGACGACGCTGATGTTCAACAACAGGCTTTGCATCATCTTCCATATTAATAGCATGTTGGCAAATAGAAGGAGAAATCCCCTTCAAATCATCAAGAGTGTAGCCAATAGCTCCTCGGTGTTTCTTCAATATTTCCAATAACCTTTCTTCCTCAATCTCTGAAAGCTTAGAACTAATAATAACAGGATATATTTTCTTATCATCAATATGAGCATATTTAAGATTATCAGGTAAAGGCTTTAAATCAAAAACAGGATCTTCCTTTGGTGGCGGTGTTGTACCCAAATCTTCCACCGGTAAATCATGCTTAAGAATAGGTTGGCGAAGAAAAATTTCCTCAAGCTCATCTCTTTCTTTCCTAAAAGCTTCACTTTCGCTATTCTCCAAATGTTGCTGCAAAGGATTATTAGGAACAAGAACAATAGATGCACACTGCTCCATTTTAAAATCATTACTAGGCAAGTCAGCTTTATAAGGAGTTTTAGTAAATTTAGAAAAGTTAAATTCATAAGGTTCACCAGCAAATCTAGTCAAAATTTTCTCTTTCTTACAATCTATAATAGCTCCACAAGTATTTAGAAAAGGTCTACCAAAAATGATAGGACAATAATCACTAGCAGCAGAACCAAGTACCAAAAAGTCAGCAGGATATTTAATCTTACCACATAGAACTTCCACATCTCGAACAATACCAATTGGAGAAATAGTTTCTCTATTAGCCAGCTGAATAACCACATCAATATCTTCAAGTTCACAAGAACCAATTTCGTGCATAATCTCCGTGTAAAGTTCATAAGGAATAGCACTAACGCTTGCACCAATATCACATAAACCATAATAGCAATGATCACCAATTCTAACAGATAGCATAGGAACACTAACTTGCTTGGGTTTATTAGGATGTGAAACAATATTAGAAGCATCTTCACAGAAAATAATATGACCATCCTCCACATTTTCAGTCACAAGATCTTTAACTATTGCAACAGCAGGTTCAATTTTAATTTGTTCTTCAGGTTCTATAGGTTTCTTTTCACTTTTATTAACCGCACTAGATATAACAGAGTACTCCTTCATTTTAGCAGGGAAAGGAGTTTTTTCAATATAAGCTTCAGGAATAACATGATCAACAGTTTCAATCACTACACATTTGTTTATAGATGAATCAATTTTATCTTTATACGGTTCATGATACTTATCAAAATTCTTCTTAGGCAATTCATAATGAGAGGCAAAAGCTTTATAAAGATTTGCAACAACTTGGGAATCAAGACCATATGTAGCACTCATATTACGAAATTTATCAGTATCCATAAAAGCTTCAATGCATTTATAATCATAAATTATACCTGATTCTCTATCTTTGTCGTTCTCCCATCCTTCAGTATTTTCTTGGATCCGATCAAGAAGGTCCCTTTTAAACTCTTCTTTGTTGCGTGTAAATGATCCAGAACAAGAAGTATCCAGCAAGGTCTTGTCTTGAAAAGAAAGTCTTGCATAGAAATTATCAATAATAACATTACCAGGAAGCTCATGAATGGGGCATTTGAGCATTAAAGACTTCAATCTCCCCCAAGCTTGGGCAATACTCTCTCCATCATGAGGCCAGAAATTATATATGCGGTTCCGATCTTTGTGAATTTCACTTGGAGGATAGAATTTAGAATAAAATAAAGGCACAATGTCCTCCCAATCAATAGAATCACCATTCTTCAGCAATTTATACCAGTGCGCCGCTTTACCAGACAGCGATATAGTGAATAGTTTCTTTCTAACTTCATTCATAGCAATACCTGCACATTTGAATAACCCGCATAATTCATGCAAAAACAGTAAATGATCACCAGGATGAACAGTTCCATCCCCTTCATAGCGGTTATCCATAACACGTTCAATAATTTTCATAGGTATTTTATATGGTATCACTTCCTCACCTGGCGCTTCATCCACTACCGTTGCAGTAGTAGTAGATTTCCCAAATAGAAATTGAAGAGAAGATCTCTCCATAATGACTTATAGCAGCAGGCAGAAATAAAATCAGCACAAACAGTAAAGGTTTTCCTTACCAATTCCACTTACCAATAGCGCTTCACTCCCCGGCAACGGCGCCAGAAAATAGTCTTGATGACCCACAAGTATAGGGGTGTATCGTAGTATCTTCGATAAGTAAGAATGTCGATCCCAACGAGGAGCAGAAGGTGTTGACAGCAGTTTTGATGAAGGATTCACTGTAAATGCTCACAGACAAGTTTTCAGGGGGTTTTGATATAGCAGATAAATAAAGTACAAGTAAATAAAATGCGAGAGAAATAATTGCTGCGAGTGGCCCAATCCTTTTTAGCACAAAGGACAAGCCGGTTTGTTTACTTATAATGACCAAACGTTCTTGAGGACACACGGGGATTTTAGTCTAGTGCTTTCGCTTCATGTAGCTAAATAATCTTCATTGTTTTGATAAGTGTTGTGTGGGTGAACCTATGCTAATGCACCGCCCTTCCTAGGACTAATACATACTTGTGATTATACCCCTTGCAAGCATCCACAACTACAAGAAAGTAATTAAGATAAATCTAACCACAGCCTTAAACTCTGAGATCCTGCGATCCCTCTTGCATCGATATACTAACGGGGGCTCAGGTTTCTGTCACTCCGGCAACCCCGCAATTAGCAACCGAATACAAGATGCACTCCCCTAGGCCCATAAATGGTGAAGTGTCGTGTAGTCGACGTTCACACGACACCACTAGAAGAATGACACCACAACTTAAATATCATAACATTGAATATTACTCAACCATAATTCACTACTAGCATTTAGACTTCACCCATGTCCTCAAGAACTAAACGAACTACTCACGAGACATCATATGGAATACAATCAGAGGTGATATGGTGATGAATAACAATCTGAACATAAACCTTGGTTCAATGGTTTCACTCAATAGCATCTACAACAAGTAGAGAATAACACCGGGAGAGTTTCCCCTATCAAACAATCAAGATCCAACTCAAATCGTTACAGCGGTGACGAGGTGCAGCGGTGGTGATGGCGGTGTAGATGGTGGAGATGATGATGATGATGATGATGATGATGGAGATGATGTCCAGCTCGATGACGATGGCGATGGCGTCGATTTCCCCCTCCGGGAGGGAATTTCCCCGGCGGATTCCTGCCCGCCGGAGAGCTCTTTTCTCTCTGGTGTCCTCCGCCCCGCAGAGGCGGCTGTAACTCTTCGTGAGGTACCCTCTGTGGCTTAGGTTTTCGGGACAAAGGAGTACGCGAAGAAAAGGAGGCGAAAGGGGCTGTGGGGCCCCCACACCACAGGGTGGCGCGGCCAGGCCATGGGCCGCGCCGGCCTGTGGTCTGGCCCACCTTGAGCCCTCTCTGCTCCCCCTTCCGGCTCCCTCCGTCATCTGGAAAAATAGGAATTTACGTGTAATTTCCTTCCACAGTTGATCTTCCGAAATATTGCGTTCTGACGGTGCTTTTTCCAGCAGAATCCTGGCTCCGGTGCTTGATCCTCCAATAATGATGAAACATGCAAAATAGACGAAATAACATAAGTATTGTGTCCCAATATGAAATATATCAATGAATAACAGCAAATTATGATACAAAATAGTGATGCAAATTGGACGTATCAGCTGGACATCATCTCCATCATCATCATCATCATCATCATCATCTCCACCATCTTCACCGCCATCACCACCGCTGCACCTCGTCACCGCTGTAACGATTTGGGTTGGATCTTGATTGTTTGATAGGGGAAACTCTCCCGGTGTTGATTTCTACTTGTTATTGATGCTATTGAGTGAAACCATTGAACCAAGGTTTATGTTCAGATTGTTATTCATCATCATATCACCTCTGATTGTATTCCATATGATGTCTCGTGAGTAGTTCGTTTAGTTCTTGAGGACATGGGTGAAGTCTAAATGTTAGTAGTGAACTATGGTTGAGTAATATTCAATGTTATGATATTTAAGTTGTGGTGTCATTCTTCTAGTGGTGTCGTGTGAACGTCGACTACACGATACTTCACCATTTATGGGCCTAGGGGAGTGCATCTTGTATTCGGTTGCTAATTGCGGGGTTGCCGGAGTGACAGAAACCTGAGCCCCCGTTGGTATATCGATGCAAGAGGGATCGCAGGATCTCAGAGTTTAAGGCTGTGGTTAGATTTATCTTAATTACTTTCTTGTAGTTGCGGATGCTTGCAAGGGGTATAATCACAAGTATGTATTAGTCCTAGGAAGGGCGGTGCATTAGCATAGGTTCACCCACACAACACTTATCAAAACAATGAAGATTAATTAGCTGTATGAAGCGAAAGCACTAGACTAAATTCCCGTGTGTCCTCAAGAACGTTTGGTCATTATAAGTAAACAAACCGGCTTGTCCTTTGTGCTAAAAAGGATTGGGCCACTCGCTGCAATTATTTCTCTCGCACTTTACTTACTCGTACTTTATTCATCTGTTACATCAAAACCCCTTGAATACTTGTCTGTGAGCATTTACAGTGAATCCTTCATCGAAACTGCTTGTCAACACCTTCTGCTCCTCATTGGGATCGACATTCTTACTTATCGAAGATACTACGATACACCCCTATACTTGTGGGTCATCAAGACTATTTTCTGGCGCCGTTGCCGGGGAGTGAAGCGCTATTGGTAAGTGGAATTGGTAAGGAAAACCTTTACTGTTTGTGCTGATTTTATTTCTGCCTGCTGCTATAAGTCATTATGGAGAGATCTTCTCTTCAATTTCTATTTGGGAAATCTACTACTACTGCAACGGTAGTGGATGAAGCGCCAGGTGAGGAAGTAATACCGTATAAAATACCTATGAAAATTATTGAACGTGTTATGGATAACCGCTATGAAGGGGATGGAACTGTTCATCCTGGTGATCATTTACTGTTTTTACATGAATTATGCGGGTTATTCAAATGTGCAGGTATTGCTATGGATGAAGTTAGAAAGAAACTATTCTCTATATCGCTGTCTGGTAAAGCGGCGCACTGGTATAAATTGCTGAAGAATAGGGATTCTCTTGATTGGGAGGACATTGTGCCTTTATTTTATTCCAAATTCTATCCTCCAAGTGAAATTCACAAGGATCGGAACCGCATATATAATTTCTGGCCTCATGATGGAGAGAGTATTGCCCAAGCTTGGGGGAGATTGAAGTCTTTAATGCTCAAATGCCCCATTCATGAGCTTCCTGGTAATGTTATTATTGATAATTTCTATGCAAGACTTTCTTTTCAAGACAAGACCTTGCTGGATACTTCTTGTTCTGGATCATTTACACGCAACAAAGAAGAGTTTAAAAGGGACCTTCTTGATCGGATCCAAGAGAATACTGAAGGATGGGAGAACGACAAAGATAGAGAGTCAGGTATAATCTTTGATTATAAATGCATTGAAGCTTTTATGGATACTGATAAATTTCGTAATATGAGTGCTACTTATGGTCTTGATTCCCAAGTTGTTGCAAATCTTTACAAAGCTTTTGCCTCTCATTATGAATTGCCTAAGAAGAATTTTGATAAGTATCATGAACCGTATAAAGATAAAATTGATTCATCTGTAAACAAATGTGTAGTGATTGAAACTGTTGATCATGTTATTCCTGAAGCTTATATTGAAAAAACTCCTTTTCCTGCTAAAATGAAAGAGTACTCTGTTATATCTAGTGCGGTTAATAAAAGTGAAAAGAAACCTATAGAACCTGAAGAACAAATTAAGGTTGAACCTGCTGTTGCAATAGTTAAAGATCTTGTGACTGAAAATGTGGAAGATGGTCATATTATTTTCTGTGAAGATGCTTCTAATATTGTTTCGCATCCTAATAAGTCTAGAAAAACTAGTGTTCCTATGCTATCTGTCAGAATTGGGGATCATTGTTATTATGGTTTATGTGATATTGGTGCAAGTATTAGCGCTATTCCTTATGAGCTTTATACGGAGATCATGCATGAAATTGGTTCTTGTGAACTTGAAGATATTGATGTGGTTATTCGGCTTGCTAATAGAGAAACTATCTCTCCAATTGGTATTGTTCGAGATGTGGAAGTTTTATGTGGTAAGATTAAATATCCTGCTGACTTTCTGGTACTTGGTTCTGCTGCTAGTAAGTATTGTCCTATTATTTTTGGTAGACCATTTCTAAATACTTGTGGAGCTGTTATAGATTGCAAGAAGGAAAAGATTGTTACTAAATTTGCTGGTGAATCTTATGAGTTTAATTTCTCTAAATTTGCCAAAACTCCTTATAAAGCTGATTTGCCTAATAATGATTTTAGAGTTGAACAGTGTGCGCATCTATTGCTCTTGCTCCTACTAATCCTTTGCAGCAACATTTGGAGAATAGTGAGAGTGAAGTCTTTAGGGAAGAAAGAAATGAACTTGATGAAATTTTCCTTCGTCAACCTATCCTTAAACATGACTTGCCAGTTGAAGATTTAGGTACAACACCACCACCAAAGGAAGATCCTGTTTTTGATTTAAAACCATTGCCTGATAATCTTAAATATGCTCATATTGATGATAAGAAAATATATCCTGTTATTATTAGTTCTAAGCTTTCAGAGATTGAGGAAGAAAGGTTATTGGAAATATTGAAGAAACACCGAGGAGCTATTGGCTACACTCTTGATGATTTGAAGGGGATTTCTCCTCTATTTGCCAACATGCTATCAATATGGAAGATGATGCAAAGCCTGTTGTTGAACATCAACGTCGTCTAATTCCGAAAATGAAGGAGGTGGTAAGGAATGAGGTATTAAAACTTCTTGAAGCTGGTATTATATATCCTATTGCTGATAGTAGATGGGTTAGTCCTGTGCATTGTGTTCCTAAGAAAGGAGGAATGACTGTTGTGCCTAATGATAATGATGAGCTCATCCCTCAAAGAGTAGTTGTAGGGTATAGAATGTGCATTGATTTTCGAAAAGTTAATAAAGTTACTAAGAAAGATCATTACCCTTTACCCTTTATTGATCAAATGCTAGAAAGGTTGTCTAAAAATACTCACTTTTGCTTTCTTGATGGTTATTCTGGGTTTTCACAAATTGCTGTTAAAACTAAAGATCAAGAGAAAACCACTTTCACTTGTCCTTATGGAACTTATGCTTATAGGCGTATGCCTTTTGGTTTATGTAATGCTCCTGCTACTTTTCAAAGATGCATGTCTGCTATTTTTCATGGCTTTTGCGAGAGTATTGTAGAGGTGTTCATGGATGATTTTTCTGTCTATGGGAATTCTTTTGATAATTGCTTGCGAAACCTCGATAAAGTTTTGCAGAGATGTGAAGAAACTAACCTTGTTCTTAATTGGGAGAAATGCCACTTTATGGTTAATGAAGGAATTGTATTGGGACATAAAATTTCCGAGAGAGGTATTGAAGTTGATAGAGCTAAAGTTGAAGCAATTGAGAAGATGCCCTATCCGAGGGATGTTAAAGGTATTCGTAGTGTTCTTGGTCATGCTGGGTTTTATAGGAGATTTATTAAAGATTTCTCCAAGATTTCAAAGCCTCTTACTAATCTTCTTCAAAAAGATGTACCTTTTGTTTTTGATGATGATTGTAAGGAAGCTTTTGAAACTCTAAAGAAAGCCTTAACAACTGCTCCTGTAGTTGAACCTCCTGATTGGAATCTGCCTTTTGAAATTATGTGTGATGCTAGTGATTTTGCTGTAGGCGCTGTTCTTGGACAGCGAGTAGATAAAAAATTAAATGTTATTCATTATGCTAGTAAGACTCTTGATGCTGCTCAAAGAAATTATGCTACAACTGAAAAGGAATTGTTAGCTGTAGTCTTTGCTTGTGACAAGTTTAGATCCTATATTGTTGATTCAAAAGTCACGATTCATACTGATCATGCTGCAATTAGATACCTTATGACAAAGAAAGATGCTAAGCCAAGGCTTATTAGATGGGTACTTCTTTTGCAAGAATTTGATTTACATATTATAGATAGGAAAGGTGCTGATAATCCTGTTGCTGATAATTTGTCTAGATTGGAAAATATTGCTTATGATCCTGTTCCTGTTAATGATAGTTTTCCAAATGAACAATTGGCTGCAATAAAGGTGAACTCGCGAGATAGCCCTTGGTATGCCGATTATGCTAACTTTATTGTATCCAAGTACTTGCCTCCAACCTTTTCAGCTCAGCAAAGGAGGAAATTCTTTTATGACTTGAGGCATTATTTTTGGGATGACCCACACTTATATAAAGAAGGAGTGGATGGTATTATGCGAAGATGTGTCCCAGAATATGAACAACAAGAGATATTGAGTAAATGCCATGGTAGTGTTTATGGAGGACATCACGCCGGAGATAGAACCGCACAAAAGGTTCTACAATCAGGTTTTTATTGGCCAACACTTTTCAAAGATGCAAGGAAGTTTATCTTATCTTGTGATGAATGTCAAAGAGTTGGTAATATCTCTAGACGCAATGAAATGCCTATGAATTATACTCTTGTTATTGAACCATTCGATTGTTGGGGATTCGACTTCATGGGTCCTTTCCCTTCTTCAGAAGGTAACACTCATATACTTGTCGCTGTTGATTATGTTACTAAATGGGTAGAAGCTATACCCACAAAAAGTGCTGATGGTGAGACCTCTTTAAAAATGCTTTTAGATATTATTTTTCCTAGATTTGGAGTACCTAGATATATTATGACTGATGGAGGTTCTCATTTTATTCATGGAGGTTTTAGAAAAACTCTTGCTAAGTATGGTATTAATCATAGAATTGCTTCCGCTTATCACCCTCAAACTAGTGGTCAAGTAGAATTATCAAATAGAGAGATTAAATCTATTTTGGGAAAGACTGTTAATAAATCTAGAAAGAATTGGGCTAGCAAATTGAAGGAAGCACTATGGGCTTATAGAACTGCTTATAAAAATCCCATGGGTATGTCACCGTATAAAATGGTTTATGGAAAAGCTTGTCATTTACCTTTAGAACTAGAGCACAAAGCTTATTGGGCTGTAAGGGAACTTAATAAAGATTTCAAACTTGCCGGTAAGAAGAGATTGCTACAATTGAGTTCTTTAGATGAATGGAGAAGTGAGGCTTATGAAAATGCTAAACTCTTTAAGGAGAAAGTTAAGAAATGGCATGATAGAAGAATTATCAAAAGAGAATTTAATGTTGGGGACAAAGTCCTATTGTATCGGTCTCGTCTTAGATTCTTTGCAGGGAAATTACTCTCAAAATGGGAAGGACCATATGTTATTGAGGAAGTATACCGTTCAGGAGCAATAAAAATTAGCTCTTTGGAAGGTAACGCCACACAAGTAGTGAATGGACAAAGACTCAAGCATTATATTTCTGGAGATTCTTATAATGAAGATATTGATATTATCCAAGTGATAACTCCGGAAGCTTTCATCAAAGATCAAATTGACAGTTCTGCAGAGTCCGACTTTGAATAGGTAACAGTTTTAGTAATAAAAAGTCCGCGTTTAGCTTTCCGAACAATATTTCTGCTGTTTTTGGAAAATATGAAAAATTACGGGATCGAAACGGAGTGGAAGAGACGCGCGAGGGCCCGTCACCATAGGCCGGCGCGGGCCCCACCCTGGCCGCGCCGCCCTATGGGGACAGCCCCTCGGCGTCCCGTTTCCACTCGTTTTCGGCCTGGAACCTTCCTTTTGTCGTAAAAATATTTGCTATATAATCCCCCGGACCCCTGGAGGTCCGTATATCGTTTTCTCGTCGTGTTTTGTTTCGAGCTGTTTTCTGCCAGGATTTGTTTTGATCTAGAAGCACCATGGTCTCCAACAACAAGGACAAGGGACCTTTGGAGGAAGATATTCAAGACCCGGAACTGAAGGAAGAAGTCGCAAGTGAGGATGAGGAAGAAGTGGAGGAGGTTCCGCGAGTACACCAGCGTGCCACCATTGCAAGCATTGGCGTGATATCTGATGTCTACGGGTGCTTCTATTCTTGTAGACAGTGTTGGGCCTCCAAGAGCAGAGGTTTGTAGAACAGCAGCAAGTTTCCCTTAAGTGGATTACCCAAGGTTTATCGAACTCAGGGAGGAAGAGGTCAAAGATATCCCTCTCATGCAACCCTGCAACCACAAAGCAAGAAGTCTCTTGTGTCCCCAACACACCTAATAGGTGCACTAGTTCGGCGAAGAGATAGTGAAATACAAGTGGTATGAATGAATATGAGCAGTAGTAACGCAGCAGTAGTAACGCAGTAAAACAGTAAACAAGCAGCGATAGCAGTATTTAGGAACAAGGCCTAGGGAATAGACTTTCACTAGTGGACACTCTCAACATTGATCACATAACAGAATAGATAGATGCATACTCTACACTCTCTTGTTGGATGATGAACACATTGCGTAGGATTACACGAACCCTCAATGCCGGAGTTAACAAGCTCCACAATTCAATGTTCATATTTAAATAACCTTAGAGTGCATGAAAGATCGAAACGACTAAACCAAGTACTAACATAGCATGCACACTGTCACCTTCACGCTTATGTAGGAGGAATAATACACATCAATACTATCATAGCAATAGTTAACTTCGCAATCTACAAGAGATCATGATCATAGCATAAACCAAGTACTAACACGAGTGCACACACTGTCACCATTACACCGTGTAGGAGGAATAAAACTACTTTAATAACATCACTAGAGTAGCACATAGATAAATTGTGATACAAAACACATTGCAATCATAAAGAGATATAAATAAGCACCTCACTATGCCATTCATAACAGTGAATAAGTATTCTGTGAAATATAGCCTAAGAGACCCACACGGTGCACACACTGTCACCTTTACACACGTGGGACAAGGAGTCTCCGGAGATCACATAAGTAAAACTCACTTGACTAGCATAATGACATCTAGATTACAAGCATCATCATATGAATCTCAATCATGTAAGGCAGCTCATGAGATTATTGTATTGAAGTACATAGGAGAGAGATGAACCACATAGCTACCGGTACAGCCCCGAGCCTCAATGGAGAACTACTCCCTCCTCATGGGAGCAGCAGCGGTGATGAAGATGGCGGTGGAGATGGCAGCGGTGTTGATGGAGAAGCCTTCCGGGGGCACTTCCCCGTCCGGCAGGTGCCGGAACAGAGACTCCGTCCCCAGATCTTGGCTTCGCGATGGCGGCGGCTCTGGAAGGTTTCTATGGGTTTCGTCCTCCGTGATAGGGTTTTCGCGACGGAGGCTTTAAATAGGCGGAAGGGCAGCCTCGGAGGGGGCCTGGGGCCACCACACCATAGGGCGGCGCGGCCCCCTCTGGCCGCGCCAGGGTGGGTGTGGGGCCCAGGGCTTCCCTCTGGCGGCTCTCGGGTGTTCTGGATGGTTCCGGGAAAAATAGGAACCTGGGCGTTGATTTCGTCCGATTCCGAGAATATTTCGTTACTAGGATTTCTGAAACCAAAAACAGCAGAAAACAAGGCACTTCGGCATCTTGTTAATAGGTTAGTTCCGAAAATGCGTAAATACGACATATAATGTGTATAAAACATGTAGATATCATCAATAATGTAGCATGGAACATAAGAAATTATCGATACGTTGGAGACGTATCAGCATCCCCAAGCTTAGTTCTGCTCGTCCCGAGCAGGTAAAACGATAACAAAGATAATTTCTGAAGTGACATGCCATCATAACCTTGATCATACTATTGTAAACATATGAGATGAATGCAGCGATCAAAACAATGGTAATGACATGAGTAAACAAGTGAATCATAAAGCAAAGACTTTTCATGAATAGTACTTTCAAGACAAGCATCAATAAGTCTTGCATAAGAGTTAACTCATAAAGCAATAAATCAAAGTAAAGGTGTTGAAGCAACACAAAGGAAGATTAAGTTTCAGCGGTTGCTTTCAACTTATAACATGTATATCTCATGGATATTGTCAACATAGAGTAATATAACAAGTGCAATATGCAAGTATGTAGGAATCAATGCACAGTTCACACAAGTGTTTGCTTCTTAAGGTGGAGGGAGATAGGTAAACTGACTCAACAATAAAAGTAAAAGAATGGTCCTTCAAAGAGGAAAGCATCGATTGCTATATTTGTGCTAGAGCTTTTATTTTGAAAACATAAAGAGAGCATAAAAGTAAAGTTTTGAGAGGTGTTTGTTGTTGTCAACGAATGGTAGTGGGTACTCTAACCCCCTTGCCAGACAAACCTTCAAAGAGCGGCTCCCATTTTATTTTTATTTTTGGGTGGCACTCCTTCCAACCTTTGCTTTCACAAACCATGGCTAACCGAATCTTCGGGTGCCTGCCAACAATCTCATACCATGAAGGAGTGCCTTTTTATTTTAGTTTTATTTAGATGACACTCCTCCCCACCTTTGCTTTCTCAAGCCATGGCTAACCGAATCCTTCGGGTGCCGTCCAACAATCACATACCATGGAGGAGTGTCTATTTTTGTTAATTAATTTGGGACTGGGAATCCCATTGCCAGCTCTTTTTGCAAAATTATTGGATAAGCGGATGAAGCCACTAGTCCATTGGTGAAAGTTGCCCAACAAGATTGAAAGATAAACACCACATACTTCCTCATGAGCTATTAAACATTGACACAAATAAGAGGTGATAAATTTTGAATTGTTTAAAGGTAGCACTCAAGCAATTTACTTTGGAATGGCGGAGAAATACCATGTAGTAGGTAGGTATGGTGGACACAAATGGCATAGTGGTTGGCTCAAGGATTTTGGATGCATGAGAAGTATTCCCTCTCGATACAAGGTTTAGGCTAGCAAGGTTTATTTGAAACAAACACAAGGATGAACCGGTGCAGCAAAACTCACATAAAAGACATATTGTAAACATTATAAGACTCTACACCGTCTTCCTTGTTGTTCAAAACTCAATACTAGATATTATCTAGACCTTAGAGAGACCAAATATGCAAACCAAATTTTAGCAAGCTCTATGTATTTCTTCATTAATGGGTGCAAGGTATATGATGCAAGAGCTTAAACATGAGCACAACAATTGCAAAGTATCACATTATCCAAGACATTTTACCAATTACTACATGTAGCATTTTCCAATTCCAACCATATAACAATTTAATGAAGAGGAAACTTCGCCATGAATATTATGAGCTAAGAACACATGTGTTCATACGAACCAGCGGAGCGTGTCTCTCTCCCACACAAGGATGAACTTATTCAGAGAACTAAGATAACAAAACAAAAATAAAAGCACACAGACGCTCCAAGTAAAGTACATAAGATGTGACCGAATAAAAATATAGTTTCAAGAGAAGGAACCTGATACTTTGTCGATGAAGAAGGGGATGCCTTGGGCATCCCCAAGCTTAGACGCTTGAGTCTTCTTAAAATATGCAGGGATGAACCACCGGGGCATCCCCAAGCTTAGAGCTTTCACTCCTCTTGATCATAGTATATCATACTCCTCTCTTGACCCTTGAAAACTTCCTTCACACCAAACTTCAAGCAAAATCATTAGAGGGTTAGTGCATAATCAAAAATTCACATGTTCAGAGGTGACACAATCATTCTTAACACTTCTGGACATTGCACAAAGCTACTGGACATTAATGGATCAAAGAAATTCATCCAACATAGCAAATATGGCAATGCGAAATAAAAGGCAGAATCTGTCAAAAACAGAACAGTCCGTAAAGACGAATTTTAAAATGGCACCATACTTGCTCAAATGGAAAAACTCAAAACTAATGAAAGTTGCGTACATATCTGAGGATCACGCTTGTAAATTGGCAGATTTTTTCGAATTTTCTACAGAGACTTGTGCCCAGATTCGTGACAGACAGCAATGCTGTTTCTGCGCAGCGATCCCAAATATAACATCAACTTTGACATAGAAACTTTACTTGGCACAAAAACATGATAAGGAGAGGTTGCTACAGTAGTAAACAACTTCCAAGACACAAATATAAAACAAAGTACTGTAGTAAAAAAACACATGGGTTATCTCCCAAGAAGTTCTTTCTTTATAGCCATTAAGATGGGCTCAACAGTTTTAATGATGCACTCGCAAGAAATAGAAGTTGAAGCAAAAGAGAGCATCAAGAGGCAAATTCAAAACACATTTAAGTCTAACATGCTTCCTATGCATAGGAATCTTGTAAATAAACAAGTTCATGAAGAGCAAAGTAACAAGCATAGGAAGATAAAACAAGTGTAGCTTCAAAAATTTCAGCACATAGAGAGGTGTTTTAGTAACATGAAAATTTCTACAACCATATTTTCCTCTCTCATAATAACTTTCAGTAGCATCATGAGCAAACTCAACAATATAACTATCACATAAAGCATTCTTATCATGAGTCTCATGCATAAAATTATTACTCTCCACATAGGCATAATCAATTTTATTAGTTGTAGTGGGAGCAAATTCAACAAAGTAGCTATCATTATTATTCTCATCATCAAATATAGGAGGCAAAGTATCATCAAAGTAAATTTTCTCCTCAATGCTTGGGGGATTAAAAATATCATGCTCATCAAAGCCAGCTTCCCCAAGCTTAGAATCTTCCATAGCATTAGCAACAATAGTGTTCAAAGCATTCATATTAATATGTTCCATGGGTTTTTTAATTTTCGCATCAAACCATCCATGTCTTAAATCAGGAAATAGAATAAAAAGGTCATTGTTGTCCATTATGCCTAACTAGTGTAAACAAGAAACCAAATGTCGCAATTGCAGAGTCTAAAGGAAATAGCTTCGAGCACACACACAATGGCGCCAGAAAAGTACTGTTACCTGGAACCGGAGTATGAGTGCCTTTTACCTTTCCTCCCCGGCAACGGTGCTTGATGTCTACGGGTGCTTCTATTCTTGTAGACAGTGTTGGGCCTCCAAGAGCAGAGGTTTGTAGAACAGCAGCAAGTTTCCCTTAAGTGGATTACCCAAGGTTTATCGAACTCAGGGAGGAAGAGGTCAAAGATATCCCTCTCATGCAACCCTGCAACCACAAAGCAAGAAGTCTCTTGTGTCCCCAACACACCTAATAGGTGCACTAGTTCGGCGAAGAGATAGTGAAATACAAGTGGTATGAATGAATATGAGCAGTAGTAACGGCGCCAGAAAATAGCAAGCAGCGATAGCATTTAGGAACAAGGCCTAGGGAATAGACTTTCACTAGTGGACACTCTCAACATTGATCACATAACAGAATAGATAGATGCATACTCTACACTCTCTTGTTGGATGATGAACACATTGCGTAGGATTACACGAACCCTCAATGCCGGAGTTAACAAGCTCCACAATTCAATGTTCATATTTAAATAACCTTAGAGTGCATGAAAGATCGAAACGACTAAACCAAGTACTAACATAGCATGCACACTGTCACCTTCACGCTTATGTAGGAGGAATAATACACATCAATACTATCATATGATACGTCTCCAACGTATCGATAATTTCTTATGTTCCATGCTACTTTATTGATGATACCTACATGTTTTATGCACATTATATGTCATATTTATGCATTTTCTGGAACTAACCTATTAACAAGATGCCAGCTATTTCGCTGTTTTTGGTTTCAGAAATCCTAGTAAAGAAATATTCTCGGAATTGGACGAAACTTTCGCCCAGGGTCCTATTTTTGCACGAAGCCAGAAGACCGAAGACCTAACGAAGTGGGGCCACGAGGCAGCCGGGGGTGGCCGCGGCCCAGCCCTTGGCCGCGGCCCCCCTGGGCCCCTCGTGTGGCCCCCGCGTTGACCTTCCGCCTACTTAAAGCTCCCGTCGCGAAACCCCCAGTACCGAGAGCCACGATACGGAAAACCTTACAGAGACGCCGCCGCGAATCCCATCTCGGGGGATTCTGGAGATCGCCTCCGGCACCCTGCCGGAGAGGGGATTCATCTCCCGGAGGACTCTTCATCGCCATGATCGCCTCCGGAGTGATGAGTGAGTAGTTCACCCCTGGACCATGGGTCCATAGCAGTAGCTAGATGGTCGTCTTCTCCTTGTTGTGCTTCATTGTTAGATCTTGTGAGCTGCCTAACATGATCAAGATCATCTATATGTAATTCTATATGTTGTGTTTGTCGGGATCCGATGGATAGAGAGTACTATGATTATGGTGATTATCAATCTATTGTTCATGTGTTGTTTATGATCTTGCATGCTCTCCGTTATTAGTAGAGGCTCTGGCCAAGTTTTTACTCTTAACTCCAAGAGGGAGTAATTATGCTCGATAGTGGGTTCATGCCTTCATTGATACCTGGGACAGTGACAGAAAGTTCTAAGGTTGTGATGTGCTGTTGCCACTAGGGATAAAACATTGATGCTATGTCTAAGGATGTAGTTGTTGATTACATTACGCACAATACTTAATGCAATTGTCTGTTGCTTTGCAACTTAATACTGGAGGGGGTTCGGACGATAACCTGAAGGTGGACTTTTTAGGCATAGATGCAGTTGGATGGCGGTCTATGTTCTTTGTCGTAATGCCCGGATTAAATCTCACTATATTTACCATGTCATGTATATGCATTATTATGCCTTTCTCTATTTGTCAATTGCCCGACTGTAATTTGTTCACCCAACATGCTTTTATCTTATGGGAGAGACACCTCTAGTGAACTGTGGACCCCGGTCCTATTCTTTCCATAGCATACAATCTACTTGTTTTACTGTTTTCTTTGCAAACATCTTCCACTCGATACGTTTAATCCTTTGTTACAGCAAGCCGGTGAGATTGACAACCTCACTGTTTCGTTGGGACAAAGTACTTGGGTTGTGTTGTGCAGGTTCCTAGTTGGCGCCGGAATCCCTGGTGTTGCGCCGCATCACATTTCGCGACCATCAACCTTCAACGTGCTTCTTGGCTCCTACTGGTTCGATTAAACCTTGGTTTCATACTGAGGGAAACTTGCTTCTATACGCATCATACCTTCCACTTGGGGTTCCCAACGGACGTGTGCATCTACGCGTATCAAGCTAAATTTCTGGCGCCGTTGCCGGGGAGATCAAGACACGCTGCAAGGGGAGTCTCCACTTCTCAATCTCTTTACTTTGTTTTTGTCTTGCTTTATTTTATTTACTACTTTGTTTGCTGCACTAAATCAAAACACAAAAAAATTAGTTGCTAGTTTTACTTTATTTACTGTCTTGCTCTCTATATCAAAAACACAAAAAAATTAGTTACTTGCATTTACTTTATCTAGTTTGTTTTATTTACTGTTGCTAAAATGGCCAACCATGAAAATACTAAATTGTGTGACTTCACAAATGCAAATAATAATGATTTCCTATGCACACCTATTGCTCCACCTGCTACTACAGCAGAATTCTTTGAAATTAAACCTGCTTTACTAAATCTAGTCATGAGAGAACAATTTTCTGGTGCTAGTTCTGATGATGCTGCTGCCCATCTCAATAATTTTGTTGAACTTTGTGAAATGCAAAAGTATAAAGATGTAGATGGTGATATTATTAAATTGAAAGTGTTTCCTTTCTCATTAAGAGGAAGAGCTAAAGATTGGTTGCTATCTTTGCCTAAGAATAGTATTGATTCATGGACTAAATGCAAGGATGCTTTTATTGGTAGATATTATCCTCCCGCTAAAATTATTTCTTTGAGAAGTAGCATAATGAATTTTAAACAATTAGATACTGAACATGTTGCTCAAGCTTGGGAGAGAATGAAAACTTTGGTAAAGAATTGCCCAACCCATGGACTGACTACTTGGATGATCATCCAAACCTTCTATGCAGGACTAAATTTTTCTTCGCGGAATTTATTGGATTCAGCTGCTGGAGGTACCTTTATGTCCATCACATTGGGGGCGGCTACAAAACTTCTTGATGATATGATGATAAATTACTCTGAATGGCACACGGAAAGAGCTCCACAAGGTAAGAAGGTAAATTCTGTTGAGGAAACCTCTTCCTTGAGTGATAAGATTGATGTGATTATGTCTATGCTTGTGAATGGTAGATCTAATGTAGATCCAAATAATGTTCCTTTAGCTTCATTGGTTGCTCAAGAAGAAAATGTTGATGTGAATTTCATTAAAAATAATAATTTCAACAACAATGCTTATAGGAACAACTCTGGTAATAACTATAGGCCATATCCTTCTGCTAATGGTAATGGTTATGGTAATTCTTATGGGAATTCTTACAACAATAATAGAAGTGTACCCTCTGGTCTTGAAGCCATGCTTAAAGAATTTATTAGTACACAAACTGCTTTTAACAAATCTGTTGAGGAAAAGCTTGATAAAATTGATACTATCGCTTCTAGAGTTGATAGGCTTGCCTCTGATGTTAATCTTTTAAAGTTGAAAGTTATGCCTAATAATGATCTTGATAATAAGATTACTACTACAGCAAATGCCATCCAAGTTAGAATTAATGAGAATATAAGATTAATGGCTGAGTTGCGTGCTAGGTGGGATAGAGAAGAAAATGAAAAACTAGCTAAAGAGAATAATGTAGCTAAAGTTTGGACTATTACCACCACTAGTAATGCTAATTCCTCACATGTTGCTACACCTCCTACTATCAATGGTAATATAATTGGTGTTGGCAATGTTTCTACTCCTAGTGCAAAGCGTACAAAACTGCCTGAAATTGCTAAAACTGCTGAAACTGCTTGTGATAAAACTGCTGAAATTTTTTCCAACCTTGGGAATAATGATCCCATTGCTGTAGCTCATAATGATTTAGATTTTGATGATTGCCACATCTCTGAAGTTATAAAGTTCTTGCAAAAACTTGCTAAAAGTCCTAATGCTAGTGCTATAAATTTAGCCTTTACAAAACATATTACAAATGCTCTCATAAAAGCTAGAGAAGAGAAACTAAAACTTGAAACTTCTATTCCTAGAAAGTTAGAAGATGGTTGGGAGCCCATCATTAAAATGAAATTCAATGACTTTGAATGTAATGCCTTATGTGATCTTGGTGCAAGTATTTCTGTTATGCCTAAAAAGATTTATGATATGCTTGACTTGCCACCATTGAAGAATTGTTATTTGGATGTTAATCTCGCCGATAATGTTAAAAAGAAACCTTTGGGGAGGATTGATAATGTGCATATTACGGTTAACAATAACCTTGTCCCCGTTGATTTTGTTGTCTTGGATATCGAATGCAATGCATCTTGTCCAATTGTGTTGGGAAGACCTTTTCTTCGAACTGTTGGTGCTGTTATTGATATGAGGGAAGGTAATATTAAATATCAATTTCCTCTCAAGAAAGGTATGGAACACTTCCCTAGAAAGAGAATGAAGTTGCCTTTTGATTCTATTATTAGAACAAGCTATGATGTTGATGCTTCTACTCTCGATGTTACTTGATTTGCACTTTCTGCGCCTAGCTGAAAGGCGTTAAAGAAAAGCGCTTATGGGAGACAACCCATGTTTTTACCTACAGCAATTTTTTGTTTTATTGAGTCTTGGAAGTTGTTTACTACTGTAGCAACCTCTCCTTATCATGTTTTTGTGCCAAGTAAAGTTTCTATGTCAAAGTTGATGTTATATTTGGGATTGCTGCGCAGAAACAGCATTGCTGTCTGTCACGAATCTGGGCACAATTCTCTGTAGAAAATTCGAAAAAATCTGCCAATTTACGAGCGTGATCCTCAGATATATACGCAACTTTCATTAGTTTTGAGTTTTTCCATTTGAGTAAGTCTGGTGCCATTTATAAATTCGTCTTTACGGACTGTTCTGTTTTTGACAGATTCTGCCTTTTATTTCGCATTGCCTCTTTTGCTATGTTGGATTTATTTCTTTGATCCATTAATGTCCAGTAGCATTATGCAATGTCCAGAAGTGAAAAGAATGATTGTGTCACCTCTGAATGTGTGAATTATTAATGATGCACTAACCCTCTAATGAGTTTGCTTGAAGTTTGGTGTGAAGGAAGTTTTCAAGGGTCAAGAGAGGAGAATGATATACTAAGATCAAGAGGAGTGAAAGCTCTAAGCTTGGGGATGCCCCCGTGGTTCATCCCTGCATATTTTAAGAAGACTCAAGCGTCTAAGCTTGGGGATGCCCAAGGCATCCCCTTCTTCATCGACAACATCATCAGGTTCCTCCCCTGAAACTATATTTTTATTCAGTCACATCTTGTGTTCTTTACTTGGAGCGTCGGTTTGTTTTCGTTTTTGTTTTTGTTTGAATAAGATGGATCCTAGCATTCACTTTGTGGGAGAGAGACACGCTCCGCTGTTGCATATGGACACATGTGTCCTTAGGCTTTACTCATAATGTTCAAGGCGAAGTTTCTTCTTCGTTAATTTGTTATATGGTTGGAATTGGAAAATGCTACATGTAGTAATTCTAAAAATGTCTTGGATAATGTGATACTTGGCAATTGTTGTGCTCATGTTTAAGCTCTTGCATCATATGCTTTGCACCCATTAATGAAGAAATACATAGAGCTTGCTAAAATTTGATTTGCATATTTGGTTTCTCTAAGGTCTAGATAATATCTAGTATTGAGTTTTGAACAACAAGGAAGACAGTGTAGAGTCTTATAATGTTTACAATATGTCTTTTATGTGAGTCTTGCTGCACTTGTTCATCCTTGAGTTTGCTTCAAATAACCTTGCTAGCCTAAACCTTGTATCGAGAGGGAATACTTCTCATGCATCCAAAATCCTTGAGCCAACCACTATGCCATTTGTGTCCACCATACCTACCTACTACATGGTATTTACCCGCCATTCCAAAGTAAATTGCTTGAGTGCTACCTTTAAAATTCCATCATTCGCCTTTGCAATATATAGCTCATGGGACAAAATAGCCTTAAAAACTATCGTAGTATTGAATATGTACTTATGCACTTTATATTTTATTAAGTTGCTTGTTGTGCGATAACCATGCTTCTGGGGAACGCCATCAACTATTGTTGAATATCATGTGAGTTGCTATGCATGTCCGTCTTGTCTGAAGGTCTATCATTTTAGTGGTTGGAGCATGCAAAATTGTTAGAGAAGAACATTGGGCCGCTAACTAAAGCCATGAATCATGGTGGAAGTTTCAGTTTTGGACATATATCCTCAATCTCATATGAGAATAATAACTTTGCTACATGCTTATGCATTAAAGAGGAGTCCATTATCTGTTGTCCATGTTGTCCCGGTATGGATGTCTAAGTTGAGAATAATCAAAAGCGAGAAATCCGAAATGCGAGCATTCTCCTTGGACCTTTGTACAGGCGGCATGGAGGTACCCCTTTGTGACACTTGGTTGAAACATGGCATGCAAAGATCCGGTAGTCCAAGTTAAGTAGGACAAGGTGCGGGCACTATTAGTATACTATGCGTGAGGCTTGCAACTTGTAAGATATAATTTACATAACTCATATGCTTTATTACTACCGTTGACAAAATTGTTTCATGTTTTCAAAATAAAAGCTCTAGCACAAATACAGCAATCGATGCTTTCCTCTTGAAGGACCATTCTTTTACTTTTATTGTTGAGTCAGTTTACCTATCTCCTTCCACCTTAAGAAGCAAACACTTGTGTGAACTGTGCATTGATTCCTACATACTTGCATATTGCACTTGTTATATTACTTTATGTTGACAATATCCATGAGATATACATGTTACAAGTTGAAAGCAACCGCTGAAACTTAATCTTCTTATGTGTTGCTTCAACACCTTTACTTTGATTTATTGCTTTATGAGTTAACTCTTATGCAAGACTTATTGATGCTTGTCTTGAAGTACTATTCATGAAAAGTCTTTGCTATATGATTCAGTTGTTTACTCATGTCATTACCTTTGCTTTGATCGCTGCATTCATTACATATGTTTACAAATAGTATGATCAAGATTATGATGGCATGTCACTTCAGAAATTATCTTTGTTATCGTTTTACCTGCTCGGGACGAGCAGAACTAAGCTTGGGGATGCTGATACGTCTCCAACGTATCGATAATTTCTTATGTTCCATGCTACTTTATTGATGATACCTACATGTTTTATGCACATTATATGTCATATTTATGCATTTTCTGGAACTAACCTATTAACAAGATGCCGAAGAGCCAGTTGCTGTTTTCTGCTGTTTTTGGTTTCAGAAATCCTAGTAAAGAAATATTCTCGGAATTGGACGAAACTTTCGCCCAGGGTCCTATTTTTGCACGAAGCTTCCAGAAGACCGAAGACCTAACGAAGTGGGGCCACGAGGCAGCCAGGGGGGTGGCCGGCGCGGCCCAGCCCTTGGCCGCGCGGCCCTGCCCCCTGGGCCCCTCGTGTGGCCCCCCGCGTTGACCTTCCGCCTACTTAAAGCTCCCGTCGCGAAACCCCCAGTACCGAGAGCCACGATACGGAAAACCTTACAGAGACGCCGCCGCGAATCCCATCTCGGGGGATGAGATCGCCTCCGGCACCCTGCCGGAGAGGGGATTCATCTCCGGAGGACTCTTCATCGCCATGATCGCCTCCGGAGTGATGAGTGAGTAGTTCACCCCTGGACCATGGGTCCATAGCAGTAGCTAGATGGTCGTCTTCTCCTTGTTGTGCTTCATTGTTAGATCTTGTGAGCTGCCTAACATGATCAAGATCATCTATATGTAATTCTATATGTTGTGTTTGTCGGGATCCGATGGATAGAGAGTACTATGATTATGGTGATTATCAATCTATTGTTCATGTGTTGTTTATGATCTTGCATGCTCTCCGTTATTAGTAGAGGCTCTGGCCAAGTTTTTACTCTTAACTCCAAGAGGGAGTAATTATGCTCGATAGTGGGTTCATGCCTTCATTGATACCTGGGACAGTGACAGAAAGTTCTAAGGTTGTGATGTGCTGTTGCCACTAGGGATAAAACATTGATGCTATGTCTAAGGATGTAGTTGTTGATTACATTACGCACAATACTTAATGCAATTGTCTGTTGCTTTGCAACTTAATACTGGAGGGGGTTCGGACGATAACCTGAAGGTGGACTTTTTAGGCATAGATGCAGTTGGATGGCGGTCTATGTTCTTTGTCGTAATGCCCGGATTAAATCTCACTATATTTACCATGTCATGTATATGCATTATTATGCCTTTCTCTATTTGTCAATTGCCCGACTGTAATTTGTTCACCCAACATGCTTTTATCTTATGGGAGAGACACCTCTAGTGAACTGTGGACCCCGGTCCTATTCTTTCCATAGCATACAATCTACTTGTTTTACTGTTTTCTTTGCAAACATCTTCCACTCGATACGTTTAATCCTTTGTTACAGCAAGCCGGTGAGATTGACAACCTCACTGTTTCGTTGGGACAAAGTACTTGGGTTGTGTTGTGCAGGTTCCTAGTTGGCGCCGGAATCCCTGGTGTTGCGCCGCATCACATTTCGCGACCATCAACCTTCAACGTGCTTCTTGGCTCCTACTGGTTCGATTAAACCTTGGTTTCATACTGAGGGAAACTTGCTTCTATACGCATCATACCTTCCACTTGGGGTTCCCAACGGACGTGTGCATCTACGCGTATCATCATAGCAATAGTTAACTTCGCAATCTACAAGAGATCATGATCATAGCATAAACCAAGTACTAACACGAGTGCACACACTGTCACCATTACACCGTGTAGGAGGAATAAAACTACTTTAATAACATCACTAGAGTAGCACATAGATAAATTGTGATACAAACACATTGCAATCATAAAGAGATATAAATAAGCACCTCACTATGCCATTCATAACAGTGAATAAGTATTCTGTGAAATATAGCCTAAGAGACCCACATGGTGCACACACTGTCACCTTTACACACGTGGGACAAGGAGTCTCCGGAGATCACATAAGTAAAACTCACTTGACTAGCATAATGACATCTAGATTACAAGCATCATCATATGAATCTCAATCATGTAAGGCAGCTCATGAGATTATTGTATTGAAGTACATAGGAGAGAGATGAACCACATAGCTACCGGTACAGCCCCGAGCCTCAATGGAGAACTACTCCCTCCTCATGGGAGCAGCAGCGGTGATGAAGATGGCGGTGGAGATGGCAGCGGTGTTGATGGAGAAGCCTTCCGGGGCACTTCCCCGTCCGGCAGGTGCCGGAACAGAGACTCCGTCCCCAGATCTTGGCTTCGCGATGGCGGCTCGAAGGTTTCTGTGGGTTTCGTCCTCCGTGATAGGGTTTTCGCGACGGAGGCTTTAAATAGGCGAAGGGCAGCCTCGAGGGGGGGGCCACCACACCATAGGGCGCGGCCCCCTATGGCCGCGCCAGGGTGTGGGTGGGGCCCCCCCCTCTGGCGCTTCGGGTGTTCTGGATGGTTCCGGGAAAAATAGGAACCTGGGCGTTGATTTCGTCCGATTCCGAGAATATTTCGTTACTAGGATTTCTGAAACCAAAAACAGCAGAAAACAGGAACTGGAACTTCGGCTTCACTATAAGAAAAGTTGCCATGGCCGATGATACGTCCAAAACGTATCTACTTTCCCGAACACTTTTGCTATTGTTTTGCCTCTAATTTATGTATTTTGGATACAACTAACACGGACTAACGCTGTTTTCAGCAGAATTGCTCTGGTGTCTCGTTTTTGTGCAGAAATCCAACTTTCGGGAAAATCCTCGGAATTTCTTCAGATGGCCCTATTTTACCAAAATATTGACGGAGCCAGAAGGGCAAAGAGGTGGAGGCCCGAGGGCCCCACACCATAAGGCGGCGCGGCCCAGGGGGGGCCCGCGCGGCCCTATGGTGTGGCCCCCTCGGCCGGCCTCCGACGCCCCCCTTCGGACTACTTATTCGCCTCGACCTAAAAACGCACGGGGAGAAGTCGACATCGCCAGAAACCCTCCAGAGAGCCGCCACATCGCGAAACTCCGTCGCGGGAGCCAGAAGTCTCCGTTCTGGCACTCCGCCGGGACGGGGAATTGGAGGAGATCTTCACCGCCATCACCGCCAACGCCTCTCCATCAACCAGCAATGTTTCCCCCATCCATGTGTGAGTAATTCCCCCGCTGTAGGCTGAAGGGGATGGTAGGGATTGGATGAGATTGGTCATGTAATAGTCATAAGATTGTTAGGGCATAGTGCCTAGTATCCGTAGATGTCACTTTTATGATATTGTTGCAACTTGTTATGCTTAATGCTTGTCACTAGGGCCCGAGTGCCATGATCTCAGATCTGAACATGTTATTGTTTCATGAAGATATTCATTGTTTATTGATCTTACCTGCAAGTTGTATACACACGTCGCTGTCCGGAACCAATGGCCCCGAAGTGACAGAAATCGGGACAACCGGAGGGGATGGTAGTGATGTGAGGATCACATGTGTTCACGGAGTGTTAATGCTTTGCTCCGGTACTCTATTAAAAGGAGTACCTTAATATCCAGTAGTTTCCCTAGAGGCCCGGCTGCCACCGGCTGGTAGGACAAAAGATGTTGTGCAAGTTTCTCATTGCGAGCACGTACGACTATATATGGAACACATGCCTATTGATTGATTAGTACTTGGATACCGTTTTATTATTATCTGCAAATGCCCATGCTTTGATTGTTATATGAGTTTCTCTCATCCATGCAACGCCCGTTAAATCCGTCCCTATGCCTACAGTATTTTAATCCTGCTGTTTACTATAATCACTACTGCTGTCTTTATTTCACTGCTGCTGTTATTCCGCTATTTCCACTACCATAGAACTGTTACTACTGATAAACTCTTGCGAGCAAGTCTGTTTCCAGGTGCAGCTGAATTGACAACTCCGCTGTTAAGGCTTACAAGTATTCTTTGTCTCCCCTTGTGTCGAATCAATAAATTGGGTAATACTTCCCTCGAAGACTGTTGCGATCCCCTATACTTGTGGGTCATCAAGACTATTTTCTGGCGCCGTTGCCGGGGAGCATAGCTTTATTTGGAAGTTCACTTGGATTGATATTGTTCGCTGCAAATTCTCCATTATGGGTAAACCTCGCGATACTAAGATCGCCATATTACCATCCACTACAAGAAAAGGTACAACTCTGAGTACCTCTGCTGCTCTTGATTCACCATCTGTGATTGATAAACTTGTTTCACCGCCACATGCTTCGCGTGCTGGTACTTCTGCTGAATCTGAGAATTCTCATAATATTGATAATGTTTCTGCTGTGCTTGATGATAGTGGTTCATTGGGATCTTTTCTAGATGCTACAATTGCTAGGTCTAGACAAATTGAAAATACTGAAACTCCTAATGAAAATGCTGCTACACCTGTTAATTCACCTGAGTCTGTTGAATATTCTAGTGATGATCTTGATGAAGATTATGTGGAGCTTAATGATGATTTTATTGAAAAATGCAATGCTACTACTGATGCAAGAAAAATTAAAAAGTTGCTTGCAGAACATGCTGTTAGATATAAACCATCTCCTGATCCTAAATTTGCCACATCTCCTATAAACATTAGGGATAAAGATTATGATTTTTCTCTTGATCTATCTCATATAGCTATTGTTGAGAAAACACCCTTTTGTGGTACTGAAAAAGAAAGTGCTGTTGAACACCTGACTGAGTTATCTACTCTTAGTGGCGTGTTTTCTGATGATGTCAAGATGCGTACTTATTTTGTCGCTAAAATTTTTCCGTTCTCATTAAAGGATGATGCTAAAACTTGGTATAATAATTTGCCTCCTGGTTCTATTAAAAGTCCAACTGATTTGCGTGATGTTTTCTTTCGAAAATACTTTCCTGCTAGTGCTCAACATGCTGCTTTGCAGAGAATTTATAATTTTGACCAGGAAGATGGAGAGAAATTGCCTGAGGCTTGGGCTAGATTTTGTTCTCTTATTAGAGCTCAGCCTGACCATGATTTGGAAAAGAATGATTTACTTGATATATTTTATAGTGGACTAACCATTGAGTCTAGGGCATACCTGGATAGTTGTGCTGGTTGTGTTTTCAGGAAAAGAACTCCAGACGACGCTGAAGAATTATTGGCTAAAATAGGCCGGAATCATGATGATTGGTCTACACCTGAACCAACCCCGACACCGATAGTGAAGAAGAGGGGTATGATTAAATTGAATGATGAAGATATGAGGGAAGCCAAGAAGTCTCTTAAGGAGAAGGGTATTAAACCTGAAGATGTGAAGAATTTACCTCCTATAGAAGATATATGTGAGACAATTCCCCCTTCATCTACGATTGAGGTACACTCGCTTCAACACTTTACTAGGGAAGATATTCCGTATTCAAAATCTCCTGCTCAATGCTTAGATGAATTTGATAATTATATTGTTAAGCAAGAAAACTTTAATATGAGAGTAGAGAATCATTTAATGGAAAATTCCCGAGCTATTAGTGAATTGCATGGTATTGTGGAGAGAACCTCCAATGATGTTAAGATACTTGTTAAACATTTTCAAATGGTTCAAACTCAAATTGATCAACTTACTAAAGTGCAAAATGACTTGTTAGGAAATAATTCTAAAGAAAAACATGCTTATGAAGTAACAACTAGAGGTGGTGCTTCTACCCAGGATCCTCTATATCCTGAAGGGCATCCCAAAAGAATTGAACAAGATTCTCAACTAATTAAAACTAGTGCTCCATCTAAGAAAAAGAAAAAGAAACATAAGAATGTTGTAGAATCCTCTGAACCTGTTAATGATCCTAATAGTATTTCTATTTCTGATGCTGAAACTGAAAGTGGTAATGAACATGAGGAAGATAATGATAAGAATGATACTCCTGATAAAGAAGAAATTGAAAAAGAACCTGAAAAGCATGCTAAAAATAAAAAGTATACTAAAGAAGATTTTATTACTGAGAAGCATGGTAATGAAAGAGAACCTTGGGTTCAAAAGCAAATGCCTTTTCCTGCTAAGAAACTAAAATCAAAGGAGGAGGAACATTATAATAAATTTTGTGATTGGATGAAACCTTTATTTCTGCAAATCCCTTTGACTGATGCTATTAAATTGCCTCCTTATTCAAAGTATATGAAAGATATTGTTACTAACAAAAGGAAAGTCCCCAATGAGGAAATTTCCACTATGCTTGCTAATTACTCCTTCAATGGTAAGATTCCAAAGAAGTTGGGCGACCCAGGTATACCGACTATTCCTTGTTCCATCAAGAATAATTATGTTAGAACTGCTCTATGTGATTTGGGAGCAGGTGTGAGTGTGATGCCTTTTTCTCTTTATAAGAGACTTGATTTAGATAAATTGATACCAACTGATATATCTTTGCAAATGGCTGATAAATCTACCGCTATTCCTGTTGGTTTATGTGAAAATGTTCCTGTTCAAGTTACTCAGCATTGCTTGATATTAACTGATTTCGTTGTGTTGGAAATGCCTGAAGATGATAATATGTCCATTATTCTTGGAAGACCCTTTCTTAATACTGCAGGGGCTGTTATTGATTGCAATAAAGGCATGGTTACTTTCAATGTTGATGATAAGGAACACACTGTCTATTTTCCCAAGAGGATTGATAAAGTATGTGGAGTCAATACAATTTTTAATGTGAAAACTATCAAAGTGGGATCCATTGATTGTCCTATATATGAGCCTAAAGAAGAATATCAAACTCTTGTGATTGGATCCATATCAATTCAATATAAGGTAACATGATTGATTTGAGGTTTATTTCTTCTTATGTCATATAAAATTTATTTGGTAGCAAGACTTGATCAACCTTGTTAACAAGTATATTTTATTGCATAGGAGAGCTAAACAACACTTCTTTCTTTCTTTCTCCCTCCACTTATTTTATTTGCTGTAGCACTTTTGTTTTGCAATATGCTTAGGTCATTTAAGATTTTAGAAATCATTTTCCTGCGCAGTAATCATTAATTTAATACCCAGAAATGTGCATTTTTCAAAGTTCTCTAAAAATTACAAAAATTACACCGTTGGTCCTATTTTTCGACGAGGCACCTGGGAGCACCAGAGGATGACCTGTGGGGCACCAGGGGGTGCCACACCATAGGGCGGCGCGGCCAGCAAGGGGGCCGCGCCACCATGTGGTGTGGGCCACCCCTTGCCCCACTACACCATCTCTTCCTCCCAGCACCTTCTCTCTCCCGAAAAAACTCGTACCAAGTTTCTCTCACTCGTGTTTCTGCTCAAGAACTCGCGATTTTTCGATCTCCTTGCTCAGCCCAGATTTCCGTCTGAAATTTGGCACATTTACTCCTTGGTATGTGACTCCTTTGATTGTCCAATTAGAATTTCATTTGGTTGAGTATATCTTGAATATTTTGCTGCTGTATGTAACATGTTTAGTGAGCTTGCATGCTTGTTCTAAGTGGTAGAAATTAGTTTTGATGCATGTTTAGCACTCTAGCAAGTTCCTATAGTGGTTCCCTTCAATTACACACCTTGAAATCAAATTTTATAATGATTGTTGAAAATTTCAGAAGGGGAAGATGAAGAAATTCAAGTTTGGAGAGTTGTTCAAGAAAGCAACAACCAGCACCGGTAGGCCCTCAAGGGCGTCCACTCAAATTAGGCGATCCTACAATGAGGATGTCATCGCGCCTAGCTTCGCGCCCGAGGAGGACCAAGGGGCCCCTAATGCTTCATCCTTCCCTTGTTATGAGTTTCTAACCAATGCAGGGTTATTGGATGACTTCTTCACCCTCGTCAACAGGGCAGGCCTAGCCACCTACGTGGGAGACGAGAGGGGACAATATTACAGGCTCACCAAGATTTTCGTTGAGAGCTTCAAGTTCCACAACACGGAATATGAGCCGACAGTCGCATTCAAGATTTATGATATTCCTGTTACCATGAAATTGGAGGAATTTTGTTTTGCATTGGGTATTGCCCCTGTAGGTACAGCAAGAAGGATTGATGACAACCCCCGGGACTTGTTGGAGCTATACCGAGGGATCACCGGGGATGATTGCCGCACCATCCAGCGAGGGAAGATAAGAAACATTCAACTCCCCGCTATTAAGTATTTCGCATATTACATTGGTACTAGCATTTTGGGTAGAGAAAATACTAGTAACATTTCTAGCTACCATCTTGCTTTCTTGAATGTTGCACTTACTGGAGAGACACCTTATCATCTTGGTTCTCTTATTGCTCGCCGCCTGTCTAGCAGGGGGCCTATTTTTGGAGGAACTATTGCATCACGCATTCTAACACATCTAGATATTCCTCTTGATTCTAATGATGTACCATTAACCCCTAGGAAGCTAGATATTGCTGCTATGAAGAGCCATCATTTTGTTACTACTAACTCCACCATAGATAATATTGTCTATAAAATGTTGTTTGCTGACGGGAACGAGAAAGAAATCCCTCTTCCCCAGCAGGGTTTGTTTAATATTGACAGGCAATCATGGTCGCTAACAAAGGAGGTGGTGGAAGAGCATATGAAGATACAAGAATTCCACCAGCAACATGACTCCGAGAACGCCGAGCCCTCCTACGACTACACCGTCACGTACCCCGACGTTTCCTCCAGCACATACATGGAACCGGGTCGTTCTTCGTCATATTACGAAGACACCACTTCATGGGGACCGTGGGAATGAACTCCACTTAGGCCAAAAGCCTAAGCTTGGGGGAGGTATACCGGCATCACTCATTCTTTGCATATTATGATTGCTGGATACTTGTACATACTTGTTTAGTCTCTAGAGTGGTTTTCTAATGAGAGGGAGATGATATTTGGGGAAGTGCTGTCCAAAAACAGATTCTGTGCTGTTACCAAAAAAATTCGTACGCACAGCCAGAACGTTATTTTGAGTTGCCAATTTTTGAGCATGTGCCCCAGGTTGTTATCTAACTTTCATTAGTTGAACACTTTTTGGTCTGAGCAATGGAAGATTTTTGTTAAATTCGATTTCTGTACTGCTGTCAGGATTTGGCAGATTTCTGTCATCCTGCTTTTCTGTGTTTCTGTTAGTTTGCATTCTTTTGTTTTCACTTTGTTTCTTTCCTAAAACACAAAAAGACCAAAAATATTTCTGTTGTTTCTCTTCACCATTTATTTATTTGGTACCTTGCTCTTAGTTTGCTTTATTTGCTATCGTTAGTTTGCTATGAGAAAACCCAAAAAGATTTTGCTTTGTTTGCTTGTTTTCTTTCGTTCTTATTTCTAATTCGAAAACACCAAAAATATTTGCTGTTCTTCTTTGGTTTGTAAAGTTCATCATGAGTTCAATGGTCTTCGGTGGCTGGAGCGTGGTTTTCATTTCATATTATCCAAGCTACACAAGTGAAAAGGCAATAATGACGATCTACGACAATCTGATTGTGGTGAGAGGCTGGTATGAACTCTATTTGCTTTCATTTTTGTACATATACTCATCCATATGAGCTTGCTTAGTTGGTTCATGTGAGGTATATGTTATTTGAGAAAGTCTAGTAGTTCATGATCTCTCATGTTTGGTTCCGATTTATTAATATGAGTAGCATGTCATGGATGTTTGCTTGCATTGTTTTATTCATAAGTAAGTATGGCATTGTGGTATCCTCCTCTGAATAACTCATTTATATCGACTTGGCACATGCTCACGCATGCATATGACTGAACAAAAAGTCAATTAAGCCTCGATGATTTATAATTGCTTCAGAGTTCTTGTATCACTTTTATGCCTCCGTTAATTTATTTTGCCGCAAGCATGATTATGACAGTTACTGCTCTCTTGATTTGTCGCTCCCTAGTCTTTTGCTAGCCTTCACTTGTACTGAGCGGTGACGCCGCTCGTGCTTCCAAACACCTGAAAACCAAGTTGTTCCAAAAGTGTCCACCATAAATACCTATGCATGGCATTTCAAACCATTCCAAGTAAATTCTCATGCGCTACCTTTAAAACTTTCAAAATGCTTCTCAATTTGTGTTAATGTTTCATAGCTCATGAGGAAGTATGTGGTGTTTAGCTTTCAACCTTGTCATTTACTTTTGACGGACTCTCATATGGACTAGTGGCACATCCGCTTATCCAATAATTTTGCAAAAAGAGCTGGCAATGGGATTCCCAGTCCCAAATTAATTAACTTAAATAGACACTCCTCCATGGTTTGTGATTGTTGGACGGCACCCGAAGGATTCGGTTAGCCATGGCTTGTGTAAGCAAAGGTTGGGGGAGTGTCATCATCATAATAAAACTTAAATAAAAAGGCACTCCTTCATGGTATGTGATTGTTGGCAGGCACCCGAGGATTCGGTTAGCCATGGTTTGTGAAAGAAAGGTTGGAAGGAGTGCCAACCAAAAATAAATAAATGGGAGCCGCTCTTGTGAGTCCGGTTGATGAGGGAGTTAGTGTACCCATTACCATTCGTTGACAACAACAAACACCTCTCAAAATAATTTTACTCCTGCTTTACAAATAAAAAGCTCTAGCGCATGTTAATCCCTGCTTCCCTCTGCGAAGGGTCAATCTTTTACTTTTATGTTGTGTCTCCATTCTTTCTTCGAGCACTATCTTGAGAGCACAACTGTCATTCTTAGTATAATATGCTTGTCTCAAAATATGATTGATTGTGGTATAACTTTGATGCTTTTATCTTTGACAATCACTACTTCTAGTCTTTCTATGAACTTCAAGAGGTGCCTCGGCATTTATGTTTTGCTGATCAAATACAGGCAAGCGAGATACCACTTTATCATATTCTCTTATGAACATTGCAATCTTGCTTACATACATGATTCATGATGCTTATTATTAATTGTTGGTACTTCTCCATGATTGACATAGCTGTTGGATGATCTTATTTGCATGTATCCCATTATGAACTGCTTAAGTATTAGCCATAGCATGAGAATATATACATCATATGAGCAAATGTGTTCGTGAAAGTTCTTTTATCGCTCAGTTGTTAACTGAATTGCTTGAGGACAAGCAATAAGCTAAGCTTGGGGGAGTTGATACGTCCAAAACGTATCTACTTTCCCGAACACTTTTGCTATTGTTTTGCCTCTAATTTGTGTATTTTGGATACAACTAACACGGACTAACGCTGTTTTCAGCAGAATTGCTCTGGTGTCTCGTTTTTGTGCAGAAATCCAACTTTCGGGAAAATCCTCGGAATTTCTTCAGATGGCCCTATTTTACCAAAATATTGACGGAGCCAGAAGGGCAAAGGAGGTGGAGGCCCGAGGGCCCCACACCATAAGGCGGCGCGGCCCAGGGGGGGCCCGCGCGGCCCTATGGTGTGGCCCCCTCGGCCGGCCTCCGACGCCCCCCTTCGGACTACTTATTCGCCTCGACCTAAAAACGCACGGGGAGAAGTCGACATCGCCAGAAACCCTCCAGAGAGCCGCCACATCGCGAAACTCCGTCGCGGGAGCCAGAAGTCTCCGTTCTGGCACTCCGCCGGGACGGGGAATTGGAGGAGATCTTCACCGCCATCACCGCCAACGCCTCTCCATCAACCAGCAATGTTTCCCCCATCCATGTGTGAGTAATTCCCCCGCTGTAGGCTGAAGGGGATGGTAGGGATTGGATGAGATTGGTCATGTAATAGTCATAAGATTGTTAGGGCATAGTGCCTAGTATCCGTAGATGTCACTTTTATGATATTGTTGCAACTTGTTATGCTTAATGCTTGTCACTAGGGCCCGAGTGCCATGATCTCAGATCTGAACATGTTATTGTTTCATGAAGATATTCATTGTTTATTGATCTTACCTGCAAGTTGTATACACACGTCGCTGTCCGGAACCAATGGCCCCGAAGTGACAGAAATCGGGACAACCGGAGGGGATGGTAGTGATGTGAGGATCACATGTGTTCACGGAGTGTTAATGCTTTGCTCCGGTACTCTATTAAAAGGAGTACCTTAATATCCAGTAGTTTCCCTAGAGGCCCGGCTGCCACCGGCTGGTAGGACAAAAGATGTTGTGCAAGTTTCTCATTGCGAGCACGTACGACTATATATGGAACACATGCCTATTGATTGATTAGTACTTGGATACCGTTTTATTATTATCTGCAAATGCCCATGCTTTGATTGTTATATGAGTTTCTCTCATCCATGCAACGCCCGTTAAATCCGTCCCTATGCCTACAGTATTTTAATCCTGCTGTTTACTATAATCACTACTGCTGTCTTTATTTCACTGCTGCTGTTATTCCGCTATTTCCACTACCATAGAACTGTTACTACTGATAAACTCTTGCGAGCAAGTCTGTTTCCAGGTGCAGCTGAATTGACAACTCCGCTGTTAAGGCTTACAAGTATTCTTTGTCTCCCTTGTGTCGAATCAATAAATTGGGTAATACTTCCCTCGAAGACTGTTGCGATCCCCTATACTTGTGGGTCATCGATTGAAGTTGAAGCCGTGGTTGCTGGTGTACCATGGCCGACGATTTTGGTCCCTCCGTGGTGCATGTCAAAACTTTTTTTTCTCGTTTTTGAGGCCACCTAGCCCGACGAAAGCGGCCAAAACGTGGCGTATGGTGGCCCGGGACGTGGTGCATCTCGAAATCTCGGGTTCGCCGGCCGAGTCAACGCAAATCCGCACCGCCGAGGGATGTAGGGCCCAGATGGCAGCCTCTCTGGCATTGTTTTTTTTCTAGATCGCGCCATCTCGTTCAACGTTCTCCGATCGAGCCGTTTACGATGCAGGATCATGGGTCCCGCATGTCATCCTCTATGAACCAAAATTCTTTCTATTCTTGGATTTTTTTGACCCCCTGATTTCTGGCTACTTCCTTTTTCTTTTGATCCCTTGCCGCCTTGGAAACGTTGAGACCGCTGCTGCTAAATGGGACCCGCATGTCATCCTCTATGTGCAATCAACTTTCTTTTCTTGGAGTTTTTTTGGCACCTCAAATTTGGTCACTTGCCTTTTTCTTTCGATCCCCTGCCGCCTCTCAAACGGTGATACCGCTGCTGCTAAATGGGACCCGCATGTCATCCTCTATGTACTATAAAACTTTCTTTTCCTGGATTATTTTTGGCACCTCAAATTTGGTCACTTGCCTTTTTCTTTCGATCCCCTGCCGCCTCTCAAACGGTGATACCGCTGCTGCTAAATGGGACCCGCATGTCATCCTCTATGTACTATAAAACTTTCTTTTCTTGAATTATTTTTGGCACCTCATATTTGGTCACTTACCTTTTTCTTTCGATCCCGCCGCCTCTCAAACGGTGATACCGCTGCTGCTAAATGGGACCCGCATGTCATCCTCTATGTACTATAAAACTTTCTTTTCTTGGATTTTTTTGGCACCTCATATTTGGTCACTTGACTTTTTCTTTCGATCACCTGCTGCCTCTCAAACAGTGATACCGATGCTGCTAAATGGGACCCGCATGTCATCCTCTATGTACTATAAAACTTTCTTTTCTTGAATTATTTTTGGCTCCTGATATTTTTTCACTTGCCTTTTTCTTTCGATCTCATGCCACGTTTGAAACGTTGAGGAACCTGCTGGCTCATGGGACCCGCATGTCATCCTCTATGTACTATAAAAGTTCTTTTTCTTGGTTTTTTTTCACCATCTGATTTTTGGCAATTTCTTTTTTCTTTTGATCCCCTGCCACCTCTCAAACGCTGATACCGCTGCTGCTAAATGGGACCCGCATGTCATCCTCTATGTACTATAAAACTTTCTTTTCTTGAATTATTTTTGGCTCCTGATATTTTTTCACTTGCCTTTTTCTTTCGATCTCATGCCACGTTTGAAACGTTGAGGAACCTGCAGGCTCATGGGACCCGCATGTCATCCTCTATGTACTATAAAAGTTCTTTTTCTTGGTTTTTTTTCACCATCTGATTTTTGGCAATTTCTTTTTTTCTTTTGATCCCCTGCCACCTCTCAAACGCTGATACCGCTGCTGCTAAATGGGACCCGCATGTCATCCTCTATGTACTATAAAACTTTCTTTTCTTGAATTATTTTTGGCTCCTCATATTTGGGCACTTGCCTTTTTCTTTCGATCTCATGCCACGTTTGAAACGTTGAGGAACCTGCTGGCTCATGGGACCCGCATGTCATCCTCTATGTGCTATAAAAGTTTCCTTTGTTGGATTTTTTTTCACCCTCTGATTTTTGGCTTGCCTTTTTCTTTTGATCCCCTGCCCCCTTTGAAACGTTGAGTAAGCTGTTGGCTCAAGGGACCCGCATGTCATCCTCTATGTCCATCAACTTTCCTTTCTTGGATTTTTTTTCACCCCCTAATTACTAGCTACTTTCTTTTTCTTTTGATCTCAAGCCGCATTACAAACATTGAGACCGCTGCTGCAAAATGGGACCCACATGTCATCCTCTATGTACAATAAAGTTTCTTTTCTTGGATTATCTTTTGCTCCTGATATTTTGTCACTTGCCTTTTTCTTTCGATCTCATGCCGCCTTTGAAACGTTGAGTAAGCTGCTGGCTCATGGGTCCCGCATGTCATCCTCTACGAACAATAAAAGTTTCCTTTCTTGGAGTTATTTTTGACCCCTAATTTCTGGCTATTTGCCTTTTTCTTTGGATCTCCTGCCCCTTTGAAACGATGAGGACGCTGTTGGCAGGTCGGTCCCACAAGTCATCCTCTATGAACAATAAAAGTTTCCTTTGATGGATTTTTTTGAACCCCTAATTAATTTCTGGATATTTCCTTTTTTTTCTTTGATCCCCTGCCGCCTTGGAATCGTTGAGGATGCTGCTGCCTCATGGGTCCCGCATGTCATCCTCTCAGAACGGTAAATGTTTCTTTTCTTGGATATTGTTTACCAAATGATTTTTGGCTTATTTTTTCTTTCGATATCCTGCCGCCTTTAAAACGTTGAGGACGCTGCTGGCTCACGGGTCCCACATGTCAGCCTCTATGAACAATAAGCGCTGAGGACGCTGCTGCCTCATGGGTCCCGCATGTCATCCTCTCAGAACGAAAATGTTTCTTTTCTTGGATTTTTTACCAACAGATTTTTGGTTTATTTTTTCTTTCCATCCCCTGCCGCCTTTAAAACGACGCTGCTGGCTCATGGGTCCACGATGTCAGCCTCCCCGTACAAGAAACATGTGATATCTTGATTATTTTGCAGACAATAAACAGTGTATTGCGCTCTGAGCTATTGCAAACGGATAAATTAAATCTTTATTTTTACAACATATATCTTGAATCTCCTTGTTTTTTGTTTTGGCGAAGCATAGGACTTTCCTGTTTTTTTTTTGAGAAAAATCCGAACTATCATGTTCTGGAGTGGGCTGAAATTGTACGTGTCCAAAGGCCCAGAAGGATAGTTCGAAGGCCCAGATGTCTAGATGCAGCCCAATTGAAATCTTTCTTTTCTTGGATTTTTTTCACCCCCTGATTTCTGGCTACTTCATTTTTCTTTTGGTCCTGTGCCGCCTTGGAAACGTTGAGACCGCTGCTGCAAAATGGGACCCGCATGTCATCCTCTATGTACAATAAAGTTTCTTTTCTTGGATTATTTTTGGCTCCTGATATTTGGTCACTTGCCTTTTTCTTTCGATCTCATGCCACGTTTGAAACGTTGAGGAATCTGCTGGCTCATGGGACCCGCATGTCATCCTCTATGTACAATAAAAGTTTGATTTCTTGGATTTTTTTTCACCCTCTGATTTTTGGCTATTTCCTTTTTCTTTTGATCCCCTGCCGCCTTTGAAACGTTCAGTAAGCTGCTGGCTCATAGGTCCCACATGTCAGCCTGTATGAACGATAAAGCTTTCCTTTCTTGGAGTTTTTTTTGACCCCCTAATTTCTGGCTACTTTCTTTTTCTTTTGATCTCAAGCCGCATTTGAAACGTTGGGACCGCTGCTGCAAAATGGGACCCGCATGTCATCCTCTATGTACAATAAAGTTTCTTTTCTTGGATTATTTTTGGCTCCTGATATTTGGTCACTTGCCTTTTTCCTTCGATCCCATGCCACGTTTGAAACGTTGAGGAACCTGCTGGCTCATGGGACCCGCATGTCATCCTCTATGTACTACAAAAGTTTATTTTCTTGGGTTTTTTTTCACTCTCTGATTTTTGGCTATTTCCTTTTTCTTTTGATCCCCTGCCGCCTTGGAAACGTTGAGTAAGCTGCAAACTCGTGGGACCCGCATGTCATCCTCTATGTACAATCAATTTTCTTTTCTTGGAGTTTTTTTACCCCCTAATTTCTGGCTACTTTCTTTTTCTTTTGATCTCAAACCGCATTTGAAACGTTGGGACAGCATGTCATCCTCTATGTACAATAAAAGTTTCTTTTTTTGGATTATTTTTCACCCTCTGATTTTTGGTCACTTGCCTTTTTCTTTCGATCTCATGCCGCCCTTGAAAACGTTGAGGAACCTGCTGGCCCATGGGACCCACATGTCATCCTCTATGTACTATAAAAGTTTCTTTTCTTTGATTTTTTTCACCCTCTGATCTTTGGCTATTTCCTTTTTCTTTTCATCCCCTGCCGCCTTGGAAACGTTAGTAAGCTGCTGACTGGTGGGACCCGCATGTCATCCTCTATGTACAATCAAGTCTCTTTTCTTGGATTTTTTTTACCCCCTTATTTTTGGTCACTTGCCTTTTTCTTTCGATCTCATGCAGCCTCTGAAACGTTGAGAAGCTGCTGGCTCATGGGACCCACATGTCATCCTCGATACTATAAAAGTTTCTTTTCTTGGATTTTTTCACCCTCTTATTTTTGGCTGTTTCCTTTTTCTTTTGATCCCCTGCCGCCTTGGAAACATTGATTAAGCTGCTGACACAAGGGGCCCGCATGTCATCCTCTATGTACAATCAACTTGCAAGATCTTGGGGCGGAAGAGCTTGTATAAGTGGGACCCATATGTCATCCTCTATGTACAATAAAAGTTTCTTTTTCTTGGATTATTTTTTGCTCCTGGTATTTGGTCTCTTTCCTTTTTCTTTCGATCTCATGCCGCCTCTGAAACGTTGAGTAAGGTGCTGGGTCATGGGACCCGCATGCCATCCTCTATGTACAATCAACTTTCTTTTCTGGGAGTTTTTTTACCCCTAATTTCTGGCTACTCTTTTTCTTTTGATCTCAAGCCGCATTTGAAACGTTGACACCGCTGCTGCAAAATGGGACCCGCATGTCATCTTTTATGTACAATAAAGTTTCTTTTCTTGGATTATTTTTGGCTCCTGATATTTGGTCACTTGTCTTTTTCTTTCGATCTCATGCCCCCTTTGAAACGTTGAGGAAGCTGCTAGCGCATGGGTCCCGCATGTCATACTCTATGAACAATAAAAGTTTCCTTCCTTGGAGTTATTGTTTACCGCTAATTTCTGGCTACTTCCTTTTTTCTTTTGATCCCCTGCCGCCTTGGAAACGTTGAGTAAGATGCTGACACAAGGGGCCCGCATGTCATCCTCTATGTACAATCAACTTGCAAGATCTTGGAGCGAAAGAGCTTGTATAAGTGGGACCCATATGTCATCATCTATGTACAATAAAAGTTTCTTTTCTTGGATTATTTTTTGCTCCTGATATTTGGTCACTTTCCTTTTTCTTTCTATCTCATGCCGCCACTGAAACGTTGAGTAAGGTGCTGGCTCATGGGACTGTACAATAAAGTTTCATTTCTTAGATTTTTTTTACCCACTGATTTTTGCTAACTTGCCTTTTTCTTTTCGATCATATGCCGCCTTTGAAATTGAGGTCGCCGCTGGCTCATGAGTCCCACAAGTCAGCCTCTATGAACAATAAACCTTTCCTTTGTTGTATTTTTTTTACCCCTAATTTCTGGCTATTTGCCTTTTTCTTTTGATCCCCTGCGGCCTTTGAAACGATGAGGACGCTGCTGGCAGGTCGGTCCCACATGTCATCCTCTATGAAGAATATAAGTTTCCTTTTTGGATTTATTTTTGACCCCTAATTTCTGGCTATTTGCCTTTTTCTTCTGATCCCTGCCGACTTCGAAATGATGAGGATGCAGCTGGCAGATCGGTCCCACATGTCAGCCTCTATGAACAATAAATGTTTCCTTTGTAGGATTTATTTTTTACCCCTATTTTCGGGCTACTTGCCTTTTTCTTTGAAACGTTGAGGACGGTACTGTCTCATGGGTCCCACATGGCATCCTCTCTGAACGATAAACCTTCATTTCTTGTTAACGACAGGTTTATCAGTATTATTTTCGCAGACTAATACAAGCTCTTTGGCTCCAAGATCTTGCAAGTTGATAGATTAAATCAAGGAATTATTAGGATATGTTTTAAATTTCAAATCCACTTTATGAATTTTTAAAAATACCGTTATCCATGTGGGTATGGAGCGATCAAGGATTTTCATATTGGGCATGAGCAGTTTCAAAAATTGGAACCCTATAATTCAAAATAAATAAAAACAACTTTTATGTAGAATCTCCGTGTATTTTTTTTTGCCAATCATAGGATCTGTGTTTCATTAGAAAAGGGCCGAAATTGCATGAGCAGAAAGGCCCATTTGTAGTTATTGGGCTTCGACGGCCGGAGCAAGTAGGCCGAGAGCAATTACCATGTAGATGGCCGTTGGCAACCCAAAGTGAAATATTGGGCCCAACAGGGGAATGCTGAACAGTACTATTTTCTAATTGGAAGGTGGTACATGGCGTAATCCTGCCAAAAAAAAAGATGGACACGGGTTGCTGAAATTTGCCCATCTGCGCCTAATATCGCCGCCGCGGCTCCGCTTCCGCCGCCGCCGCCATGCCTCGTCTCGCGTCGAGCTCGCGGTACTGCCGCGTCTCGGGCACGGGGTACCGCGGCGTCCGCGCGCGCCCCAAAGGTACGTATTACGCGGAGATACGTGACGGCGGCGAGCGCATCGGCCTCGGCACCTACGAGACCGCGCACGAGGCCGCGCGCGCGTACGACGCCGTGGCGTGGCGGCTCGGGCGCCCGCGATCGTCGATGAATTTCCATGACGTGTGGACGCGCCAGCAGGCCGAGGATCTCGCGCCGCCGCCGTACATCGTTAGACAGGAGGAACAGCACCGCCGCCGCGAGACGGAGCGCCGTTTGCGCATCGCCGAGCGGGACGAGCGCGCGGCGCGCGAGTGGGCGGCCCGCTTCCCCGAGGACGTTGCCGCCGAGAACGAGCACTTCCGCAGACGGAGGGCGGAGAAGGCGACGAGGCGGGCAGCGAAGAAGGAGGACCGCGCACGACGGAGGGCGGAGAAGGCGACGAAGCGGGCCTTCATCGAAGCGCAGCTCGCCGGGCCGACCACCATTGGCGAGGACGACCCCCGTTGGATTGACCTCTTCTCGTCGGATCCGGTGTCGGGCACGACACCGGACTCGTCAGATGTCGAGTTTTAGTTTAGTTTTATCGCACTACTTTGTACAAATATGAACTACGGAGTATCTATCAAGCTAATTTTATCCTATTTTATGTCTATTTCTAGTCTTTGTTTGATCTTCTGTTTTACTGCACTCTATTTTTCATTATATTCTGTTTTTGGCGCTGCATTTATAGCGCCTCTGAAAATACGCTGTTTCAGCCCTGCATTTGGCCGCCACAGTTTGCAGCTTCCGGTGAAGCTATTGCCGGCTCCATGCGCAGCATCAGCCATTCAGCCCACAGCGCCTAAATATAGAGCCACTGCTGGAGTTGCTGTAATATGTTTGTCAGCAGGAGCTTACCTAATTAGTTAAAAAAAAGATGTTCAGCGTGGGATTCGAAAAAAAGATCTTCATGTTTTTTTCCTAGCTATCCTAGTTCGGACTTTTCATTGTGTTGGCTAGTGCATGAAGCTTGACACCTGTATTATGTGATCCTGATATGAGGATAAGAACACCTTCAGGTTGCATTGCTAATGGTGTCTACTGCAGCAGTGGCGTACCTTCAATGGAGACTGATGCAAGAGAGTTGGTACTGGTGAACCTGCACCTGACATCATCGTGCCACCTGAAGTAGGTTGTGTATTGGGATTAGACTGATAAGCATAGCACCTTGCAAAGAACAAGATGCTGCTAGTGTTGGTTAACGTGATTTTACGACAAAAGTCATGTATGCTCAACAGGTGCCGTACCTAGTTTGGATATTGTGTTGTTACCCTTTTGTGGTTTGGTGTTTGTCCAACAGAGAAAGCTACTCTTTTCCCGTGTAAGTGTTATTATGTGAACAAAAGTTGTATGTACATATATATCGGTCAGAGAACCAAGATTGCATATTCTTGCCTGGTTATAACACATAAGTCATAATAACAATTAAAGAGAAAAGGAACATTTGCCTTTGCAATGTGATTGTGCCAAGTAGATTAGACAACCAACCACAAACATTACAGGTCAACAGCCAAACGCATGCGAAAGTCCTAAGGTAAGCTCCATAATACATGTTGAAACCAAAAGCCTAGAAACCATAAGAAAGGTAGCTCCACATCACAGTTCCACGACAGCAGCATACTGATCATAAAACATATATCAAGTCAGGACAGCTGCACCACTGGGTAAGCATCCATGGGGTCTGGCTCAAGAGCGAAGACTGTGTGAATGCTGCAAAATGTGGCTCTTGCCTCACCCCACCCATACATCTTATCATGGAACCTTACCAAATCAGCATGAATCATCTTGACATAAACATAGCTCCTCTCTCCATGCTGATGGGATTGAACAATGCGCCAGTTGCAGTGCTTCAGCTTGTCAAACAGTATGCAGGAGATGACGAAGCATGCTGGCTGGTCTTTTGTAGTGACAATGGCTTGGAGTAGCTGGTCCTGTGAACCACCCAACTGGATCTTTAGAGCTTGAAGGACAGTCCGTGCTATATAAGCTACCGTTGCTGACTTCAGCTCAGAATCAGGTGAATGACAGCTGACATCTTGTCCTAGAGATGCAGATCCTTCTTGATCAGATTCAGCGGAATCATCACCACTACTTACAGGTGCGTCAGGTTCAACAGAAGGCACATCAGGTACATGCTCCGGTTCATAGGAGTCGGTAGCACGGTAGAACCTAAAGGGATAGTAGGACCAGATATGTTCTCGGACAGGACCGCTTGCTGAAATCTCTACAATACCAGCTCCAGGTAGACCACTAGTCTCTACAGAGGGTAAACCACCAATATCCACTTCAGTTAGAGGCTCTACCCTACCAGCTCCAGGTCCACCACCAGTCAGTACTCTGGGCAGGACGGGTTTTAACAATACAAAACATACTTCAGGTGCAGGATCATCAGTAGCAACTCCAGCATCAGCACCAGTTATATCGGTCTTGACAATAGGTAAACCGTTTTGCTCCAGTTCAGAGAATTCCCGTGGCACGACACCGTTCACTAGAGGCTCTACACTAGCAGCTCCAGCTGCACCACCAGTTTCTACAGCAGGGGGTAAACCCAATCCACAACCTTCTTCATGTGACACGATGATGCCAGGTATAGGCTCATCAGTACCAGGTCCAGCTGCATCAGTCTCCATAGACAGTAAACAAGGTGGCGTCGGAGGTTTAAAAGACTGGCATGCCATTTCACCTTTGTCATCAGACAATATAGAGTTTTCTTCAACTCTATGTTTCTGCAATAATAAGCACATGAACAGAAATTAGACCAGAGCATCTAGCCATCTAACAGGGGCAGCGGCAAAACAAGCGTCGGTCCATATGTTTACCTTGTCATCTGGGATATCAGAACACACAGATTTAGAAGTCATTTCACATAGCATCCGCTTTTTCGTTCCTTCCCCTACGTCCATCTGGAATAAGTAATACTATTGATCACATAAAACTAATTAATCAAATATATGCATATGTTGAGAAGTTTGCACGGCAAATTGTGGATTCTGCTTTTATCACCTACGAATCGTCGTTCTATATATTTACCTTGTTATCTGGGATATCAGAAGTCAAAGAATGAGAAGTCATCTCACTAAGTATCGGTTTTTTCGCTCTTTCCCCTCCATCCATCTGCAATAAGAAGTACTATTGATCACATAAAGCCAATTCATTGAATATATGCATATGTTGAGAAGTTTGCACAACAAATTGTGGATTCTACTTCCAATCACCAAGTAATCTCGTGAGAAATGCATGATCAAGATATGTTTCTCCCTCTTGATCGACATCTGCATCTCCATTAAGACTAATCATCGTGCGATGGTGCTAGCGCATACACTTCCAATCACCAGACAAGCAAAAAATTGTTGATTCTAGTAATGCTTAATCAGCAGTGGCCATGGAACGACCACAGATCGACCAAGCAAAAAAATAAATCATCAGCCTACTGACCACCAGGCAAAACAAACTAGGCCCATACATGGCCTCACAAATCATCATCAAACGTCGATCAAACTAGCAAGTTTGAACATGGATTACTAATTTATTTTCTGATAAAGTGAGTATATTAATATCGAAAGATATTGATTACACTGAGCCTCTGCAACAACGCAATACCTTACTGGTAGTACGGATGCACATGGATTCCTAATACTCCCTCTGTTCGGTTTTAATTAGTCGACGAGAGGGAGAGAAGAAAATGAACTGTCGATGCTTTCAACTAGAGTCAATTAAATACGAACGGAAGAAGTACGTAGTAGTATTGACAAATATCCGGATCTAGTCTAAAAACAAATTGGCATGTAAATCCTAGTAGTCTACTAAACTAGGATCAATACCCTAGATTAGGGTTGCAAGCGGCGTCCGCGAATCGTCCCGCAAAGCAGAAAATTAGAGCAAATAGTGGTTGAGATTAGAGCAGATTTAAAGCACTCGCACTGAAACTAGCTAGCCCGCTACCCACCCCGCTTGACACCCTGCCCTAGATGTGAATCTACACCAAATATTCAAACAAGGATGAGCAACCGCCAATAAAATTTTATCCGCACATCATCATCTCTACCATACAAAAGGGTATGGTGATTTCACATACAGCCATTGTTGCCGCGGGACGAGGATGAGTGATGCGCCGCGGAGAAGGTGCCTCACGCCTCTGTCGCCGCCGCCGTCGAAGAGGAAGTCGAAGCCGCGCGATTGTGGTCCGTCGCCGATATGGAGGTGGAGCTACTAGGGAAGAGATGGAGGTGGAGGTGGAGAGGGAGTGATGGTTTGTACTAGTGGCGGCCGGTGAGATAGTTATAAATACAGCCTCTCTCTCTTTTTTGGCAAGGAATGCAGCTTCTCTTGGAAGGCAACGAGGCAACGCACTCCAGATTATAATAATATGGACGGAGAAATTTGGACGCATCTGTGTTGTCTTGTCAAATGAATCACCAGGATTTGCTTTTAGTACTCCAGATTTGGGCGACCCAAGGAAGTAGAGATAGTAATGTACGCCATCTAGCTGCACGCTATCAAATCAAATAAATGGTCATGCCATTTACTTTTAAGATGGTGCAGCAGTTATTCTGACCAAAGAAACATGCACGTCTGCTGATTATTTCTGATGGGTATACATTTACCGTCCGCTAGCAAAGATTGTTTGGCACATTGTTCTTATGGCTTTCAACATCACACCCCTTAATAATATTATTAATCAATGTTTGGGCAATCAATTGAGTGTGTTAATAAAAAATTAAAACCCACAAATCCAACTGTACTATTTTTAGGACCATATGAAAGACAAGGAATGATTTTAAATGCCATATGGAGTACCTCCAACCATGTGAAATATGGTTCTGTCATGCAGGTGATACCCATGGCTTCGCATTGGATCTGTATGTTGTCCTACATACAGTCAACTATGAAGTACCACGATTTGGTTTTTGGGTGCAACCGGCTAGAGAATGATGCACGGGTTTGTACAGCCAGTACAATTCACATTAAGATTTTCTGATAGGATGTTGATGTGTATATGTAAGAATCATACACTAGAATGTCTTCTATGTTTAGATGGTTGATCTACGTTTATACTTTCTGTGAACCATGAGGTTAAGACCTTTGTACTGTAATAAAGATTGCTAAATAACAGTATATATGTATGCCTCTAGGGACACTGAAACAGCCAAACAACCATGCATGTGTATAGACCGTATTTGATCAAATTAAAAGAAGCGCCTGGGTTCATGCAAATAGCATAAATTTATCACCTAAGTACATTAGCTATAAATAGTTAAATAGGAGTCAAGACCAACTGAGCTAGCTAGTAGTATGATCCTACTATTACATAAATATCCCTAACTCTGATTGTCTTTGTTCCAGTCCAGCGCGTTGGTGTAGCTTGGGATGAACCAAAACCCCGTATGCCAGTTGGCCCCTGGACCGCTGCTTGAGAAAGATATGCTTTGGTGGTCTTCGCCATTTAGACTGAAGCGGAAAATTTCTTGATGTGATGTGTCAAACTGAGAGCCAATGGCCTGAGGCGTGGTGTAGATGCAGTTTCTTCTTGTCAAATATCCTGGGGGAAATGTTGCACCACCCACTGGCATGAAAATCGGATAGTTCAACCCAAGGAACATAGAATAGTCTCCAAGATTAGTAACCCTTTCCCACGGGTTGGCTGGAAGTAACCGACTAGTGTCATTCGAGAATACAATGCAGGTATACCCCGAATAGCTGTGAACAGCGCGACCGCAATGGACAGAAGGGGTACTATCATAATGAGTTGGAGCACCGTCAGCGTCAAAATCCATTACGCCACGTGCATAGACCAGGAGAAGTCTAGAACGATCTTGAGATCTTGCCAGCCACCACGTACGACTATTAGAGTCAAAATCATCATCGTCATCAAATCCAGCCGTCCACGGAATGAATGGAGCAGGGAGCACTATAGGACCTTGAAAAAGGAAAGAACACGTCACATGAAAATATATTTCATGATTTATCTACTAGTGATATTGATTTGATATTGGGATGCCAATACTAGTACTTTATAAAATCATGGTCGAACATAAGATGGTTTGAAATATATTTCGAACATCTTGGTAAAACTTCATATGGATTTAAAACATGTTCCCGAAAATATTGGTCCAAATTTTAGATGGTTTGAATATAGTACTCCTTATTCTCTAGAACCGGGGGAATATAAACAAATGAAAGTTTTTATCAATATTGCATGGCACCTTTATTGATTCTATTTCTACTCTACCTTAAATTTTCTAGGGAGTAATAATAAAGAAACTTAATTACTAGGGGGCCTTTTTCCTAAGGAACAACATGCACATTAGACCATACTAAAATTCCTATAGATGTTAAATTCTATATATGTCCATACCACAAGAGGGTTATGGTGTGCGCCTATGGAATTCCTTTAAGCCAAAAGATGCCAAGACAGTTCAACAAATAAGAGGTGAAATACTATATAAGTTACGTATATAAAAAAGATAGGGAGGAAATGTTACCAAATTGATTAGGATCCCATGCATAAACATTTCCAAGCTCAGTAACGGCGAACACAAGTCCGTTATGTATAATTGCATCGCAGTATATGGCGCCGTACTGAAACTGGTTTTCAAGAAATATCCATGCACGAGGATATTCGCCATGGAGGTAGGCAATTGCAAAGTCGAAGATTGCGACAAGGGAGAAATCTTGATACCCCCTAGCAGCTGTAGGAACTTGGCAAATAGCTATCTTCTGCAGTCGAATAGCAGAACGCTGATACTCGAATATAAGTGGATTGTGTGTGGTTTCCAACTTGTCCCTCAAAGATGGAAGCTTAATCTTGCGATGAGTGTAGACATTGAGGAGGTTCCACTTGCCTTCGGGGCCAACCATGGCGATCCAATCTCCATTGGCGCCTGCCCGCTCCTCATCCTTACCGTGTGGCATTAGGCCATCATAGGAGAACCTGTCCAGCGGCAGTAGTTTGCACTTGCTGTGCACCGGCAAATCCTCCTTGAACACCGCCCATGGTTTATCCGCCGGGTCACAACAGAGAACACACGGAAGGCCAAACGGCTGAGAAGCAGGCAGAGTGGCACTGTATTTGGCTGACTGAAGAATACTTTTGGAGGAACCGACTAGGGACGCGGCGGTGATGGCGTCGCACTGGCTGATGAGCACTTCAAGGGGGCCTTCCGTAAACACCTTGTGAAACAGCCCAGATCCACAGACCCTGCTCGATTTCGCCATCGCAATGAGGCAGGTGGTACAATGGGGTTGGTATTTTCTTGGGCGATCTACTGATTCGAACTTTGGGAGAGAGATGGCGATCAATGGCGGCAGGTGGGGGTTTGAGTTGGAGAACAGAGGCTCTCAAACTGGGCACTGCTGGATAGGATGCGAAAGCGCCATGGCGGAGACGCAGGCGCGTGCTATGGAAGATGGGCGGAGTGGGGATAGACGACGGAGGTGAACCGAGACGCTCATATACTGCCTACTGCAGTTTCGAGGAGAGTGTGAATGTGTTCAAAAAAAGAGGAGAGTGTGAATGTGTTCAAAAAAAGAGGAGAGTGTGAATGTGACCCGACACCCGAGTAGGAGCCGAGCAGACGGACTATAGGAGTAGCCCCATCATTACAGAACATTAATCGTGCTTCCTACAATAAATAAGTGAAACATCCCAGGCTTGTGTTGTCTAATCAAATCGATGGCCATGTCAGTATTATGGTGAACAAATAAAACAAATACACACCAACCTTGTTCTTTTTGCAACGTACACCAACCTAGCAAGGCATCAACCTTCTCGCCATCAACTACGACTCCGTGGCTCCGTCCCACCAAAGTTGTCTCAACTTTGTAAAAAAAATACATCTATCCATCTAAATTTTAACAAAGGTGAGACACTTTTGGTGGGACCGAGGGAGTACAAAAAAACTTCACTACTCCATGCTAGTATCGGCCACTAATTCAAATTTCAACTGAAGGCGTGCTATTTTATGGTCCTGAAAATTGCCAAAAAAAATACAACCCAAAAATGCAACAGATCCATGTTAAGGGGGTACACCCTACGCAATATACATTAAGAAACTTTGAAACTTCAGCGACCTTGTAAGAATGCCCATGACAGTGCAGTTTTGCCAAATTAGGAAGAGACGAAATATGAATTCAACCAAAGAAATCTAAACGAATCCTTAGACAATAGCATAGTTAACACGTTCAGAAAAAAATGATGACTCCAAAAGAACAACATTAGCAAGAAATAGTCCATTTTAGTTTGAATTTGCAGTCACATACATAACTAGTAGTACTGCCAAAATACTATAATACTCCGAGCTGCATTCTAGCACTCCAACTAGCTAGTAATAGTTCTGGAGTAGTAGTACTACTATACAAGTCCAAAATACATCCGAACGAACCCTACTTCGAACTAAACTACTCCCTCCGATCTTCGAGTAACTACATTGCAGTATGACTAAACGAAGATTATTGTATAACCTTCTTGTTGATGCAAACGCAGATAGGCAACACACGCTGCCCTCCATTCTGCTTCGCGTAACGGGGCGGCACCGCCAGGAAAGAAGTGAGCTGCTGCAACATGATCGAGCTAGGCGTCGGGGAGCTCGTCGGCTCGATTACCGCCATCAAGGTGTCCGTCGAGAGGTCACTGGTCCCAGCCGTCGCCGGCGTCGGCGGACCAATCACCAACAGCTGCGCCTTGTACATCGGAAACAAGCACGCGGCCGACCTGATGCACACACAGGACACAATGGTGGTCGGGCCGAGCGCTCCAACGGTGATGGCGAACACGCTACCGTCTTCTTCCCCACTGCCGATGAACAGGTGTCCCCGCGGTTGTACCGGAACACGAACTATGCACCAGGCGGGTATGCCATACTGGAACGTAAACACTGGGATGGAGTGGGATGCTTGGAGGTGTACCAGGAGCTCCCGCGGCGGGCCGGTGAAGCTGCAGCCGGTATTGATGGCCTCTGTGCAGCCGCACGGACCATGCGGGCACGCGATATAGTGCTTGTAGGACTCCGTGGAGGCGACCAAGCTCTGGCAGCCGACGCACTTGACCATTGCCCCAGATCGATTCGACGGCGGCAATCTTGGCCCAGATCGATTCGACGGCGGCAACCACGCCGGCTGCTCGCACTTCTTGCACGGGTTCGGCGCAAGCTCGCCGACGCAGCGCCGACAGCCCATATGACCGCCCTTGCACTGCACGGAACAACGTACGTGGCATCAGTTGTCATTGACATTTCTCACAGGTGAACCTAAGAATGAAATCGGAAGGGAGCGACCTTGGATATGGGGGGTTTGAAGGGCAGCAGGCAGAGGGGGCACAAGAAGAGGGCCTCCTCCATCTTCAGAGAAGAGTGATCGGGAAAACGAGAACGGGATGGGTTCTTTTTTTTATACATGCCTTGGAGTGGAGTATGGATACTACTACTTATAGGAAGAACTTCCTTGCTAAGAATCGGCGTCGGCCGTACGCAAGCATAGATGCACCAGCGGCTCTGCAGTTTGTCAAAATAAAAGGACAGAGCTGCAGTGACTTGAAGTCTCCAAATCTCATTGTGACTTGGTGCCACCATCTACCAACCATTTGAGATCCAACGTTCCAAACTAATCTCTTATTTCGAACCTAAAAACAAAAATTACGAAAAAAATCCAGTAAAATGTAGATGCCTTGTTCTAAAATCTGTGAATATTTCATCCCACTCGGACGATTAGCTTGTGATTAAAGAGCTTTTTACGTATACGAGCACTAGTTTAAACTAAATACTCCCTCTGATTCATATTAATTGACTTCAATATGGATGTATCTAGAACTAAAATGTGTCTAGTACATCCATATTAGAGTCAATTAATATGAACCGGAGGGAGTATATATTTGCTCACAAACCTTTGATTCAAATCGAATGAAACTTCACCAAAATATAAATCGAAATATGCACGATTAACTGGAAGTTCTTGAAATATTTCTGAGCAATTATAATAATTATTTAGTTTAAATTCTAAGTCGATCGCATACATTGGATCTGAGATGGATGGTGGATGGTGGCACCAAGTCACTGTGAAACTTGGAAGTATCAAGTCAGTGAAGCTCTATCCCAAAATAAAAGCTTCGTGAAGGGGGCAGTTTGGTTCAAAAAAGAAGACAGTGCCAAGCAGTTGTCAAACAATACCCATATAGTCAAATGTACTCCCTCTGATTCAAATGAATTGACTCAACTTTGTCTAGATATATGGATGTATCAAGTCACTGAAGCTAAAATAAAAGCTTCATGAAGGGGGAAGTTTGGTTCGAAAAAAAATACAGTGCCAAGCAGCTGTCAAATAGTACCATAACGTCAAATGTACTCCCTCCGATTCAAACGAAATGACTCAACTTTGTATTTTGCATGTTAAAGGTTTTTCGTAAAACTTGGCCAATCTTAACATAGTTTGCCTTTCTAAAAAAAGATATAAGCCCTAAGGCTCCTTTGATTCATAGGATGGGAAAACCATAGAAATATGGAAAACATAGGATTGAGATTTAATGGCTAGTTGAATCATATAGGAAGATGAGTTGTGTTTGATTGTGCCAAAGGAAATTTTCCATGAGGTATGACCTAATGTTTTATTCTTATAGGATTTGCACTGCAAGATTCCTATAGGATATGTTCCTATGAATCAAACAACTAGTGTGGGGAAAATTCACATGTGATCTAAATCCTACATAATTCCTATACAAATCCTATATATGAATTTTAGTTGTTAGGTCACTTAAAATGACTTCACTTGAAGAGTTACATTTTTGTTTTTTTCTGAATTAGTAGTGATGCCTAACCATATATATACCTAAACCAAGAGAATCAGCATAAACTTATGTATATTAATAGTAAGCGCATATATGAATGTTTTTTATCTACAAACCCAGGGTCATATATATGTACATAGAAACATGCATATATACTAGTTTTTGTACCTTGGTGTGTTCCTCTTTTGGGCTATCTCTTTTTTGTTCACCGATTCACAACCAACGCCCTAGATTAATTTGGCACTTAAAAAATAACATTTTGTTTTTGGCGCACTAACACAAATAGTAGTAGCACGGTCAACACTGTAGAGAAGTACAAAATAAATGTGTGTGGGAAAAAATGACTTAAAGTGACCATTACATTGAGAAAAAGGGTAGAACCAAGCATTGCACAGGGAAAAAGCAGTGTAGTGCCCAGAAGAAAAAAACAAGTTGGGTTATACTCCCTCCATCCTGAAATAATGGGTGTAGAGTTAAAATTTGTCCATAAAAGAGTGTACTTCTCGTTTTGCAATGCACTTCAAAATTTGTCCACAAAAGAGTGGTAGTAAAAAATATTTCTTTCTCATCACGAGGGATATAGTTTCTTCACGACTAGTACGTACTACCTCCATCACAAAGCTTAAGTCTTTTTTTAAGAGTCAAAGCAAGTAAAGGTTGACGAAAATTTAGAACAATCTATCAACTAATATAATATTTTGTAGATACCATACCAAAAAAAATCGTTGTCTATGTATTGATATTAATTTTGTATTTTGCATGATAATGATTTTTGGTAAAATCTTAGTTTACCTTGACATAGTTTGAGCTTCTAAAAATAATATAAGCCTTACGCTTTGGGATGGAGGTAGTAGTATTTAGCATAATATGGTTTTCTTATTTACTACATGCATTTAGATCATTGGAGGTGGAAAAGTTGAAGAGGAAAGTGATGGTCGATGACAGTTTCCCAATGTAATAATAAAATCCTTAATATGCCTTGAAAACCCACACGTACGCTCTTTCTAGGACAGAGGCTATGAGGTAATGCACCCACGCGCTGTCATCTGCCGGTTCGTGCTATGTCTCCCAAATCTTGAAATATCGTCAGTTATCCATTTCACGTCCACACTTCTCCCTCTCTCCACGGACTAGGAAAAAACCCTCTCTTCACTTCCCCTTCCCATTCCACCGATGGAGAGCCCAACCGACGCCGTCAACGCAGCGAAAGCGAAAGCCGCGCGGCTGGCCTTAGCCGCAGAGGAGGCGTGCAGAGCCGCGACCGCAGCACGCATGGCCGCAACGGCGGCGATCATTGCCGCAGCGGATGCCAAAGACGAAGCGGAGGCCATTGCCGAAGGTCGGGCCATCGGTCGCTCATCGGCATCTGATGCTGTTGGTAGATGGGTCCACTCTCTTGGGAAGCATCCCCTAGATGACGAGGACGAGGTTGAACTCATCTTTGAACCGCCGCCGCCGACCTTCGACGAGAATATCGTCGACGAGGGGGAGGAAGTATGTTCCGATTCACCTCTCTCCCTTATTCAACATAGCCCTGTATCGATTTGCGCTATGGTCTCTCCCTCTTTTTTTTGCGCTATAGCGTTTTGAATTAGCGTCAGAATCTTTTTAGATTCATATTCAGTATTAGTTGCAACTGCTACATATTTGCTTCACATCCGATTCACCTCTCTCCCTTATTTAACATAGCCCTGTATCGATTTGCTCTATGGTCTCTCCCTCTTTTTTTTGCGCTATAGGGTTTTGAATTAGCGTCAGAATCTTTTTAGATTCATATTCATTATTAGTTGCAACTGCTACATATTTGCTTCACCTGTTTATTTGGCATGTATCAGGTTGCTACTGATGAGGTTGACAGCGATGTCGAGTCGCGTCATAGGAAGGCCAGGGCCACTCTCAACAAGCTTAAGGCGGGGAAGTTCGACAAGTATTGGAGTGAACCCTGGACTGGTGCCAGGAACAGCTGCCCCTTCTGCACAAAGAGCATAAAGGTTGACTTTCGAAGCGTCCTGCAGCATGCCGAAGCCGGTGGGTCCGGCTGTCTCAAAGTTGGGGAAACTGTTAACCGATCCGGCTTCATAGCCAACCACATGGCATATGGGCTATTCCTAAGGAAGAAATTGAACCAAGCTATCGAGACCGGTCGTGTGCCTCCTCCCAAGCCCAAGCCACCAAAGATTAAAGGTATGGGCAGCAAGAAGCAGAAGAAGCGGGACCAGGAAGAAGATGGTAAATATACTCCGTAACTGTTGTGCATGTTTGTCTCTCCTACTGCTTCAAAAGCAGCATCTTTTGTTGAACTCTGTTTATGTTTGCTGCTCAGCAGCGTTTGTGGTGAACCTATTAGCTTAATTAGGGGTTGTTGAACTATGTCTGTGTTGAACCTTGCTTAATTAGGTTGTGTTGAACTCTGTTTGTGTTGGCGTGGGAAGGGGGGCATGATGCTACCCTGAATTTGCGGGACCCCCAAAAAACTTGCAAATACGAGTGATGCATCCAAAAGGAACAAACTTCTTACATGGTAGACCCCAGTCTGAAAGCAAGAAATGCGATCGGGTCCTTAACAGCCACCGCCCGGATTGATCGGGTATTTTGCCTGCCTACCGCATGTGACTTGTGCTCACTGAAGTTTGGGACCTCACGCATGGGCACCACACGTAAGTGACAGACCTGTTGGTGTAAAAACTCGAGTGATTATTATACTGCATTAGTACAAAGTTTCCTATGGATTCAAGGGTTGGAAAGCCAAGTTAACTCATTTTCATGACTAAGAAGGAGCCAGGCTTACTTTTTCATTTTCATGTTTTAACTTGTTTAAATCTTGGTCAAACAAAGGATCTGACCAGGATTCAAGTGGGCATAAAAATTCAAAAAAGAAATCAAAAAAAAAACCAAAGCACATAAGCTTCTTATGTCATATAGTAAGCATTACAGTTGATCAACGAAGTCTAGACATATTCAAACCAGAAAAATATTGTATATACCCCCTAACCCTAAACTCTGTCTTATGAAGTCAAGCATGAAGAAAAGTGGTTTTGGGTTTCAAACATTGGAAATTGAAAAAACTCCCAAAAGCTTCATTTTGGAGTGACTAAGAAGAATCCAGGCTTTCATTTTCATTTTCATGTTTTAAATTGGTTTAAATCTTGGTCAAACCTAGGATTTGACCAAGATTCAAATGGACATAACAAATTCAAAAAAATCAAAACCAAACACATAGTCTTTTGATGTCATATAGTAAGCATTCAAGTTGATAAACAAAGTCTAGACATATTTAAACAAGAAAAATCATGTATATACTTGGCCCCTAACCCTAAACTCTGTCTTATGAAGTCAAGCATTAAGAGGAGTGGTTTTGGGTTTCAAACATGGAAATTTAAAAAACCTCCCAAAAGCTTCATTTTGGAGGGACTAAGAAGAATCCAGGCTTACTTTTCATTTTCATGTTTTAAACTGGTTTAAATCTTGGTCAAACCTAGGATTTGACCAAGATTCAAATGGGCATAACAAATTCAAAAAAAAACTAAACACATAGTCTTTTGATGTCACATAATAAGCATTCAAGTTGATAAACAAGGTCTAGACATATTCAAACCAGAAAAATCATGTATCTACCCCCTACCCCTAAACTTTGTCTTATGAAGTAAAGCACGGAGAGATATCATTTTGGGTTTCGAACATGGAAAATTTAAAAAAACCTCCCAAAAGCTTCATTTTGGAGTGAATAAGAAGGATCCACACTTACTTTTCATTTTCATGTTTTAAACTTGTTTAAATATTGGTCAAACCTGCAAGGATTTGACCAAGATTCAAATGGGCATAAAAATTCAAAAAAAAACGAAAACCACTTCTCTTCGTCCTTGACTTCATTAGACAGAGTTTAGGGTTGGGGTATATACATGATTTTTAATGTTTAAATATGTATAGACTCTCTTGATCAACATGAATGCTTACTATAACTTAAGAAGCTTAATTATGTGCTTTGGTTTTTCATTTTTTGAATTCTTTATTGAATTTTTATGCCTATTTGAATCTTGGTCAAATCCTAGGTTTGACCAAGAATTAAACAAGTCAGTAACATGAAAATGAAAAAGTAAGCCTGGATCCTTCTTATTCACTCAAAAAATGAAGCTTTTGGGAGGGTTTTTGAATTTTCCATGTTTGAAACCCAAAACCATTCCTCTTATATGCTTGACTTCATATATATCACAGAGTTTAGCCTTAGGGGGTATATACATGATTTTTCTAGTTTGAATATGTCTAAACCTTGTTTATCAACTTGAATGCTTACTATAAACCAAAAATTCATGTATCTACACCTAACCCTAAACTATGCATGAAGAGAAGTGGTTTTGGGTTTCAAACCTGGATATCTCAAAAACCCTCCCAAAAGCTTCATTTTGGAGTGAATAAGAAGGATCAAGGCTTAATTTTTCATTTTCATGTTTTAATCTTGTTTAAATCTTGCTCAAACCTAGGATTTGACCAAGATTCAAATGGGCATAATTTAAAAAAATGAAAAATCAAGGCACATAGTCTTCTTATATATGTCATATAGTAAGCATTCAATTAAGTTGATAAACAAGCTATGGACATATTCAACCCAGAAAAATCATGATGAATCTACCCCCTATATATCCCTAAACCCTAACTTATGAAGTCAAGCATGAAGAGAAGTGGTTTTTGGTATAAATCATGGAAATTTCATATTCATGTTTATTAAACTTGTTTAAATCATGGTCAAACCTAGGATTTGACCAAGATTCAAATGGGCATAAATATTCAGAAAAAACAAAAAATGGAAAATCAAGGCACATGTTTTAAACTTGTTTAAATCTTGGTCAAACCAAGGATTTGACCAAGATTCAAATGGGCCTAAAAATTTAGAAAAAAATCAAAAAGAGAATGAAAAACCAAAGCACATAGCATTCTTATGTCATATGTATAGTAAGCATTCAAGTTGATAAACAAGGTCTAGACATATTCAAACCAAAAAATCATGTATATATCTACCCCTAACCCTAAACTGATCTGTCGATCTTATGGAAGTCAATCATGAAGAGAAGTGGTTTTGGGTTTCAAACATGGAAATTTCAAGAACATCCCAAAAGCTTCATTTTAGAGTGACTAAGAAGGATCCATGCTTACTTACTCGTTTTCACGTGTTAAACTTGTCTAAATCTTGGTGAAACCTAGGATTTGACCAAGATATGATTCAAATGCGCAGAAAATTAAAAAAGTCAGAAAAATTAAAAACCAAAGTACATAGTCTTCTTATGTCATATAGTAAGCATATTCAAGTTGATAAACAAGGTTTGGACATATTCAAACCATACAAATCATGTATCTATACCCCCTAACCCTAAACTTTTTCTTATGAAGTCAAGCATGAAGAGAAGTGGTTTTGGGTTTCAAAGATGGAAATTTCAAAAACCTCCAAAAACTTCATTTTAGAGTGACTGAGAAGTTAGCATTAAAGTTGATAAACAAGGTTTAGACATATTCAAACCAGACAAATCATGTATCTACCCCTAACCCTAAACTCGGTCTTATGAAGTCTAGCATGAAGAGAATCGTTTTGAGTTTCAAACGTTTAAGCCAAAAGCCCCATTTCAAATATTTCAAACTTATTCAAAGTTGGTTCAAATTTGAAAGACATACAAGTTATAGCACACATAGTGCATACATTTTCACACATACTGCACTAGATGCTAACCCTATAGTTTGAGGCCACTTGGATGAGGTCGAAAAAGTTCTTGGATTAGAATCGTGTTGTTCGAACCCCGTAGTTGGATTTTTTTGAACCTTGATCTGTAGTACAGGGCAAAACCCTAGTTTAACCTATTTAATTATAGATTCGTATATCGATTTTTCTACCTTTTTATTATTACTATGCTGCATATGTGTTTGCCCGTCGAGTGAAACTCGGAGGAAGAGGGATCACTCGGAAGGAGAGAAAAAAGGCAGAGCATTATGGTGTCTTCCCTTTTTCGGGTGATGATGATGATGTTGACTGTTGTGCAGGGTTTGTCAGTGCGCAGGAGGTGCGAGCGAGCGAGCGAGCGAGCGAGTCGAGCGAGGCCGAGAATGAGAGAGATTTGTTTTTTTTTGTGAGAGGGACAACCGAAGGATCCAGAAGGACCCACAGACTTCCAATACGCATCCTGATGCGTCTTCTCTTGACAAAGAAGATGGCTGGGAGTTGGCGTACCTATTGCACGTGACTTGTGCTCACTCAAGTGTGGGACCTCACGCGTGGGCACCACACGTAAGTGACAGACCTGTTGGTGTAAAAACTCGGTTGATTATAATAGTGCATTAGAACAAAGTTTCCTATGGATTCAAGGGTAGGAAATCCAAGTTAACTCATTTACATGACATTATTTTTTCCATGAAGCAAAGTTAACACTATCAATTGGTACATTTTGGAGTGACTAAGAAGGATCAATGCTTACTTATTCGTTTAATTTCACGTGTTAAACTTGTCTAAATCTTGTTCAAACCTAGGATTTGACCAAGATTCAAATGGGCAGAAAAATAATTAAAAAACAGAAAAATGAAAAACCAAATCACATAGTCTTCTTATGTCATATAGTAAGCATTCAAGTTGATAAACAAGGTCTAGACATATTCAAACCAGACAAATCATGTATCTATACCCCTAACCCCTAAACTCTGTCTTATGAAGTCAAGCATGTGAAGAGAAGTGGTTTTGGGTTTCAAACATCGAAATTTCAAAAACCTCCCAAAAGCTTCATTTTAGAGTGACTAAGAAGGATACATGCTTCCCTTTACATTTTCATGTTTTAAACTTGTTTAAATTATCTTGGTCAAACCTAGGATTTGACGAAGATACAAATGGGTGGGCACAAAATTCAAAAAAATCAGAAAAATGAAAAACCAAATCACATAGTCTTCTTATGTCATATCGTAAGCAATCAAGTTGATAAACAAGGTCTAGATATATCCAAACCAGACAAATCATGTATCTACCCCCTGTCGATCTTATGAAGTCTAGCATGAAGGGAAGTCGTTTTGGGTTTCAAACATTGAAATTTAAAGAACATCCCAAAAGCTTCATTTTAGAGTGACTAAGAAGGATACAGACTTCCCTTTTCATTTTCATGTTTTAAATTTGTTTAAATCTTGGTCAAACCAAGGATTTGACCAAGATTCAAATGGCCCTAAAAATTCAGAAAAAAATGAAAAGAATGAAAAACCAAAGCACATAACATTCTTATGTCATATGTATAGTAAGCATTCAAGTTGATATACAAGGTCTAGACATATATATTCAAACCTAGGATTTGACTAGCTAAGATTCAAATGGGCATAACAAATTCAAAAAACAAAAACCAAACACATAGTCTTCTGATGTCATATAGCAAGCATTCAAGTTGATAAACAAACTTGTTTAAATCATGGTCAAACCTAGGATTTGACCAAGATTCAAATGGGCATAATTTTAAAAAAATTGTAAAATCAAGGCACATAGTCTTCTTATGTCATATAGTAAGCATTCAATTAAGTTGATAAACAAGGTCTAGACATATCAAATCAAATTTGACCAAGTCAGAGGTGGGCCGCGATCAAGATGGACTTGAAGATATATGCGTAGAGAGATGTGTGAATCGGCCTTGTTTATCAAGTTTGGGCTAGTTAGCCCGTGTATCTTTATATAGTAGGTTACGTAGAGATTAGAGTTTGCCTCGTGCACGGTTTAGTGCACGCCCACATTAGAAAGTCCCCTGGACTATAAATATGTACCTAGGGTTTATGGAATAAACAACAACCAACGTTCAACACAAACCAATCTCGGCGCATCGCCAACTCCTTCGTCTCGAGGGTTCCTCCGGTAAGCATCATGCTGCCTAGATCGCATCTCGCGATCTAGGCAGCACAAGCCTGCCTAGTTGTTCATGCGTTGCTCGTACTGAAGCCTTTTTGATGGCGAGCAACGTAGTTATCGTAGACGCGTTAGGGTTAGCATCGTTCTTAGCATCATATGCTCGCGTAGTGCAACCCTTGCGCGTCTAGCCGTCCTTGTGCCTCATCATGGGTGCAGGGGCGGCACCCCGCTTGATCTTTATTTAGTAGATCTGATCCGTTATGGTCGCTCCTTGATTCATCAAGGATTAGTTTAATATCTGCAATAGTTAGGCCTTACAAAGGGTTGGAGGATCCAGCGGCATGCAGGGTGTAGTTTGCTGCCCCTAGACAGGACGTTCCGAGGATCAACCTAGTGTTGGTTTTTAGGCCTTGTCTAGGGCTGGCTTACGTTTACCGTGCGTGAGCGCGAGGCCCAATCGTGAGTAGGATGATCCGATTATGCGGTGAAAACCCTAGATCGTCGTGGATCTCATACGCTTTATATTGATCAAGCAGGACCACCATATATTCGGCCACCTTGGACGAATCATGGGTGAATCGGCTCCCTGAGCCGATTCACAGGACAACCTGAGAGCCGATCGAGGCTCGTATTTAACGTGTACGTGTGTGCCCTGCAGGAAACTAAGCGAGGCATCATCCACACCTTCCTGACCAGGTATAGGTCAGGTGGCACGCCCTTGCGACCCAGCATCGGCGCGCGACCAGGAGGCTTTGCGGGCCGTCGCTCTGAGGGACTGGGGCCAGCCGCAGCCCTAGTCATTCCCGGCTCTACCGTGTTGGCCAGTCGCTGCCCGCCGGTGGGTTTCTGACGCCGTCAGGACCAGCCCTAGGGACTCACCAAGGGGAAGCGCTGCTCCATTCCCGTCCCCCGCTGCCATTCGCGTTGGCAGCGCCCGAAGCGCCGAACTCATCGGCTTTTGTCGTCTACAAGATTGGTGGTGACCCCAGTGACTACCAGTTCCTACAGGACGCGCCCAAGGAGATCCCGCACGGATACGCATGTGCATACGTGCCAGACTGCAGCACCTGGGCACCCTCGAACCAGGTTGCTATAGCAGGGACTTCTGGGGCAACAGGAGGAGCGTCGGAGGCAGACCCTGAGAAGCAAACGTGGCTAGCTAAATACGCCACCCCGACGAAACTCCCGAGCCCAGCTCCTGCAGTTGGCTCAGAACCAGAGAAACAGGCATGGCTGGTTAAGTACGCCACTCCGACGAATCTTCAGGGTTCGGCACCTGCAGCCATCACCGCGGATCAAATTTGTACGATCCTGAAAGATCAGTTCGGCATGATGCCGAAGAGAAAGGCGATCGGCTATACCAAGCCGTACCCCAATGAGTACGAATTGATCCCGCTACCACCCAAATATCGGCTCCCGGACTTCACAAAGTTCAGCGGATCAGATGGCTCCAGCTCCATCGAGCATGTGAGCCGATATTTGGCACAACTGGGCATGATCTCAGCGTCAGACGAGCTGCGCGTGAGGTACTTCTCGCAGTCCCTCACAGGATCGGCTTTCGGATGGTACACGTCGCTGCCACCGAACTCAATCCAGACCTGGAAGCAGCTGGAAGAACGGTTCCACGAGCAATATCACTCAGAGGCTTCCGAGGCTGGCATTGCCGATCTAGCCCAAGTACGACAGAAGCGCGGAGAAACGGTGTCCGAATACATTCAGCGCTTCAGGACCGTTAGGAACCGATGCTATTCGGTTCATGTAAGCGAAAAGGAAGCAGTCGAATTGGCGGTGGTGGGTCTATCATCATCGATCAAGGAAGTGGCCTCCCAGGCGGACTATCCTTCATTAGCACACATGGTGCAGAAGTTGTCAGCATATGAGCAACGCCACCCGGATATCTACCAAGATAAATTCAAGCGCGTGGTTACCATGGTTGACGCAGGCGAAGATGAAGGTCCTACGGGAGAGCGAGAGGTCGCAGTAGCTGAGTGGACTCGAGCTGCAGGCCCAGTAACCTGCAAATGGGTAAAGCCACCAGGGCCTCCAAGAGGGTTCGACTTCGACGTGACGAAAACCGAGCAGATTTTCGACCTCTTACTCGCGGAGAAGCACATAAAGGTACCCGAAGGCCACAAGTTTCCTACGGTGCAAGAGCTGAACGGAAAGCCATACTGCAAGTGGCATAACACGTTCACCCACACCACCAACGACTGCAGGGTGTGGCGTCAGCAGATCCAAGTGGCGATAGAAAATGGGCGATTAATTTTTAACCAGTACGCCATGAAGGTCGACACACACCCCTTCCCCGCCGTCAACATGGTGGAGTTTACCCACCTTGGAGGGTGCCAGCCTGATTTCTCAGCCAACATCAGTATGGTAGAGCTTGGACACCGCTCTGAGAAGGACGGGGATGAGGACAGCTGCTCTCAGAGCAAGGACACTGAGGGGGCCGCTCCATGCGATCGGCTCCGTCAAGATGGCAAGCGCTACGTCACAGAGGGGGAAGTGAAGAACATAAGATACCAACGACCCCTCTCTGATCACCTCCTCAACAAGTATGTTAGTCGATATGACCAACGCCGGCGATACAACAACAATGATGAAAGAGGTCGTCTGACCAGAAACGACGAAAGGCATCGCCGGCATAATCATGATGAGGAGCGACAGGAGCGCCACGGCAGGGAGCAGGACGATACGGACAGGCATTGGCACTGCCCCTTCTTCAGACACTGCTGGGATTCAGGAATGAGCCGATTACCAACAATCGGCAACTGCCCAGAATGCAACCGGAAAAAGAAGGAGACAGCCAACGTGTCTGTGTTCGAGCGCCTAGGGCCTCTCCCACCGCAAAACAGACGTGCTGAGACCCCTCCGTTGGAAGATCTCGAGGATTCAGAAGACGAAGGGGAATGCGAAGAAGACAGGTGCCACCGTCCAAGGTGGTGCCCTGACGGTCTCAGCCATTCACAAAAACGCAGGGTTCAGCGATTGCGCGGTCTGGAGGAAGCCGAAAGGATGTACTTGCATACGCTGAGGAAGGCACGACCTGATCTGGCTGCAAAAGTCCAGAGGACCCTGGATGAGGAGGGACTGCCGCAAAGAAAAGAGTGGCGCCCCAAGCAAAAGAGAGCCGATGATGACACATCGGCTGGCACAAACATGGTGTTCATTCGTCCGGCGGAGTGTAGTGCTCCACGATTACACAGTGCACCCGACATGGATAACAGCAAGCACACCAACGTGCTAAAGTCAGAGATTGGGCTGGTTTTATCCGCCGACATGGACGAGTAGCAAGACTACGTCGATAAGCAACATGGCGAGGCCGATCCTTGCGATCGGCCCTCCGAAACTGATGAAGGGATATTACAAAACCTTCACCGAACAAGCAACATGGAGGCCGATTCCGGCAATCGGCCCAAATTATCCTCACCATCCATTCTGCCTGGGATCAACGTTTGACCCAACAGGGACTACCTGAAGAGCCGATACCATCAATTCTCTTGACAGAATCGGCTCGGGGGGCACCTAGAGGGATAAAACACGAGGATATGAAATAATATTGAGTATGGGGGCCGATACGCAAATCGGCCTAAAATTTTTTAAACATTTTACAGCCGATGCAAAGGCATCGACTTCAGAATTGAGAAGCAGCCGATGCACGGCCATCGACTCAAGGGGAATAACTGTTACGATCAGAGGATCAATAAGCGGGGGATTTTAATGGAAGAACTCCTCAATGGAGTAATTTAAGGGCTCGGATCCTCTCTTCAAGGGCAGCCTGGACGTGCAGATCAAGACGAGGATGGATCGCATTAGATCCGCCAAAGGAAAGGAGCCGATCTGACCAGCAAGCGCTAGGAGCGGACTGAAGAAACTCGGGGGGCAGCCCACCTTGAGGCTCAAGCCGATTTACGTGCAAATCGGCTGGCTCTGCATGATCAAGCCCAGCTAATTCGGCTAAGTCTCGCCTCGAGTAAGGCTCGGGGGGCAGCAGGCCTGGTGGATGCTCTTTTTGCTCTGTTTAAAAGCCGATTGGGATATCAACGGCTGGTCCTTCATTGCAACCTTCTTCACAAATGATGATTATTGAAGAACATTATTAGGTTTGGTTGGGAAAGTTCAAAGGTTTCCCTGAAGATACTGCATTTTCTGCCAAATTTAGAAAATCATCGGTTGGAGAAGGGAAGGGCGAATCTTGAAGGACCGATACGGTGCTATCGGCTCATTACGCATTGGCAAAGGGGACGAATCGGCAAGGTCAGTGGGAGAGGAAATCGGCAAATCAAATTGGGGAAAAGTTCTTCATTAATAAGAAAGATTTCTTACATAGTAGAGCTGATTGCCCTCAAAAGGGGATACATTGCCCCGCCTACTTCTACGGATCCTATGCTACGGGCCCTATCTATGGACCATTGCTGCCCTCGCATCGCCGTCATCACCGCTATCGGCGCTGCTCCCGCCGGCTCATCATCGCCAACGCCGCCGGGGACCTTCATTGTCCTCGCCTTCCTCGTCGCCGCCGCCGTCGCCGTCGAAGTCACTCAGTTCCCCGGCCAGGGGCAATGGCGCTGGCCGGCGGTTCGTCGGGGAGCTGCGCTGCCGTCATCCTCTCTTCGTCCTCCTTCACCTCCTCGGAGGTGGCCCCATCCCAGGGGAAGCGATCATCCTCGCTTTCTTCCACCGCTTCCTTGTCGGCGAGGAAGCGGAGATCGCTCTCCCCATCAGTCAGGGACTTGTCGTCCTCTGACCAGATGGAGAAGTCATGATCTGACTCCTCCCCGGCCGCAATGGCACGGCGGATGTTGGCCGCATGGACCTCCGCCGGGTTGTGCTCCGGCGTCGGCTCGCGAGACGAAGAGGACTGGGTGGAAAGATCCGATGAGGCAGAGGAGGAAGAGGACATGATGGCGCAGGAGGGTTTTTGGGTGCTAATGCGAAGGAGATGCAGAGGGGAACTGTTTGGGGCGGTTAAATAAAAGAGGGCATGATAGAAATTCAATGCCACAGCAGTTTCCGAGGAAGTGGTGCCGAAACTGTCAAATCGTGCAGAGAAGTTGAGGAGGCAAGTTATCATGATGAAGAACTCTGCGACGGTTCTGCTCTGCCACGACATGACCCTACGAGAGAAAAGCATAATGATTTTGGAAATGTCATTTCCAAAACCAGGGGGGCATGTGTTATCACCAGAATTTGACCAAGTCAGAGGTGGGCCGCGATCAAGATGGACTTGAAGATATATGCGTAGAGAGATGTGTGAATCGGCCTTGTTTATCAAGTTTGGGCTAGTTAGCCCGTGTATCTTTATATAGTAGGTTACGTAGAGATTAGAGTTTGCCTCGTGCACGGTTTAGTGCACGCCCACATTAGAAAGTCCCCTGGACTATAAATATGTACCTAGGGTTTATGGAATAAACAACAACCAACGTTCAACACAAACCAATCTCGGCGCATCGCCAACTCCTTCGTCTCGAGGGTTCCTCCGGTAAGCATCATGCTGCCTAGATCGCATCTCGCGATCTAGGCAGCACAAGCCTGCCTAGTTGTTCATGCGTTGCTCGTACTGAAGCCTTTTTGATGGCGAGCAACGTAGTTATCATAGACGCGTTAGGGTTAGCATCGTTCTTAGCATCATATGCTCGCGTAGTGCAACCCTTGCGCGTCTAGCCGTCCTTGTGCCTCATCATGGGTGCAGGGGCGGCACCCCGCTTGATCTTTATTTAGTAGATCTGATCCGTTATGGTCGCTCCTTGATTCATCAAGGATTAGTTTAATATCTGCAATAGTTAGGCCTTACAAAGGGTTGGAGGATCCAGCGGCATGCAGGGTGTAGTTTGCTGCCCCTAGACAGGACGTTCCGAGGATCAACCTAGTGTTGGTTTTTAGGCCTTGTCTAGGGCTGGCTTACGTTTACCGTGCGTGAGCGCGAGGCCCAATCGTGAGTAGGATGATCCGATTATGCGGTGAAAACCCTAGATCGTCGTGGATCTCATACGCTTTATATTGATCAAGCAGGACCACCATATATTCGGCCACCTTGGACGAATCATGGGTGAATCGGCTCCCTGAGCCGATTCACAGGACAACCTGAGAGCCGATCGAGGCTCGTATTTAACGTGTACGTGTGTGCCCTGCAGGAAACTAAGCGAGGCATCATCCACACCTTCCTGACCAGGTATAGGTCAGGTGGCACGCCCTTGCGACCCAGCATCGGCGCGCGACCAGGAGGCTTTGCGGGCCGTCGTCTGAGGGACTGGGGCCAGCCGCAGCCCTAGTCATTCCCGGCTCTACCGTGTTGGCCAGTCGCTGCCCGCCGGTGGGTTTCTGACGCCAACAATATCAAACCAGAAAATTCATGTGTCTAGCTACCCCTAACCCTAAACTCTGCACGAAGAGAAGTGGTTTTGGGTTTCAAACATGGATATTTCAAAAACCCTCCCAAAAACCTTCATTTTGGAGTTAATAAGAAGGATCAAGGCTTACTTTTTCATTTTCATGTTTTAATCTTTTTTAAATCTTTGTCAAACCTAGGTTTTGACCAATATTCAAAAGGGCATAATTTAAAAAAAATGAAATATCAAGGCACATAGTCTTCTTATGTCATATAGTAAGCATTCAATTAAGTTGATAAACAAGCTCTAGACATATTCAAACCAGAAAAATCATGATGTATCTACCCCCTATATATCCCTAAACCCTAACTTATGAAGTCAAGCACGAAGAGAAGTGGTTTTTGGTTTAAATCATGGAAATTTCAAAAACCCTCCCAAGAGCTTCATTTTGGAGTGACTAATTAAGAAGCATACATGCTTACCTTTTCATATTCATGTTTTAAACTTGTTCAAATCTAGGTCAACAAACCTAGGATTTGACGAAGAATCAAATGGGTATAAAAAATTTAAAAACAAGCTCTAGATAAGCTCAAGTTGAAAAACAAGTTCTAGACATATTCCAACCAGAAAAATCATGCATGTACCCCCTATATATATATCCCTAAACCCTGACTTATGAAGTCAAGCATGAAGAGAAGTGGTTTTTGGTTTCAATCATGGAAATTTCAAAAACCCTCCCAAGAGCTTCATTTTGGAGTGGCTAAGAAGGATAGATACTTAATTTTTCATATTTATGTTTTAAACTAGTTTAAATCATGGTCAAACCTAGGATTTGACCAAGATTCAAATGGGCATAAAAATTCAAAATAAATGAAAATAAATGAAAAACCAAGGCACGTAGTCTTCTTATGTCATATAGTAAGCATTCAATTAAGTTGATAAACAAGGTCTAGACATATTCAAACCAGAAACATCATGTATCTAGCTACCCTAGCCCTAAACTCTGTCTTGTGAAGTCAAGCATGCATGAAGAGAAGTCGTGGTTTTTGGTTTCAAACATGGAAATTTTAAAAACCCTACCAAGATCTACATTTTGGAGTGACTAAGAAGGATATATGCTTAATTTTTCCTATTCATGTTTTATTAAACTTGTTTAAATCATGGTCAAACCTAGGATTTGACCAAGATTCAAATGGGCATAAAAATTCAAAAAAAACAAAAAAATGGAAAATCAAGGCACATAGTCTTCTTATGTCACATTAGTAAGCATTCAATTAAGTTGATAAACAAGGTCTAGATATATTCAAACCAGAGAAATCATGTATCTACCCCCTAACCCTAAACTCTATCTCATGAAGTCAAGCATGAAGATATGTGGTTTTTGGTTTAAAACATGGAAATTTCAAAAACCCTCCCAAGAGCTTCATTTTGGAGTGACTAAGAAGGATATATGCTTAATTTTTCATATTCATGTTTTCAACTTGTTTAAATCATGGTCAAACTTAGGATTTGACCAAGATTCAAATGGGCATAAAATTAAAAAAACAATAAAATGAAAAACCAATGCACATAGTCTTCTTATGTCATATATATAGTAAGCATTCAATTAAGTTGATAACAAGGTCTAGACATATTCAAACGAGAAAAATCATGTATCAAGCTACCCCTAGCTAACCCCAAACTCTGTCTTATGAAGTCAAGCATGAAGAGAAGTACGTGGTTTTTTGGTTTCAAACATGGAAATTTCAAAAACCCTCTCAAGAGCTTCATTTTGGAGTGACTACGAAGGATACATGCTTAATTTTCATATTCATGTTTTAAACTTGTTTAAATCATGGTCAAACCTAGGATTTGACCAAGATTCAAATGGGCATAATTTAAAAAAATGTAAAATCAAGGCACATAGTCTTCTTATGTCATATAGTAAGCATTCAATTAAGTTGATAAACAAGGTCTAGACATATCAAACCAGAAAAATCATGTATCTACCCCTATATATCCCCAAACTCTGTCTTTATGAAGTCAAGCATGAAGAGAAGTGGTTTTTGGTTTCAAGCATGGAAATTTCAAAAACCTCCCCAAACTTCATTTTAGAGTGACTAAGAAGGATACAAGCTTGCCTTTTCATTTTCATGTTTTAAACTTGTTTAAATTATCTTGGTCAAATCTAGGATTTGACAAGATTCAAATGGGCAAACATATGATAAGTGATGCAAATATCATTTCTAAGTGCGGGCAAACCAGAGATATGTGGTTTTTGGTTTCAAACATATTCAAACGAGAGAAATCATGTATCTACCCCCTAACACTAAACTCTGTCTCATGAAGTCAAGCGCATGCATGAAGATATGTGGTTTTTGGTTTCAAACATGGAAATTTCAAAAACCCTCCCAAGAGCTTCATTTCGAAGTGATTAATTAAGAAGCATACATGCATGCTTACTTTTTCATATTCATGTTTTAAACTTATTCAAATCTTGGTGAAACCTAGGATTTGACCAAGATTCAAATGGGTATAAAAATTTAAAAAATACAAAAAAGGTCTTCTTATGTTATATAGTAGGCATTCAATTAAGTTGATAAACAAGTTCTAGACATATTCAAACAAGAAAAATCATGCATGTATCTACCCATAACCCTAAACTTTGTTTCATGAAGTCAAGCATTGTGGTTTTTGGTTTCGAACATGGAAATTCAAAAACCCTCCCAAGAGCTTCATTTTGAAGTGACTAAGAAGCATACATGCTTACTTTTTCATATTCATGTTTTTAACTTATTCAAATCTTGGTGGAACCAAGGATTTGACAAAGATTCGAATGGGTATAAAAATTCAAAAAAAACAAGGTCTTCTCTTATGTTATATAGTAAGCATTCAATTAATTTGATAAACAAGGTCTAAACATATTCAAACCAGGAAAATCATGTATCTACCACCTAACCCTAAACTCTGTCTTATGAAGTCAAGCATGCATGAAGAGAAGTGGTTTTTGGTTTCAAGCATGGAAATTTCCATGTTTGAAACCCAAAACCACTTCTCTTCATATGCTTGACTTCATATGACAGAGTTTAGCGTTAGGGGGTAGATACATGATTTTTTGGTTTGAATATGTCCAGACCTTGTTTATCAACTTAAATGCTAACTATATGACATCAGAATGGGCATAAAAATTTAAAAAAATTAAAAATGTAAAACCAAAATTTAATTGGGAGGAAAGGGTACATGAATTACAATTAAAAAACAAGGTAACTTAAATACTTGGATGCCCCAAGATGTGTGGAAGCCCAAAACAATGGCAAAACATATCATGTGCGCATGCTGCATCCAATTCAAGTAGAACACATAGTAGGCACCGATAGTTTGACCTAAATTTGAAATCAAAGAGAAGGTGGTTAGAAAAAATCAAAATTGGCAAAGCAAAGCATGAAATCAAAAAATTGTGATGCACTCTAGCTATGAAAATTATCAAACAATGCAAACCAAAATGATTTTTTAGAGGAATACTAGTTCAACTTATTTAATTTTTTATTTGTAGGCCAAAATCAAACCCCGTAGTTGGATTTTTTTTTCAACTTGATCTGTAGTACTGGGGAAAACCCTAGTTTATAACCTATTTAATAATAGATTCGTAGTCGATTCTTTTACTTTTTTATTATTACTATGCAGCACATGTGTGTTTGCCCGTCGAGTGAAACTCGGAGGAAGAGGAATCACTCGGAAGGAGAAGAAGGGAGAGCAGTCACGGGGCCCCTCTTATTGATGGTGTATATTCTTTTTCTGGTGATGTTGACTGTTGTGCAGGGTTTGTCAGTGCGCAGGAGGTGCGAGCGAGCGAGCGAGCGAGTCGAGCGAGGCCGAGAATGAGAGAGATTTGTTTTTTTGTGAGAGGGACAACCGAAGGATCCAGAAGGACCCACAGACTTCCAATACGCATCCTGATGCGTCTTCTCTTGACAAAGAAGATGGCTGGGAGTTGGCGTACCTATTGCACGTGACTTGTGCTCACTCAAGTGTGGGACCTCACGCGTGGGCACCACACGTAAGTGACAGACCTGTTGGTGTAAAAACTCGGTTGATTATTATAGTGCATTAGAACAAAGTTTCCTATGGATTCAAGGGTAGGAAATCCAAGTTAACTCATTTACATGACATTATTTTTTCCATGAAGCAAAGTTAACACTATCAATTGGTACATTTTGGAGTGACTAAGAAGGATCAATGCTTACTTATTCGTTTAATTTCACGTGTTAAACTTGTCTAAATCTTGTTCAAACCTAGGATTTGACCAAGATTCAAATGGGCAGAAAAATAATTAAAAAACAGAAAAATGAAAAACCAAATCACATAGTAAGCATTCAAGTTGATAAACAAGGTCTAGACATATTCAAACCAGACAAATCATGTATCTATACCCCTAACCCCTAAACTCTGTCTTATGAAGTCAAGCATGTGAAGAGAAGTGGTTTTGGGTTTGGGGGTATATATACATGATTTTTATTGTTTAAATATATATAGACTTTGTTGATCAACATGAATGCTTAATTACTATATGACATAAGAAGTTTATGTGCTTTGGTGTTTCATTTTTTTGATTTCTTTTTTGAATTTTTATGCCCATTTGAATCTTGGTCAAATCCTAGGTTTGACAAAGATTTAAACAAGTTTGAAACATGAAAATGAAAAAGTAAGCTTGGATCCTTCTTAGTCACTCCAAAATGAAGCTTTTGGGTGGGTTTTTGAAATTTCCATGTTTGAAACCCAAAACCACTTCTTCTCTTCATGCTTGACTTCATAAGACAACGTTTAGGGTTAGGGGGTAGATACATGATTTTTCTGGTTTGAATATGTCTAGACTTCGTTGATCAACTTGAATGCTTAGTATATTACATAAGAAGACTATGTGGTTTGGTTTTTGATTTTCTTGATTTTGTTTGATTTTTTATGACCATTTGAATCTTGGTCAAATCCTAGGTTTGACCAAGATTTAAACAAGTTTAAAACATGAAAATGAAAAAGTAAGCATGGATCCTTCTTAGTCATGACAATGAGTTAACTTGGCTTTACTACCCTTGATGAATCCATAGGAAACTTTTTGTACTAATGCAGTATAATATTCTGGTTTGAATATGTCTAGACCTTGTTTATCAACTTAATTTGAAAGACATACAAGTTATAGCACACATAGTGCATACATTTTCACACATACTGCACTAGATGCTAACCCTATAGTTTGAGGCCATTTGGATGAGGTCGAAAAAATTCTTGGATTAGAATCGTGTTGTTCGAACCCCGTAGTTGGATTTTTTTGAACCCTTGATCTTTAGAACTGGGCAAAACCCAAGTTTAACCATGCAAGATTCAAATGGCCCTAAAAATTCAGAAAAAAATCAAAAGAATGAAAAACCAAAGCACATATATAGCATTCTTATGTCATATGTATAGTAAGCATGCATTCAAGTTGATAAACAAGGTCTAGACATATATATTCAAACCAGAAAAATCATGTATATATCTACCCCTAAAACTCTAATTAAACTATGTCTTATGAAGTCAATCATGTAGAGAAGTGGTTTTGGGTTTCAAATATGGAAATTTCAAGAACCTCCCAAAAGCTTCATTTTAGAGTGACTAAGAAGGATCCAGGCTTATCTTTTCATTTCATGTTTTAAACTTGTTTAAATCCTGGTCAAACCTAGGATTTGACCAAGATTTATGGGCATAAAATTCAAAAAAATCAGAAAAATAAAAAACCAAAGCACATAAGCATATTCAAGTTGATAAACAAGGTTTGGACATATTCAACCCATACACAAATCATGTATCTACCCCTAACCCTAAACTCTGTCTTATGAAGTCAAGCATGAAGAGAAGTGGTTTCGGGTTTCAAACATGGAAATATCAAAAACCTCCCAAAAACTTCATTTTAGAGTGACTGAGAAGGTTGCATGCTTCCCTTTTCATTTTCATGTTTTAAACTTGTTTAAATCTTGGTCAAACCTAGAATTTGACAAGATTCAAATGGGCATCAAAATTCAAAAAAATCAGAAAAAGAAAAACCAAAGCAATAGTTTTCTTATGTCATATAGTAAGCATTAAAGTTGATAAACAAGGTCTAGACATATTCAAACCAGACAAATCATGTATCTATACCCCTAACCCCTAAACTCTGTCTTATGAAGTCAAGCATGTGAAGAGAAGTGGTTTTGGGTTTCAAACATCGAAATTTCAAAAACCTCCCAAAAGCTTCATTTTAGAGTGACTAAGAAGGATACATGCTTCCCTTTTCATTTTCATGTTTTAAACTTGTTTAAATTATCTTGGTCAAACCTAGGATTCGACATGATTCAAATGGGCATCAAAATAAAAAAAAACAGAAAAAGGAAAAACCAAAGCAATAGTTTTCTTATATATGTCATATAGTAAGCATTAAAGTTGATAAACAAGGTCTAGATATATCCAAACCAGACAAATCATGTATCTACCCCCGGCCTGTCGATCTTATGAAGCTAGTCTACTAGCATGTGAAGGGAACTCGTTTTCGGTTTCAAACATAGAAATTACAAGAACATCCCAAAAGCTTCTCCATTTTAGAGTGACTACGAAGGATACTGACTTCCCTTTTCATTTTCATGTTTTAAACTTGTTTAAATCTTGGTCAAACCAAGGATTTGACCAAGATTCAAATGGGCCTAAAAATTTAGAAAAAAATCAAAAAGAGAATGAAAAACCAAAGCACATAGCATTCTTATGTCATATGTATAGTAAGCATTCAAGTTGATAAACAAGGTCTAGACATATTCAAACCAAAAAATCATGTATATATCTACCCCTAACCCTAAACTGATCTGTCGATCTTATGGAAGTCAATCATGAAGAGAAGTGGTTTTGGGTTTCAAACATGGAAATTTCAAGAACATCCCAAAAGCTTCATTTTAGAGTGACTAAGAAGGATCCATGCTTACTTACTCGTTTTCACGTGTTAAACTTGTCTAAATCTTGGTGAAACCTAGGATTTGACCAAGATATGATTCAAATGCGCAGAAAATTAAAAAAGTCAGAAAAATTAAAAACCAAAGTACATAGTCTTCTTATGTCATATAGTAAGCATATTCAAGTTGATAAACAAGGTTTGGACATATTCAAACCATACAAATCATGTATCTATACCCCCTAACCCTAAACTTTTTCTTATGAAGTCAAGCATGAAGAGAAGTGGTTTTGGGTTTCAAAGATGGAAATTTCAAAAACCTCCAAAAACTTCATTTTAGAGTGACTGAGAAGTTAGCATTAAAGTTGATAAACAAGGTTTAGACATATTCAAACCAGACAAATCATGTATCTACCCCTAACCCTAAACTCGGTCTTATGAAGTCTAGCATGAAGAGAATCGTTTTGAGTTTCAAACGTTTAAGCCAAAAGCCCCATTTCAAATATTTCAAACTTATTCAAAGTTGGTTCAAATTTGAAAGACATACAAGTTATAGCACACATAGTGCATACATTTTCACACATACTGCACTAGATGCTAACCCTATAGTTTGAGGCCACTTGGATGAGGTCGAAAAAGTTCTTGGATTAGAATCGTGTTGTTCGAACCCCGTAGTTGGATTTTTTTGAACCTTGATCTGTAGTACAGGGCAAAACCCTAGTTTAACCTATTTAATTATAGATTCGTATATCGATTTTTCTACCTTTTTATTATTACTATGCTGCAGATGTGCGTTTGCCCGTCGAGTGAAACTCGGAGGAAGAGGGATCACTCGGAAGGAGAGAAAAAAGGCAGAGCATTATGGTGTCTTCCCTTTTTCGGGTGATGATGATGATGTTGACTGTTGTGCAGGGTTTGTCAGTGCGCAGGAGGTGCGAGCGAGCGAGCGAGCGAGTCGAGCGAGGCCGAGAATGAGAGAGATTTGTTTTTTTGTGAGAGGGACAACCGAAGGATCCAGAAGGACCCACAGACTTCCAATACGCATCCTGATGCGTCTTCTCTTGACAAAGAAGATGGCTGGGAGTTGGCGTACCTATTGCACGTGACTTGTGCTCACTCAAGTGTGGGACCTCACGCGTGGGCACCACACGTAAGTGACAGACCTGTTGGTGTAAAAACTCGGTTGATTATAATAGTGCATTAGAACAAAGTTTCCTATGGATTCAAGGGTAGGAAATCCAAGTTAACTCATTTACATGACATTATTTTTTCCATGAAGCAAAGTTAACACTATCAATTGGTACATTTTGGAGTGACTAAGAAGGATCAATGCTTACTTATTCGTTTAATTTCACGTGTTAAACTTGTCTAAATCTTGTTCAAACCTAGGATTTGACCAAGATTCAAATGGGCAGAAAAATAATTAAAAAACAGAAAAATGAAAAACCAAATCACATAGTCTTCTTATGTCATATAGTAAGCATTCAAGTTGATAAACAAGGTCTAGACATATTCAAACCAGACAAATCATGTATCTATACCCCTAACCCCTAAACTCTGTCTTATGAAGTCAAGCGTGTGAAGAGAAGTGGTTTTGGGTTTCAAACATCGAAATTTCAAAAACCTCCCAAAAGCTTCATTTTAGAGTGACTAAGAAGGATACATGCTTCCCTTTACATTTTCATGTTTTAAACTTGTTTAAATTATCTTGGTCAAACCTAGGATTTGACGAAGATACAAATGGGTGGGCACAAAATTCAAAAAAATCAGAAAAATGAAAAACCAAATCACATAGTCTTCTTATGTCATATCGTAAGCAATCAAGTTGATAAACAAGGTCTAGATATATCCAAACCAGACAAATCATGTATCTACCCCCTGTCGATCTTATGAAGTCTAGCATGAAGGGAAGTCGTTTTGGGTTTCAAACATTGAAATTTAAAGAACATCCCAAAAGCTTCATTTTAGAGTGACTAAGAAGGATACAGACTTCCCTTTTCATTTTCATGTTTTAAATTTGTTTAAATCTTGGTCAAACCAAGGATTTGACCAAGATTCAAATGGCCCTAAAAATTCAGAAAAAATGAAAAGAATGAAAAACCAAAGCACATAACATTCTTATGTCATATGTATAGTAAGCATTCAAGTTGATATACAAGGTCTAGACATATATATTCAAACCTAGGATTTGACTAAGATTCAAATGGGCATAACAAATTCAAAAAACAAAAACCAAACACATAGTCTTCTGATGTCATATAGCAAGCATTCAAGTTGATAAACAAACTTGTTTAAATCATGGTCAAACCTAGGATTTGACCAAGATTCAAATGGGCATAATTTTAAAAAAATTGTAAAATCAAGGCACATAGTCTTCTTATGTCATATAGTAAGCATTCAATTAAGTTGATAAACAAGGTCTAGACATATCAAACCAGAAAATTCAGGTGTCTAGCTACCCCTAACCCTAAACTCTGCACGAAGAGAAGTGGTTTTGGGTTTCAAACATGGATATTTCAAAAACCCTCCCAAAAACCTTCATTTTGGAGTTAATAAGAAGGATCAAGGCTTACTTTTTCATTTTCATGTTTTAATCTTTTTTAAATCTTTGTCAAACCTAGGTTTTGACCAATATTCAAAAGGGCATAATTAAAAAAAATGAAATATCAAGGCACATAGTCTTCTTATGTCATATAGTAAGCATTCAATTAAGTTGATAAACAAGCTCTAGACATATTCAAACCAGAAAAATCATGATGTATCTACCCCCTATATATCCCTAAACCCTAACTTATGAAGTCAAGCACGAAGAGAAGTGGTTTTTGGTTTAAATCATGGAAATTTCAAAAACCCTCCCAAGAGCTTCATTTTGGAGTGACTAATTAAGAAGCATACATGCTTACCTTTTCATATTCATGTTTTAAACTTGTTCAAATCTAGGTCAACAAACCTAGGATTTGATGAAGAATCAAATGGGTATAAAAAATTTAAAAACAAGCTCTAGATAAGCTCAAGTTGAAAAACAAGTTCTAGACATATTCCAACCAGAAAAATCATGCATGTACCCCCTATATATATATCCCTAAACCCTGACTTATGAAGTCAAGCATGAAGAGAAGTGGTTTTTGGTTTCAATCATGGAAATTTCAAAAACCCTCCCAAGAGCTTCATTTTGGAGTGGCTAAGAAGGATAGATACTTAATTTTTCATATTTATGTTTTAAACTAGTTTAAATCATGGTCAAACCTAGGATTTGACCAAGATTCAAATGGGCATAAAAATTCAAAATAAATGAAAATAAATGAAAAACCAAGGCACGTAGTCTTCTTATGTCATATAGTAAGCATTCAATTAAGTTGATAAACAAGGTCTAGACATATTCAAACCAGAAACATCATGTATCTAGCTACCCTAGCCCTAAACTCTGTCTTATGAAGTCAAGCATGCATGAAGAGAAGTCGTGGTTTTTGGTTTCAAACATGGAAATTTTAAAAACCCTACCAAGATCTACATTTTGGAGTGACTAAGAAGGATATATGCTTAATTTTTCCTATTCATGTTTTATTAAACTTGTTTAAATCATGGTCAAACCTAGGATTTGACCAAGATTCAAATGGGCATAAAAATTCAAAAAAACAAAAAAATGGAAAATCAAGGCACATAGTCTTCTTATGTCACATTAGTAAGCATTCAATTAAGTTGATAAACAAGGTCTAGATATATTCAAACCAGAGAAATCATGTATCTACCCCTAACCCTAAACTCTATCTCATGAAGTCAAGCATGAAGATATGTGGTTTTTGGTTTAAAACATGGAAATTTCAAAAACCCTCCCAAGAGCTTCATTTTGGAGTGACTAAGAAGGATATATGCTTAATTTTTCATATTCATGTTTTCAACTTGTTTAAATCATGGTCAAACTTAGGATTTGACCAAGATTCAAATGGGCATAAAATTAAAAAAACAATAAAATGAAAAACCAATGCACATAGTCTTCTTATGTCATATATATAGTAAGCATTCAATTAAGTTGATAACAAGGTCTAGACATATTCAAACGAGAAAAATCATGTATCAAGCTACCCCTAACCCCAAACTCTGTCTTATGAAGTCAAGCATGAAGAGAAGTACGTGGTTTTTTGGTTTCAAACATGGAAATTTCAAAAACCCTCTCAAGAGCTTCATTTTGGAGTGACTACGAAGGATACATGCTTAATTTTCATATTCATGTTTTAAACTTGTTTAAATCATGGTCAAACCTAGGATTTGACCAAGATTCAAATGGGCATATATGAATCTTTAGCAGGTGCGTTTTTTTACTAATCCATATGGAATATTTTGATAAAACCCTTTTAGAAGGCTTTGTTAAGGCCTCAAGGACAATGAGTTGGGAGGAGGCCAGGTAGACTGTAGCTAGGCATTGATTCGGAATTTATGATGCTTGCGACTTGCTTGCGTGGCTTGTTGATTTCCCAGGTGACGCAGCTTTTTTTGACTGCCCAGCCATGGATAGGTCATAGGAGTGCAGAGCTGTAGGCGGTGCGGATAAGTACGCGGGGCATTGATGATGTAGGTGTGTTCGGTTGCCCACGCGAGTGCAGAGCTGTAGGGTTATGCGAGTAGGCCTTTAAACTGGGAGGTGGCACAAGAAGATTTTAGTAAGGAATGGTTCCTTTCCAGAGGAATGGAATGGTTCCATCCCCGCGTTCGGTTTGGACAAAAAGGAGGTACAGAATGGTACTGTTTTTTGTTCGGTTGGAGGAATTGGAGAGCAGAACGGAATGTGGTTAAACTAAACTTTTGTCTAAGAATCGTAATTAACAATGGCAAATAGCCTTTTAAATCTTAAAATCGTAATTAACAACGCCTAATGGCCTTTTTAATCTTAAAATCGTAATTAATGTTATTTTTTGTATGGTCGGGGAATTTGGAGAGTAGAACGGAATGAAGTTAAAGTTTAATCTTTTGTCTAAATATCGTAATTAATAGTGGCCTTTTTAATCTCAAAATCATAATTAACAACAACTAATAATTTTTTTGGTTGGATTAGTGAAGTGCTTTGTAATTAATAGCGGCTAAGTAACAGCCGTTCCACCACATTCCACCGATTCGGTGGAATGGGTGCATTCTGCATATGGGGAGAATATTCCCTTTCGAGGAACCACTCGGTTCCGTTCCATTCCACAACCGAACACAAGAATGGGCTCTAGGTGCGGAACGGTTCCATTCCATTCCACTTGGTTCTGGAACCGAACACACCCTAAATGCGTTGCAATGGAAAATGACAGTGTGTGGTGGCCTGATGGTGAAGAAGAAAGGTCGGGCGAAGAGTTGTTGGCTAGAGTCGGTTTTATACGAATCGACGAGGTGCGGGATAGTTTGATTTTAAGGGCTCCTTTCATTCACAGGATAGGGAAATCATAGGAGTAGGAATGTAGGATTGGGATTTGGGATGACATGTGTAGTTAAATCCTATAATAAGATGAGTTGCGTTTGATTGCGCCAAATGAATTTTTCCATGAGGTAGGACCAAATATTTAATCCTATACTAGGATTTGCACTACTTGATGATTCCTATAGGATTATTTCCTATTGGATATGTTCATATGAATCAAACTACTAGTGTAGGAAATATTCCTATAAGATCTAAATCCTATTATCTTATACCAACCTAATATGAATCAAAGAAGCCCTAAAGGATTTTCGAAGGAATCATGTACGAAGTATGATTTTTCTAAGTCACCCAACATATATACTAGGAATAGAACTAAGTAGTACCATATACTTAGGCCCGCATGCACAAATATTAAGTGTGGATTGAGGAAGTCGATAACTTGGGAAAAAACTTTCGCAACTGCACACCTATGTTACCACCCTTGCGACGCTAATTGTCGTAGAGCTGACCTAGAACGAACTCTTGTCTCGGTTAACATGAGAGAGATAAGGGATAAATACAATTGTGATACACTTTCCTAATATTTTGTTGAATGAGATAATCTTGTGTTTTCCTAATAGGGTTAATTAAGTACACATTTGGCAGCTCGTGTGTTGCATACGTTGGTGAACTTTAGACCCCAACTATATATTATTATTTGAACTCACCTCTAACACTTAATTATGTATAATAAGGTCCCTAACTAACCTCAAACACAATTAGGTATAACAGCGGTCCATAACTAACCTCAAACACTTAATTAGGTCTTACATTGCCCCCTTAGACTACCCCTTACCCTCAGCGACGTACGCAACATGGTGTTTGGGTTGAATGGCCCACCCTATTTTAAAATGTTTTAGTTAATTAATTATGTAAAAAATTATCACATATAAAGTGGAAAAAAGAAAATTAGTAAGGTGTGCCCACCTGGCCTACGGTTGTTTTGTGCGTCCTCCACTGCGTACTCCTCTTGATCTGTGACGATGAACATAGTTCTTTAGAACACATGCAACACTTACAGTTGATAGGCCGTTGCAAAGCTAATCAATGATAAAACCTGCTTTTATAATCCATTGTACTTTGATTTAATTAGTCCCTCTAATGGACCCCAACTATGTGTGCTTGAGATTTAGCAAAATGCTTTGCCGCCGTGCCACATAACAAATAATAAACAGACCAATCAAGTTTTTATCATTGCTAGACCTAACTAAGTGTTCAAGTGCTCAATTTTGACCACATTAGAGTTGAGGGGCCAAACATAATTCTTAAATACGTGAGGGACCGAACATATACTTCTAAACACCCGAGGGACAAGACAAATTTGAGTACTATTGTTATTATTAGACTAGTCACAATGGGGAGTATCATATAATAGTATCATACATATGATACTAATGTACGATATTATTTTCACAGTCCATATTATCATCATGTAGTAGTATAATATGTTACATGTATTTAGGGATTTGTAGAATCTCAATACAAAAGTGTGTACAAGATTTGTTTGGCAGTAATTTTTCTAGTTCTACATGATATGATACGATATCTACCTATGATACCACTATCGTCTCTTTCATCATTAACTGATATGACACATCAACATTTTGCATGCATGTAGTGCATGATACTACTTATGATATTGCCATTGCGAGTAGTCTCCCTTTGTCCTAGAGTACAATGCCAATTTGTTTTCAGAGGCAAACTTAGACTAATACTTGGGCCCGCCAATTATGAGTTGCATGTCATTCAAAACTATATCATCGGATGCTTGTTTCGATGAACTTTCCAATGGTATATTTTGCGGATGTCATAAAATTAGGCTGGTCATACTATTTCTATAGTGGGTAGTATCATGGAGTAGTATCATAGTAATGCTACATTTATTATTTTTTAGAATCTCAATGCAAATTTGTGTACAAGATTTGTTTAGCATTAAGTTTTCTCGTTGTTTGCGCTATGATACAGTATCTACCTATGTTACACTAATCTCCTCTCTCCTACTTAATTAGCTGCCACATCAACATTTTTGTGGGACCAATGTGTATGATACTAGCTATGATACTAGCACTATCATGTGGGTACCTAAATCTCGAGTCAAAGTTTGACACGAAACCGATGTGGACTTTATTCATGGTGGAAGGGAGTAACAATCATAAGCACATTATTATTATTGTTTGAACAACATTTTATTTGATGTGCCATAAGAAGTTTAGAAACTCCTAGCCTGCGGAGGTGGCGTTTTGGCACACGCGTGCATATGCACCAATTATAGAAAATGATTAAAAAAATTATATAAATGTTAATTTTTTTGGTATACATTGTGACATCATATGTTCGTTCACAAGTTTTCGTGGAAAAACGACATTTTGTGTGGCGTGTAAAAAAAGGCAAAAAATATACTGTACGTAGTCGTGTTACAACATCAAAATTTGTCTTTTTTATAGGAGCCACATAATTTTTTTGTGAGAAAACTTGTGTACCAACATAAAATGTCTAGATATACATGTAAAATTTTAGTTTAGAATTTTTTGACACTTTGAAATATGGATTCACATAATGGGAGCATATGCTCCTATGAGGCAAAGTGCATTTCCGCTAGCCCCCGCCATTTCTTATATCTCTATATTGTCTATATATCTATACCTCTACCCCCTTGGATTCCTGAACAGACGTACAGTACTAGTAGGGCCTACTATTTATTATTATTACATACTCTAAAAAAAAACCTACTGCAGCCAAAATTTAATATCATCGAGCGGTAAAATTCCCCGCCAACGCCCAAATATCTCGCGCCGCAAAGTTTCAGATCTGCGAATATTTTTTTCCTCAAAAGAAGGACTGCGAAATTCCCTTCTACTCCTCTATCGCCCAGCTTCGCCCAGCTTCGCCCTAGTTTCGCCCGCAAGCCCTCAGAGAAACCGCCCCTCTTGCCTACCTCCAGATCTTCCCGGCCGCCGCACTTCGCCGTTCAAGCTGCCACGGCTTCAAACCCCGAGGCTGCCCTATCCGCTTGATCCGCACCTACTCCGGCGTCCACCGCACCGTATCTCGTTCGCCGACTCTATCGACCACCGCACCTGACCAGCTTCGCCGACACCGACGCCCCCGTGCACTGCACATCATCTGCTTCACCGACCTTCTAGTTCGGCCGGCGCGCTGAACACTTCATCGACCGCCCAGCATGTCCTTCTCCGACCCCCCAAGATCTGCTTCCCCGGCACCCACCGCAACAGCAGTCCCCTCGCCGACCTCCACGTCACCCGTAAGAACGCGGAACACGTCTAAACGCCGCCCAGAAATAGGTAACCAGACATCCCTGCGCGTTTTGTTCTGTTAGGAGTATTGCAGCTGACTGTATTTCTGAATTCGTGCTATATTTCTAACTTACAAGTGCTTTCGTTGATAACCACCTCATCCTTTAGGTTTAAACACGACGCATAAGTATGTTTTTCCGTGACCAAACCCACCCATTCGCTGAAACTCTACATGGTATCAGAGCCTAGGTTTCCTTCCTGCTAGCCGCCACAAACAGTACCAAACAAGTTCTTCCTTTGATCACAAAACCCACCGTTGAGATGTAGAAATCCAGGCGGCGGGAGGCCGCATCAGGTGCTCTGCGTCGGTTGCGGCTATCACACACAGCGATGTGAGCTGTGTGAGATCGGCGGCTGCTCGCGCGGGGAGAAAGAAGAGGGTGAAGATCGTTTTGGTTTAGAAAGGAGAGAAGAGGAAGTGAATCCGTGGCAGAGAGATCTGGATCCGTGTGAGGGGCAGAAGTTGGAGGCGTGCGGAGTGGGGCGAGCCTTTGAGCGCAGGGCGGAGCCGGAGGTTGGTGCTGGACGTTGACCAGCGCGAGCCGGTCGATGTGGCCAGGTGCGGTACGCCAGGTTGGCCAGGGCGCGCAGACGAGGCGCCATCCGAGTGGAAGTGAGGAGAAAATGGAGATGTGAGGCTGTGAGGATATGTGGTGATGGAGTTGATGAGGCTGCGGTTGAGTCGTGATGGAGTTGATGAGGCTGCGGTTTAGTGGTGATGGTGATGGTTGTGGATATGTCCAGGGGAAAGGCATGCGTGCCTGAGGTGAGACTGGTTGAGGCCTGACCGGGGGATAGGCATGGGTGCTTGAGGAGTGGATGGTTGAGGCAGGAGTTGGCTGGGGGTTTGTGGGAGAGACGGAAGAGGTGGCCGGGCAGAGTGGAGAAGAGAGGCTGAGGACATTGAGGCGAGTGTGGATGGTTCTGCGGAACTTGTGTGGTGAGGCAGCCGGGGTTGTTGAGGACGTGTATGGTTAGGAGTTGTGCGTATCCCAGATGGTTGAAGCTGGATATCTTCGCTGCTGATGAAGAGATGAATCGAGATGACAAGATGATGGAAAGTGCAATGCTGTCATGTATCCTAGGAGTTATGCTGAATGTTCATTACTGGTAGTTGTCATATGTGTCATGTTGTTGTTGCAAGATGGCCATGGTTGTTTACCCATGATCATCTTGAGGGGGTGTGTTACCATGAGTGAGTTTAGTAGTAGCGCTGTAGTAATATTGTATCCAGTGTGAGGCCCATAGAGGCCCATGTCCAGTAGTATTGTAACCCTAACTCAGATGATATAAATACACAGTGTGGTGGTCTGAGTAACCTAACCCACCCATTCGCTGAAACTCTACAAAATATGAGCCACCAATCATGAGCCGTTGAATGCTCTACATGTCCACGATTGACAACAACAACAACAAAGCCTTTATTCCCAAACAAGTTGGGGTAGGCTATACAAGTCCACAATTGACACGATTACAATTTCTCACTATTTGGCCGTAGGCTACTGCTCTAGTTACATCATGTTTGATATCTTTCTGCGATCCTGTATTACATGTTTATGCACGTCATAATGCTTCTACCAAGGTTCAAAAAAGCGCTAGGCGCTAAGCGAGCGGTGAGGCACTGCTTAGAGGAACTGCTGCTTAAGCGAGCTTAAGCGCCGCTTAAGCGCTCAGGCTAAAATCGTACGAACATGAAACAGGGAAGTCAAGATGGGCACATATACCCCTATAATATGCTGTAAATTTGTATCCTAAGCATGTAATGCTACATTTCTGAGGAATACGGGGATTAATACCTTGGTTAGCCTCGGTTTTGCTCCAATTTCTTATAAACACACAAGCAGCTAAGCAAACAATGTAACAAACACAAACAAGCAGCTAAGCTTTACTGGAGTAGCAAGCAGCTAAGCAGTAGAGGAGTAGCAAGCAGCTAAGCCAGACCTAATCACCATCAATGCATCGAGCAAGGAGCAGAGCAACACAGGCAACACACCAACACTCGCATAGAGGAGATTCTAGCACAAAACACGACCAGATTCCCTGTCTCGCTTAATCGAACGCTTAGGCCAAAAGCGAAGCGGAAGACAACCGCTCAGCGCTTAAGCGCGCTTAAGCGTACCTAGGCGTACGCTTTTTTGAACCATGGCTTCTACTACTATTTGGTGTCAATTTAATTATAGCAAAGCCGTGACTCGTAACTGTTTGTTATTATTACACGTGCAGCAGGCACATCTTACACTCATAAACGTAGAGTAAAGCTCGCCTATAATCATGTAAGTACCTGCTGTTTTTTGTATATTGCTTAATGCAAACTTCTATATCTTGGACCTGTTTCTGTTTACAATTGGCCTCTCCTTCATGCAGAGGAGAAACAGTGAGGCACCAGGTTCTTCTGTCCAAGTACCCGATGAGGTCCGTGTGACTCAAAAAAAAGCTCACGTAAGTTCCCTGTTTTTTTTGGAATGTTAATTTACCTCCTGTGCATAGTTCAATTGCATCATTTTCTGTATGTTGCACTACCTAAGTTGCCTAATGGAATCTAATAAAATATAAACAATGACCATATGGAACATTGCACACTGCCTTTGACCCATCTGGCATCCGGCATGCCTGGGTATAAGTTACATGATTTGGCTATGTTAATACAAGTCCTGAAATTCTATTATGTTAATTTTTTGCCTGTTGCTTCATTGAGTTTGCCTGTTGTTCCATGGCTAGTGCATGAAGTTTGATAGAAATGATCCTAGCTGAAATGATGCACTTTGTGTTTTTTTATTGCTTTATTCCTAACCTAGCTTCCTATTCTACTTGAAACATGATTGCTTTATTCCTAACCTAGCTTCCTATTCTACTTGAAACATGGTGAAAAAATAGTTATATTACTTGTTTAAATGTCTAGCTTTGTTTTTCTGAGTCCCATTGACATGATGTGGTATATCCATATTCAAATGATCTGGCTGTTTATATAATACGCTCCATGTTCAATTGCTTCATTCAGTTTCTAGTAATCTATTATACATGATGCACATGGTGCTACTTGTTATATGCCCTTTTTTGTTTGAGTTTGATCATGAATTCAAGATTAAGCATTGCCTAAACGTTGACCAACGTAGGAAGATTCCCTCCCTTGTCTATACGTTGTGAGATAGATGATGAGACCTCTCTAGCAGCGAATTTATACGCGCTAGATAACACCCCGTTTAATTCGGTCCTGTTGGGACTCGAACCCGGGTGGGCTGGCTGCGCACTCGCAAGCCTTGCCACTGAGCTAGCACTCAGTTCTCAGATTAAGCAATGCCTCGTTATGCTTAATTTAAATGTTATGGCACTTCATACAAGCCATACAATTAATTGTTGCATTGACCTTCTGCGATGTCGAAGGCACTATCTGAGTCATGCTTAAATCAATCATACATTATTTTCCTAATAGTATCAAATCCAACATGCACATCTTTTGACTGTATTTGGCTATTTGCTAGATTTCTTCTGTGCAGTGACCTGGCTTCGTTATTGGGCACATGATGTCTAGTTGCTTGGTTCATTGTATACATCATCGCCATGATCTAGTTTGGTTTGTTCTAAGAGGCATGTGGCTTAACTGGTTTCTTTGTTGTATCTGCCCATGGTTCTTTCAAAATTATGTCAACAATGCTGTTTGTTTGCCTTGTATTGTATTGCATTTTAACTTGTTTTGTCTTAGTTTCAGCCTGCAAACAAAGCTGTAATGTCAGTAGGGACAACCCATTTATCAAGTGTTGCGGTCATTTCACAGAGCAACAGTGACAGTGGCACGTGCTCTCATTGGTCCACTGAGTCCGGTACACCAACCATTCCAGAAGAAATAGATGTACGAGGCTCTATTTTTGATTGCTTGTTGTGTTATATCAGCTCAATGATGTTCTTGAAATTGGAGGTCTTTTATTGCATCATATGATGTTGTAACTTGTTTTATCTAAATTTCAGGCTTCAAATAAAGCTACAATGCCAGAAGCAAGGGCCAATGCCTCAAGTATTGATGTTTCACAAAGCAGCAGTGAGAGTGCATATTGCTCGCATAGGCCCATGGTATCTATTGGTCAACTTAATCCGGCACAAAGAGATTTCGGGGATGCACTCCAAGAGGCAGTTGATATATTTGGGCGGGAAAACAAAGATGCTGATGAATTAATTGCCAAGACACGCCAAGAGATACATGAATTGAAAAATAGGCAAACTTTGACAGAAAATGTTCTAAAGAATCTCCTATGCACTTGTCATGGTAAGCCAGTTGTGATGTGTCTGGGAATTGAAGGTGTCTAAATAAACTTTGATTCTGTTGTTCAGTCAAGTGGACTGCTGATGCCAATGCTGTAACTAATTACTGCTCAAAATTTCGTTCAAAATTTCGTGGTCTGTAATAATTGCAAATTTTGTTGTTGTACTAAAATTAGATATGTTCCATGTGGCTGCTGTATTTTGTGTGAAATAATATCCTGATGTGTACTTCAATTAAACCATAAATCGACTGCATGCTGAAAATTTGAATCTGAGCGCACGTGTGAACTATTTTCTGCTCGTAATGCAATAACGGCTGTTTCTTGGAAGGACTACGTACATGGGTGAAAAGTTAGAGAAGCTACAGTACTCTAACTTGAAGGTGAAAAGTTAGAGAAGCTACAGTACTCTAACTTTCCTTCCCCCAAACCATATGTCTAAAATCCAAATAATTTAAATTAATTTGCACAATACAAACTTGTGTCTTGCATTTGAAGTAATTACATGCAGAGAAAATTATGGTGTAATAAAATTTAGTTTAGTTTTTAAACATCTACAGTAATCACCTTTATTAGTTAAAGACAGTGCATAACCTTGTACTTATGCTACAGAAGCCTGACTTTGCTTCTTTATTTTTCCTGACTTAGCTCCTTCACGTTAGAGGATACGGTTCCCGTACATGGTAGCCCATTAATAATTATGCCTGCTAGCAAGATAGATGGTCCTTATTATAGTCAGGCATGTCAACTTGTATGATTAAAAGTAGTTCGTACACATTAAATCTACCATCTGCATTTTTCTCTGTAATAACTTTTCTTTTTACACAACTCAAAACTTGTCTGGCTAATATGAAATTTGAGATGGCAAAACCCGGGAAAGATAAAGATATCACCAAAAACTCTTTCCTGCGAAATGCTGGGTTTTGAAGCCCAAGTCCAAGTCTTTCTCTGCTCAAGTTTTGGAGGAACAACTCCAAGTAGAACGAGTTGCAACAGCTATGCTAAGAACAAAAGTTGACATGTTGAGATCGAGATTAGAAGCATGTGATGCCCTACTGCACGAGGCCAATCAAGTTCGTTATAATCTCCCAAAGACTAAGAAAATGCCATAGATAATTGGAGATGAACACTAACATAGTGAGTACATTGGTCTTGTGAAATGTTTCCTTAGATTAAGGCACCGTTCAGACTTTTGTTGGTGGATGCATTTATCTGCGGTTGGGATCAACTTGGTAGTTGTTCCTGTGGATGTTATATAAATTAATTGCCTAGCCTTTTTTGAATCAGTTCGAACTTAAATGGTATCATAGCCAAGGTCTCAAGTTTGAATTGTCGAACGTGTGGTTTAATTTAATCTCTGTCGGGCGGCAAAATCTCCCACCAATCCTGAAATATTTCAAACGCATTTTTGAATGGGATTAAGAAGATAGATCATGATCATGGTAGTGACCTATATTCAACGTGATGATGATTTGATTTTGCACTCGGCCATGAACAGAGGTACTAGTACGGTGTCACAATTTTTTATCATTATACTTGTACCTTAGCGAAATTCAAAATCTCATAGCGGCAAAACTTCCCGCCCACAAAATACAAAAATTTCACACGCTTCCAAATTCCCATTCTACCCCTGTGGAGATGACAGCAAAGTCGGTTGGTGAGGGGTTTGCCCGTCATTTTTTCGATCACCACCTCCCTAGCCCGGAAACCCTCCCAAAAAAATACATTTCCTTCAGTCTCTCATCTGAGACCACCCACCGGAACTTCTCAAGTCCCTCTCTCTACCACCTCCACGACCACCGCACCGGAACATCCCCGCCGGACTTCCCTGGCCTACCCGAGCCCTCGCGATCCTCGTCATCCGGCTGCCTGCCGGAGCCGCTTCATCGACGCCGTCATCAACCGGACCGGATCATCCCCGCCGAACCTCGAAACCATATGCTCATCCAGCAGTCTACCGCAGTCGCTTCAGCTGCGGTATCGTCCACCCCGCCGGAGCCGCTTCGCCGGATCCGTCGTCCACCGCATCGGATCTTGCTCACCGACACCGCTGTGCATGAACCGGATCTGCTTCACCGGCGCCGTGCATGATCTAAACTCTTCTACTGTCGCTTTTCTATTGCTTGCCTGCAAGTTCTTGTTTAATCTTGGGGGAACCTGTTTGTGCTAACGACGCGCCGTTACGTTTTTGCAGATGAGATGAGTAACCATGAAGTGTAATGGCCGTCTCTCCAACCCCAAGTAGCACATGTAGCGTACTTCATCACCGGATCTATCAACCCCAGGAAGATCTGCTGTGACTCCCACAGAGTGCTTCTCCTAATGTAAGTCCCTTGTTTTAGCGCCATGTTCTGGGTTCAGATGCTTGTTTGTCTGAAGCTCTTTTAGTTCATTCCTAGCTATGACCGTAACACGTTGCTATTTTCTACTTCATTGCTAACTTTAAGCGATTGAACATTTTGGTTTGCATTCCCTGCTCTGTAGATGTAGCCATCATAACTTCTATCTTGCTCAGTCGTTGTTACAAAAATTATACTGTAGGTATTATAGTAACATCCTGCTATTATTTAGTTCATGGCCAATTTTAAGTAATTGCACATGTTGGTTCGCATTCCCTGCTCTATAGCTTTTGGCATCGTAACTTCTATATTTGGTTTACATTCCCTGCTCTGTAGATCTAGCCATCATAACTTTATCTTGCTCAGTCGTTGTTACAAAAATTATGGCCTGCTACTATGTTGTTTGTGCCAATTTTTTACTCCATGAACATGTTGGCTTGCATTCCCTGTACTACAGGTGATGCCATTGTTTTGTATCTAGTTCATTGTAAGCTAACAAAGTAAGGACTTAGTTTGGCATGCTATCACTCTGCTATCTAGCCTGTAGTACAAATAAACTTGTCATACTACTAGATAATAATTTTGCGTGCCATCTTGTTCTTCAAAAGCTGCATTATTGACTTGTTTCTCTGACTTGGCATGACGCTCACATATGGAAAGCTGAACATATTGGTTTGCATTCCCTCTTATACAAGTTCACAGGTGATCCCACTATATTCTGTATCTGGTCCATCCTAAGCTCCAGCATTAACTATCCTCCATGTGTTGCTCATTACAAGTTTATATCCCGAAACATCTTGATTTGCATCCCCTTCACTATAAGTTCAGGAGTATTATTTAGTTCACGGCCAAAGTGAAGTAATTGCACTTGGCACATGTTGGTTCACATTCCCTCCTCTTTAGCTTTTGCCATCGTAACTTCTATTTTTGGTTTACATTCCCTGCTCTGTAGATGTAGCCATCATAACTTCATCTTGCTCAGTCGTTGTTACAAAATTTATAGCCTGCTACTATGTTGTTCATGCCAATTTTGTACTCCCTGAACATGTTGGTTTGCATGGGACTCGACAGTAGTAAGTCTGTTGTTTCATTCTAACATGCTCTGTTATATTGGCTGTTGGTATGCGGCATGCACTCTTTGTTTGCTTATTGTGCGCATTACAATGATCTTGTTATAACGACGAAATGATGAGTTCCAAATTCTTTGCCAAACAATATTGTAGTGTCTTTGCCTTTCCATTGTTGCTGTCTTAACTTGTAATGTCTTTGTTTCAGATATAGGTGCTGCATGGACAACTTAAAAGATTGCCGGATCGCTTCATTGTATTGCTAGGTTTAATTACCATTCAATTTCTCTGGGTTCTGTAATATTTTTTCAATGCCTTGCAGCTGATGTAATATTTAGTTAGTTTTTATAGTTCTTTCGCGCATTTTTTCTTTGGTGCTTGTGGTAAGTGAGGCTATCCGACAGAAATCAATGCTGCGTAAATATTCTCAGTATCTAAATCACGAATTCCCATCCCTTAAACGGCCCAATTAAGCGAAATCACATATGTGCCTGCCCGCAAAATCCTAAAGCGCATATTATGCCGGCATATAAACAACAACTAAACGGGCTGGCCCACTTACTTCTTGGGCCAGCCCATTTGATTTACGGTGGACCCCACACACTAATTGGGCTGGCCCACTTGCTTTAAGGTGGACCCCACCAACTACTGGGCCGGCCCACTAATTAGTTGGGCCAGCCCATTTGCTTTTTGGGACCCCACATAGTAAATGGGCCGGCCCTTTAAGAGGAAAGTGGGACCCACTGTTTTTGGCCCGCCCAATATCTTGTTGGGCCGCCCACTTGCTATATTGTGGACCCCACATACTAGATGGGCCGCCCTTTAACAGAAAGTGGGGCCCAATGCTTATTGGGCCGCCCACTATCTTGTTGGGCGGCCCACTTGCTCTATGGTGGTCCCACATGGTAAATGGGCCGGCCCTTTAAGTGGAAGGTGGGACACCTGTGTTTTTGGCCCGGCCCACTATCTTGTTGGGCCGCCCACTTTCTATATGGTGGACCCCACATACCAAATGGGCCGGCCCATTAACAGGAATGTGGGACCCACCTGTGTTTTTGGCCCGCCCACAATCTTGGTGGGCCACCCACTGGCTATATGGTGGGCCCCACACACTAAATGGGCCGGCCCTTTATCGGAAAGTGGGACCCTTGTGTTTTTGGCCCGGCCCACTATTTTGGGCCGGCCACTTGCTATATGGTGGACCCCACATACTAAATGGGCCGGCCCTTTAACAGGATAGTGGGACCCACCATGTGTTTTTGGCCCGGCCCACTAGCTTGGGGGCCCACTTGCTATATGGTGGACCCCACACACTAAATGGGCCGGCCTTTTAACAGGAAAGTGGGACCCACTGTGTTTTTGGCCCGGCCACTTGCTTCTTGGGCCGGCCCTTGTAAGGGGACCCCACATGTTAAATGGGCCGGCCCATTTAACTTTTGACCAGTCAACATTAGAGGTTAGGCCCGGCCCACGTAACTAATGGACCAGCCCAGCTATATAGTTGACCGGTCAAACTATGTCATCTGGCCCGGCCCGCTTAAGACGTGGCAGGCCTCGTGTGGGCCTACCATCTACCACGGGGTTTCAGCCGGTTAACGCCGTTAACTGCCATTTACGGCGTCGCCACGTGTCAGTTTGCATGACGTCAGCAGTCAACGGGCTCCCGGAAACACTTCCGCAACGGTCCGATTTTCCGTGGCGGAAGGGCGCCCAAGCGCGACGGACCGAAAAAATCGTCGTTGGACTTTGCCTGACGCAGTTTCGACAACGGAACCCATATCGTCGGGTTAGGCCCATAGGCGACGAAAAATGCCCCTTAGTTGACGATTTTGGGACGTTGTCTATCAGAACTTTTCTTGTAGTGCTTGTTAATAGGTTAGTTCCAGAAAATGCGTAAATACGACATATAATGTGTATAAAACATGTAGATATCATCAATAATGTAGCATGGAACATAAGAAATTATCGATACGTTGGAGACGTATCAATATCAAATCCATCCAACACCAAGAGGAGTGCACGAATCGCTACCGGAGGAGCAGTTCCACGTCGCTTCTTAGCTCCAAGGACATCTTCTCCAGGCAATTACCACCCTTTCCGCAATCTAATCTACGATCGTCAAACTGAAAGGACCCCCAAGGTAGTGTTGCCAAGTGGTTGGGATATAGATCGTTCTAACATTGCAGGAGAGATGAAATCTGAAGCTGAAGGATGGGGAAACAACTCTAGGAGTTGGGACTCGCCACCTGACATGATTATGAGCCGCGTTGAGCACAACTCGAGCTGATTCGCAACCTCACCTATGAGATTGAGGATTTAAAGGAGCTTGTTAAGAAGCTTGTCGAGAAGAATCCATCACCATCACCACCGAAGGAGTAATTCATCATCGGTATTGGCATCCCCTTGGTTTGTTCCAAGCTTGGGGGAGTGCCGCGGTATCACATCATCACTACCTTTATCTTTTACTATCAAGTAGTGTCATATCATGAGTAGGGAAGTTATCATATGGAATAGTTTGCAGTGTGGAAGTATCTCTCTTAGTTGGTTATCTATGTATCCGTTGGTGTGAGTTATCGTTATGGAATATTAATGAGAAGTCTTATCATTTACTTTTTGCACACCTTATTTTAGTTTGCAATCTCTATTATATGATTACTCTTGACATTAGTATTGATATCACTTTGGGAGCATCAAGTAAATCTATTTGGTTTTGGCAAACTTAGCATTGGTCAATAGCAACAACACCCTGATGTTTAATTAGAAGAGGGAAATACATGTAGATATATTACTCTATTATCTCTATGTTAATGAGTTTAGTATTCTGAAGTTAAAATTGCTTGTGCTTATGAGAAAGATGCATGATTGTTTCTATCATATGTATATTTGTTTGTTTCCCTCAACCTTTATGCTTGCTATCAAACCTTGCTAGCCAAAGACCTGTATTGAGAGGGAATGCTTCTCATACATCCATAACCTTAGACCAAACCCATGCCATTTGTGTCCACCATATCTACCTACTATGTGGTATTTTGCGCCACTCCAAGTAAATACTTCATGTGCTACCTTTAAATAATTCAAACTATACTACTCCTTATTTGTGTCAATGTTTTATAGCTCATGAGGAAGTATGTGGTGTTTTATCTTTCAATCTTGTTGGGCGGACTTTCACCAATGGACTAGTGGCACATCCGCTTATCCAATAATTTTGCAATAAGAGCTGGCAACGGGGTTCCCAGCCCCAATTAATAACTTTCATTAATAATTCTCTTCACATGTTTTGCCCTGATTTATCAGTAAGCAACTTAATTTTGCAATAGACACTCCTCCATGGTATGTGAATGTTGGAAGGCACCCGAGGATTCGGTTAGCCATGGATTGAGAAAGCCAAGGTTGGGGGAGTGTCATCCATAATAAAACTAAAATACATGTGTAAACAAAAGAGAAGGGGGATGATCTACCTTGCTGGTAGAGATGCCGTCCCTCATGGGAGCCGCTCTTGGAAGGTTCGTTTGGCAAGGGGGTTAGAGTGCCCGCTACCATTCGTTGACAACAACAAACACCGCTCAAAATCTTACTTTTATGCTCTTTATATGATTTCAAAACTTGAAAAGCTCTAGCACATGATTTAATCCCTGCTTCCCTCTGCGAAGGGCCTATCTTTTACTTTTATGTTGAGTCAGTAAACCTATTTCCCTCTGTCTTAAGCAAGCAATTGAGTTGTTGTGAACCAACCATTTATGCTATGATTGAGCTAATCATGTCCTTTATACTTTCTTGTTTAGTACAAATTTTATCTGAATGAATATGACTTTGAAAGTTATCAATGATTATGAGGAGATTGTTATGATTGAGAATGAAAGCCCTGCTATATAAATTCTAATATGAAAGCTTTGTTTAGAAGATAAGTACAATCCGTTAGTAGTTCTCTGACCAAGAACAAAGTTTGCCATAACCATTTATGATTTCCTATGCACCTTTACTTGTGATTTCTCTTTACTTATTTCAAGTTGAGTTATATGAAGAGAATGTGTATTAGAATATCTTGTGTGAATCAATATGATGCTTCTTGTCCGTATTTTATTTATCGACTCTTCACTCCATAAACATGTGGTCTTGTTTATCGAGCTCAGTTTCGCTTGGGGACAAGCGAGGTCTAAGCTTGGGGGGAGTTGATACGTCCAATTTGCATCACTATTTTATATCATAATTTGCTGTTATTCATTGATATATTTCATATTGGGACACAATACTTATGTTATTTCATCTATTTTGCATATTTCATGATTATTGGAGGATCGAGCACCGGAGCCAGGATTCTGCTGGAAAAAGCACCGTCAGAACGCAATATTTCGGAAGATCGACTGCGGAAGGAAATTATACCAAATATCCTATTTTTTCAGATGACGAAGGAAGCCAGAAGGTGGAGCAGAGGGGGCTCAAGGTGGGGCCAGACCACAGGCCGGCGCGGCCCATGGCCGGCCGCGCCACCTGGTGTGGGGGCCCCACAGCCCCTTTCGCCTCCTTTTCTTCGCGAAATCCTTCGTCCCGAAAACCTAAGCCACAGAGGGTACCTCACGAAGAGTTACAGCCGCCTCTGCGGGGCGGAGAACACCAGAGAGAAAAGAGCTCTCCGGCGGGCAGGAATCCGCCGGGGAAATTCCCTCCCGGAGGGGGAAATCGACGCCATCGCCATCGTCATCGAGCTGGACATCATCTCCATCATCATCATCATCATCTCCACCATCTACACCGCCATCACCACCGCTGCACCTCGTCACCGCTGTAACGATTTGGGTTGGATCTTGATTGTTTGATAGGGGAAACTCTCCCGGTGTTGATTTCTACTTGTTATTGATGCTATTGAGTGAAACCATTGAACCAAGGTTTATGTTCAGATTGTTATTCATCATCATATCACCTCTGATTGTATTCCATATGATGTCTCGTGAGTAGTTCGTTTAGTTCTTGAGGACATGGGTGAAGTCTAAATGTTAGTAGTGAACTATGGTTGAGTAATATTCAATGTTATGATATTTAAGTTGTGGTGTCATTCTTCTAGTGGTGTCGTGTGAACGTCGACTACACGATACTTCACCATTTATGGGCCTAGGGGAGTGCATCTTGTATTCGGTTGCTAATTGCGGGGTTGCCGGAGTGACAGAAACCTGAGCCCCCGTTGGTATATCGATGCAAGAGGGATCGCAGGATCTCAGAGTTTAAGGCTGTGGTTAGATTTATCTTAATTACTTTCTTGTAGTTGCGGATGCTTGCAAGGGGTATAATCACAAGTATGTATTAGTCCTAGGAAGGGCGGTGCATTAGCATAGGTTCACCCACACAACACTTATCAAAACAATGAAGATTAATTAGCTGTATGAAGCGAAAGCACTAGACTAAATTCCCGTGTGTCCTCAAGAACGTTTGGTCATTATAAGTAAACAAACCGGCTTGTCCTTTGTGCTAAAAAGGATTGGGCCACTCGCTGCAATTATTTCTCTCGCACTTTACTTACTCGTACTTTATTCATCTGTTACATCAAAACCCCTTGAATACTTGTCTGTGAGCATTTACAGTGAATCCTTCATCGAAACTGCTTGTCAACACCTTCTGCTCCTCGTTGGGATCGACATTCTTACTTATCGAAGATACTACGATACACCCCCTATACTTGTGGGTCATCAACTATCAAGAGGGCTCTCGAATGAGTAACTCGATCGTATCGTTCAGAGAGAGCTCAAACCTTTGCATCCTTGCATCATCTTTCTTGGTTGTTATTTGGATCTTATCCATGTGATGTTTTAGAGCTTGTGCTTATTCTCATGACAAGCTCTAGTTCATTGAGAATGGTTTTTGCATGGGCAACTTGTTGCATTTTCGAGGTTGGAGGTTTTACCGGTATGTCTTTTTTAGATAGGTCAACCCTTTCGTCATTTGTTTCTATCCTCCCTTGCTGGACTATGATGGTTTCTTGCATGATCTTGTAGAGCTTGTTACTAGCTTCGAAACAAGCCCAAGATCATCAAAATCGGAATCCGGATGCTCAAGTTATGATCATTCTCGTTTGATGTTTCTGCTAGTTTTTTTGGGGGCGGAAAACGAATGGAAAATCCGGCCAAATATCCGGCCCGAGTCCAGGGGGGGGGGCGGATAATCCGGCCCGGGGGCGGATTTTCCGGCCTGGGAGGTCCCAAACGGTCATATTTCGTTGGGAGGGGGTGATACGTCTCCAACGTATCTATAATTTCTTATGTTCCATGCTACTTTTATGACAATACTCACATGTTTTATACATACTTTACATCATTATTATGCATTTTCCGGCACTAACATATTAACAAGATGCCGAAGCGTCAGTTGCTGTTTTCTACTGTTTTTGGTTTCAGAAATCCTACAAAGAAAATATTCTCGAAATTGGACGAAATCAACGCTCAGGGTCTTATTTTTCCACGAAGCTTCCGAAGACCGAAGGGATTACGAAGTGGGGCGACGAGGCGCCACCATAGGGCCGCGGCCTAGGGGGCCCGCGCCGCCTATGGTGTGGGCCCCTCGCGCCTCCCGACCTACCCTTCCGCCTACTTAAAGCCTTCGTCGCGAAACCCCCGTACCGAGAGCCACGATACGGAAAACCTTCCAGACGCCGCCGCCGCCAATCCCATCTCGGGGGATTCAGGAGATCGCCTCCGGCACCCTGTCGGAGAGGGGAATAATCACCGGAGGGCTCTACATCATCATGCCCACCTCCGGATTGATGCGTGTGAGTAGTTCATCCTTGGACTATGGGTCCATAGCAGTAGCTAGATGGTTGTCTTCTCCTCTTGTGCTATCATGTTTAGATCTTGTGAGCTGCCTAACATGATCAAGATCATCTATTTGTAATGCTACATGTTGTGTTTGGCGGGATCCGATGAATATAGAATATTATGTCAAGTTGATTATCAATCTATCATATATGTGTTGTTTATGTTCTTGCATGCTCTCCGTTGCTAGTAGAGGCTCTGGCCAAGTTGATACTTGTAACTTCAAGAGGGAGTATTTATGCTCGATAAACCTTTCATCCTTGCATTCTTTCTTGGTTGTTATTTGGATCTTATCCATGTGATGTTTTAGAGCTTGTGCTTATTCTCATGACAAGCTCTAGTTCATTGAGAATGGTTTTTCCATGGGCAACTTGTTGCATTTTCGAGATTGGAGGTTTTACCGGTATGTCTTTTTTAGATAGGTCAAACCTTTCATCATTTGTTTCTATCCTCCCTTGCTGGACTATGATGGTTTCCTGCATGATCTTGTAGAGCTTGTTCCTAGCTTCGAAACAAGCCCAAGATCATCAAAATCGGAGTCCGGATGCTAAAGTTATGATCATTCTCGTTTTGATGTTTCTTTTTTGGGCAAATCCGGGAAAAATCCGGCCAAATATCCGGCCCGAGTCCAGGGGCGATTTCGGGGGCGGATAATCCGGCCCGGGGGCGGATTTTCCGGCCTGGGAGGTCCCAAACGGTCATATTTCGTTGGGAGGGGGTATATAAGACCCCCTTCTTCCTCCTTGGGCTGGTTGGTTCACTCTCTCTCTCTCCCCTCCATTGTTGTCCTTCAAAGCTTGCCCTAGTTCTTGATTCCTCCCATGATTCTTGCATATTCTTGAGGGAAAAGAGAGAGGAGATCTAGATCTACATCTTCACCAATCAAATCCCTCTCTTTGTGAGGGGAACCACTAGATCTAGATCTTGGAGGATTTTGTGTCCTCCTCTTTGTTCTTCCTCTCTTATTCCCCCAATAGCTTTTGTAGCTTTGTTGGAATTTGAGAGAGAAGGACTTGAGCATCTTTGTGGTGTTCTTGCCATTGCATTTGGTGCATCGGTTTGAGTTCTCCACGGTGATTCGTGGAAGTGAAAGCAAGAAAGTTGTTACTCTTGGGTTCTTGGAACCCTAGACGGATTCTAGACCTTTGTGGTGATTTGTTGGGAGCCTCCAATTAAGTTGTGGATGTGTGCCCTGATACGCGTAGATGCACACGTCCGTTGGGAACCCCAAGTGGAAGGTATGATGCGTATAGAAGCAAGTTTCCCTCAGTATGAAACCAAGGTTTAATCGAACCAGTAGGAGCCAAGAAGCACGTTGAAGGTTGATGGTCGCGAAATGATGCGCAATGATACGCGTAGATGCACACGTCCGTTGGGAACCCCAAGTGGAAGGTATGATGCGTATAGAAGCAAGTTTCCTCAGTATGAAACCAAGGTTTAATCGAACCAAGGAGCCAAGAAGCACGTTGAAGGTTGATGGTCGCGAAATGTGATGCGGCGCAACACCAGGGATTCCGCAACGCGGAACCTGCACAACACAACCCAAGTACTTTGCCCCAACGAAAGTGAGGTTGTCAATCTCACCGGCTTGCTGTAACAAAGGATTAAACGTATCGAGTGGAAGATGTTTGCAAAGAAAACAGTAAACACAATTGCAGAGATTGTATGCTATGTAAAGAATAGGACCGGGTCCACAGTTCACTAGAGGTGTCTCTCCCATAAGATAAAAGCATGTTGGGTGAACAAATTACAGTCGGGCAATTGACAAATAGAGAAAGGCATAACAATGCATATACATGATATGATAAATATAGTGAGATTTAATCCGGGCATTACGACAAAGTACATAGACCGCCATCCAACTGCATCTATGCCTAAAAAGTCCACCTTCAGGTTATCATCCGAACCCCATTCAGTATTAAGTTGCTAAGCAACAGACAATTGCATTAAGTATGGTGCGTAATGTAATCAACAACTACATCCTTAGACATAGCATCAATGTTTTATCCCTAGTGGCAACAGCACATCACAACCTTAGAACCTACTGTCACGATCCCAGATTCAATGAAGGCATGAACCCACTATCGAGCATAAATACCCCCTCTTGGAGTTAAGAGCAAAAACTTGGCCAGAGCCTCTACTAATAACGGAGAGCATGCAAGATCATAAACAACACATAAACAATAGATTGATAATCACCATAATCATAGTACTCTCTATCCATCGGATCCCGACAAACACAACATATAGAATTACATATAGATGATCTTGATCATGTTAGGCAGCTCACAAGATCCAACAATGAAGCACAACAAGGAGAAGACGACCATCTAGCTACTGCTATGGACCCATGGTCCAGGGGTGAACTACTCACTCATCACTCCGGAGGCGACCATGGCGGTGTAGAGTCCTCCGGAGATGAATCCCCTCTCGGCAGGGTGCCGGAGGCGATCTCCTGAATCCCCGAGATGGGATTCGCGGCGGCGGCGTCTCTGGAAGGTTTTCCGTATCGTGGCTCTCGATGGGGTTTCGCGACGAGGCTTTAAGTAGGCGGAGGGTCAACGCGGGGGCCACACGAGGGGCCCAGGGGGTAGGTCGGCGCGGCCAGGGCTGGGCCGCGCCGGCCCCCTCTGGCTGCCTCGTGGCCCCACTTCGTTATCTCTCGGTCTTCTGGAAGCTTCGTGCAAAAATAGGACCCTGGGCGAAAGTTTCGTCAATTCCGAGAATATTTCTTTACTAGGATTTCTGAAACCAAAAAAGCAGAAAACAGCAACTGGCTCTTCGGCATCTTGTTAATAGGTTAGTTCCAGAAAATGCATAAATATGACATATAATGTGCATAAAACATGTAGGTATCATCAATAAAGTAGCATGGAACATAAGAAATTATCGATACGTTGGAGATGTATCACGCAACACCAGGGATTCCGGCGCCAACGCGGAACCTGCACAACACAACCCAAGTACTTTGCCCCAACGAAACAGTGAGGTTGTCAATCTCACCGGCTTGCTGTAACAAAGGATTAAACGTATCGAGTGGAAGATGTTTGCAAAGAAAATAGTAAACACAAGTAGATTGTATGCTATGTAAAGAATAGGACCGGGGTCCACAGTTCACTAGAGGTGTCTCTTCCATAAGATAAAAGCATGTTGGGTGAACAAATTACAGTCGGGCAATTTACAAATAGAGAAAGGCATAATAATGCATATACATGATATGATAAATATAGTGAGATTTAATCCGAGCATTACGACAAAGTACATAGACCGCCATCCAACTTCATCTATGCCTAAAAAGTCCACCTTCAGGTTATCATCCGAACCCCATTCAGTATTAAGTTGCTAAGCAACAGACAATTGCATTAAGTATGGTGCGTAATGTAATCGACAACTACATCCTTAGACATAGCATCAATGTTTTATCCCTAATGGCAACACATCACAACCTTAGAACCTACTGTCACGATCCCAGGTGTCAATGAAGGCATGAACCCACTATCGAGCATAAATACCCCTCTTGGAGTTAAGAGCAAAAACTTGGCCAGAGCCTCTACTAATAACGGAGAGCATGCAAGATCATAAACAACACATAAACAATAGATTGATAATCACCATAACATAGTATTCTCTATCCATCGGATCCCGACAAACACAACATATAGTATTACAGATAGATGATCTTGATCATGTTAGGCAGCTCACAAGATCCAACAATGAAGCACAACAAGGAGAAGACGACCATCTAGCTACTGCTATGGACCCATGGTCCAGGGGTGAACTACTCACTCATCACTCCGAGGCGACCATGGCGGTGTAGAGTCCTCGGGAGATGAATCCCCTCTCCGGCAGGGTGCCGGAGGCGATCCCCCGAATCCCCCGAGATGGGATTCGCGGCGGCGTCTCTGGAAGGTTTTCCTTATCGTGGCTCTCGGACGGGGTTTCGCGACGAGACTTTAAGTAGGCGGAAGGGCAACGCGGGGGCCACACGAGGGGCCCAGGGGGTAGGCCGGCGCGGCCAGGGCTTGGGCGCGCCGCCCTAGCTCCCTGGCTGCCTCATGGCCCCACTTCGTTATCTCTTCGGTCTTCTGGAAGCTTCGTGCAAAAATAGGACCCGGCGAAAGTTTCGTCCAATTCCGAGAATATTTCCTTACTAGGATTTCTGAAACCAAAAACAAAAACAGCAACTGGCTCTTCGGCATCTTGTTAATAGGTTAGTTCCAGAAAATGCATAAATATGACATATAATGTGCATAAAACATGTAGGTATCATCAATAAAGTAGCATGGAACATAAGAAATTATCGATACGTTGGAGACGTATCATGCCCCAACCTTTTTGTAAGGCCCGGTTTCCGCCTCGATGGAAATCCCTTAGTGGAACCGTGACCTAGGCCTTTGTGGCGAGGGTCACCGGAGATTTAGGTGAGGCGCCTTCGTGGCGTTCGGTGTGTGGTGTGAGTACCGCATCTTGGGGTGAGGCCTTTGTGGCGTTGGTGTGCATCGAGCAACCACACCTCAAGGTGAGCCTCTTGTGGCGTTCGGGAACACTAAGCCACCGCACCTCTCCACCGGAGATTAGCACTCGCAAGAGTGTGAACTCCGGGATAAATCATCGTCTCCCGCGTGCCTCGGTTATCTCTATACCCGAGCTCTTTACTTATGCACTTTACCTTGTAATAGCATCGTGCTTGAAGTTATATATATCTTGCTATCACATAAGTTGCTTGTCTTGCTTAGCATAAGTTGTTGGTGCACATAGGTGAACCATTGCTTAGAATAAGTTGTTGGTGCACATAGGTGAACCATAGTATATAGGCTTTGGGCTTGACAAAGTAAACGCTAGTTTTATTCCGCATTTGTTAAGCCCATCTCGTAAAAGTTTTAAACCGCCTATTCACCCCCCTCTAGGTGACATCCGTGTCCTTTCAGCTGCCCGGCGCGCGAACGCACGCGGCCACTTCCGTGCCGCCCGCTTCCAAGCTCCGTCCGAGCGCGTCCGCCTCGCGTGGTCCGCCTCCGATCGCACACCCAGCGGACGCGGTGCCGACTTCCCGCCGCCGATTTGGCCCCCTCCCCTACCGCTCCGTCTTGCGCGCGCCATTGCGGAGGGAGGGGTGGTGGCGGCAGCGGCGGAGCGGCGGTGGAATTGCTTGCCGGAGAGGAGGCTGGCGGCGGCGGTGCGAGTGCTAGCGGCGGAGGGGAGTAGGGTTTGGAAACCGAACTCCCCTCCGTGGCCTGTTTGAATACGGGGCGGCCGCCGAGTTTCTCGGGTCCCCGAACTCGTTTTTCGGGCCAGGCCGCGTGTTCGGGCTCCGTTTTGAGCCTCTTTCGGCCTGAACCCATATTGTCGCCGGAATTTTTCGGTTTCAGCCCGTTTTTCAGTCTCTGTTAGAGTTGCTCTTATACCATATCGACTGCGATAGTTTTGTCTGCAGCTTCAAGATGAGAGGCAATCCACTATCTTAGATAGTTTTATTTAGATCCGATTGTGAATTTGTCTCAAAAGATCTTTAGTACATATTTCGTATTCTATAAACATCAGAATTTAAGATTGTTGTTAGACCACTCTTTAGTGAAAAAATTTTAAGCAATTAAATATTTCCCCGCGGGAAAACTATCGATATATCTTTGTATATCACAGTTACTCAAGACTAAACCTAGTAAAATGATTTAAATCGTGCCAACCTAATTTTGAACTCAAGGCATCTGAACTCTTATGCCAAGTAAAATGATTGACACCATATTAATCATTGTGGCTTTATTTGGTTAAGCGTGTCTACCTTTATGTTGTGTTTCATATACTATTAGATGGATACAAATACATGGAAAACTATCGATATATCTTTGTATATCACATTTTTTGTTGTCATTTTGGTGACAACACAAAACAAAGTTGAAGCAGCAACTTTTTTTCAATAGGTCTAGTTGTCTTCATCGTTGGGAAGGGAGACAAGATAAGCGCCTCCCGCCCCCACCCCCACCCCCCAAATGCCGCCCCATTGTTCCCAGCCTTATCGAGGCCTCTTGGATGTGACTCCTCGCTCCAAGCCCTTCAAGGATCCTTTGGAGGTCTCTTCTCTTGGGTTTATTTTAACTGGGAGGGAAATGAATACATACTAATCGGGCTATCTATAAGTTGTTGCGATTTTTTTTGTCAATAAAGAGAATATATTAATATCAAAAGATATCAATTACACCCAGCCTCTGCAACAACGCACCACCCTAAGCTTAAGGCACTACGGATGCACATAGCCAAAAGACATAGAAAAGAAAACTAAGAAACAAAAATCCTGCTACATTATCTCAGGCCTAACAACAGTAATACATCCACCACCAATACAACACCTAAAATACAGACTCTCTAAAAGTGACCCCTCCAAGAAGGGAACAGGGCTCCAACACCGTCATCACCCAATCAAAGATCTTAGATTTTCACTCTGAAGATAGTCCCCGCCCTCAAAACAATGTCTCCAACAAGGTCATTGCCAGGCACAACCAGGTAAGGCCAGACCTTGGGTTTTCACTCTAAAAGGTAGGACTCTGAAGTTCACATATGCTATCGCTCCCACATTCATACCGATGTTGTGAAGCCCGGAACACCAAGCAAGTCCCTCAACATCGCGGAGACTTGAACCTCCCTTAGCTAGTCCTCCCATCCGGCCTTCATGATAATCTCTTCTTATGACGTTTATCATGGATCCATAGTCACTTGATGTCAACACAGAAAAAGGGCTTAACGCCGCTCCCTCCAGAACCAAACGGTCAGAATAAAAGCATGGGTGCACGCGACTGAATACCACCTGATCCAGCAAACTACATGCAAAAGATGTGTTGTTCCACTCGCTGACGGAGCCTTCCGGGACTTAACACTCCAGCTAGATGAAGAGGATCAGCATCGTAGGACCACCACCTTCAAACCCGAAGCAGACGAACATGCCCCCACGCCCGCTGACCAACGACGGCGAAGGAGAATTCGGTGGACGGCGGTAGCCGCAACCACACCCTCCTCGCTCCGTAGATTGCCGCCCCCTTCCTCGCGCCGCCAGCAAAAGCCGACGATGGATCTCGGCGGGCCCAAGATCCAACAACCGCCGCCACCACCATCCATCGCTGGAGGCCGTGGAGGTGGAGCCGCCGCCGCACGTCTAGGGCCGCCACCCTATACGCGGATCACGTCGAAGTCGATGGTCGCCGCCCCAGCAGCCACCGCCGGTCGTCGCCTCCAACAACCCCCCGGGCACTTTGGCGCCAGGGCCCGCCGCCACCGTGGCCAGTGCCGATGGTAGCGGAGGAGGGAGAGAACGCAGAGGAAGGTGGCGGCGGAAGGAGAGGGATCACCCCCCCCCGGCGCCCTGGGGAGAGCCACGGGAGGGGTTAGGGTTGGGGTCCTCAGGGAAAGCGAACTAAAAAATAAGCTATTGCGGTAGATAGGAGAGGCACAATAGTGAACTTTGGTGCACTAGTCGATGATAAACTAGGGAGAAGGGATAGTGTGTGGTCTAGAGTGGATTAGTCTACTTACTCCTTCACTATGATCTTTCAGAATGCAAGTTTCTTAGCACACTATCATAAGCAAGGTGCGGCTGTGGCACTGTAACTGAAAAAGAAAGAGACTAATGTCATATCTTAGCTGACATACAATCCCTATACCCTATCATAGGTATAAAAAAACGTTATTGCTTCCACAATCACATTCATGTTTGAGCCTAAAATCATAAAATAAAAATATGAGAAAGAAGTCCATATAACCTCCACAAGTATTGAAGTTGGAACGCTAGACCCCTTAACTTTAAACTAGTACACTTGACCCCCATAAGTTTGCAAAACCGGGCAATTGACCCCCAAAGTCTTGATAAGCTGTTTTGCAGGCTAGTTTGGCAACGTGTCACTCTATTATTCGTTCAACGTGGCAGTGGGTTGCTAAAAAAAATAGTTAACAGACATGTGTGCCGCTCGCGTTCTGTCACTGGTGCTGCGAGCCCGGCCCTCACCTCCCACGCTAATAAACTCCACCGTACAGGCGGGAGGCCTAAGCACGGCGCGCCCGTGTGCGCACTTCTCTGCAGCCAACCAAGCATGTACAGGGTGTGCTCCAGCAAGCGCACCACCTCCGACATGTCGGGCACATCCTGCAAGCTGTGGAGGCTGGCGACGAGGCATAGCTCCATGGCAGGATCTTGGTGCAGCTGCCGCATGAGGCACCACTGCACACTCGACCCGATCCCGATCCCCATGACCACAGTCGACCACCTTCAACAAAATCTTAGCAGCGAGTTGTGTTGATGGCTTGATGCGTGGGTTCAGCTAGCTAGCTTGGATCCATCAACACGTGTGTGCTTGCTTAGCTTACATATAGATCAGAGGAGATAGCAAATACCCAGAAATTGGTACGTGTGTGTTGCTCCCGGCCAAAAGCAATGTTGGATCAATCGACTTCGGCAAGCCAACTCTTGTCGAGAACGCAACGTCGGCAAGATCGACCCGGAGTTGGCATGCCCAGCGGCGACACCCTCGCTGACAGGCTGGACTGCTGGAGAGAGGTGAAGTTCGTTGGCACAAAACCACTGTCTATGTCAGAAAAACCGGTGTACAAAACAGCTAACAGGGGATGAGGGGGTCAATTGCCCGGTTTTGTAAACTTGTGGGGGTTAAGCGTGCTAGTTTGAAGTTAAAGGGGTCTAGCGTTCCAACTCCAATACTTGTGGGGTTATATAGACTTCTTTCAAAATATGATGATTAGATAGAAACCCGTAAGAAACAATGCAAATGGTTGATTGTTCCTTAACGTACAACACTATTTAGTATAGCGAGATAAGAGACAATGCATTGTAGAAAGCCCAATGAACGTTATGTTTGGTATGAGAATCGTGGATCAATAGGGCAATCGCCCCTGTTGCGCCACCCGGCCACGATCGCTCAAATGAAGCAACACCATGGACAAGAAAATTGCACATAACACCAATGTTTAGTACAAAAAATCACACAAACCACATAATCAAAACTTCTTTTGCATCGAACCTCAACTTTAAAGGTAAACTTTAAAGGTAACATGTTGCAGCTATTGCAAATACACATTAGGGCCCTCAACAGAGTGCCTGACATGTGAGCCCAGATTTCTATACCTAAACCATAAGTATACAAAATAAGTTTTTGAAATAAGTTTTAAATGCATTTGAAAATGTTAAGATTCTCACAAAACATGTCACGCATACATCTCGATTTTCTATGTGCTCACAAAGTCGTTTAACGAAACCAATATTCTCGTATCATGTGTAAAACGACAAAATTCGGTGCCAAAAAAACTTTGCAGAAGACATTTTATTATCATTTTTACGCGTGAAACAAAAAGTTTTGGTTATCTATGAAACGTAGCATGCACACATAGAATATATCGAGATATGCGTGCGAATTTTCTGTTCTGAGTATTTCTTGACAATTAAAATGTTTTTTTTCTGGCAACAGGAGCATATATGCCCGGGATCAAACTTGAATATCCAACCTTTATAGCCCTTTAATCCAAAGTTTCGAGTGTCCGAGTGACCTAGAACTACAAGTATACTCTACGATTTCACATTGACAATTCAATGATCCAGTGCCATCCTGCTGATTATAATGCACTTGCCCTGATACACGAGCATGATAGGATCTACTACTTCCCACCGGTCTTGTAAGTACCGTGCGTTTGTCGGTTCGGTACGTGTCAATCGTTCTATCGTTGTCTACTTATTTGCAGCTGTGAGCGATACACTGGTGTGCAGTCAAGGTCACGCATTTACTCTCCTTTCGGTCCATTATATTGGTTTTTAGCTGCATGTACGTCTCCTGATCACAGCAAATACAACCAACGTTCCTTGAGCTGGATTTATACTAGATTTTTTTTCGAACGGGAAAGAAATATTTCAAAGGGCCTGGAAGCACATTACTTATACGGGTACACAAATTACAGGAAAGATCGTGAATAAAAATAAATTACAATATAGTCCCTCCACTTTGCAAACAGGACCTTGGAGTAAACCTAGGAAACACGGTCGGGTCCCTTGTCTTCACTGTCGGCAATCGCTAGCCTCAAAGCACGGGCGCCTGCATCACCGCCGGGGAGGGAACCACTTGGGGTGGTGTTGGCGTCGAATCCCGCACTGAGGCCGAAGATCATCTACATCATCATGCTCGCCCGGAGTAAGAAGAAACTCGGGCAGTTTCGAGCGTGGAGTGGCCTCTATGGCCAGGAATAGCATCGGCGCCTCGGCCTTCGCTTGGGAGCTCCACAAATCACAGCTGCAAGAGCATGCCCGAGGGCACATGCCCCACCTTCCCGTAGAGTTGCGGCTCCATGCAGCAGATCAAGCCTTGGCTCCAACTTCGTCCCGTAACGTGACGGGCAAGAAGAAGAGCCCTGACCTCCCAATATACCCCTTAACTAGCCCGGTGTTCGGATGAGGCTTATTTTTGGAGATATCACCTCTCCCTGCCGCCACGCATACAGCTCCAACCAGTGGAGCGGGTAGAGGAGAGCGGCGAGGCACCGCTAGATCTGGTCGCAAGGATCCGACGCCTCCCTCCTGGCATAGACGCCATACGTCATATAGGATGAACTACAAACCCTAAAACAACACATATTTCAGTATTTCAGGGCCTCACCTATCCCAAGTTCGGCCAACTATTCCGGCGGAGAGGGCATCGAATTGGCCTGGCCAACGATGGTGAACTCTCAAACTATTGTTCACGTGCAAGAGAGGGGAGGTGGGGAATTGAGGCGCATGTTTTGTGAACAGCTAGCTGGGTTTAGCATCGATGTGCCTGAAGAAATCAATGGACCGCGAGAAGGTCCCAACCACCGGTGCGGTGCGGTGCGGCGACGACCAGACCGCGAGACTCCAGAGAACCAGCGCACATGCATGCATGCCACGCTGGCCGCCCAGGAAGAACGTGCGTGGCTGGTGGAGCCCCTCGCTCGTCCTCGACTCAACGCGCAAAACACAAGCTGGCCGGACCAGGACTAGCCAACGCCAAAACGTGAGCATAGTACCTACTTCCTTCCTCGAAGATTCGCCCAGTTTAAAGACTAATTTTATTCTTCACAAATAAACAAACGTGAGACACACTCATGCACCGACGGGCATCACCGATCGTCAGATAGATGCACAAAACTATATTGAAATCAAGCTGTATGTTATGTTCCCGCGTATCTGGAGTTGAAACACGAAACCGATCGACCACGACCACGACGCACATATATATCGCGATAAGCAACTGGAATGCGCCATTGGGCGGGTGATCAATCGAGGAACAGGGTGCCGCTGTCACCGCCGGCCGACCGCCGTGGTAGTTCCATTGCCAACAAGACAAAGAGAAGCTCCCTTGCCGGCGGGTCTATCTTGCCTTCCTTGGCCAAGCGCGTGATGGGGTACTCCTGGACCTGGCTTCCGGCCGCCGTGCTGCTGCTGGCCACGACCCACGCCATGGCGGCGGCGTCCGGCATTCAGACGACGGAGGCGAGCGTCATCCGTCCGCCGGCGGCCGCCGCGCGGTACAGCCCAGGAGCCTTCAGGGAGGCGCCAGCGTTCCGGAACGGCGACGCCTGCGCGTCCTCCTCCCGCGTGCACATCGCCATGACGCTGGACGCCACCTACCTGCGCGGCACCATCGCCGCGGTCTTCTCCATCCTGCGGCACGCGGCGTGCCCGGAAGACATCACCTTCCACTTCCTCGCCGCCCACCGCCGCGACGCCGACGCCGTGCGGCACACGTTCCCGTACCTGGACTACCGCGTGCACCGCTTCGACCCGGCCCGCGTCAGCGCGCGCATCTCCCGCTCCGTGCGCACCGCGCTGGACCAGCCGCTCAACTACGCGCGCATCTACCTCGCCGACATGCTCCCGCGCTCCGTGACCCGCGTCATCTACCTCGACTCCGACCTCGTCGTCGTCGACGACATCCATAAACTCTGGTCCGTCGACCTCGCCCGTGACGGCCACGTCGTGGCGGCGCCCGAGTACTGCCACACAAACTTCACCAAGTACTTCACCGACGCATTCTGGTCCGACGCGAGCCTCAGCGCCACCTTCCGCGGCCGCCGCCGCCGGCCCTGCTACTTCAACACGGGCGTCATGGTCATGGACGTCGCGCGGTGGCGAGCCGGAGGGTACTCGACGCGGGTGGAGGAGTGGATGGCGATCCAGAAAGAAGAGAAGAGGATCTACAGCCTCGGGTCCCTGCCGCCGTACCTGCTGGTGCTCGCCGGGGAGATCATGCCCGTCGACCACCGCTGGAACCAGCACGGCCTCGGCGGGGATAACGTCGAGGGCAGGTGCCGGAGCCTCCACCCTGGCCCCATCAGCCTGCTGCACTGGAGCGGCAAGGGCAAGCCGTGGCTCAGGCTCGACTCCAAGAAGCCATGCGCCGTCGACCACCTCTGGGCGCCGTACGACCTCTACAACGCCGCCACCGCGCTCGAGGAGTGAACTCCATCAACCTCGCCGCCGCGCAGTCGTCGCTGCGCCACCTGCCGTGATCGATCAAGACGACAGCTCGCATTGATCGAGATGAGGGGCAGGCAAGCAGATCGAGGAGAAGGGATCGGTGCTGGAGAGGAAGTCAGGAAACACATCGATTGATCGATCGATCATCAGAGCAAGCTGGTTTGTGCGACTCCATGTGCAAGCACAGCAAACACATTTTTAGCTTACAAGGCTCGAAGAATTCGCACGTGGCGAACGGACTGGAGTGTTGTAAAGTATATTTGTAAATAATAAAGAGGTTACTTAGGAGGCGACAATACAAATACAGCTCTTTTTTTTTGTCAGAAGTTGAATGCTCTGGAGTCTGGTCTCTACGGCATGATCGGCCCATGCAGTAATCTTTATTGTCAAGTTTGAATCGGTCTTGCAAGCATAAACAGACGTAGTGCAGTACACGATGGAACATAAATAAGAGTCCAAAAACAACTGCACATCTGCACGGTGAAGAGTGAAGACAAAACTGGAGTACTCTCCATCCCAAAATAAATATCTCAACTTTTTATAGATACAAATGTAATTTGGTGCTAAGGATAATGGTACTATATATGATCTTCTTTGAGCTTTTTAAGAGAGTATTGGATTATTTTTTATCAAAGTTCTTTTGGCAAAGAGATAATGAGAAAAACAAGTATCAACTGGCTAGGTGGAGTGTGGTTTACCGACCCAAAGACTAGAGCGGGCTAGGTAGCCAAGACCTCGAGGTAAAAAAATAATGACTTGCTGGGTAAATGAATTTTTAAGCTACTTACCGAGATGGCATTTGGCAAACCCTTCTAAAAATAAAATAGAGTTGTTCGAATGCTCTTTTCCAAGTATAGTGAAAACCTAGGGCTCACATTATTTTGCTGGTCTAATGGCCACGAAGAAGCATTTCTTCCGACAGTCAAAAAAAAGAAGCATTTCTTCCGCTTTCGATCATTTTCTACTAAGGATGGTTCAGAAATTCGTTTATGGGAGGATAAATGTTTAGACAATACTACCCTTATAGAACAATATCCTACTTTATATAGTATTGTTCATCACAAAGATGATACAATTCCCACGGTCTTAGAGTTGTCTCCATTGAATGTGACGTTTAGAAGAGATTTATTTGGTCCTAGGATGACATCTTGGAATGCCTTACTTCAACTACCGACCCAAGTTCATTTGTCGCTAGGGACCGATGAATTTCGTTGGAAATTACACAAGAATGGTATTTTCTCGGTCAGTTCCATCTACAAAGCTTTAGTTCTACCTGCCATTCGAGTCGATAATATTAGGATAATTTGGAAAGAAGATACCTATATTTTTTTTAAAAGTTGTGTGGTATCTTCGCTGAAGAGTTATCCTAACCAAGGACGATCTTGTTAGGCGCAATTGGCATGAAAGCATAAAGTGTGAATTTTTCATCAAAATGAGACAATCAAACACTCACATTGCAAGTTAGCCCGTTCTATATGGCCAATCATCCAAGTAGCTTCGAAGTTGTCCCTGCATCGTAATATTGCTAATATTTTTGGGAATTGGCTACATGGTAGAATTTTTCTTAGGGTGGAAGCGCTTGCTATTATTTGATCGCTATGGCTATATATAAATGACAATGTTTTTATAATAAAACTCTTCTCGTATGCATGTTATCTACTTGTCTACCGCTACACTTCATTTGTGATCGTCCCTACAACATGTGGAGCATCGTGACCTGCTTACGGAGGTCTCTACACGGTTGGGGATGTGGCGATGGATACTTTTACCCAACATGGTTGGCAATAATCTTCAGATAGGCCCACCGTCACCTGCTTAGGTGCTTTACAACATTTCTGATCAATGATACATATTTTGCCTTTTTAAAGTTTGTACCTTGGGCGTAGTTTGGCTGTGTGCATCATGGCAATGCAGAGGTCGTGTTTAATTAATGCTTAAACCTATTAAGTAATAAAGCTCTCTTTACCGAACAAAATTTTTAGGGCGGGGATAGTATATGAGAACGATCTAATGGACAGTCATGTGAATAACCAGAAAAAGTAAAAAGGTAAATATTTTTGTAAAGACAACATTATTATGACAATTATTTATAGACTAGTAGTCAATAATAGATTGGAAATCCACTTTGGCTTAGATACACCCAGTGCCTAAAGAAATATTCAAAAATATCTATTTTTTTGGAAAAACAATCCAGATGTACATCAACACATTCTATGTTCACGCACAAGGTTTGCAAAAAAATAAAATTTTAAGGCCAGCGTAAAAAAGGATAATTTTGGGTGCTCCAAAATAGCTTTTTAGAAGATTTTTTTATATCTTTTTTACACTTCACACAAAAATCCTTAAAACTAAGATTGTGAAACAAGGCGAAAAGTTTCATTTCATTATAAATGTACTTATTTTTCTTCAATGTATTTATTTTAGCACATAAATACCCCTTCATTTAGTCAAAGCTCCCCAACAATTGCCACAACTTCATCCACAAAATTTGACACAACCGACCGAAAAGGACAACAACGGAAATCATACATATCTAGTTGGGAGTGATGTTCATGCATTGGAGAGCGTAAATGACCGGCCCTTGAGGCGAGACTAGACTTGTGAGCGAAGATAGAATGTCCTGATTTACACCTAATATTTTTTTGGGGAATTTTTAGACATTTTGTAATGGATCTAAAATGCATTTTTCATAATAGGTGTATCTAACCTATGAGCCAAAAACCATGTCCACATCAGATTTTATATTCAATGATGAGATGTATTTTTCATATAAGAACCAAAATTTTCATAAGTTTCCTGCTAATGACGTTTTCTTGTGGCGTAGGCATCATCACAATCTCCTTCATAGATTCACCAGGGTGACACGTTGCATAGTGGATGTTAGTGAATTCTCATTTTTTTTGTGACATTCACTGAGCGGGTGTATCTATGATGGACATATAACATCAGACTTAACTCCAACGCTGAAGGAGTGATCAAGAGAAGTACTCAAGGCTTACTTAGGGATCTCAATCCATGTATGCCATTTTTTGCACGCACCTTCAAATGATGCCAAACTATAAGAATCTCAAGCCAACATAGGTTGTTGGAATGATTTTGTCTTGTGAGATGGGGCTCAAAGACGGTGAAAGGATCGTATGCCGCACCTAGAGGGGGTCGGGGGGTGAATACATGCTACCAATTTTTTAGCTCTTTTTCAATTTAGGCTTCACACAAAGGTAAATTCTCGATATATGCAACTATGTGAATTTACCTAGATGACAAGATACACAACTAAGCAAGATACGACTAAGCAAGATATAACAACTAGATTTAGATGTGCGCCTTGGCGCACGACCCCGTAGAATAGGTGGCAATTTACACACTGTATAACGTGGCTAAATGATTTTCAAAACAAAGTCAATAGGATGAAATTAGGATAAACAAAATACACAAAATCACGACATAGTAGCAAACGCGCTTATGTACAGCCATATAAATAGAAGAATATGTTACAACTGGTTTCAAGACCCGTCATCGAAAATGCATCAGTATTTATACAAATCGATGATAATAGTCAGAAAATAAGTCTATCAGTCCACAGGCCACCCAACCTTTCACATAGTCAATCGCTGGGTAAAGTATTTTGGGTATTGTATCATTTAAAATATACTAACCACATGAAAAATATAATGTACCTCTAATCCTTTTTACCCAAGCAATAATATAAATCACTGTCAAGCGGCAGCCACGTCTAACATAATTACTTCTGAAGTCATCATGAGAGAGGGTCCAACAGTGTAAAGTGCGAGATATGTTGTTCGATAAGAGCTACTCAAAATGTTTACAATGGTGCGGAAATAGCATAGCAATACATCAAGAGAGGAGCTGATTTCGAAACTTGGAACCCATTGAAAATAGTCTATGTCTGCACACATCAGAGAGGATTCAAATTAAAAGGCTGTAGTCCAATGAAACACACAAAGAAAGTATGAACCATTCTACAGATATTCAACGTTTTTAGTTTGGAAGTGAAATGGTCTAAAAGAATCTTATCTTACCACCTGAAGCGACACAACTAAATATAGTTCTCCATGAAGTACAGTTCAATTTGCTACCAAATTGTAGTTTCATCTATTTCATATTTTTTGATGTCTTTGTGGATGCAAGATCTAAATAGCTAGCCTGCATGAGATGTGTTACTCTCAACTTACTTCAGCTGGTGGTATACTGACAAGTTGATACCTTTAACAAGGAGAGCATCTCAGTGGTAGATTAAAAAAGACCAATCTTTGACCACACTACAGAGCCCAATTTTGACATAACTTCCATTTGCTTTTAAAAAGATGGCTTCCCCAAAAAATAATATACAGGATTTTCATGTGTAGCTATTACAACCTCAAATATATTTTGTGACCGATAATTAAAATATGATGGATATATCGGAGCAGCAAAGCATGCAGTGTCAAAACAAAAGAACTACCTTGGAGCTTGAACGACAATGAAACTATCGATTCCTATTTCCACGGCATAACCAGATGGAAGGCAAAGAATAATCTTTCTGACACGGCTAGTAGGAAATGCCAAGCTACTGTGTGATAAGGTAATTTTAGGCAGATCTATGGAAGCATAAAACATTTTAGTTAATTAATTTCAGAGTAATGAGTGGTATATTAAAGCACCATTTTCCAAGTAGGCAAGGAATCAGAAGTCACCCAAGATACCAAAAGTGGATTGGCCACGCTGTAATTAATTCAATGGCTAGCTCGGCTAGCTCCTCCTACGTAATACTCTTTGGTAATGGTTCAGGCATCCAGCAAGGAGGACCATTCTAGTATGAACAAAAAGCATGATGACAATACGAAGGAAAAAAGTCAGATCATTATTAGATCGGCGCATGGGTAAGAGCCGATGTAAGCTGTATCCTGGGATCGGCAGGGATTTGATCAAAACGGCCAGGATTACTATCCCTAGCGCATGTGCTAAGCGCCGCATTGTACATGCCCTTAGTACCTGCAGATAGAACCGGAGACTCGAGTTAAAATGAACAGAAAGCATAGCCATGTTTTCATATATATGTATCTACCAAACAAAGTGAAACCAAGCAATAATACGGCAAATTTCCCAAAGTGAGGTATATACTGTGTAATGACCAACGATGGTGCATCCAAAGAGCCTTTTAGAGCTAATAAAAATTCTTCTTTTATGCAAGGATAAAAGGGGGAGTAGAAAAATCAAGTACAAAGTTATTTCTTCCGGACTAAGAAGATAGACAGGGTTGTAGAGAATCAAGTAGGATGAATTATTTTTCTGGAATAAGAAAATAAAATACTACAAAAATAAATGCTTCAAACCTAACCAAAGATAAAATGATGCATCTATCTATATGCAAAGATAAAATGATGAATCTATTTATATGGTAAACGCTTCAAGTCTTTAGCAATTTTTTTAATGCTTCTTGCAAACCATGATAATCTGTAAATTTTCTCACCGATTTTACAGTCTGATCCTTCAGTGACTAAGAAGGAACTCTGAGTTAATGTTGGTGTAAATGGTTGCTATAATACTTTCTATCTTTCTTATCCATAGATTATTCTAGGAACAGGAATACTGAACTTTGCATGAACAGACAAAGAGAAGCAACATGACATACCTCATTTAAAACTCGGGTGAACATATATGGCAGAACACAATGCCACGTGAGGCGGTGCAGGGCTAAGGAAAGACTTAAATGCCATATAGAAAAGAGTACAAATTGTGTAAACAAAAGCACTGCTCACTAAAAACTACGCACAAACTAAATGTTGTAGCTCACTCTATTAACAAAAAAGTTATTGGAAAGAGGGACATGGGTCTACTTTGAGCCACTGGACAAAGTAGGCTAAAATGTAAATATATGTGGAACCAAAGTAACTACAAAGCAAGTTGAATTTTAGTCAGCCAAATTATATTCATAAATAGCCGCTCTATCTTTCTATGGTCATCTCCCTTGAGTTCACACACTAAATAAGAAATGAATGTGTTATTTTTGCAACTCACACGTATCATTTGCTGGCAAAATTGTAAAGCCAAATTTTCTAGGAACTAAGAACCTATTGAGGAACGGCTTATATTAACTAATTGCGGAGCTGCTTCTTACAACCAAACCAGACCATAGGTATGATAGTACATAAACACACCTGAACGACAACCTATCTTTTATCAAGCACTTGCTCATGACTGACTTCTTTTTTTCGAAAGACCAAAAACAAACTAACATGGGGAGGAACCCCTGTTATTAAGATAGGTGGTGAGTCTCTGAACCCTGGCTGCCTAGACATTTTGCTAGACAGGAAGCTATGTGTACAGAAAAATATACAGACTATGTAAAACATGACAGTACAAAAATAGCAATTTACAACAGAGTTACATGTATTTAGTGGACATCCCAGGTTGATGGCAGAACTACTCGGAGGATTGTAAACTCCATCTTTTCAATGAAATGAAATTGCGTTTTCAAGAAAAAAATAGCAATTTCACTCAGTGGCAAAAGCCACATGTTTTTCATTTTAGACATGTAAAATGGGGATTTTAATTTTTATAAACTTAAAAGGCTTGGTGCAGCCAAGAAGACGATCCAAAGAAACTACTGTAAGTAGTCACAAAAATGCAAGACTGGCTATTCTAATGAACTATCAGAAAGCTAACTAAATTATATTAATACACAGTAGGAAACTGTGCTAGCTTGTCCTGTAGCAGTAAGATGGAAAATAACATCTAAAAGAAAGATACATCTTTTTACTTTATCATTTAAGACTATGTCAATTATATCTGGGAGTACCTAAACTTGTTTGCATACCTTGAGAAGAACCTTTCCAGTCCCAATATCAAACCTGCATTAGTATTATCAATTCCAGTTGCAAATTGACCAAAAGCTCCAGCATTGCACGTGTGAAAATCAGTACCAAGGAGAACATATACAAGTATTAGAGCAGGTTAAGACAATACTGCTAAACCACTAAACCACAAGCGGTCAGTAGAATACCTCGTCTAGTCAGCAGCGGGCCTTCTTGAGCGGGCACAATCTGGCAAACACCTCTGTATTGTGAATTTTCCTACAACGTAAGTGTAATCTTTTGAGTACACAAATATTATTTTAAATAAATAAACTCTAAAATGGTCCCACATTAAAAAAAAATATGAATGGGACTAATCAATAAGGCATACTCCAAAATGGATGAGGTCTTTGATGGCATAAACATACCTAATCTTCCACTCGTTGCAGAAGTCCCCAGTTATCGGTTCGCCCGCTCGTCGCTGGTGAAGATGAGTGGCCGGGGATGATGATGATCTTCTCACGGTTCCACACCTTGTGTGTCAAACCTGAGTTCCTTATTCTATAAATTTATAGTATCAGTAAAACAAAAGGTAGTGTTGAACCTTCTCAAGGGCATCTTCAATGGCTTCATCACTGAGCTTTTAAATGCAGCTTTTCTTCAAAATGTTGTCACAGAAGCCATCAAAGACTTCTTTAAGTGGTTGAACAAAGAGAAGTTTGAGAATGAGACACCAATTTTGATTATTAAAGGCAAAATGACATATGACTGTATCAACCAACAGACCTTTTGGAAGAGTGTATGACCCTGAAAACAATCTATGTAGATTCAACATGCTCGTCGCCTAAGAATTGCTTCTAAAAAGTCCAAAAGAATGCTCGTCACCGAAAATGCTATCAGAAGACCTCCTCTGAGCCAGAGACTGTAGCTAGCAGGACTTAATACACATCTTATATTTTCTGCATTCCTATGAATTAGTAAATATGTAGACACGTTTCGATAAATATGGATGCAAATAAAGAACCAAGATCAGAAAGAATATATGTTGGATGATTCCCTTCTATTTTGTAAATATCACAAATATAAGGGAGGCATGTTAAAGTTTAGGAAAGAAATGGTTCACGAGAAAAGGGATCAATAGTTTACAAATTAAGGTTTTGCATGAGGACCTATATTTACCCGATCTCTTGACAAACTTACATACAGAGAAACAAAGCATATTACAGGAGACACCATAATGGACAATGTTCATGCAACAGGAAATTATCAATTCATATCACATAGGAGTATGTCGTAAGAGGTTACTGATGGTACATGAAATTATAATGTTCTTACTTGAATATTTATTACTCAGTAATATGAACCAATATCAAAAGAAAATTTAACGGTAACTGAAGAACTAATACCTTAAAATCAAGTTGAAAACAAGCAGCCAAAATGAGATAAATAGCTACCAAACAGAGCACCTTCTCTTGAACATAAACATCCAAGTTATCACATTATGCGTACTTTCATGAACTAATAACGATATAGATTTTCTATTCAATCATCCCTATTTGGGATGACCATGTAATTATAATTTTCCATCATATTTCCTCAATCGCCCTAACTCTACTTATTTCTGAGATTGGTCGTTACATACGCATACCATAATTGTATCGGTAAACTATATGAACAAAAAAAGGACAGGTACATTATCCTACTGTCACACCATCTCTATTGCTTGGGAATTGGTGTCATGTTCAGCCAAATAATCATCGAGACTGAAATCTGCACATTTCAAAACACAGCAAAGTTGCGAAAGAAAAATACAACCTTGAAAAGTTCTCTATGCATAACAAATGAAAATTGTGAGGCGAGGACGATGGCGTGGATGGGTTGTCAATGGACTACCTGGAAAAAATGAACGTGAGAAAATCAAAGGAACTTTACACGAAGGTGCTTGTGCAGCTAACCATACAGATACAGTCCTACATAACCTGGGCTTGACATAAGCGAAGGTTTGGCAAATAGTGATACTTTATTTATGAATATTTAAATCAATGATTTTGTTGTTGCTAAATGCACATAGTAATAGTACTTGACTTGAGAAATTTCCTGGATTGGGTATAATGTACAACGAATTGTATTGTTTCAAAAGTAGTACAACTACTACAGCTATGCAGTTGCATAATCTCTTCTCTGAAGTAATATGGTTCAACTCATTTCTAAACTCTACACTTAGCTCAAATAACCATTAAGAAAAGCAATTAACCACAAAGCAACACATATGTTCTAAGTTATTAGGAATATTTAACTTTTAGATGTCCACTTGCAAGTTCTAATGAAAGAAAGGCATGTCAGACATATGAACCTGCTAGTGCAGAATGCATTTGATACAACTTCTTTTCTTACTGTGCTTGCTCGATCCAGCAAGAAAAAGAAGCATACGCAATAGTAAAAGTAAAGGGAGATGTTATCCTTTTACAGAACAAGTGTTTTGATTCCTAAAAACACATTAGGAAACTTAAGAAAAAGGTCATATTTTGGTCAGATTCAGATCTGTATTTTGTAACAAGCTACAAGTAACAACAACTCGTTCAAGAAATCCATCAGGATAAGCGATAGAATTTTTGCTGCTCAAAAGTATGGTAACATCAATTCATCAAAATGGAGTACTACATTTAGTCTGCTCACCACCAAAACAACAAAACATATTTTGAGGAAAGTCAATGTTGCAAAATTAAACCTGTGTGGATAGCTTAACCGAGTGTTGCCCTCATGATTTTAGAGAAAGGCCCTCACATCTTGTAGCATTGGTGCTACAGCAGTAGCAAGAGATGCAGGTCCAAGGCGGTAATCTCCAGGAAGACAATGACCTGCAATTTTTTTTGGAAGAAATGGTGAGGTAATGAAGAGATCGAAAAGAAACAAAAAAAGGTCAGAGACCCAAAACACATTTCAAAACACAGCAAAGTTTCACAATTCAGAAATCAAAGATTTTTACGCTTTTGTTTTCCTTCACTTGAAGTAAAACCATCTCAGCTATCTCGCAACACATGCATCAAGAAAAGCTCCTTCCAGGCATCAATTAAGCTGAAGTACTGCATAAACCAATATTTCTACCCTGTAGGATTTTTGTCAAACACCTTAAAGGCATAAACAAAACAGAAATTACTGCACAAAGCAAGATGAGAACCTGTGGGGATTTGAGAGGGAGAGGGAGAGAGGGGTGTGCTCCAGACCTGTAGACGTATTATTGAGCTGAGAACGGCGGCGGCGCCATGTCGTGTTGAGGGCGACCTTGGCCAAATCAGCCGCGACTCAGCTTGGCCGTGCCTAGGCATCTCCCCTCTTGGCTGCGGCTCGAGCTCCTCTCCACTGCGGCGCCACAACATCCTTCTCATCAGGCTGCACGACCTTGGCCGGCAGGATAGCGAGGAGGAGGCTGCTGCAGCTCGAGATCCTCAGCACCCTCGCGCTGCCGGCGTCCGGACGCGTCTTCCCGGACCGCACCACCTACAGCCGTGTTGATGGCCACCTTGGCCGGGAGGATGGCGAGGCCGAGCATCGCTGCAGCCAGCTCTCTTCGGCGACCATCGCCCCTTGCCCGGGAGGATGGAGAGGGCGGCGGCGCGAGAAGGGCGACGGGAGGAGAGGGAGGGACGCTGGAGCGTGAGGTGGCACTAGGGTTTTCTGACCCGCGGGAGACGACCGGGAGGAGATCTGCTGCCTTTTCCCCTCCTTCCACGCCAATCATATGGTGCCACGTGGACCAACCGGTGGAGATCGAGACAACGCCCAGCCGATGAGCGCGATGTGTCTATCGTGGATGGCCTGAGGAGGCCCCTATGGGGGGCATCTATTATAGGTTAGATGCAGATAGAGTTAAAAAGTGAGGACTGATGCTACTCACGCTTCTTTCCCGTAGCGCCTTTGTTGTGCAGGGAAGTTTTCCCTAAGTGAATCACCAAGGTTTATCGAACTCGGGAGGAAGAGGTCAAAGATATCCTCTCAACAACCCTGCAATCACGATACAAGAAGTGTGCAACACACCTAATACACTTGGGATGTATAGGTACTAGTTCACGAAGAGATAGTAAAATACAAGTAGTATGGATGTATATGAGTGGTAATAGCAATCTGAATAAAATATGGCAGCAAGTAAACATGCAGTAGAACAGTAAATAAACGGTGTTTGCAGTATTGGAAACAAGGCCTAGGGATCATAATTTTACTAGTGGACACTCTCAACATTGATCGCATAATAAATAATAACTTCTCTCATTTGTGCTACATACACTCTTTTGTTGGATGACAAACATCATTCGTTGTGTAGGGCTACAAGAGCTCCCTCAAGCCGGAGTTAACAAGCGCCACAACATTCGGCATTCATATTTAAGTAACCTTAGAGCATAATAGATCTTTGCAAAATAAACCGAGTACTAACATAGCATACACACTGTCACCATTACACTATGAAAGGGGAATAGATCACATCAATACTATCATAGCGATAATCAACTCCATAACCTACAAGAGATTATGATCATAATCTACGACAAGAACCACACGATGCACACACTTGTCACCATTACACCATGCAGGAGGAATACTACTTTAATAACATCACATGAGTAGCACATAGACTAGTAGCGATACAAAGCCCATCATATAGATCTCAATCATGTAAGGCAGCTCATAAGATCATTGTATTAGAGAGAGAGATTAACCACATAGCTACCGTACAGCCCTTAGCCTCGAGAACTACTCCATCCTCATCATGGGAGCAGCGGCGTTGATGGAGATGGCGGTGGTGTCGATGGAGAAGCCTTCCGGGGCACTTCCCCGTCCGGCGACGTGCCGAAACAGAGACTCCTATCCCCGGATCTTGGCTTCGGATGGCGGCGGCTGGAAGGTTTCTCGTACGTGGCTTTTCCGTATCGAAGATTTAGGTCGGAGACTTTTATAGGCGAAGGCGGAGTCGGAGGGACTGGGGCCACCACACAATAGGGCGCGCCTGTGGCTCTAGTCGCGCCGCCCGGCGTGTGGCCCCGACTCCCCTCTCGGTGCCTCTCGGGTGTTCGAAGCTTCGTGGAATTCTAAGATGCGGGCGTTGATTTCGTCCAATTCGAGAATATTTCCTTACTAGGATTTTCGAAACCAAAAACAAACTGGCACTTCGGCATCTCGTCAATAGGTTAGTTCCGGAAAATGCATCAAAACGATATAAAGTGTGAACAAAACATGTAGGTATTGTCATAAAACAAGCATGGAACATCAGAAATTATAGATACGTTGGAGACGTATCAGAGACACAAGGGATGATTCCTGTAGTTCCTTCCTTTTGAGGGAAAGTATGTCTTCATTGGAGGAGTGTGATTGCCACGAATGCCTAACCAACACCACAAATGCCTCACCCTATTCTCCGGTGAGCAACGCCACGAAGGCCTAGCTCACTTGTCCACTAAGAGATTTCCTCGAGGCGGAAACCAGACCTTTACAAGGTTCTTGGGGCGCACATCCACACAACCGAATTGGAGGCTCCTAAGGTTGTTACAACACAATAAAAAGTTATCAATGAAGTAAACAACAATTAGAGTTTCCAAAGGAAACACTAGCAAAGAGGCCCTCAAGTGAATGAGTGGGAAAAACAAATTTCTTTGGTGAAAATGTAGATCGGGGTCTTCTCCTTTGATTCTCCAAAGATCAAGAGCTTTGGGTGGTTGAGAGTGATTGTAGTGGCTCAACTAGGAGAGGTGTTCCTGAGCAAATCAAGCAGCTTGAGCAAACCACCTTAATTTCTTCCATCAATCCAAATCAAGTTGCATGTGCAAGGTTGTACTTCATAATAACCAAGCATATACTAGGATGCACCTAAACAGACATGAGCCAACTCGGATTCAGTTTCACAATCTCTAGCTACACCCATGGTCCATGGACAAGTGTATCAATCAGTTTACCTGACGCACAAGATTTATTGATCAGTCCACACTACTATTAATTTGGGTATCTTCCGATTTCCAATACCTTTTATTCTTAATACAATGGCTATGGGGTCATTTTACGAAACAACAGATCAGATATGTTTTGTTGGTGTTCAAAATTGAGCGTACCAAATATTTGGTTGTAGTCAAATTTGTTTACCTTGTTTGAATGATTGCTAAATGCTTAGCGTGTATATGTAAATCTTGTTTAGTATGTTACACTATTGCAAAGAAAATCTTGACCAATAAGCCAATCAAGCATTTGATATTTTCCTCGGGTACAAAACTAGCTTCAATTTTGGTGTTGGTTATACTTTTGTAAATTACATTGCGTAGTGCTACCAAGCCATGCCAACTTACTTTATGAGCTGCTTTCGACTATTTAAGAATATATGCAAGAAGAACACAAATTGTATGAATTTTTGTGGTGAGATGGAGATGAGAAGAAAAGAAAGATACATTAGAAGAAGTGGCAGAGAATATTGCCATACCAAAAGAAGCTTGGGTATGATATTTAGAGATTTTCAACTAACTAATCAATTGTTATAGTGAACCGAGAGTGGTGGATGTGAAAGCAGACATACTTGCTTTGTGAGAGAGTTCTTTGGAGCAAGTATTTCCATGGTCTGATTTGATGCCAGCGAGGATGAATCAACTTCTCATGTTCTGAATGTTATATATTGCATGTAAGGAAAACATTGAAAAACGCCTAATTAAGCTGGTTGTTGATGGGTCCTCTGTTTGCGCATGGGAGGATTCACTGATACCATGGAATCAAAGCATGAGACCTTTGGTTAGGTTTCCAGCGGCTAATGTCACAATGGTACAAGAATTGAGTGATGAAGAGTTTGTGTTATGGGATAAAAAAAAGCTAGAAGAAATTTCATTAGCCTATTTGCCTTAGCCAAATGCAACATTCCTAGTGGAAGATTAATTTGTTGAAGACGCCTAGGCATGATCACACAAGAAGAGTGACAATTTGACCGTGCACACATCCTATAAATTGATTGCATCGCTCTGTCAAATAAATGAATGATGATGTAACTATAGAGCAAGGCCAACTGGTTTTGGAATAATATTTGGAAACTTTCTATTTCACTCCCAAGGTTCGAGCATTTTGGTGAACTAACCAACAAAATCGTTACACATACTAAAAAAATAAACGCATGGAAAAAAACCATTTTGTACAACATGTGGGGCTGAACATGAATATATGTCTTATGCGTTCTTCTAGTCCATTAGGGTACCAACTCTTCTTCCAAACTCATGTCGATAGGTTTGGTCGAATGGTTTCGAGTTATCAAGGAAGAAGCATGTTTCATTTTATGTGGGTGTTGGGTTTTGTGGACAGACATGAATGTCTTTTCCATGGAGAAAAAAGAAGATTGGTGATTGATTTTATTGGATGGACCATGGAAACAATGTGTGATCTTAGACTCAATGATAAGAAGAATCAAGTCAAATAGTTGTGAGTGAAAGCTAGATGGTAGATTCCTAGACCAGGGATCATCAAGATCAGGGGTACAACTAAAAAAATGAGTCGACATGGTCATGTAGCACCATGTGCACCTTGAGCATGTTAGGCCAGCTGAGTATAATCACTATCTCCGTAAGTATTTTCGAAGGTTGAAATATTGATTCAATGTAGTGCTTCAACGTAGCTCCGTCCCTGATCAAGATCAAAGTTGGTGTTAGCTCCGAAGACGAAGTAAAACATGGAGCAACCAGGCTAGTTGTCGAGGATTTGCACTGATTAGAGTTCAAACCTTGTGGTACGAAAATGCAGCTTACCCTCTAATCATAGAGGCACAAGCCGTCTTTGGAAACGGTGCCCAACTAGCTATTAAACGAGGCTGCCAATGGATAGAGACACAGACGGATGCCGAGGAGGCGACTATGCCGATGTATTAAAGCAACAATAGCTTAGGATTTGCCAGCATTTTCCCGGATATTAACAGGTGACAATGTTTTTACTAGGTTTAATCTTTCTTATGCATATCCTTTCCAAGTTGGCATCCCAGTTACGGGTGTGGATCCTCTGTAGTTCTGTTACTACTGTATGCATACAGTACTGTGAAAATCAGCCGTTAAATTCAATCCAAGGGGCCTCGCGCTGCACACGGAACTAGAAACAAAACTTCCCTATGTTTAAGGAGACACGGACCAAAGATCATCCTGGCGCCAAAAACCTTACGTGCACTCTATACTTGCGCAAAAAAAAAGAGTGTTAGAGCATCTCCAGCAGGCCGACGTAAAACGGACGCCTAAATTAATCGTTTGCGTCGGCTCGCGGACACCAAACGGGTCGTGGTAACCGTTTGTTTTCGGGGTATTCCCAACGGTGTAGACGTAATTTTTTCCTACTAACACCGTCAACCTCTGTAGTGGCGGTTTAAAGTCCCGTCGAGGCCTGCCTCTCGCGATTACCGGTTCCCGCGCGAGGGCGGTGGTTTCTGCGCGCGGCTAACAGTCCTGCGCGTGGTAAAATGAAGCTCGTGAATTCACAAAAATAAAAAATAAAACCCTGAAAAATCCATAAATTGTACATCACTAGCTTTTTGGAAACAAAAATTAATAAAAAAAATTTAGCAAAAACTCGCGAGGTCGTCTTCAACTCCTCGTTTAGTCCACCACAAATCTCGACTTTGCCCCCCAATCGCTCCCCGCGGCGGCCAGTTCAATTCCCTCCGCCGGCGGCGAGATGTCCTTCTTCTTCCGGGCGGCGTCGCGTCCCCGTCAGCCGCAGCAGGAGCTAGTGCGCTCCATCAAGGACTCCCTCCTCGCGCTCGACACCAAGACCGGCGCCAAGGTACTGCTCCCCTCCCTCGCGTCTCTACCTTCGATGACCATTTCCGTCCACTTCCTGGCCCGATCCGCGCATATCCAATATGGGAACGATGTTCAGACGGATCCTACTGTCTGCTCACGCGATCGGGCTGTTCATGACTGGGGGGGGGGGGGGGGGGGGGGGGGGTGCTTAGTGCTTCAGCCCTCCGTAGTTGACGAATATTTGTTGGTACTGAAAATGGTGCTTGATTTGGTCGGAGCTTCGCCTTAGCAGTTAGCAGTCTAAACCATCGTGCAAGTACCTAAGTTGGTAGGAAACGTAATTGCCATTGGTTTGTGTGGCTTTGCCATCCTGGGATGGAAGGATTAGTTTGTCGTTCAAAGCTTTAGAAAGCACTGCCTCTGCTGAGATTGTGTTCAGCAGTGGAGTGCTCGTTTCGCTCCAATTTTGGTGGTCACAGAGGCATCCATGTTGGGCTGAATCTAATTCAAGAACTAACTTATCCTCGAGTCTGGATGTGCTTGATAAGGGAATAGCTCACTGCACCACTTTGTGCTATATGTCTGTTAAAAGGGTTACGCCCTGTATCTGCAAATAAGGGGTTATGCCGGAATTGGCTTCGTTAGTAATTTGGCATCCGGTTTATAAGTGCAAAAATTGTGCACGTCGCATTGATTGTAATTATAAGCATGCATTTTGTGCCAATGTTCTTTTAGCAGTGTCCGTATACAGCTGGAGTGCGAACTAGAGGCACATTTGTAGCCTGTCATTACCATGGGAATGTTTGCCTGTTTGCTTGTTTGATTTACTGTTTCTTAAAGTGTTAAAATAATCAGCCAATCAACCTGTTAACTGGCCGATTAATCCCTACTCAAGGGGGTCACCAAGTAGCTGATTAACTGATTAATCGGCCGATTAATTGATATACTGGCTGATTAACTGGGCGATTCGCCCATTAACCCCCTACTCGCCTTCTGACCGATAAGTTACCAGTTAACGATGTCCCCAACATTGGTTTTTTTTACGTGACTATTGTGTGCTCTCGTATATAATGATTAACACACATATCACAATGGATGCAGATCACTGGTCGCACATATACTAACCTTTCTCTTACCAGGCTCTCGAAGATGTTGAGAAAAACATAATCACCTTGCGACAGACACTTTCTGGTGATGGAGAAGTTGAACCAAACCAGGAGCAGGTTTTACAGATAGCCCTTGAAATTTGCAAGGAGGATGTACTTTCTCTCTTTGTTCAGAATCTGCCTTCCTTGGGTTGGGAGGTATGTCATTCATCAATTGAATGTATTGTCATTTTTGCTAGGGTATTAGACATATTACTTTTAATTGCAGGGTAGAAAGGATCTTGTCCACTGCTGGTGCATTTTGTTGAGGCAGAAGGTTGATGAAAGCTTCTGCTGCGTTCAGTATATCGAAAATCATGTTGATCTTCTGGATTTCCTTGTTGTTTGGTAAGACCTATTGCTGATTTCTTGATACACTTTGAACAGGTTGATTGGTTTATTACGACCATTTGGAAGCTATCTATATATTGCTTGTAGTTGAATGCTTCATGATCCTTCTCTTTCCTTCTAGCCCCATCATTATCTTCCTGAATTGTTGTTGTGTTTGGCCATGAATTTCAGTAGCCCTTGGTTCCTTCAGTTGTTGAGTTGGTGCCTTTTCAATATATTTACTCACCTATATTTCCATTATTTTTTTTGCTTGATTAATTAACTATGTTGTGCCAGCTACAATAACCTGGAGGTTGCATTGAACTGTGGAAACATGTTACGAGAATGCATAAAATATCCTGCACTTGCCAAGTAAGGCTTCAAAGTCTCTGTTAAACTATTTATTTCTATTTCTCACTGTTATTAGGGGCTAACGCTGGCTTGAATTAACATATGTTGTCCAACATATATGCCTTGAAAAGAAATTGTGTTCCTATTTTCGACTGTTTCTCAATAGATTTAATGTAATCATATAGTAACATAATTCATTAATTTGACATATGGTGGCACTGAACCAAGGGAAAGAAAAGATTTGAAGAAGTTAGTTCCCCTTTCCTCAGTTGATTCCATACTAAATTAACACTGGTTAGATTGACAAGCATTATTTAGCTGTTCAATTTGAAACAGTCTTTCCTTCAGTTCAACCGTTGAACTGTAATAATATATCAGCAGTAGCTTTGCTCATCAGATGCGAGATGATTGCATAAACCAGTTACATAATTGATTAATTTTACATGCATTTTGATTTTGTAGTGCTCTTTCAGATATATATTGGCGTCAAGTAGCTTTGAGTTGTTTTTCCAGTATGTTGAGTTGCCAAACTTTGATATTGCTTCTGATGCTCTGAATACCTTCAAGGTAAATCCAACTTTGTTAATTTGGTACTACCTCTGTTCCAAAATATAATCCCTTTTAGAAAGCTTTCTTTCTAAAAAGGCTTATATCTTGGAACAGGTAGTATTTATGTTATACATTTATTGGAATTTATGCTATGTTCTTCACGATTGATATTTTTTTACAAGGATTTTGCAGGATTTGCTCACCAGACATGAAGATGCAGTCTCTGAGTTTCTCATTTCCCATTATGAACAGGTAGATGAGAACGATATCTTTTCTTTCTGAAATGAGTGAATTCCACCATGTTCATGTTAACAAAATTAGATGTTCTTCTATCGACTTATCCACATTTTGTATTTGTAAATATATACAGTTCTTTGAACTCTACAAAAGGCTTTTAACTTCAGATAATTATGTGACAAGAAGACAATCAGTGAAGGTCAGTCTATTTTAAGTCACTCCAGTAACATTTGTTGTTGAGCAGTGAAAAATTACCTAAAATGTGTTTTGCATGTCAGTTTCTTTCAGAGTTTCTATTGGAGGCGCCAAATGCTCAGATAATGAAGCGGTACATTTTGGAAGTTCGTTACTTAAATATTATGATTGGTCTACTGAAGGTATTAAAATGTTGATTATATATTTCCGGCTTCCACATTTAGAAATTATCATGCACTTACATCTTGCTTTTAGCAATGGTGGATAGTGGTACTAGCATGAGAAAGGAGAAACACAAGTTTCATATTACTAGCTAGCCAACCACCGAGATAATCAAAACTGTACCTGTGCAATTGTTCTTTGGTGGCTACTAGTGGTCGAGAGCTGAATGTTTTTTCTGTTTCTAATTATGATACATGGCTTCATTTTTCTGTCTAGCTGATAGAAAGGTGATATATTGTAACTGTCAGTTTTGTGCCCTCCAGCTAATTATGTGCTTTTCGAGGACCAGGCTTATTATCTCGAAAGTGTTCCAATATAGAAATTGTCCGAATAGACAAGCTCACAAGTCCCAAAGGAAACAGTATTTAAAAAAATTCTTCTAATGAGACAACTGAAAGATGAAAGCAGTGTAGTAGTTGTAGATTCCTTTTGAGTTTCATGGCTAATCAGCTTTCTTTGGCTCTATTCCTATCCTTTTCTTATTACCTATACTAAACTGGAGCTCTTGTAGGATTCAAGCAAAAATATCAGGATATGTGCCTTCCACATTTTTAAGGTATTACTGTATTTATTTTTCAACTTTTGTACTTGTTTGAAGTTGAGAGTTTTTGCAACTAGATATGGTTGGTCAGTTATAACTTTATGAGCACATTTATTTTACTGGCGGTTCATCTTCATTACATGGAATTAGGTGTTTGTTGCCAATCCAAACAAGCCTCGTGATATTATTCAAGTTTTGGTTGACAATCACAGAGAATTGTTGAAGTTACTCCATGATCTTCCTGCAAGCAAAGGTACTTCTGCATTCTCTACTTCCAGCTAACCCTACAGGATTATCAGATTTTGTGCACTGACTAATGCGAGTAATGGAAGAACCAAACATGACAGCTGTGACTTAGTGTTAAAGAGGATTCCTCGATAAATTGTTGAGAAATGTATGCAAGCTGTGACACTTCGAGTGCATTCCTCTTAATAGGTGACGACGAACAGTTTGATGAGGAGCGAGACTTAATTATCGAGGAAATCAAGAAGCTCGTGCGCTCATCAGTATAGTCCCTTCTGAAAATCAAAATCATCCTTTCAAAGCGTAGTGGTCAAGAAAGGGAATCCCTTCCTTCCATTCTTATTTCGAAACCTCCTGTGTAATATGATACCCTGTACAGACCTGTTCAACATTTATCACTATACTTATACATCAACAGTTCAGTCAAAAAGTGAGTTCTTTCACAAGAACATGAAGCATTTGCTGCGTGCATATATTGATCAAATGTATTTAGCGCACCATATTCGATATATTTCGTAATTTGTTTGTCGTTCTGTAGAAGTGAGTGCGCCGCTCCAGTGCGATAAACTGGGAAACGACCTGGAGAGAATGCCTGGCATTTTGAAGGTTTTGTTGTTTCATGTTTGTGAATACTACACAAGTTCATGTCAGCTGTATGAGACTCGGGAAGATTGGGCTAATGAAATATATCTCTGAAGAAGTGTGTCAAGGTGAGAATGAACAACTACTTGTTGCGTCTGACTTCTTTGTAATCCGGCAGTTGTTGCCTACGTATGATATACTTTCTTTTATACATTTTGACTTGACAAGAGGGGATGATAATTTACAGGAAGGAATCAATTGAATCCGACTAACATTCACACTGAGGTGGGAGGACTTGGATTTACTGAGATGAGCTATGCAGTGGCCTTGGCCGGCGTCGGTCGTCACAGCGGCCGGAAGATCACCGGCGCGCCGTGCTGCGGTTGGAGAATCATGAGCACCTGGGGCGCGTGCACGTATGAAGGCGACAGCCGAAATGTGAACCGCTGCAGCACGACGGCCAGGGCCATCTTGGCCTCCATCAGCGCCAGGTTCTGCCCGATGCAAACCCGCTCGCCGCCGCCGAACGGCATGAACGCCATCTGGTGCCGCCGCAGCGGCCTGTCGTTGCCGAACCGGGCCGGGTTGAACTCCGCGGCGTCGGCGCCCCAGTGCTCCTCGTCGTGGTGCACCGCCAGGATCGGTATGAGCAGCTCCGTCCCCGCCGGCACCACGCACCCTCCCAGCTCCACGTCTTTCTTCGCCGTCCGTATCATTGCCACCGCCGGCGGGTACAGCCTCAGCGTCTCGTTCACGATCATCCCAAGCTGCATCCAGATGTTGGCGTTAGCTTTTTTATGCAAATTGCACATCCAGATGTTGGCGTTAGCTTTTTTATGCAAACTTCATCTCGACTATCGATGTGATGTGAGGAGTGGGACGTACGGTTTTGAGCTTGGGGAGGTGATCTTTAGTGGGGAGGTCATGGCGGCCGACGACGGCATGGACCTCCTGGCGGGCGCGTTCCTGCCACTCCGGGTGCATGGACAGGGCGACGGTGGCCCAGGTGAGGAGGCTGGACAGCGTCTCTTTCCCAGCGAAGAAGAAGTTCTTGCTCTCCTCGATGATCTCCTCAGGCGTCATGGCCGGCGCCATGAAGCTCATGAAGTTCCTCATCCCGCCTTTGTCGTCGTCGTGATCGTCAGACTTGGTCTGCTGCAGGTTGGCGATGAACGCGGCGAGGCCCTTGCTGATCTCTCTGACCAGGTGCCACACGCGCATGTTCCTCCTCAGCGGCAGGAACCGGTACCCGGGGATGAACACCTTGCTGTGCGCGTCGGCGGCGAGCCCGGCGAGCTCGTCCTGGAGCTTGAAGACCACGCTGCCGTCCTCGTAGTTCCGGCGCCCGAACGTCGCGAATGTGATCACCTCCTGTGGCACGCGCTGGAACCACTCCGCCACGTCCACCTCCGCCTCGCCGCCGGCATTGCCGGACGCGGCCACCGCGAGGTCGTCGAGCATGCGGCGCACGGTGTCGGCGACGAAGGGGGCGAGCGGCTTGAGGTTCTCGGTGTGGAACGCCGGGGAGAGGACGCGGCGGTGGCGGGACCAGGCGTCTCCGTGGAGGTTGCTGAGGCCGTAGCCCTCGAACTGGCAGATGAGCGGGTGCGCCTCGTACCGGTCGAAGTGATCCGCGCGCGTCAGCAGCACCTCCCGGATCAGCTCCGGCGAGCTGATCGTCAGCCTCGCCTTGGTCCCGAACCAGATCAGATGCTTTGGGCCTGTCAAAGTGCAATTTACACACCTTCAGTACTTCAACTTAGGCAGTCCTTGATTTTGCAAAGAAATCTAGACAATCTAGTGTTACAAACAGTGCAATCGAATCCAGAATCTCATCGCCTATATGATCAAAAATCATATTGTGATGTGTTTCTAGAGGAAACATTCTGTCATTGGTAAGAAAATGTTAGCCGCTGGTCTAGTCAAAACATTTGGACGGTCGGGATAAACCTTTGGAGTACTATGTTCGATCACGTCCACACCTCTTTGTCATCATTATCAGCGACAAGATTCCTAACTTCCATTAACTGAATTAAACTAACCACACCACTGAAACACAACGAGATCGAGAGAACTATCATCGGTTGCCGTGCTGTGCCGCAGGATTTAAACAGAGATAAATAAACTAATGACATCAACAACCAGAAGCACATTAAGCTGGATCCTGAACTGGCAATGCGCTGCCGATCATGCCCATACGCGGCACCAGAGGTTGTTTACCGCTTAATCTACTCGCATTATCATTGACCTGTATACATCGACAGCCTGGTCGAAAGATCGACCGATCCATCGATCATGGCAGCATCATCAGGTTTGACTTGAGAGGCATCGCTTGCATGTTAATTTGTTGGCGCTTGCTTGTTCATTAGTAGTGTCATTAACTAGAATTTTAAAGTGACGAAGGAAGCAAGTAGCAGCGGTAGGACCTAAAAAGTGAAACGGAGGAGGAGCTCACCTAATCAGGCAGGGAAATAGTTTAAAGTCTCAGTTCTTGTTCCTACTCGCAAAAGCATGGAAGCATGTCCCCTCCTTTCCTCCGGCCGGGTTCACGCGCCACTGTTCTAATCTAAACTAATTCAATTCTATATACCCCTCCATTTAAATTAGTTGCAAATGCACGCGCTTTTGTTCCTTTTTTAACCAGTATATAATTTTTTAATCTCATGTACCGTAAACTTTATTGGAATAGGAATTAATGTTGAGATTAATTAACGGGTGGAAGAAGAAGAAGAAGAAGAAGAAGAAGAAGAAGAAGAAGAAGAAGAAGAAGAAGAAGAAGAAGAAGAAGAAGAGCTCCTGAAGTTTGCTTCAAGACGACGAAGAAGAAGAAAAATGAGAATGTTAATTACAAGCTAGCTGGTGCAATTGTATGATCACAGATATGGTAATTACCGTAGAGCTTCCTCCAATGGTGGTAGAAGGCGAGGACCCTGGGGAGGATGTCGTGGGAGTCCGGCGGCGCCATGGGCCGCGACGCGGCGTCTATCATGAGCCTCACCAGCTCGATCGAGCTGCCGACGAAGAAGCGGTATCCCGGACCGCGCACGCCCTGCCGCGCGAAGTGCCGCTCCAGCCGCCGGGGACAAAACCACAGCGCCTCCACCGCCGCGTGCGCGCACAGGCACGCAGCCCCCACCAGCACGGCGGCGGCCCAGCTCCACTGCCACGACCACGACCACGACGCCAACATGGCGGCCGGCATGCGGTGGATAATGAGTAGTAGTCTGCCTCGATCGGCGAGGCGACGGACGACGACGGCATGTACGCGGCGCCGTCTCGAGGTTTTTATACGCGCGCGGATGGAGTCGCTGGGCGGCGGCTGAAGAATTTTTGGGGCGACTGCACCATTGGCTGCCGGGTGCTGACTTGATTAACTTATTTGCGTATACTTTACTGATTGAAATCCAGGTGTGTACTATGGTTTTTGATCAGATGGAGGTTTAAAATGGTTTCAAGCTAACAGCGGCCGGTCAATGCTATTGCTACCTCACCTAGCTAGGTATATACTCTGATAATTTTCTATATCACGTGAAATTGACTAGACGGAGGCCTGGAATAAACCCGCCACATCACAAAAGAGTTTTCCACACTCGTCACCAACAATTCCGGAAACACTGCTAAGAATGAAGGAGAAACATTGGAAGTCACTAGTTCTAAGTCTGGCCGAGAATTAACTAAATTTTCAGCGAGGCTATGCCATTAAATCTTAGCTGCAACATATGGCTAGAATAAACCATGAAGCAATTTAATGGTTCACCTCATGGTTAGCGGAAATCCCGAAGCAATCCAACGATTCAGAGGTATATCTCAGCTGCAGCGCCATGTGCAACTGAAAATATCTTAATTATAACTCATACTTCAACACAAGTCTAGCGCGAATCACAACGTAATTGTAACATCCCAGAAATTTAAAACAAAATAAACCAAGTTCCCTAGTTCCAAATTTTGGAACCAACAAAAACTTTTATTAAATTAAGTTTGGTACATAGTAATCTTGCTTAATTCTTGTGCTATTGCCATGATTGCTTGTTATGAGTATTTGAAATAATCTTAAACCCTAAAGACTCACCCCTCTTCTCACCAGTCTAGTGAAAATAAAATAAAAGGAAATTAAATTAAATAAGAAAAAGGCATATGTGCCTATGGCTACAATTATAAATATTTACCCTAGACCTTTTCACTTTACTTAAAGGATTGGAAAAGCTTTATATACCTTATATAGTACTTCTTAAATCATTTCTAGGTTGAAACCAAAAAGAATAAAAGAAAACTAAAAATGCCATAGAGGCATATGAGAGTAAAATAGTAAATAAGGGAATTTAAGAAAATTAACCCTAGGACTTGTTGTGAATGGTTGGATCACCTCCATATATCATTTCAACAATTCACAACACCATTGTGAATCAAACCAAGTCAAATTAAAAATAAAATACCACATATGCATAGAAGCCTATGTGACACATAGCCAATTCATCCTCGAAAAAAAAACACATAGCCAATTCACTAAACTTTGACCTATGACTTCAAACCTTGACCAAATGGTGTGAAACCATCTCTAAACCTAATATAACACTAAATGGACCATAACCCATGTCCAAGTGAGGCAAGAACAACCCTAGTACAAGTTTATGAAAATTTGACACCTCATCTCTTATGTATTAAGGCCAATTTTGCAAATCTTTGAACAAGACCATTTGAATTGGTTTCAATGCTCTTAAAATGTTTCTAAACTCATAAGAACCACATTAGAGTCAACCAAAGTCAAATCAAATAAAGAGAAATCAAATAGGGAGAAAATTCCCAAATTTCCCTCACATACACATTATGCCAAAATACAAATCTTCACCCTAGGCCATAATTGCTTGCCCCTTGCTTGTAAAATACTTAGAGATGATAAACTAACACTTTTGCATCCTTGGATCAAGAATCAAACACAAGGAAATCTCAAATTCATCTTACATATGATAATGGTCATTTTGCCACTTTATAAAATGTTCCCTACTTTACCCCCTGTAATTCTCAAATCCTAAACTAAACTTGGTCAACTATGACCATGTCATCCAAGACCATGTCAAGGTCAACAACTTCCATGTTGACCATCCCTGCTGAAGTTGACCAGGTTGACCAGTAAAGAATTGCCAAGTGGAGACTTTGAATTAATGAGAAGATAACCTCAAATTTGAAATCTCACAAATCTTCACCAAATAGACCACCACCACCACCATTCTTTCTCTCTAATTATATAAGTGAGCTCCACCAAAAAGAATTGCAAAAATACAAATAAAATTTCATGCGGCCATTTCATCATACACCTTGTGTGCACAAATCTGGAATTATGAGACATGCTATTATCCAGAGGATTCTTGCCTAAACCCCTTTCTCCCTTTGATCATTGTTGCTCTAGTACCTCCTCTGCATCAAACAAAGCCACTTGGCACTGATTAAAGTAGGGGCATGATGAAGAACACACCCATGCCGGCCATGCTAGACACCACCATGCCACCCTACCTCTCCACTCATCTCTGGCCACATCCACCTTGTCCTGGAGCATCACCGAACCTCCCTGAGCATGCCTGTACCCTCCCTGGATCAAAACGAGCACGACACTGGCCGAGCCAGCGCGCCCATGCGCCCAACGTGCCTGCACGCGCGCGCCGCTGGCATCCCACGCCAACCCCGCGCCCGTCCTCTCTCCCCTCCCTGCACGCGCACCACCACACCCGAACCCGCTAGACAACCACTTAGGCTCGCAAGCTCCGTCGACATCGCCATGATCACCAACCTGCCGCCACGGTACTGCCGCGCACTCGAGCATCGCCGCATCTCTCGTCCTCCCCGGCCGCGCCATCAAGCTCGGTAGCTTCACCTAGCCGTCGCCACGCCATGCGCCCTAGCGCCCCTTCGCGCACAGAGCGCGCCATGGCCGCCTCGCAGCAACCACGGCACCCTCGACCCTAAAAGGAGACCGCTCCTGGACGATCACAGCACACCATCTGCTTCCCCTCTCCTCTCTGAGCATCCTCGACCTCTCTCCTCCCAACATTGTCCACTCCATCGCCGGAATTTGGCCGGAGCCCGCCGCTGCCATAGCTCGACGAAGACGACTCCGCGCCTCCCCCGACCAACCACGGCCACCACTCGACTCCCCATCCTCTGCCGAACCGTTTGCCCCCGTCGCCAGCCTGGGAGAGCCCGCATCGCCGTCCGGACCCTCCCGCAGCCTAGGGTTCCGTCGACTCGGAGGAGGTAAGCCGCCCGATTTCGTGAACGCACCAGATTATGCCACGTCGCCCCGCCTGCTGCCCGCGAGTTTAAACCCAGCCGCGCCGTTACCGGGCCTGTTTCCTTCATTCAAATCATTTGGGCCCAAATTCTTTTCCCGCGCGGCCCACAAATTCAAACGTCGTTTAATTAATTTAGCTGAATTCAAACACTGATGTCTACTTCAAATTTAAATAGTTTAAATTCTACTAAACCAAATTTAGCAAATTTTATATATTTGGAAAGCTCATGAAATGGTCTAAATAATGGCACTGGCCTCATGTCCAAATTCGAAATTAAATTTAAATGATAAAAATAACAAGGCAGGGACTTTTCTGACTTCAAATAAATATTAGAAATTATCTAGAAATGATTTTAAGTTGATTCCAACTCTAATAAATCACATTTGACATAATATAATTGTTTATGCAAAAATATAGCATGGTTGTTTTGCATGATCATGGATAAAAATTAAATAAGGGCTATGGAGACATTTCTAGTTCATTTAATACATACACATAGAATTCTTTAAATAGTATGAGGGCTTCTCTCTCATTTAAATTGTGATCTTAAGTAATTCAAATAGAGGTACTGACCTTGATCAAATAAGTCTCATGCTTGGTTAATTAGAGAGGTTAATCATTTAGATGATAGTTTAACTTATATGAGGTATAGCCTCTCACATAAACCATTAGTCCAAATAGTTCAATAAGAATTAATAACACATAATTAATGACCCATGGGTTTATATTTGAAAATACTTAATCCTTCTCATAAGTAGTATTTAAATATTTCAAACCTATTTATTAAATCATATAATAGACTTTGGTCTCATTTAAATCTTACCTCCACCATATTAATATGAAGTAGATCCCATGGTCAATTTAAAACTCACATTAAATTAATTAATAATATTAAACCATTGCAGGGTGTTATTAAAATAATATGAGGTGCCCACCTCATTTAAATTATCTTTCTCAAATAATAGGAAGTAATGTATTAGCTTTTAATTTCCTAGGCTCATGCTTGCTCATTCATAAATCTTAAATCTAAATAATATTTAATTAATTAAATCACATGAGATGATGAATCTCATTTACTCACTTTCTCAAATACTAAGTGTGAAGTGTTGACCTTGGTCAACAAGGGATCATCTCTGGTTATTTTGAGAATATTAAATCACCTCAATAATAGTCCTTTAAATTAGTTACAACTATGGGTTAAATCATATGAGAGATACTCCTCTCATTTAAATCTTGTTCTCAAGTAATCCAATATGAGGTAGTGACCCTAGTCTAAGTAACCTCATATTGAATTATTGGGTGACATTAAATCATTACCATGTTAGTATTAAATTACATGAGGGATGGAACCTCATTTAAATCATTTTCCCAAATGATAAGTATGAAGAGGTTGACTTTAGTCAACCTAGGTCATATATTATTCATAAGAGAAATTAAATCTTAAGAAGATTCAATGAGAGGAAATTATTTTCCTATTATTAAATAAGGAAACCCTAGCATAATCTTGTAATAAATATTAAGTAGTGATGCTAGATCATTGTGTGAGCCACTAAGGCTAATTAAGAGTACTTAAGTATTGTTTGGTGATTGTATCCTCGTATTCGTTTATAGACGCTAGTACCGGAGACTATCAAGAGGAGGAGGTATTCTACCAAGAGGAAGAAGAAGACTACTTTGATCACTTCACCAATCAAGGCAAGATAATACTCTTGCAAGCTATTTGGTTTGCAAGCCAATAAACCTGTTAACCATCATGGTGTGAAGCTCTACCAGAGCAAGGCATCATTACATTTTATTTTATGAACCTATCCCAAGTTTTTACTTTACAAGTTTTATTGTTTTTGATTTACTAAAGTTTACTTTTTGATTCATGATTCAATTGGTCTCGAGTAGAGCAAGAGCATCAAATTTAGTCTAGAGCAATGAAAACTAGATAGCACCCCTCATGACTAGATGCTAGTGCTAATCAATCAAAAATAGGACTACTCTAGATGGGAACATGTGACTTTGAAATGAGTTGAAACCTTGGAATGATGGTTCATTCCATTGAAGGACTTTGAAGGTGAATATGACCAAGAGAAGATGGTGATTTTTGATATAAAACTGATGGTTGGGTTTGGATGCGATACCATTCCAATTTTGAAAGTACCCCCACAATACCCAAAATGGGTACGGCTTAACTAGAAACTTATGTGCTTTAGTATGGGTTCCCTCTAAACAAGCGTCATCGGGGTTATGCCAAGGGCTGCCTCCAAAGCAATATGAGATATTGCGAAATGACGTGAACGAGGAGAATGGTCCGGCCAAGCCTGTCCGGGTTAACGGGTTGGTTCTCACCGGGAGGCCTCATGGGGAGAGTGCCTGTAGAGTATATAAGTGAAAGGTTATGGTTGGTAGTCGCATACGGAGTATGATAAATCAGGGCCAGTTAACCCTGACGGATTATTGCAAATATTGTGGCACAAGTGTACGACCTGCAGAGTGTAGAACTATTCGAATAGCCGTGTCCATGGTTACGACGATTGGAAAGGCCATACTTCCGTCATCGACCATTTTCAAAAATGTGACATGTGAAAGGGACTGGATTGTGACCGTAAATGGTGACTTTGACTGAAACCACAACAGAGTTGTGGGAATGACACTAATGTTCCCACTTGAGTTAGTCTAAGGGATTCAAGCATCTTTACTAAATAATTATGAAATAAACTTGGCTTTATGCAAATAAACCTAGAGCTTATTATCCCCTTACCACAATTGATAGTGCTTACACTAGTATTAGTTTGCGAGTACTTTAAAAGTACTCATGGCTTTGTCCCTGGCTATTCAAATGGCCAGACTATGAAGGTGAACAGTTGTACGAGGAAGATGGATGCAGAACGTCTACGACAACTAAGGACGCTCCGACGTCAACAGCTGTTCTGGAACAAATGGACCGCTTACTTTGCTTCCGCTATGTTTTGTAATAGGATCTTTAGATCCATCATGTTGTATTAAGACTGGATCATGTGATCCTTTGTTGTAAGACGATTACGTGTTGTAATAAATGATGTGTTGTGATATCAAGCTATTATGTCTCGCAAAAACAATATTCCTGGGATTGCGATGAATGGCATAATAGGCATCTGGACTTAAAAATCCGGGTGTTGACAAGTTGGTATCAAAGCCATTGTTTGACCTTAGGAGACCCTAGTTAGAATGGACGTTCGAAAATTTTAGTTTCTAAAAAACAATTGAAGTGAGTATTTGTGAAAAACTTATTCATTTTCTTCTCTACCAGCTCTTCTTAAAAATAATAAGCCATGCACCTCCTTATAAATCCATTTAAAAGTTTGCCACATTGGTATACATCTCTAACCTACTCATCCATTTCACTTTCGGATGGAGCCCTACGTCCAGACGGAGACCTACGATCGGAAAACGGAGGAAGTCCGTGTTTTGAGCGACTTGTACCTAGTGTCCGAGAAGCTCGAACGCCCACCTCCCCGTCCACGGAGTCCGAATCCACAACACCCGGTGGGGAACAGCAGTGGATGATCACCGCGACTTGAAGGGAAGCTCGGAACCTCCCATCTCGGAGAGGATCCTTTTCTCCTTCAAGGCATACAGCTGGGTGGACGGTCTTGCTCACGCCCTTCGGGAGGACTTGCTCGGGTGTGTGGACAACATCGCCACACTCCGGGAAGCCGCTTCGCTCACTTCGCGAGGCACGACACCATGGGAGAGCCCATGGCACTCTCTTCGCACCCGGTGCTCTGGATCCATGTGCGCATTTGGACTTTATGCTTCATGAGACCCGAAGGACCTGGAGCTGACACGTATCCACTCCCACCGTGCCCAGATGGCTTTGGCTCATCATGCCGACGCCATCAGACTACTCGCCAAGGACCGCCTCCGCCTGCAGCGCGCCAAGAATGTCGCTACTATCACCCGTCTTCGCGAGAAGATTCGCACCTTAGAGGTGACTGTCCGGACACAGCAGGACCAGATTCAGGAGATGGAGGAGGATGGAGAAGACATCAAAGGAGGCGATGACTCTCGAGTGACGACAACGACTTTGAGGATGACGAGTTCACCGAGGAGGACTACGAGTTTCGGAGGTGCAGAGGATGGGATCATTCCCATCGATGTGGATGAAAACAATGAGGAATAGTTGCACTAGCTTCACTTACGTAGGTGTGAGTTGTACCCCGCACCATGTATCGTAGATTGTGGAAGAAGGGTTCTTAAAACCCTTAGTGCTTTAGCTTGTAATGTGTGATGTTTGTTGTAAATAAATAAAATATGTGTTATGTTCATCCTGAAAATATCTTAAGTTTAATTTTAAACTTAACTCAAAATAAGCCATAGAAAATTTCCCTCTTACCTCATGATATATCTACATAATCAGATGGCCCCATCAAACCGCAACGCCACCCAGGATGCCATGATGCAATTACTGCAGACAATGATGGCAGACTGGAAGCCGAAAGAGCGGAACGCCAAGCAAACCTTGCTGCACCGCAACAGATAGCTCGAACAATCAAGGCCATGGAAACCACGATCACCCTGGGTCAAAGCGAAGAATTTCAGAACACCAACCCTCCAATGTTCAGCAAAACCGAAGAGCCCCTCGATGTCGATGACTGATCCGAATAGAGAACAACCTGAAGTTGCGGGAGTTGAAGCCGCAAAGTACCGTTTGCCACCCACTACCTGTCAGGACTTGCAAGAGCCTGGTGGACTAGTGCCCGTGCAATGAATGGGGAGATGATGACATGGGAAGATTTCAAGCTCAGCAAGTACCATGTGCCCCAAGGTTTAATCAAGAAAATGAGAGACGAGTTCCGTGAACTCAAACAAGGAAGAATGTCCGTGGTGGAATACGCGACAGTTTCTCACTCAAGGTACGCCCCCACGAGACCGACCAATGAGAAGAGGAAGGAAAGATTTTTGAACGGATGCATGACGAGATGCAAACGGTGTTAGTGAATATTCGTTCGCTGACGAAGCCCTCGTAGACTCAGCCATAAGATGGAAGGAAAGCTGCATCAGCCAATGAGAACTGCAAGCCGAATGATGAACCAGTGGACCCCACCATACCCAAGCACGCAATAACTCTCGGAGGATTCACCCCGAAACAAAGCCACCCGCAGACTTATCGCCCCAATAACAAGAATAACCACGGAGGACCCCGAAGCCCGGAGGCAACAGAATAACAACCGCAACCCAACAGCCACCTCAACAATGGGAACAACACCAACACCAACACGGCCCGAGAACTGAAGTAATGCCATCCCCGTCGCCCAAGGACAAATCAACGGTAAACTGCTATGAAGTTGTGGGCCACTTTTCCAAAGAATGCCCCAAGAAGCTTGCCAAAATCGCCGCCAACACCACCGCACTGCCAGAATGTGCTTCGCAAGTAGAAGGAACGAACAACAATAACACCATTTCTACCACATGGCCACTCTCAGAAACACCCTGCACCCGACAAGTATGCCTTCCTGTTAATCAAAATGCTCAATCTCTTAGGAACCTAACTCCTCTTAAAATCTCGGACGAGATTTGTTTAAGGGGGAAGGGTTTGTAACATCCCAGAAATTTAAAACAAAATAAACCAAGTTCCCTAGTTCCAAATTTTGGAACCAACAAAAACTTTTATTAAATTAAGTTTGGTACATAGTAATCTTGCTTAATTCTTGTGCTATTGCCATGATTGCTTGTTATGAGTATTTGAAATAATCTTAAACCCTAAAGACTCACCCCTCTTCTCACCAGTCTAGTGAAAATAAAATAAAAGGAAATTAAATAAGAAAAAGGCATATGTGCCTATGGCTACAATTATAAATATTTACCCTAGACCTTTTCACTTTACTTAAAGGATTGGAAAAGCTTTATAAACCTTATATAGTACTTCTTAAATCATTTCTAGGTTGAAACCAAAAAGAATAAAAAGAAAACTAAAAATGCCATAGAGGCATATGAGAGTAAAATAGTAAATAAGGGAATTTAAGAAAATTAACCCTAGGACTTGTTGTGAATGGTTGGATCACCTCCATATATCATTTCAACAATTCACAACACCATTGTGAATCAAACCAAGTCAAATTAAAAATAAAATACCACATATGCATAGAAGCCTATGTGACACATAGCCAATTCACTAAACTTTGACCTATGACTTCAAACCTTGACCAAATGGTGTGAAACCATCTCTAAACCTAATATAACACTAAATGGACCCTAACCCATGTCCAAGTGAGGCAAGAACAACCCTAGTACAAGTTTATGAAAATTTGACACCTCATCTCTTATGTATTAAGGCCAATTTTGCAAATCTTTGAACAAGACCATTTGAATTGGTTTTAATGCTCTTAAAATGTTTCTAAACTCATAAGAACCACATTAGAGTCAACCAAAGTCAAATCAAATAAAGAGAAATCAAATAGGGAGAAAATTCCCAAATTTCCCTCACATACACATTATGCCAAAATACAAATCTTCACCCTAGGCCATAATTGCTTGCCCCTTGCTTGTAAAATACTTAGAGATGATAAACTAACACTTTTGCATCCTTGGATCAAGAATCAAACACAAGGAAATCTCAAATTCATCTTACATATGATAATGGTCATTTTGCCACTTTATAAAATGTTCCCTACTTTACCCCCCTGTAATTCTCAAATCCTAAACTAAACTTGGTCAACTATGACCATGTCATCCAAGACCATGTCAAGGTCAACAACTTCCATGTTGACCATCCCTGCTGAAGTTGACCAGGTTGACCAGTAAAGAATTGCCAAGTGGAGACTTTGAATTAATGAGAAGATAACCTCAAATTTGAAATCTCACAAATCTTCACCAAATTGACCACCACCACCACCATTCTTTCTCTCTAATTATATAAGTGAGCTCCACCAAAAGAATTGCAAAAATCCAAATAAAATTTCATGCGGCCATTTCATCATACACCTTGTGTGCACAAATCTGGAATTATGAGACATGCTATTATCCAGAGGATTCTTGCCTAAACCCCTTTCTCCCTTTGATCATTGTTGCTCTAGTACCTCCTGCATCAAACAAAGCCACTTGGCACTGATTAAAGTAGGGGCATGATGAAGAACACACCCATGCCGGCCATGCTAGACCACCATGCCACCCTACCTCTCCACTCATCTCTGGCCACATCCACCTTGTCCTGGAGCATCACCGAACCTCCCCGAGCATGCTGTACCTCCCGGATCAAAACGAGCACGACAGCCGAGCCAGCGCGCCCATGCACGCCCGAACGTGCTGCACGCGGTGAGCGCGCTCGGCATGTCACGGACGCCACGCACGCGCCGCCCTCGACGCCCGTCCTTCTCCCTCTCCCGTGCACGCGCACCTTACACCACACCGAACCCTGCTAGACAACCACTTAGGCTCGCTCCCGTCGACATCGCCATGATCACCACCCGCCGCCACGCATCGCGCACTCGAGCATCGCCGCACCTCTCGTCCTCCCCTCGCCGCGCCATCAAGCTCGCAGCTTCACCCAGCCGTCGCCACGCCATGCGCCCCTAGCCGCCCTTCGCGCACCGGACGCCGCGCCATGGCCGCCTTCGCAGCAACCACGCACCCTCGACCCCCTATAAAAGGAGACCGCTCCGGACGATCACAAGCACACCCATCGCCCCCTCCTCTCCGAGCATCCTCGACCTCTCTCCTCCCAACATTGTCCACTCCATCGCCATTTGGCCGGAGCCCGCCGCTGCCATAGCTCGACGAAGACGACGACTCGCGCCTCCCCGACCAACCACGCCACCACTCGACTCCCCATCCTCTCCGAACCGTTTGCCCCCATCGCCGCCTGGGAGAGCCCCTGCATCGTCGGACCCTCCGCAGCCTAGGGTTCCGTCGACTCGCCGAGGAGGTAAGCCGCCCGATTTCGTGAACACCAGATTATGCCACGTCGCCGCCTGCTGCCCGCGAATTTAAACCCAGCCGCGCCGTTTGGGCCTGTTTCCTTCATTCAAATCATTTGGGCCCAAATTCTTTTCCCGCGCGGCCCACAAATTCAAACGTCGTTTAATTAATTTAGCTGAATTCAAACACTGATGTCTACTTCAAATTTAAATAGTTTAAATTCTACTAAACCAAATTTAGCAAATTTTATATATTTGGAAAGCTCATGAAATGGTCTAAATAATGGCACTGGCCTCATGTCCAAATTCGAAATTAAATTTAAATGATAAAAATAACAAGGCGGGGACTTTTCTGACTTCAAATAAATATTAGAAAATATATAGAAATGATTTTAAGTTGATTCCAACTCTAATAAATCACATTTGACATAATATAATTGTTTATGCAAAAATATAGCATGGTTGTTTTGCATGATCATGGATAAAAATTAAATAAGGGCTATGGAGACATTTCTAGTTCATTTAATACATACACATAGAATTCTTTAAATAGTATGAGGGCTTCTCTCTCATTTAAATTGTGATCTTAAGTAATTCAAATAGAGGTACTGACCTTGATCAAATAAGTCTCATGCTTGGTTAATTAGAGAGGTTAATCATTTAGATGATAGTTTAACTTATATGAGGTATAGCCTCTCACATAAACCATTAGTCCAAATAGTTCAATAAGAATTAATAACACATAATTAATGACCCATGGGTTTATATTTGAAAATACTTAATCCTTCTCATAAGTAGTATTTAAATATTTCAAACCTATTTATTAAATCATATAATAGACTTTGGTCTCATTTAAATCTTACCTCCACCATATTAATATGAAGTAGATCCCATGGTCAATTTAAAACTCACATTAAATTAATTAATAATATTAAACCATTGTAGGGTGTTATTAAAATAATATGAGGTGCCCACCTCATTTAAATTATCTTTCTCAAATAATAGGAAGTAATGTATTAGCTTTTAATTTCCTAGGCTCATGCTTGCTCATTCATAAATCTTAAATCTAAATAATATTTAATTAATTAAATCACATGAGATGATGAATCTCATTTACTCACTTTCTCAAATACTAAGTGTGAAGTGTTGACCTTGGTCAACAAGGGATCATCTCTGGTTATTTTGAGAATATTAAATCACCTCAATAATAGTCCTTTAAATTAGTTACAACTATGGGTTAAATCATATGAGAGATACTCCTCTCATTTAAATCTTGTTCTCAAGTAATCCAATATGAGGTAGTGACCCTAGTCTAAGTAACCTCATATTGAATTATTGGGTGACATTAAATCATTACCATGTTAGTATTAAATTACATGAGGGATGGAACCTCATTTAAATCATTTTCCCAAATGATAAGTATGAAGAGGTTGACTTTAGTCAACCTAGGTCATATATTATTCATAAGAGAAATTAAATCTTAAGAAGATTCAATGAGAGGAAATTATTTTCCTATTATTAAATAAGGAAACCCTAGCATAATCTTGTAATAAATATTAAGTAGTGATGCTAGATCATTGTGTGAGCCACTAAGGCTAATTAAGAGTACTTAAGTATTGTTTGGTGATTGTATCCTCGTATTCGTTTATAGACGCTAGTACCGGAGACTATCAAGAGGAGGAGGTATTCTACCAAGAGGAAGAAGAAGACTACTTTGATCACTTCACCAATCAAGGCAAGATAATACTCTTGCAAGCTATTTGGTTTGCAAGCCAATAAACCTGTTAACCATCATGGTGTGAAGCTCTACCAGAGCAAGGCATCATTAAATTTTATTTTATGAACCTATCCCAAGTTTTTACTTTACAAGTTTTATTGTTTTTGATTTACTAAAGTTTACTTTTTGATTCATGATTCAATTGGTCTCGAGTAGAGCAAGAGCATCAAATTTAGTCTAGAGCAATGAAAACTAGATAGCACCCCTCATGACTAGATGCTAGTGCTAATCAATCAAAAATAGGACTACTCTAGATGGGAACATGTGACTTTGAAATGAGTTGAAACCTTGGAATGATGGTTCATTCCATTGAAGGACTTTGAAGGTGAATATGACCAAGAGAAGATGGTGATTTTTGATATAAACTGATGGTTGGGTTTGGATGCGATACCATTCCAATTTTGAAAGTACCCCCACAATACCCAAATGAAGGCTTAACTAGAAACTTATGTGCTTTAGTATGGGTTCCCTCTAAACAAGCGTCATCGGGGTTATGCCAAGGGCTGCCTCCAAAGCAATATGAGATATTGCGAAATGACGTGAACGAGGAGAATGGTCCGGCCCAAGCCCTGTGCAGTTCCCGGGTTAACAGGTTGGCTCCACGGGAGGCCAAGCTCATGGGGAGAGGTGCCTGTACTAGAGTATATAAGTGAAAGGTTATGGTTGGTAGTCCGCATACGGAGTATGATAAATCAGGGCCAGCTAACCCTGACGGATTATTGCAAATATTGTGGCACAAGTGTACGACCTCTGCAGAGTGTAGAACTATTCGAATAGCCGTGTCCACGGTTACGACGATGGAAAGGCCATACTGTTCCGTCATCGACCATTTTCAAAAATGTGACATGTGAGTGATTGATTGTGACGGTAAATGGTGACTTTGAAAACCACAATGAGTTGTGGGAATGACACTAATGTTCCCACTTGAGTTAGTCTAAGGGATTCAAGCATCTTTACTAAATAATTATGAAATAAACTTGGCTTTATGCAAATAAACCTAGAGCTTATTATCCCCTTACCACAATTGATAGTGCTTACACTAGTATTAGTTTAGTACTTTAAAAGTACTCATGGCTTTGTCCCTGGCTATTCAAATGGCAGACTATGAAGGTGAACAGTTGTACGAGGAAGATGGACATAACGTCTACGACAACTAGGACCGCTCCTGACGTCAACAGTTGCCTGTGGAACAAATGGACCGCGGCCATTACTTCGCTTCCGCTATGTGTTTTGTAATAGGATCTTTAGATCCATCATGTTGTATTAAGACTGGATCATGTGATCCTTTGTTGTAAGACGATTACGTGTTGTAATAAATGATGTGTTGTGATATCAAGCTATTATGTCTCGCAAAAACAATATTCCTGGGATTGCGATGAATGGCATAATAGGCATCTGGACTTAAAAATCCGGGTGTTGACAGTAATCCTAAGGCGCGATTTATGGTTCCACTCTAGCCGCTGTCGTCATCTGCTCCGTCTCTGCCATCTCTAACCTCAGACCCACGCTCGGAGTTGTAGTAAGCTCCATTAGTTAGAGTGTGGCCAACCGGTAACGAGGTTGTGGTGGCTATGGCGATGTTGTGTAGGACAATAATAAGGTATACATGTCTCAGCCACCTAAGAGCGGGGATTAGTCTGGTGGCTGCTCTCATGGAGTGGTGGATCTTGTTCAGTCTACACATGTTACTGGTTTGGTGTCCGAAGATTCAGATCAATTGAAGGGTATGATGATGACTCTCTAGGGCGCTGGTGCTTGGGAGCACGTGCATGAAGACTTTCCCGCTATCATCAACTACGCTTGGCTTACTCGTAGGAGAGCAATGATACCGCGTCGCTCTAACGGCAATAGTGGTCGTTAGGTGGTCCAAAGATCTCGATGTAATTTTTAGCATGTTTGAGGTGTCTTCTACTTCCGGTCAATTTCCCACAAAAAAAAGAATCACAACGTAATCCAACGAGTTAGAAGTCAACTGAAAATTTAGCTAATCCAAAATAGAAAAACATTCCATAAGAGAGACATGTTTCGATTCATAGCCGCCAATGCTTCCTTGTCAAGTCATCGAATAGATTTCCACCGGTACCATATGTAAGACCGAGGATCGAAATAAATCTGCAACATTAGACTGGTTTCACACGTTCAGCATCACTTCCGAAAGCACAGCCATGAAAGGAAAGAAGAAAAAAAACCCATTCACATAAGAGACGTTCTGAACCTACAAAGGTGAGGGCTACCTCGTCTACTGAAAAAAAGAATTCTTCTGGTACTAGTAGTGCCAAGTGGAATAGACAAGGACCTTGAATAAAATACATGGCATCACATCACAAAATCACGTCACATCACAAAAGTTTCCACAGTCGTCAAAATCGATTCTGGAAACACGATCGAGAACAAGGAAAAAACGGTTGTACAATAGAGATGCTTTGGAATTAACAGCGGTCAACTGCAACCTGGTCAAGTACTCTAGGGATTTCTACTGGTAGTATCGCATGAAATTGGCAAAAGCATGGAATAAGTCCTCCATTCCGCGGTCAATAACGAAGGGAGAAACATAGAGATGGTTCGGCTAATAGAACGTGTAAATCCTAGACACCGGGAATGGAGAAAATGTTAAATTTTGGCACGCACCGTGCCTTCATGGCTGTAAACCTAAGGACATGGCGTCGTCCATCTCTGCAATCTCCAAGCATAAAAATGTATCCATCGAAAGAATGACAACTTTTGGATCACTAACATCGATACAAGGCAAATGCTCACGGCGCATCACCTTCACGACTTCATTTGTCTTTAGTCGGAGGTGTGTGAGATGCACCTACAGAAGGAAACATGACTCGTTATGTGGAATCTTGCCGCCTCCGAATGGTACAACAATTTGCCGGAGCCATCTCCAAGGATTTGGAGATAGACATTTTGATAAAATGGAGCCCTACCTGGTGCATTTTTTTTCACAGGGCTAATCATCCGAGGTTGGACGACAGATCGGTTAAAACGGGAGATTGGTCAACCTGTGAACATTGAAATTGTGCAAGATATATAGACCGTGTGAGACAGTTTTTGGATCAATAGCGGTCAATGCTACACTTTGTCAAGTGATCCGGTAGATTTCCACTGGTAGCATGCGAAATTAATCGGGGATGAAAGTAAATAAATGACATCACAAAGATTTCACATGTCAGCATATCGCTTCCTGAAAAAGACCTAGAAAGGAAAGAATGGAAAACAAGCATTCACCATAAGAGACGTTTTGAGCCTATACAACGGCGATAGCTTCCCTGCCTACGACATTTTTCTTCTAGTAGTTCCAAGTGAAGTGGACCAAGGACCTTTGAATAAACCCATCACATCATAAAAGTTCCCATAGTTGTCACCGTTGATTCCGAGGAAACGACCAAGAACGAAGATAAAATTCTATAGAAGAGACGGTTCGGAATTCACAACCGTCAATACTACCTTGTAAATTATTCGTATGCTTTCCAAAAGTTTTTTTTTCTTTAAATGGAGGCAAAAGATATGCTTCATTCATTAATTAAGCAGAAGAGAAAGTCCGGTTAATTGACGAAAAACTTAACAAAAACCGTTACAACACCAAATGCTTACTATTCCCAAAGCACGAAACTCCCCACAAGGCCACAACCACCACAACACACGAACTAGCGCGCCCAACGCGCTGCAACCGGAAACTCAGGCATACTGATCAACTCCTTGAAAAGAAACTCCACTAGAAACACAACAAGTAACTCAGACCCAGTTGGCAATCCCAGAAGAAGATATTCATCAAGCAGTCGCATACGCTTTCCTTAAGGCATCACTCTTCTTGAATTTGTTATTCAATGATCCAAAACCAACCTTCTTAATGACCTCAGCACCGAAACCTCCACGACTGACGGAATCAAGCAGCTTGCCAGCTTGCTAGGCTCAACTGATAATGGTGTGGACTGCAAAGTCACGGACGAGGTACCAATCGAGCCCACCTTCAACGGAGCTGGCTTCCCACATAGCTCAAGCATCTCGGGTATGATCTGCATCACCGGAACTGTGATCCCAACAGTGACCTTGCTTTCAGGCCAACACAACATGTTGCAACGACGAGCAAGGACTAACATGAGGAGAGAAGCAGTCATAGAGGCCTGCTTCTTGATCATCCACAGAGCCGACATGGAGCTCAGGTGGAGGAGTGACATCATGCGCAACTAGGGGCCTGCCAAAAGTAGCCTCCGCCCTCATCAGAAAACTCTCAACACACTCAAGACAATCTTGTAGCTCAGAGCGAAGCAGCTCCGCCTCCTTAGCTAGGATATGCTGCAACCGCACTTCTGTTGGACGGCAAGGTGGGTCCGGCTGGTGCTGCGGATAGGGAGAGATTTTTCTAACAGTAGTATCATGGGAAATCGAAATGGAATTCTCAAGCGAACCAAAACTAATTTTGAGCTCGTTCAACTCTAGAATCTTCTTACTTTTTTTTATCACAATATAAGTTTACATGGTAAAAATAAAATGTTCACTGAGAAAATAGTACACAACCCTGTATATTACATCACTTCGATACAGAAACAAGTTAATTCCCCGATGAGAATTATCACCGTGCCACAAAGTTTTGAGGATCATCACTATCACTTTGAGAAATATGGCTATGTGCAATCGCAAACACGGAGGCTATAACAGTTGACTCGCTGCACGAGCGTCTCAGCCCGCTGACTGAGCCCAATCGGAGACTAAACATACTTACATCCTGCTTTGGGTCACCCTTAGCCTTATAAGTCGCTCTCCGTATCCTGCCACAACTGACGTGGGACTAAACCTAGCCGAGGCTATGAGACACTGCACCGTCAATAAGTTGGTCCCTCCGCACAACCACATGACTTAGTACTTGGGGCTTCTAAACTAGTTATCTCATGACTAGTTCAGGAGCCACAAGGATAAGCAGTATGGCTTTTTTCAATAAAGAGAATATATTTACATCGGGAAAATACCAACTACACCTACCCTCTGCAACAACGAGGCGCCCTAGTGGCAATAAAGATGCAAAAAACTAAAAAAATAAAGAAGAATTACAGAAATGAAAGTCTCGCTACAATGATCTATCCCTGGTAGCAGCGACTCAAACACCACCAAGACAACACCAGAAATCCATCTTCTCCAAAAGCGATGACTCCAAAAGGGAACAATGCACAATCATCGTCATCGCCTGATCATCTATTATTGGTTTTCACCCAGGAGAAAGTTCACGCTGACAAAATAACGCCTTCAACTAGACCATTGCCAGGCACAACCAATTAAGACTAGGCCTTGGGTTTTTCACCATGTAAGTTTAGACTCTGAATTTTCTCTTATGTTGTCGCCCCCACGTACCAATGCCGCTACTCCAAGTCATGAATCACCAAGCCAAAACCGCATCGCCACCAGAACCAGAGCCACCATTACTAGTCCTCAAATATCGGCTTCCATGCCATTCTGCGGGACTGATTTCACCATGGAACTAAGATATGTCCCACGAAGGTAACAGTCGGCAGAGCTTCGCATCGCTCCCTATGAAACCAAACGATCAGAAAAACACGGTTACGTGCAACCAAAATCCATCCGATCTGGTGAACTCCAGACATGTCGTCCATTTAGAGTTTGCTAGCAGACCCTTCCAAAACTTGACACTCTAGCCAAATCAATTAAGGCAAGCATCAAGTAGATCTTCGTCATGGCATATGGGAGAAGGTAGGGAGGCCATGAGACATTCTACCGTCAAGAAGGAAGAAAAAAACCTAAGATCTCTTGATCGGGCGACGGCGACAGTTGTGACTGTTTCTTTCTTGGAGGCGTCGTTTTTCGAGAGCCTAGAGTCCAGATGTTGTCGGTGGAGGTACTATTGCAGCTAAGGTTAGAATACTGTAGCGGGTTTTTTCATTTCTTATTTTTTTTCTTGTATTGGTTGTGTGGATCCATACTACCATTAGGGTGTTGCGTTGTTGCAAAGTCTATGTGTAATTAATATCTCTTAATATTAATATATTCCATTTATCGAAAAAGGAAGAAAAAACGTTCTGCAACCCCCTTTTGCCTGTCTTTTTTTTTGTTAAAATGCTAATTCAAATTCCTGTTTTTTTTTTTTGTTAAATGCTACTTCCTCCGTTTCTAGATAAGGTGTATAGTTTTTTGACAAAAGACTCCAAAATTAGCGTATATTGCCTTGCACAACCTGTGTGAATATTTTTAGAGATTTGCTTGTGTTTACTTATCTTTTAAAAACTTCTCTATTTTATCATGTCAATTGTCCAGAATCAATCCTGTCAAAATTTATATAGTTTTCTCTATATTTCTTAATTTTCGTGCTAAAAACTATACACCGACCTTATCTATACCTAATAATAAAGGAGCTAACGTTTCCGTGGTTTGGTCCGTCACTTTACGCTTTCGTCCAACCCACTTTACGTCTTCTATATCCCGTCCCACCAATCCTTGGTTTAGTTTGTCCCGTTCTGGCTACCGGCAGTAGAGTCTTGCTCCAACACGCTAGATGCTATCCTCAACAAACTATGGTAGGTTGAGGCCACAGGCGGAAACAGAGTCCATCTAGAACGTGATCTATACTGGCATCATATAAGTAACCAAGTCTTGGTCGATCAGGCACTCGGCCGGCCGTAACCAGGACGAGAAAGAGTAGGGATTGGGCAGGCCCACGCCGTGATCGATCATACGCCCGGCCGGTGGCAGCGCAGACCAGAAAGAGTCGGGATTGGGGAAGGAAAAGTACGATGTCGATCTGGTCGACGAGGCCACGCCGGCGGCGGATGATAGACAGGCCACGGACAAGGACGAGGAGGGACTTCCTTTAGCAAGCGACAACGAGTGTTACAACTACTACAGAGAAGATGAGGAGGACAACAGGAAGGCCACGCCGCCGCCAGCTCTTCATGGCCAAGACGAGGAGGAACGGAAGCTGGCGACGGCCGACGGCTGCTAAAGTTCAGACAAGAGGACGACGTAGGGCGCCAGGAGATGGACGGCGGTGCCGTGGGACCTGTCTAGGACGGCTTCCGGCTGGTAGCAGGACAGGATCTCCTGTCTCTGCACGCACTCGAGCGGATTCTGCCCACGCGCGCCCGTTGGTTTCCGATGTACTGCCGTGCTGAACTCGGCCGAGAGGGGCGAGCTACAGGGTAGGGCGGGAGTGGCCAGTGGTGGCGGACGAGTTCGTGTCGGGGAGATGGCGCCGGTGTTGGACGTGGTGGTGTTCGCGTGACCGACAATCGACAATGGGGCCACAACCGATCGCGCCGGTGTCGCAAGAGAGCATCGAGGAGCTTGGTCCGAGGAACGCTCTGTACAAGTTGCGGGACGCCGCTTACGGGCTACGGATCGACCGGGCACTCTGGCCTCAGGCGGCGGCGCGGTTGCAGCCAAGCCGCTCCACTCTGCGTCCGGCTTCCGCCCCATCGTCCACCCAGCGAAACGCCGCCGGCGAACTAACGCACGGTAGCCAGCTCTACCATGATCAGCGCTAATCACTCTTCAAATCTACTACTCCTGCAGCGTTGATTGTTTGGGCTTGTTTGCTCTCTCAGGTTTTTCTTCTTCACTGCACATGGATCATTGATTGATTTTTCCTCATGGCAAGCATTCTGATGTGTTAAAAGGACTACAATCTGGGCAGAACAGTCTAGGGTACATTCAGTTTTTTTAAGCTGAAGGATACATTTAGTTTTGATGCTAAAGAGGAAAGATCGCCTTCCATTGTGCTTTGTGTTGGTAATATTAGCAGCTGGAATATTTTATAGGCTGAATGGCTTATCGTATTTGTGTTTCTTATATCTTCTCTTCCATCAAAGAGAGAAATCAAGACTTATGATTGAGCTTTTCCATCTACCCCAATATCATCCGGATTTATCAGGTCATTTACACACATAGAGATATATTTGTTTTTTTGCGGGTATAGAGATGTGTTTGTTATAGCAAGCTACTCGACTGGTCATTGGCTTAATTGCATTTTGACTATTTTTTAAGCTCATGTGCCTTGCTTCTGTATCTGTCTCTCCAGCAATGAGACGGAGGTACCCGACGCCGCGCTCATGGTATGGACTTATCAGGGTTAGGGGAGCACCGTCATTGTAGATGCCATAGGCGGAGGTGACACAAAAAAAGTTTCCTAGGCTTCATTCCCATCTCTAGATCATCCACGGTGGAGATGAGGAGATCGATGGATTCATCCGTCGCAACGCACGGGCAAATTTCCTAGTATCTACTAACGGAGGGAGTAATTCAAATCTGGGGCGTAGGGAGAGAGCATGGCCGGCGCGTTTGTGACTGGTTTTGGCCTTTTGGAGGGTCTCTTGTTCTCTTGCTGTCTGTGCCCCCGCAGGCCGCAGCTACCGCGAAGGCGTGTGGCCGGAGTCCCCGGCGCGGTCGAGCCACAACAGTGCCTCGCCGGGACGTCGTCGACGCCGACGACGTCCACACGGCCTAGGCGGCGCACCGGCAGCCACCGCGGCGACCAAACCCTAGCTTAGGGTTTGTAGTTTAAATTAAAGCCCATATAGAGGGCTTCTTTTGTTAGTTATTTGCCCAAAATAGGGATATGTACAAATTTGCCCAAAATAGGGCGTATGTTTAATCAAATTTTGTTTAAATTTACATTTTTACTTTTGTTTTTCCATTTATTCGATTATGCGGTGCGTCCGCGCGTTGGGCGCAGCGTGCGACCCAAACAGACACGCGGACGAGGGTCGCTGTCCGGGTGTCCGTTTGGGTCGCCCGGTTGGAGATGCCCTTAGGGCATCTCCAACCGCGCGACCCATCCCGCACCCGCGCGTCCGGATGGGTCCAGCCGGACAAAAGCCCAACGCGAGGACGCACAGAGCGACGGCCGCGGCCGGAACGACGCAAACCCGGCCCAAATCTGGGCTAGGTTTGCGTGGCGATGGCACGCGCGCGCCCGCGTCCGGGCGTCCGTCGCCTCGTCTCCTTTGGGCCCACTGTCGGTGACCGGGGGTATTAAATGGGGACCGGAGGATCCGGCCCTCCACTCCTCCCACTCCACTCCCGCGAAACCGCCGCCATGGCCCCAGCGGGTCGCCGGAGCCAACGACGACGAGCGAGGCAGCACGGCGTCCGGCGCCGCGGCCATCGAAACCGCGGCCCACATCGGAGGCCGCCGCGGCGGCGCGGCATTGCCGCAACCGCGCCGCTGCTGCTCGAGCCAAGCCCGAGTCCTCGGAGGAGGACCCGGACCTCCACGCCGCTGCTCATCTCGGCGGCGGAGAGACGAGAAATGGCCGCACCTCCAGCGGCCATTCGAACGTCCGAGATGGAGGCGCGCGTCGGCGGAGGAAGCGGAGCTGGGAGCTCTACGCCCGCCGGGCGCGACGGGAGGAGGAGGAAGCGGCGGCGGGAGGAGGCCGCGCCGGCCGGAGAGCGCGAGGAGCGGCGGCAGAGGCGGCGCCGCGCCGAGGAGCGGCGCGCGGAGGCTGTGCGACACGCCCGGCAGAGAGGCAGCGCTCCGAGGCGCCGCTCCGTGCGCCGCCGCAGCCTCGGGTGGCTCCGACCCCCACTCGGCCCGGGAGGAGGCCCTGGTCTCCGTGTCGGAGTCCCCGGCGCGGTCGAGCTGGCCGCCTCGGGACGTCGTCCACGACGACGACGCGCGACGACGCCCACAGGGGCTAGGCGGCGCACCGCGGCCACCGCGCCGCCGACCAAACCCTAATAGAGGGTTTTTAGTTTAAATTTAAAAGCCCATATAGGGGCTTCTTTTGTTAGTTATTTGCCCAAAATAGGGCTATGTACAAATTTGCCCAAAATAGGGCATATGTTTAATCAAATTTCGTTTAAATTTACCATTTTTCTTTTGTTTTCATGTTTCTCCGATTTTGTGATGCGTTCGCGCGTTGGGCGCAGCGCGCGACCCAAACGGACACGCGGACGCGGGCCGCTGTCCGCGTGTCCGGCCGACGACCCAAACGGCTCAAAACGGACGGTCCAGCGCGTCCGTTTGAGTCGCGTGGTTGGAGATGCCCTTATATCTACCAATGGAGGGAGTCATTCAAATGTGGGGCGTAGGGAGAGAGCATGGCCGGCGCGTTTGTGACTGATTTTGGCCTTTTGGAGGGTCTCTTGTTCTCTTGCTGTCTGTGCCCCCGCAGCTACCGCGAAGGCGTGGAGGCAGGTCGCAGCGGTCGGGCTCCTGTCTGTCCGTCGTCTCACGCTTGGTCGGGGCAAATTGCTCGCTCACGACCGATCGCTCCCTCCCTCGATCGCTGCTGTCTGGCAACCTCTCCTCACTCCTGTGACCTGGCCGAACAGAACTATGCTGCAGTCTGCTACCACACTTTAAACCTGGAACTAGATCACAGTCCAAGTCCAAATGCAGATATCCACTCTAATATCCAATCTCTGTTGCTGGGTAGCCTGCCAGTAATAGTTTCTTAAGTGAAGTGCGGAAAATTCAATTCGCTCCCGCGTGAATATGCTTCCTCTACCAAAAAAAAATTGAAATGCTGAAATTTTTTACGAAAATTCTACATGTACATCTTCATAATATACGTGCATTCATCAACTTTCGTGAAAAACCAATATTTTATGTTTTTCTTATTTTTAGCATTGAATTTTACTTTTTTTACACACACCACACGACAAGTCGATTTTTCATGAAACGACCTTGTAAGCGCCTTCACGAAGATGTAGATGCGGATTATTCATTTCATTTTTTTTAATTTCAGAATTTGTGTAACGTATTTCAAAATTGAGGAAGCATATGCTCCCATGTGCCAAAACACTACTCTAAAATAGTACTCACTATGGTTTTTATTTATAGTTCTTATATTTGTGTATGGTTCGTCACGCGTTGCCACTTGGATCAATGGTTCAGTTGATTCAGAGAGACACCTACTTACCTGGCTGGCTTACCTGCACACGCATCAGCGCCAGGTTCTCGTGCCGCTTAGTTTATCTGCCATGATGCCACCGTGACGCACGCGCTGATCGATCGATTGATCTCTTACTTATGGGCGTAGCTCCCTCAGGTTCCGCTCGAGTCGTTCTCAAATCTCGAACACGTATGGCATTGGCATGGCGTGAGACGGTGAGAGGAAGAAAGAATACATACGCAGTTCACATGGAAAAAACAGCTCGATTTCGTAACTCCGCCGAGATCCAGCAGGGAAGCGTAGGTCGCTCTCTCGAGACTCGCAAGTCCGTGCGTTGCGTGCCCCGATCCCGAGGAACCGATCACTTCATAAAACTAACAAACGAGTTGCGCACATAATAGCGGCTGAAGTGTCTTTGCATATGAGCACCACTGCTCCCGAGTTATGAAATAAAAATTAGATTTTTAAATATTAAAATTAAATATAAACATTTCAAAGGTATGGTAGTGAAGAAAAATATGTTGCATTTTGAGCTATACAAAAAAGACAAATTTCTGACAAATATATGCCTCGATCGGCTTATACACAACCACAAATTTCTTTTTCCCCGTAGTTTAAAATACAACTCAGTTTCTACCAAAATTTCGCACGAGTATTCATGACATGTGTATGTATTCATTAAATAAATTTAATATTTTTAAAATATAAAGTACAATTTTTAATATTTTAAAAATCAGGAGCACTGGTGTTCATGTGCACGAAATTTACTTCCACATAGAAGCTGCATATTTGGTAGACTACAACATTCTTGGAACTTCCGGGGCAAGGCATGCTCTATCTACGATATGTATGGTAGCTCGTGAAGCTTGCTATTTTAAAAAAAAATTGAAGGTTTTACCTTCAACTTCCGCATCTACACAATTTTTTATTAGATTATTCAGCAAAGTTTTATAATAGAGATGCAAAGATCAACTTGAAGCTAAAAAAAAGGAGAATTTCACTTCTCAGTCTCTGCACTAGCTAGAAATGCACACACCCATTAAGCATGATTATTAAGATTTTTAATCTTAATCGAGATTAAAGCATAGTTCTCAAGATAAATTGCATGAGTACCAGTTCAGCTTGTGCCTCAAATATAAATAGGAACATAAATTCGTATCCATGAGGATTAACCTCAGGTGTTCGGTTTGTACATCCACTTCCCCAGCCAGTTGAGCTAGGCTCACTTTGCTTATGACGTGCCATACAATCCTCCTAGTGGCATCTCCATGGTCACAACAAGTAACACGCTACAACTGGGAGTCGATCACACATCAATCTCAACCCGGTTCTCCTAATGGCATCTCCATGATCAGGCCACTTCGTGATCACCTCACATCATGTGTAGTCGAAGATGGCCACTCGCTACTCGATCAGAGCGGTCTTCATGAATGTCTTGAAGTAGGCAACCCTGAGATCGTTAGCAATGGTAAAAGTTGTTCGGCCCTAATAAAGGGCAAGTTTGCCATCCACCAGCTTACTCTTGACATCCTAGCTGCATCATGTGTACGTTTTGAGGATGATCATCGACGAGACCTTCCCGCAGAATGGTCTATAGGCCTTAGGGATTGGTAGCATGCCCATGGTAGATTCAAAGATCACCTTTATGAAGTCTTCGGAGAGGCCTCCTTGTGGAAGTGGCCAATGTTGGCCAGCCTTACTCTAGGCCTTTTGCTCAAGTCCTCCTCATCAGGAACCTTAGGTGGAACATTAGAGCAACATAGCCTACACGCAAAAAAAAATCATCAGAAGAAGAAGCACGTACATTTGTAGAGATAAGGCAACTTGAACCATAAGAAATGCCAAACAAGGAGCATGCACAAAGCTTGTGGTCCAATCACACCAGCTCTATGACTATGAAGTGTCATAGGTTGATCATTGGATAGTACAAAGAAGAAGCAATGGTAAATAATGGCATCATAGAAAGAAGCACACCCAATGCAAAGATATGATTCTACAATACCAAGAAAATTGCAAAATCAAGAGTGCTTTTAAAATGCATAAGGTATGATAGGATCATCTATTGCATCAATATGTAGACATGTTTTAATCATTTTCTCATGCGTTGCTAAACAATACCATTACTAAGTTGGCGCCTTATATAAAGTAACATTCACAAGGCAAAGGGACTCTTCATATACCAAGTCAAGCAATGTGCTTGCACATAGGGCAGGGTCTATGGAGATCCACCTGCTTTTAGATTATATCATATTAATCATCGGCACAAAACAAAACATCACACACAAGTAATAATTGGGAGCCTCGTATTTACATAGCACACGGTAAGCTAAGAGATGATCCTGCAATACTAACGAGCATGCACAACCAACGTGTTTGTGCACTACACTAGGTATTGCAAGATCATACTTTGATCGCATTGTGCTAAAAATAATAATCATCAGCCATTACTTGCAAAAAAATAGATACAAAATGAACATATTTAGAGCCTCATACTTACATTGGACACACAAATCTCGAAGATGGTTCGCTAGCTCCATCTTCGAGATTTGTGTGTCCAATGTTGAACGGCCACCACCTCACTAGAGGTTGTTCGGTCTACCAAACATGCCCCACATGTTGAACGGCGAGTATTTTCTCTGCAATTGGCTTCTACAGAGAACGTGCCAAAATCTTTCGTGCAGGGAGGTCCCGACGTTGTCTATTAGATTCACTTGGTTTCGTGCTTTGCGGTTCGTACTTTAAGATTTCATTCAATTTCATCGATTTTCAGGAATGTCAACCATATTAGCATAGGACAAAATCGAGTAATTAGGTGCACAAACGATGTCCTTTGTCCTGTTACAACTCACCCTCTTCATTTCAACTTCTGGACCAACTCAGCCTTATGAGCAGCAACTCGGTTCTTCTCTCTGTCAAACTTCTCAAGCTCCCATAAAAAAAAAACTTCTCAAGCTAGTCTTTAACTATCCCCAGAGCCGGCTAACAATACTCTACTCCAAACCGTAGAGATGCTGAGTTTACTATATATACTACTGTACTACTTCAAACCGTGGACCTGATCAAACTTTTTTTGATAAACCTAAGCCGATCAAACTAAGAAAATTAAGGGCGAGCATATGGCCCTGTCATGGCGTGCTGTACAGTAGCAGCCCTGGCCGGCCGTCACCGTCCGCCGCGAGGTTCACAGCTGGTTACCGCTGCACGCGAAGGCGACACGCAAGGAATGATGAGGCAACATTCCCTAGCTTAATTGGCCCGTTGACATTGCACGGGAGATACGGTGTTGTGATCTTTTGATTGGGACCTCGTCTACACTAGCCGCCACCAAAGTCAGCTCCACGCATCATCTCGGTTGGAAAATTAGACATGGGATGGAGTAAGCAGGGGCCAATCTAGCTACGAGAACGCAGCTACAAAGGTTTATTTGCCTTATTTTTAACTTAACACAACTGCCAACTTGTTGTTGTTGCGAAACGGTGGTTAAGCGCAGACAAGAATTTCTCAGGGAAGTTGTGCATGACATCGTGCAAATATTGTAGAATTCCGAAGTTCCGAATGATGGAGACTCTTACTGTTATATCCGGTTTCACAAAATAAAGAATGTGACGTAGTACTCTTGTAACTCTTTGTTTTTTCGGATGGACTAATGGGATCATGCGGTACAGTTATATATATTCTATTGGATGTTCTAGAACGCAGAAAGCTATGGCACAATGAATGAACGAGCTGCCAAGCTAGATCATCTCCAGCTACACCTGCCATGCATCATTCCATAAGGCCTTTCACAATGGGTGTTTCTTAGCAGTCCTATAGGAGTGTCTCTATCTAGCTGACCTCCCAAATCGATCATTTTTTAAATTTTCTTAAATAATGTAAAAGAAACACATATAGAAATAGTCATAGTTTCAATATCCAGGCCATCCAGACACCACCAATTTCAGGCACACATATTACAACTACGACGCTGCCCATGGAGAGAGACCTTTGAATGATCTCTCGTTTGTCGCAAGTATGGATTCTTTTGTAGACATGCATCATCATGTTGATTTCCTTCCCTTTATTTTGCTCTCAAAACATCTTTAACGCATCAATCAACTAACCAAAAATACACACATTAATACATGTGCAAATTTTAGCATGCCAATTGGGCAAGTTTTATAGTTTTTACTACTCTCTCTGGTCTCGGGTCTTCCTTGAATTTGCTCAAGGTTTCCATGAAACTTGTTGCAAACTTTTTCTTTTTATGATACCTCACCTATGTGACATGCCCAACTCGTCGTGGGATCATGTGCATGTGCTTGAACTCATTGAAGAGTTTGCACACCGGTAATGGGATCAAGGCCAACGGCTTTCCAAGTTTCGGCGAGGCACTCTCGCTCCAGGGCCTTCCATTTTGGGTCTCGGATCCCACATTTACTCTTGATTTTCTTCCCGGTCTCAACATCGATGGTTGCAACCAACTCCTCTTCCTTCCCTTCAGATAATAACTTCAGACGACAGATTTGCATACAGTATGTTCATTCGGTTGGGATATCAACATGGGATGGAGTAAGGCGGCTGATCTAGCCCGGCGAAGGTTAGAAAGAACTTCTCAGGAACGTTGGTCGTGACATCATGCAAATATTGTACAGAATTCTAAATGATGGCTATCCAGTTTAACAAATAGGAGAAAGTGACGTACTCCCCTAACTCTCTTTTTCTCAGGACTAATGGGATCATGGGCAGCATTTATTGGAGGTTCTAGAGTGTAGATAGCTATGGCGCACTGAATGTGCGAACTTCAAGGTACCAGAGTATAGATTTCTCAACTTCCAGCATTAGTACAGGAACTGTGATCCAAAGCTCATCACTAGGAACTTGGACCTATGTGATGATTTGGATTATTATTATATGTTCCGTAGATCAGTCAGTTGTAAAGGACAGCAAAGAAGGTGTGTGCAACGATATATGTGTACAAGCATCTGAAACGACGACATGGTAGAAGAAGAATGGCAAACATACCATGGTACAATGGAGAACACGCATACGCAATGTGACGGCGGTGCAAAAGAAGAATGGCAAACATACCATGGTACAATGGTGATGTTCCCACATAATATAGTATGTGCTCGGAAATCAAGGACATAGTTCAAGGGTACTTTATGCAAGTTGGTAGGATAACCACCTTCTAGGAATATAAAGCAGACTTGAGCAACGGCGCAAGAGCACAGCAACACATGAATTGCACGCGTTACAATGAGTTTGTTACCCCGCAATGCCAAGAAACCTGGAAACAGTAACCAAAACTTTCCAAGATACAATGCTCAAGGAGTATGCCCAAGGGTACTTCCCTAATGAGTGGGGGAAGACATGCATCTTCAACGACAATTCCCAAGGAGCAAGAAAAAACCTACCAATACTGTCTACGCGACGTCTGGAGATCTTGTTAGACATCAGTTAGATAGGAGAAACAAAAGGATGACAAGACAAAATGTTTATTGGAACTACTGTGCACAAGAAAAGCCATCGCTCAGCTCATGTAGGATCGAATGTGCCTGCCAAGAGGTTATCACACCTTAATCTGCCCACATAGACGCCACTGTGCATCAGGGTGAAAAAGGGATCTTTCGAACACCCATATCTCTTTCACGAGTACCTACAGAAAGGTTTGCACATGCAGAAATACATCAGGACAATGTTTTGCCATGCAAGCTGAACTGTTCAGATGTTGTGAAGGTAACACAATTACTACTTGACAGAAAATAGACAGGAGAAAACGGCCCAAGTTTTAAACAGCATCATAGTATCATGCTATGGTATGGAGGAAGGCCACCAAGCAATATATTTTATCTACTTTTTTTTGCATACAGGCTCTACTTTCTCATGGTATTTACAGAAAGAGAAAATAGTGGAATGTCCTTTTTTTAACTTGACATTTCTTGATCAGAGAAATGTTACTTGATATTAAGGAAATGGTAGATGTACAACTAAAGCAATGCATAAACATGTACATAGGACATCCTGAGCATAAAATTGCACCAGGAACTACTAACATTTCAAAAACTGCAAGCAGTTTGAGGGCAAAAACCATGTTCTTGGTGTTTTAATCTCAGATATTTTACACCAAAACTTGAAATAATCTGCCATATTTAAGTTACCTCCTTTGACTTGTCGCCTGACACAACCGCTCCTTTTGAATTATAGGCTTCATATTTCTACGGAAAATGTAATTGAAATGGTCAAGGGTACACATATAGTCATATAGTAGTATAGAATAATTTATACTACAAATTCATGGTAGCAACACGACATCTACTTGAGTACAAATAACAAAACAACGATGAACAGACACAATCTAATGATGCAGTGATCAAGCAAAAGAAACATAGATACCCTGATAATATGATATTTAACAAAACAAACATATTATTGTCACAGCACTTTAGCAGACATTTACGTGTGTATGGCTTTTGATGCTTATTGTATTACAAATTCTTTATCTAACTGAAATCAAAATGCCAGTCTTCTTCAAATGATCCAGACATCAATGTTCTAGAAAGAAGAGAAAATAACGCATAACTGTGTAGGCAGTCAGGCTGACTTGTACAAATAAAAGACAAGAATACATATACAGGCAAACACTGCAAAGTGGCAGTTGAATGCTGCATATAAGTTCAATATGGAACAAAATACTACTTGGTAACAACGTGGTAGGCAAACTAGAATACTAGGTCTTAGTATCAGGGATAACAATCTGAACATCACAGCAAGTAATGGAGTTTTACAGTAAATATAAAAAACATACACAACTGTCATGTGTGTTCTCAAAAGAAAAGGTGAAACTTGTTTATTGTGAAGATAAAGACTAGAACTGAAATACATGATGAACAAATCAGATTGACCTATGAACTTTCGTAAGAAAGTATAGATATGCATAGAGAGCCAAGAGATGGTGAATTTGTTCAAATCAAGGCAGCAATTGAAAAGTAAAGAAGCAACACAATGTAGGTGAGCTGTATTGCAACAAAAAGAAGACTTTGAACTTTAGACAATGGAACCTGCTTAGTGACGAACTCAAGCGTAAGCTGTATGAAAGCTTTGTCATGGTCATTCTTATCAAGACCAATCTGCAAAATAAAGACTTAACCAATTACCAACTGACTTGGTTCAATAGTGATAATACAGCATACAAATGTAAATGGGGGGAAGAAAAGGCGGCTTCTAGAGTTAATATCGGAGAAAATAACAGATAGTTTACCATACGAGCCCTCAAAGTTCTTATGCTTATAGCAGGCTCAACCAATTCCCAGTGTACAGACTTCCACTTGGATTGTCTTCTCTTTATTTCATTTTTCATAGCCTTCAGAAAAAAAAAAAGGAAGGAATAAACAGAAGTCCCCGCAAAAGACAGTATCTGGCATCAATTCAGCAGGTGAAATCTTACAGAATGCATATTATCTGTCAGAGCTTTCCGGAGAGATGATATGTCTCCTCGTGCGAAAAGTGTGTTAACCTGAATCCAAGGAAAGTGAACAATGTAGACAGAGTAATTGCATTAACTAATTTGTTTCATGCAAATTGTGTCATACCTGACAATATCAGTAAGCACTTCAATTTACATTACGGTTTATAAATAATATAGAATGCGGAATACCGTATTCTCTCAAAACAGAGGAAACAATGGAACTTCACTGATTAAAGAACTGTGAGGTGGTAATAAAAAGAAGAATTGTATCTCAGTAAGTCATGTCACCAAAAGGAAGTCCATGACAAACTAATTAAACTGGTTAGACAAGCAATCGCAGTATGGAACATAGTTAAAAACTATTATGACAAATCACACAATTCATGCAACTATAATCAGAACCAAGGTTATTAAAGCTAGATAAAATGCCCTGTACTTTGCTACGTATTTCAACAGTATATTCATGTTCAAAAAAACAAACCGGTTTCATTTAGAATAATAGTTGCGTGCTTCAATTGTTACACTTCTACACACAATGTTAGGTTTTCTAGGGTTTGTTGAAGTTGCAGAGGTTGTTCAGTTTGTTGGGGAATGAAGGAAAGAACTATGAGAAAGCTCACATGGTTGTTAGCGTGAGGTTATTGGGCATAAACGTTGGTACCGAATGTTTGCAAGGCGAAGGAGCTGGATTCCCTGGATCGGGGATGTGAGGAAAGGAGGGGTGTGACACCACCGAGTATTATAATAGCAAGGATAAATAAAACAATGTGTTGAAGTGGTTGGCAACTAGCACTAGCAATAATGGCTCATAACCATAGAGCCTACAGATCAGTAATTTCGACAGTTCATATGAAAGCACATCAGTTCATGAAAAATCTAGCATATGTTGCATCGATCTATGTTGGAGAAATGGGAATGCAAACAGATGTTTATGCAGACATTCAAATGCAACAGTACTTGGCAATCCCCTTAGAACTGATTTTCTCATGTAAGGACTCTGCAGTGTGATTTTACTTGCTTGGAGTTCATACAAAGATGTTGTAACAACTCGCATGTTCCCTTATTAGATCACCAAGCATGCAAATCTTGAACACATGCCAATGCAATCAAACTGCTTAAATTGCAAGTAATGAATGTGTTATACCTCCTTGTATATCTTAAACGCTTGATCATAGAACTGCTTTTTGGTATATCCGGTTTTCTTCCTCAATCTTGACACAGCATATGCATTCTTCATCTGTCAAGTAAAGCACCTAACTTCTCAGCACAGATTCATCACAGAAGGCAGGTCAAAAGAAAAACTGCATCAATTGAATCAAGTATCTTGATATCAACATATGTATCAAGCTAATACTAGAAGTACATTATTGGTGGGGATCAAAAGTAAGAAATTATATCCATCGGTAGAAGGCCCAGACAGTTTTCTCCTGTGCAAGTATTACACCATTATTGTAACATGGAATTTAAAAAATATAGAAGAACAGAATAGCATGGACCTATGTCCAAGGGTATATTAAATAACTCTTGAATTCTGGTAAACATCTCATGCCTTCTAGTCTCTCTCATGTAAATAAGAAATATTCTGACTGGTAGTTCAAACATATAGTGAACTTGGTTGTCTCAATGTTGGTGCATTGGTGCCAATGCAGTCAAAAATTAGTGTGCTCCCTGGCAATGGAAATGTAACCTCTAAGATCTCTAACCATGCAGGGTAAACAGTTCTGAAATTAGTCGCTAGAAGAACAGAGTGAAATATTGTAATAAGGAAAAAATAGAACTTGCTGTCTCGTTGCAGCAGTTTTCCCAGTTAAGAAAGTCAGTACCTCCAGAATAACATCCTCCTTTGTTCTACTCCAGCCACTTCGTGTAAACAATCTAAGTCACAAAATTAACAGCAACAAGAGAGGACACTGAGTTCCATACACATATAGATCTAAGGCAAATTAAATGTACAAAGTCAAAATCTGATGTAATTCCCAACCTTTTCCAGAATGGAATAGGTTCCCGGGGGCTGTATGGCTCATAAACAAAACCAGGGCTCATCATGACAACTTTCAAACCAACCTGCACATACATATAAACAGAGACACTGCAATAAATAAAATACTTCTCCAACTTTTAAAAATAGAAAACATTAATGCCCACCTTCCGAGCACCAACAGGAACGCCCTTTGACACTGATGGTGGTGTTGCGGGTGGCCCTTCCGGTGCTGGTGCTGGTGCCGCTGCTCCTGACGACATTGGCCTTGCATGATTTAGGTGGGCTACAAGATCCAGAACCTGCAACCGATGCGAATTTGTAGTCCAAATCGAATAAAAGACCTTGCAAGGAAAAGAGTGCAGATTCACCCAAAAAAAAGGTGAACTTGAGTAGTCAAACCTGAACAGCGTGGACAGAGGACGGCCCTCCAAACTTGCCAGCAATCGTGTTGCCACCGCCGTTGTATGTTAAGCTCGCAAAACCTAAGGATGTAAACAAAACAAAACAAAACAAAAAAACTGATTGAAATGAAGCCCAGGCAGGAATTAAAAGAGGGGGAAAGAAACAGGCAGGCATATCAGTCGATCACCTCTGACACATGTATTCGCGTGGCTCAGAGCTAAAGATCGGGAAACGGCGGCATGGTGATCTCTGCAACGGAATCGAGGAGCAGGGGGTAAGAATTAACGGATTCACATTGTGAAGAGCGAGATCTAGACCGACCGGGGCCTGGAGGAGGGGGGACAGGAGGTATTACGGCGGCGGCTGCGGAGGAAGGTGGAGAGGCCGGTGGAGGCGGCGGATCAGCGACTGCCCAAGGCGGGACATAGACATCGGCGAAGTTTCTTCACCGCGACGGCGCCGGCGACGGGGAGGGGGTGGAGGAGCAGGACGGAACTGGGCGGCGAGGGTTTACGGAGGGGCGAGGAATGAACTGACCAAACGGCAAAACCACTTGGTGATCAAACTGATTTCAGCCCTCCATTGCGGAATCAACGGCCGAGATGCAAACCGATTGTTTGTTCTGTGTATATTCTTTTTTTAAGGGATTGTTCCGTATATATTCTGATCAGTTAGTAGTTTTTGTTCTTCCACATGAGCCTCTTTGATCAGAAGAACTCCCTCTGCCTCATCAAACTTGTCTTGTACTCGCATAATTTTGTGGCTACATATATGTAAATTTAGAAATATACTCCCATAATTTTGTTTTGCTATAAATAAATAATACTATCATACTACATAATTCGCTCGATCAGTAGAAATAAATTGTTTTGAATGTCTTCATCGAGATTCCAAATACTATGTATCTATTTATACAGATTATTTACTTTGTTATTACATTATAGTAACATTTCTCTTGCTAAATACTAATATTCTTTAAATCTTTTGTACTCTGGAATCTTGACACATATTGTTGAGGGGTCCAAGTTCATACTTAAACTTTGATTAATCTTTACAATTTTAGCATAAACATTAGAGATAAGGTTATGAAATTTTTTTGAGTAGGGGGTGGGGAGGGGGGGCATTTGCCCCCTTGACCGTAGGAAAGATCTGGTCATTGTGAACAGTCATTGTGAACAAGGGTCCCTTGGTGCTGTGTTGTTGTAGGGCCCCCACAATGAGTGGAACGGTCCTCGTTCCTTGGACACATTGTGATATACGCGCCACATTCAGGCGACGTGCTCCGCGTAGACGCCTTCAGGAACCGGTCTCCGCAACTCTGATTCGTCCGCAGGAACATCCTCCTCAGCATCGACGTCGACAAGACAGACAAGGCTGAGCTCCATGCGGCGGTCAGCGCCACGACGCAGAAGCTGGAGCGCTTTGGCGTTTCGCTTCTCGAATATACAAGCTGAGCGGACGCGGCAGCAGTTCCTGCTGGCCGCTACGTCCTGTACTAGGAGCTCAGCTTCGCCGGCTGGACGGCGGTTCCGACGTTGTCCTTGGAGGACTGCTGCATTGCGGTGGAGTAGTCTCTGAACTCGGTCTACCTCCAGTGCCGAGCATCCGGGATCATCGGTCCTCTGCAAATCTGTCTCGTTGCTAGCGGCACCTTCGACGCCCTCATGGACGAAGCGCTCAGTAGGGGAGCTTCGGTGAACCAGTACAAGTCCCCCCGGTGCGTCTCCTCCAAGACGCAGGTGGAGCTCCTCGACGGACGGGTGGACGCCCGCTACGTCAGCTCTCGCTGCCCCAAGCAGTGAACCTCCGTGCAGCAGGCTAGGGTACTTATATATAAATATATTTAGTAAAAGAATAAAAACCGGGCCCGGGAAAAGTAGGGGAACGAGGGTTTGGAAACACCGACCGCTCCCCACCGCTCCCTGGATGCCCTTCGCGCCGCCGGCCATTTCTCGCTCCTCCGGCCGCCTCTCCTACCCAGGGCCCCCAAAGTGCGGCGGAGGGCGAGGATGTCTTCCCCCAGTCGGCCGCGCAAGGGCTCGAGCTCTCGAGGCCCCTCTCAGCCTCGTGAGGCACCTCGTCAGGAAATTTAGAAACATACTCCCATAATTTTGTTTTGCTATAAATAAATATCATTGTATATAATTCGCTTGATCAATAATTTTTTTTTTGAATGTCTTCATCCAGATTCCAAATACTATGTATCTATTTATACATATTATTTACTTTATTATTACATTATAGTAATATTTTCTTGCGAAATACTAATATTCTTTTAAATCTTTTGTACTCTCGAATCTTGACACATATTGTTGAGGGGTCCAAGTTCATACTTAAACTTTGATTAATCTTTACAATTTTAGCATAAACATTAGAGATAAGGTTAAGAAATTTTGTTGAGTAGGGGGGGGGGCATTGGCCCCCTTGACCCTAGGAAAGATCCATCATTGTGAACAAGTGTCCCTTAGTGTTGTGTGGTTCTAGGGCCCCCAGAATCAGTGGAACGGTCCTGGTTCATTGGACACATTTTTTTTTTGAAACACAATATATTAATATAATAAGCAAATAGGCCCGCCTCATTAAAAACCTTCCAGCCCCCTTCGGTACCCTGGAAGGAAAAGAGTGCGTCAGAAAACCTACTGCTTTAGTCCGGCTTACAATCAGTCATAAGACTGTGCTCTAAGAAGTCTGGCGGTTCTACATCCCAAGACTTATTCTCATCCTGTATACACGCAAACTTAGCGCAACAGTGAGCCGACATATTGGCTTCACGTCTAACATGAGAAATAGTAAAAGTTTGAAAACCTAAACTATGCTCATAAATCTCCTCTAGAATAGGACCAATCAGAGATCGATTGTTTAGTTTCTCCCGCCAATGTTTGCACAAAACTTGACAGTCCACTTCAAACTGCACCCTTTCAAAGCCTCTAGCACCAGCATATAAAACTGCATCTCTCAGGGCCAGCGCTTCAATAGTAAGAGGATCCATAACCCCCATATAAGTTTTGCACATCGCACCTCTGAAAACAGAACCTGCACGTGCAACAATGCCAACTCCAGCCATACCCGACGAAGACTGAATGGCACCATCCGAGTTAAACTTTATAATACCCCTCGGTGCCTCCTTCCACTTACAATCTGGTCTAGGACTCTTAAGAATTGATTGATCTTGAGGCATTTCCAACGCCAGAATAGTTTCCTTCACAAACTCCATTGTTTTAGAAGGTTCATAACTCTTTTCGCCATGAGTCACATTATTTCTGGATGTCCAAATCTGGTACATGACAGTGATAATCATCGCCTTCTCCTTCTCACTGAAGAAGCTCTCACACAGAATATCAGGCGCCCATGTTTCAGGGTGTAAGCGAGGCAACTTCAAACAGAGAATTGTCTTAGCTGCCTCCCAAAACATTTTAGCATGGCTACATTCAATAAGAGCATGCCATAGTGTTTCTGGTTTTGCTTTGCAAATTCCGCAAGTGCTATTAGCCATGACATGCCGCCGTGACAGGGTCCCATAATCGGGAAGGATTCCACGAAGAACCCGCCACCAGAAAACACGCACTTTTGGAACTACACCAAGCTTCCACACTTTCTTCCATAAATCTCCACTTTGCACAACTGAAGATTCAGAAATTTCATCATGAACTTGTTGTTGTTGCTGGCTATGCAGAATAAGCTCCCTATAAGCCGAACGAACAGTATAACAGCCAGAACTTTCTTTTGACCAAGCTAGCCAGTCCTCCCCCCCACTCCTCCTTAAAGGAATTTTCAGAATTGCATCTGCATCAGGGGCAAAGAACAGCTCTCTAACCAAAGACACATTCCACTGGTGATCCTCATTCATAAGTTCATTAACTGTCAGTAGTGTAGTGTCTTGAAGTTTCCCCATTGGTTTCATTGAGTAAGGTCCGGGAATCCAGTCATCATCCCAAATAGACACAGATTCACCTGACCCAATTCGTTTAATCAGACCCAACTTAAGGGCCTCACGCCCAGCCAAAATTGCCCTCCATGTCTTTGAAGCAGCCCTTGGAGCAGTCGCCTCCATGAAACTTCTATTTGGAAAATATCTGCTTCTCAACACTTGAGCACATAAGGAATCCGGATACATAACCATTCTCCATGCTTGTTTCCCCAACAAAGCAATATTAAAAGCCTCCAAATCCCTAAAACCCATGCCACCTTGAGATTTTGGGATTGAAAGTTTTTGCCAAGACAACCAGTGCATCGATCGCTTGTCCAGATTACCACTTGATGCGCGTAGATGTACACGTCCGTTGGGAACCCCAAGAGGAAGGTATGATGCGCACAGTGGCAAGTTTTCCCTCAGTATGAAACCAAGGTTTAATCGAACCAGTAGGAGCCAAGAAGCACGTTGAAGGTTGATGGTCGCGAAATGTGATGCAACACACCGGGGATTCCGGGCCAACTAGGAACCCGCACAACACAACCAAAGTACTTTGCCCCAACGAAAAAGGAGGTTGTCAATCTCACCGCTTGTCGTAACAAAGGATTAAACGTATCGAGTGGAAGATGTTTGCAAAGAAAACAGTAAAACAAGTAGATTGTATGCTATGTAAAGAATAGGACCGGGGTCCACAATTCACTAGAGGTGTCTCTCCCATAAGATAAAGCATGTTGGGTGAACAAATTACGGGCAATTGACCAATAGAGAAAGGCATAATAATGCATATACATGACATGGTAAATATAGTGAGATTTAATTGGGCATTACGACAAAGTACATAGACCGCCATCCAACCGCATCTATGCCTAAAAAGTCCACCTTCAGTTATCGTCCGAACCCTCCAGTATTAAGTTGCAAAGCAACGACAATTGCATTAAGTATTGTGCGTAATGTAATCAATAACTACATCCTTAGACATAGCATCAATGTTTTATCCCTAGTGGCAAAAGACATCACAACCTTAGAACTTTCACACATCCGTGTATCAATGAAGGCATGAACCCACTATCGAGCATAATTACTCCCTCTTGGAGTTAAGAGTAAAACTTGGCCAGAGCCTCTACTAATAACGGAGAGCATGCAAGATCATAAACAACACATGAACAATAGATTGATAATCACCATAATCATAGTACTCTCTATCCATCGGATCCCAAACAAAACACATATAGAATTATATAGATGATCTTGATCATGTTAGGCAGCTCACAAGATCTAACAATGAAGCACAACAAGGAGAAGACGACCATCTAGCTACTGCTGTGGACCCATGGTCCAGGGGTGAACTACTCACTCATCACTCCGAGGCGATCATGGCGATGAAGAGTCCTCCGGGAGATGAACTCTCCACAGGTGCCGAGGCGATCTCCGAATCCCCCGAGATGGGACGCGCGGCGGCGTCTGTAAGGTTTTCCGTATCGTGGCTCTCACGGGGTTTCGCGACGGAGCTTTAAGTAGGCTGTCAACGAGGGCCACGAGGCCCAGGGGCAGGTCGGCGCGCCGGGCCTGGGCCGCCCGCCCTCCCTGCCGCCTCGTGGCCCCACTTCGTTAGGTCTTCGGTCTTCGGAAGCCGTGCAAAATAGGACCCCGGGCGAAAGTTTCGTCCAATTCCGAGAATATTTCTTTACTAGGATTCTGAAACCAAAAAGCAGAAAAAGAACTGGTTCGGCATCTTGTTAATAGGTTAGTTCCAGAAAATGCATAAATATGACATATAATGTGCATAAAACATGTAGGTATCATCAATAAAGTAGCATGGAACATAAGAAATTATCGATACGTTGGAGACGTATCAGCATCCCGCTTAGTTCGCTCGTCCAGGTAAAACGATAACAAAGATAATTTAAGTGACATGCCATCATAATCTTGATCATACTATTTGTAAACATATGTAATGAATGCAGCGATCAAAGCAATGGTAATGACATGAGTAAACAACTGAATCATATAGCAAAGACTTTTCATGAATAGTACTTCAAGACAAGCATCAATAAGTCTTGCATAAGAGTTAACTCAAAGCAATAAATCAAAGTAAAGGTGTTGAAGCAACACATAAGAAGATTAAGTTTCAGCGGTTGCTTTCAACTTGTAACATGTATATCTCATGGATATTGTCAACATAAAGTAATATAACAAGTGCAATATGCAAGTATGTAGGAATCAATGCACAGTTCACACAAGTGTTTGCTTCTTAAGGTGGAAGGAGATAGGTAAACCGACTCAACAATAAAAGTAAAAGAATGGTCCTTCAGAGGAAAGCATCGATTGCTGTATTTGTGCTGCTTTTTATTTTGAAAACATGAAACAATTTTGTCAACGGTAGTAATAAAGCATATGAGTTATGAAAATTATATCTTACAAGTTGCAAGCCTCACGCATAGTATACTAATAGTGCCCGCACTCGTCCTACTTAACTTGGACTACCGGATCTTTGCATGCCATGTTTCAACCAAGTGTCACAAAGGGTACCTCCATGCCGCGTACAAAGGTCCAAGGAGAATGCTCGCATTTCGATTTCTCGCTTTTGATTATTCTCAACTTAGACATCCATACCGGGACAACATGGACAACAGATAATGGACTCTTTTAATGCATAAGCATGTGGCAAAGTTATTATTCTCATATGAGATTGAGGATATATGTCCAAAACTGAAACTTCCACCATGATTCATGGCTTTAGTTAGCGGCCCAATGTTTCTTCTCTAACAATTTTGCATGCTCCAACCACTAAAATGATAGACCTTCAGACAAGACGGACATGCATAGCAACTCACATGATATTCAACAATAGTTGATGGCGTTCCCATGGTTATCGCACAACAGCAACTTAATAAAATATAAAGTGCATAAGTACATATTCAATACTACGATAGTTTTTAAGGCTATTTTGTCCCATGAGCTATATATTGCAAAGGTGAATGATGGAATTTTAAAGGTAGCACTCAAGCAATTTACTTTGGAATGGGTAAATACCATGTAGTAGGTAGGTATGGTGACACAAATGGCATAGTGGTTGGCTCAAGGATTTTGGATGCATGAGAAGTATTCCCTCTCGATACAAGGTTTAGGCTAGCAAGGTTATTTGAAGCAAACTCAAGGATGAACAAGTGCAGCAAGACTCACATAAAAGACATATTGTAAACATTATAAGACTCTACACTGTCTTCCTTGTTGTTCAAAACTCAATACTAGATATTATCTAGACCTTAGAGAAACCAAATATGCAAATCAAATTTTAGCAAGCTCTGTGTATTTCTTCATTAATGGGTGCAAAGCATATGATGCAAGAGCTTAAACATGAGCACAACAATTGCCAAGTATCACATTATCCAAGACATTTTTAGAATTACTACATGTAGCATTTTCCAATTCCAACCATATAACAAATTAACGAAAAAGAAACTTCGCCTTGAACATTATGAGTAAAGCCTAAGGACACATGTGTCCATATGCAACAGCGAGCGTGTCTCTCTCCCACAAAGTGAATGCTAGGATCCATCTTATTCAAAAAAAAAAAAAGAAAACAAACCGACGCTCCAAGTAAAGAACATCGATGTGACTGAATAAAATATAGTTTCTGGAGGAACCTGATGATGTTGTCGATGAAGAAGGATGCCTTGGGCATCCCCAAGCTTAGACGCTTGAGTCTTCTTAAAATATGCAGGATGAACCACGGGGCATCCCCAAGCTTAGAGCTTTCACTCCTCTTGATCTTAGTATATCATTCTCTCTGACCCTTGAAAACTTCCTTCACACCAAACTTCAAGCAAACTCATTAGAGGGTTAGTGCATCATTAATAATTCACTCATTCAGAGGTGACACAATCATTCTTTTCACTTCTGGACATTGCATAATGCTACTGACATTAATGGATCAAAGAAATAAATCCAACACAAGAAAAGAGGCAATAAAAAGGCAGAATCTGTCAAAAACAGAACAGTCCGTAAAGACGAATTTATAAATGGCACCAGACTTGCTCAAATGGAAAAACTCAAACTAATGAAAGTTGCGTATATATCTGAGGATCACGCTCGTAAATTGGCAGATTTTTTCGAATTTTCTACAGGGAATTATGCCCAGATTCGTGACAGACAGCAATGCTGTTTCTGTGCAGCGATCCCAAATATAACATCAACTTTGACATAGAAACTTTACTTGGCACAAAAACATGATAAGGAGAGGTTGCTACAGTAGTAAACAACTTCCAAGACTCAATAAAACAAAAAATTGCTGTAGGTAAAAACATGGGTTGTTGATGCGCGTAGATGTACACGTCCGTTGGGAACCCCAAGAGGAAGGTATGATGCGCACAGTGGCAAGTTTTCCCTCAGTATGAAACCAAGGTTTAATCGAACCAGTAGGGCCAAGAAGCACGTTGAAGGTTGATGGTCGCAAATGTGATGCGGCGCAACACCAGGGATTCCGGCGCCAACTAGGAACCTGCACAACACACCAAAGTACTTTGCCCCAACGAAACAGTGAGGTTGTCAATCTCACCGCTTGCTGTAACAAAGGATTAAACGTATCGAGTGGAAGATGTTTGCAAAGAAAACAGAAACAAGTAGAATGTATATGTAAAGAAAGAATAGGACCACAGTTTACTAGAGGTGTCTCTCCCATAAGATAAAAGCATGTTGGGTGAACAAATTACGAGGCAATTGACAAATAGAGAAAGGCATAATAATGCATATACATGACATGGTAAATATAGTGAGATTTAATTGGGCATTACGACAAAGTACATAGACCGCCATCCAACCGCATCTATGCCTAAAAAGTCCACCTTCAAAGTTATCCGAACCCTCCAGTATTAAGTTGCAAAGCAGACAATTGCATTAAGTATTGTGCGTAATGTAATCAATAACTACATCCTTAGACATAGCATCAATGTTTTATCCCTAGTGGCAACAGCACATCACAACCTTAGAACTTTCACATGTCCCAGTATCAATGAAGGCATGAACCCACTATCGAGCATAATTACTCCCTCTTGGAGTTAAGAGTAAAAACTTGGCCAGCTCTACTAACGGAGAGCATGCAAGATCATAAACAACACATGAACAATAGATTGATAATCACCATAATCATAGTACTCTCTATCCATCGGATCCCGACAAACACAACATATAGAATATATGATGATCTTGATCATGTTAGGCAGCTCACAAGATCTAACAATGAAGCACAACAAGGAGAAGACGACCATCTAGTTACTGCTATGGACCCATGGTCCAGGGGTGAACTACTCACTCATCACCTGGAGGCGATCATGGCGATGAAGAGTCCTCCGGAGATGATCCCTCCCTAGGGTGCCGGAGGCGATCTCCGAATCCCCCGAGATGGGACGCGGCGGCGCCTCTGTAAGGTTTTCCGTATCGTGGCTCTCGCATCGGGGTTTCGCGACGGGAGCTTTAAGTAGGCGGAACAACGAGGGGGGCACCCGCAGGCCATCGGCGCGGCCCACCGCCGCCCTCCCTCCCGGCCGCCTCGTGGCCCCACTTCGTTAGGTCTTCGGTCTTCTGAAGCTTCGTGCAAAATAGGACCCGGGCAAAGTTTCCAACCGAGAATATTTCTTTACTAGGATTTCTGAAACCAAAAACAAGAAACAGCAACTGGCTCTTCGGCATCTTGTTAATAGGTTAGTTCCAAAATGCATAAATATGACATATAATGCATAAAACATGTAGGTATCATCAATAAAGTAGCATGGAACATAAGAAATTATCGATACGTTGGAGACGTATCAGATCCCCAAGCTTAGTTCTGCTCGTCCCGAGCAGGTAAAACGATAACAAAGATAATTTCTGAAGTGCCATCATAATCTTGATCATACTATTTGTAAACATATGTAATGAATGCAGCGATCAAAGCAATGGTAATGACATGAGTAAACAAATGAATCATATAGCAAAGACTTTTCATGAATAGTACTTCAAGACAAGCATCAATAAGTCTTGCATAAGAGTTAACTCGTAAAGCAATAAATCGAGTAAAGGTGTTGAAACAACACATAAGAAGATTTCAGCTGTTGCTTTCAACTTATAACATGTATATCTCATGGATATTGTCAACATAAAGTAATATAACAAGTGCAATACGCAAGTATGTAGGAATCAATGCACAGCACACAAGTGTTTGCTTCTAAGGTGGAAGGAGATAGGTAAACCACTCAACAATAAAAGTAAAAGAATGGTCCTTCCAGAGAAAGCATCGATTGCTGTATTTGTGCTAGAGCTTTTATTTTGAAAACATGAAACAATTTTGTCAACGGTAGTAATAAAGCATATGAGTTATGAAAATTATATCTTACAAGTTGCAAGCTCACGCATAGTATACTAATAGTGCCCGCACTCGTCCTACTTAACTTGGACTACCGGATCTTTGCATGCCATGTTTCAACCAAGTGTCACAAGGGGTACCTCCATGCAGCCACATAAAGGAGAATGCTCGCATTTGATTTCTCGCTTTTGATTATTCTCAACTTAGACATCCACACCGGACAACATGGACAACAGATAATGGACTCCTCTTTAATGCATAAGCATGTAGCAAAGTTATTATTCTCATATGAGATTGAGGATATATGTCCAAAACTGAAACTTCCACCATGATTCATGGCTTTAGTTAGGCCCAATGTTCTTCTCTAACAATTTTGCATGCTCCAACCACTAAAATGATAGACCTTCGACAAGACGGACATGCATAGCAACTCACATGATATTCAACAATAGTTGATGGCGTTCCCGAAACATGGTTATCGCACAACAAGCAACTTAATAAAATATAAAGTGCATAAGTACATATTCAATACTACGATAGTTTTTAAGGCTATTTTGTCCCATGAGCTATATATTGCAAAGGTGAATGATGGAATTTTAAAGGTAGCACTCAAGCAATTTACTTTGGAATGGTAAATACCATGTAGTAGGTAGGTATGGTGGACACAAATGGCATAGTGGTTGGCTCAAGGATTTTGGATGCATGAGAAGTATTCCTCTCGATACAAGGTTTAGGCTAGCAAGGTTATTTGAAGCAAACTCAAGGATGAACAAGTGCAGCAAGACTCACATAAAAGACATATTGTAAACATTATAAGACTCTACACTGTCTTCCTTGTTGTTCAAAACTCAATACTAGATATTATCTAGACCTTAGAGAAACCAAATATGCAAATCAAATTTTAGCAAGCTCTATGTATTTCTTCATTAATGGGTGCAAAGCATATGATGCAAGAGCTTAAACATGAGCACAACAATTGCCAAGTATCACATTATCCAAGACATTTTTAGAATTACTACATGTAGCATTTTCCAATTCCAACCATATAACAAATTAACGAAGAAGAAACTTCGCCTTGAACATTATGAGTAAAGCCTAAGGACACATGTGTCCATATGCAACAGCGGAGCGTGTCTCTCTCCCACAAAGTGAATGCTAGGATCCATCTTATTCAAACAAAAACAAAAACGAAAACAACCGACGCTCCAAGTAAAGAACACGGATGTGATCGAATAAAAATATAGTTTCGTGGGAGGAACCCGATGATGTTGTCGATGAAGAAGGGGATGCCTTGGGCATCCCCAAGCTTAGACGCTGAGTCTTCTTAAAATATGCAGGGATGAACCACGGGGCATCCCCAAGCTTAGAGCTTTCACTCCTCTTGATCTTAGTATATCATTCTCCTCTCTTGACCCTTGAAAACTTCCTTCACACCAAACTTCAAGCAAACTCATTAGAGGGTTAGTGCATCATTAATAATTCACTCATTCAGAGGTGACACAATCATTCTTTTCACTTCTGGACATTGCATAATGCTACTGGACATTAATGGATCAAAGAAATAAATCCAACACAAAGAAAAGAGGCAATGCAATAAAAGGCAGAATCTGTCAAAAGAACAGTCCGTAAAGACGAATTTATAAATGGCACCAGACTTGCTCAAATGGAAAAACTCAAAACTAATGAAAGTTGCGTATATATCTGAGGATCACGCTCGTAAATTGGCAGATTTTTTCGAATTTTCTACAGGGAATTATGCCAGATTCGTGACAGACAGCAATGCTGTTTCTGCGCAGCGATCCCAAATATAACATCAACTTTGTCATAGAAACTTTACTTGGCACAAAAACATGATAAGGAGAGGTTGCTACAGTAGTAAACAACTTCCAAGACTCAACAAAACAAAAATTGCTGTAGGTAAAAAACATGGGTTGTCTCCCATAAGCGCTTTTCTTTAATTTAGGGCTAAAGTGCAAATCAAGTAACATCGAGAGTAGAAGCATCAACATCATAGCTTGTTCTAATAATAGAATCAAAAGGCAGCTTCATTCTCTTTCTAGGGAAGTGTTCCATACCTTTCTTGAGAGGAAATTGATATTTAATATTACCTTCCCTCATATCAATAACAAGACCAAATCGAAGAAAAGGTCTTCCCAACACAATTGGACAAGATGCATTGCATTCGATATCCAAGACAACAAAATCAACGGGGACAAGGTTATTGTTAACCGTAATATGCACATTATCAATCCTCCCAAAGGTTTCTTTTTAACATTATCAGATTAACATCCAAATAACAAATCTTTGGCAAGTCAAGCATATCATAAATCTTTTAGGCATAATAAATACTTGCACCAAGATCACATAAGGCATTACATTCAAAGTCATTGAATTTCATTTTAATGATGGGCTCCCAACCATCTTCTGACTTTCTAGGAATAGAAGTTTCAAGTTTTAGTTTCTCTTTCTAGCTTTTATGAGAGCATTTGTAATATGTTTTGTAAAGGCTAAATTTATAGCACTAGCATTAGGACTTTTAGCAAGTTTTTGCAAGAACTTTATAACTTCAGAGATGTGGCAATCATCAAAATCTAAATCATTATGAGCTACAGTAATGGGATCATTATTCCCAAGGTGGGAAAAATTTAGCTTTATCACAAGCAGTTTTTAGCTTAGCAATTTCAAGGCTTTGTACGCTTTGCACTAGGAGTAGAAACATTGCCAACACCAATTATTTTACCATTGATAGTAGGAGGTGCAGCAACATGTGAAGAATTAGCATTACTAGTGGTGGTAATAGTCCAAACTTTAACATTATTCTCTTTAGCTAGTTTTTCATTTTCTTCTCTATCCCACCTAGCACGCAACTCACCATTAATCTTATATTCTCATTAATTCTAACTTGGATGGCATTTGCTGTAGTAGTAATCTTATTATCAAGATCATTATTAGGCATAACTTTCAACTTTAAAAGATTAACATCAGAAGCCTATCAACTCTAGAAGCGATAGTATCAATTTTATCAAGCTTTTCCTCAATGATTTGTTAAAAGCAGTTTGTGTACTAATAAATTCTTTAAGCATGGCTTCAAGACCAGGTACACTTCTATTATTGTTGTAAGAATTCCCATAAGAATTACCATAACCATTACCATTAGTAGAAGGATATGGCCTATAGTTATTACCAGAGTTGTTCCTATAAGCATTGTTGTTGAAATTATTATTTTTAATGAAATTCACATCAACATTTTCTTCTTGAGCAACCAATGAAGCTAAAGGAACATTATTTGGATCAACATTAGATCTACCATTCACAAGCATAGACATAATCACATCAATCTTATCACTCGAGGAAGAGGTTTCTCAGAATTTACCTTCTTACCTTGTGGAGCTCTTTCCGTGTGCCATTCTGAGTAATTTATCATCATATCATCAAGAAGTTTTGTAGCCGCCCCAATGTGATGGACATAAAAGTACCTCCAGCAATCCAATAAATTCCGCGAAGAAAAATTTAGTCCTGCATAGAAGGTTTGGATGATCATCCAAGTAGTCAGTCCATGGGTTGGGCAATTCTTTACCAAAGTTTTCATTCTCTCCCAAGCTTGAGCAACATGTTCAGTATCTAATTGTTTAAAATTCATTATGCTACTTCTCAAAGAAATAATTTTAGCTGGAGGATAATATCTACTAATAAAAGCATCCTTGCATTTAGTCCATGAATCAATACTATTCTTAGGCAAAGATAGCAACCAATCTTTAGCTCTTCCTCTTAATGAGAAAGGAAACACTTTCAATTTAATAATATCACCATCTACATCTTTATACTTTTGCATTTCACAAAGTTCAACAAAATTATTGAGATGGGCAGATCATCGAACTAGCACCAAAAATTGTTCTCTCATAACCAAATTTAGTAAAGCAGGTTTAATTTCAAAGAATTCTGCTGTAGTGTGGAGCAATAGGTGTGCATAGGAATCATTATTATTTGCATTTGTGAAGTCACACAACTTAGTATTTTCAGGGTTGGCCATTTTAGCAACGGTAAATAAAGCAAACTAGATAAAGTAAATGCGAGTAACTAATTTTTTTGTGTTTTTGATATAGCAAACAAGATAGCAAATAAAGTAAAACTAGCAACTAATTTTTTTGTGTTTTGATTTAGTGCAGCAAACAAAGTAGTAAATAAAATAAAGCAAGACAAAAACAAAGTAAAGAGATTGAGAAGTGGAGACTCCCTTGCAAATGTCTTGATCTCCGCAACGGCGCCTAAAAGTGCTTGATGCGCGTAGATGTACACGTCCGTTGGGAACCCCAGAGAAGGTATGATGCATGGCAGCAAGTTTTCCTCAGTATGAAACCAAGGTTTAATCGAACCAGAGGAGCCAAGAAGCACGTTGAAGGTTGATGGTCGCGAAATGTGATGCGGCGCAACACAGGGATTCCGGCGCCAACTAGAAACCGCACAACACAACCAAAGTACTTTGCCCCAACAAAGCATGAGGTTGTCAATCTCACCGGCTTGCTGTAACAAAGGATTAAACGTATCGAGTGGAAGATGTTTGCAAAGAAAACAAGAAACAAGTAAATGTATGCTATGTAAAGAATAGGACCGGGTCCACAGTTCACTAGAGGTGTCTCTCCCATAAGATAAAAGCATGTTGGGTGAACAAATTACAGTGCAATTGACAAATAGAGAAAGGCATAATAATGCATATACATGACATGATAAATATAGTGAGATTTAATTGGGCATTACGACAAAGTACATAGACCGCCATCCATCGCATCTATGCCTAAAAAGTCCACCTTCAAAGTTATCCAACCCCTCCGCAGTTGCAAAGCAAATGACACATTGCATTAAGTATTGTGCGTAATGTAATCAATAACTACATCCTTAGACATAGCATCAATGTTTTATCCCTAGTGGCAACAAGACATCACAACCTTAGAACTTTCTGTCACTGTCCCATGTATCAATGAAGGCATGAACCCACTATCGAGCATAATTACTCTTGGAGTTAAGAGTAAAACTTGGCCAGAGCCTCTACTAATAACGGAGAGCATGCAAGATCATAAACAACACATGAACAATAGATTGATAATCACCATAATCATAGTACTCTCTATCCATCGGATCCCGACAAACACAACATATAGAATTACATATAGATGATCTTGATCATGTTAGGCAGCTCACAAGATCTAACAATGAAGCACAACAAGGAGAAGACGACCATCTAGCTACCGCTATGGACCCATGGTCCAGGTGAACTACTCACTCATCACTCCGAGGCGATCATGGCGATGAAGAGTCCTCCGGAGATGAATCCCCTCCGGCAGGCGCGAGGCGATCTCCCGAATCCCCGAGATGGGACGGCGGCGGCGTCTCTGTAAGGTTTTCCGTATCGTGGCTCTCCGGGACGGAGCTTTAAGTAGGCGGAAGGTCAACGCGAGGGCCACACGAGGGGCCCAGCAGGTCGGCGCGCCAGGGCCTCGGCCGCGCCGGCCTCCCCGGCCGCCTCGTGGCCCCACTTCGTTAGGTCTTCGGTCTTCCTGGAAGCTTCGTGCAAAAATAGGACCCGGGCGAAAGTTTCGTCCAATTCCGAATATTTCTTTACTAGGATTTTGAAACCAAAACAAAAACAGAATGGCTCTTCGGCATCTTGTTAATAGGTTAGTTCCAGAAAATGCATAAATATGACATATAATGTGCATAAAACATGTAGGTATCATCAATAAAGTAGCATGGAACATAAGAAATTATCGATACGTTGGAGACGTATCAGTTGTCTCCCATAAGCGCTTTTCTTTAACGCCTTTCAGCTAGGCGCAGAAAGTGCAAATCAAGTAACATCGAGAGTAGAAGCATCAACATCATAGCTTGTTCTAATAATAGAATCAAAAGGCAACTTCATTCTCTTTCTAGGGAAGTGTTCCATACCTTTCTTGAGAGGAAATTGATATTTAATATTACCTTCCCTCATATCAATAAAGACCAAAAGAAAAGGTCTTCCCAACACAATTGGACAAGATGCATTGCATTATCCAAGACAACAAAACGGACAAGGTTATTGTTAACCGTAATATGCACATTATCAATCCTCCCCAAAGGTTTCTTTTAACATTATCGGCAAGATTAACATCCAAATAACAATTCTTTAATGGTGGCAAGTCAAGCATATCATAAATCTTTTTAGGCATAAGAAATACTTGCACCAAGATCACATAAAGCATTACATTCAAAGTCATTGAATTTCATTTTAATGATGGGCTCCCAACCATCCTCTAACTTTCTAGGAATAGAAGTTTCAAGTTTTAGTTTCTCATCTCTAGCTTTTATGAGAGCATTTGTAATATGTTTGGTAAAGGCTAAATTTATAGCACTAGCATTAGGACTTTTAGCAAGTTTTCGTAAGAACTTTATAACTTCAGAGATGTGGCAATCATCAAAATCTAAATCATTATGAGCTACACAATGGGATCATTATTCCCAAGGTTGGAAAAAATTTTCAGTTTTATCACAATTTCAGTAGCTTTAGCAATTTCAGGCAGTTTTGTACGCTTTGCACTAGGAGTAGAAACATTGCCAACACCAATTATATTACCATTGATAGTAGGAGGTGTAGCAACATGTGAGGAATTAGCATTACTAGTGGTGGTAATAGTCCAAACTTTAGCTACATTATTCTCTTTAGCTAGTTTTTCATTTTCTTCTCTATCCCACCTAGCACGCAACTCAGCCATTAATCTTATATTCTCATTAATTCTAACTTGGATGGCATTTGCTGTAGTAATCTTATTATCAAGATCATTATTAGGCATAACTTTCAACTTTAAAAGATTAACATCAGAGGCAAGCCTATCAACTCTAGAAGCGATAGTATCAATTTTATCAAGCTTTTCCTCAACAGATTTGTTAAAAGAGTTTGTGTACTAATAAATTCTTTAAGCATGGCTTCAAGACCAGAGGGTACACTTCTATTATTGTTGTAAGAATTCCCATAAGAATTACCATAACCATTACCATTAGCAGAAGGATATGGCCTATAGTTATTACAGAGTTGTTCCTATAAGCATTGTTGTTGAAATTATTATTTTTAATGAAATTCACATCAACATTTTCTTCTTGAGCAACCAATGAAGCTAAAGGAACATTATTTGGATCAACATTAGATCTACCATTCACAAGCATAGACATAATCACATCAATCTTATCACTCGAGGAAGAGGTTTCTCAAAATTTACCTTCTTACCTTGTGGAGCTCTTTCCGTGTGCCATTCAGAGTAATTTATCATCATATCATCAAGAAGTTTTGTAGCCGCCCCCAATGTGATGGACATAAAAGTACCTCCAGCAGCTGAATCCAATAAATTCAAGAAAAATTTAGTCTGCATAGAAGGTTTGGATGATCATCCAAGTAGTCAGTCCATGGGTTGGGCAATTCTTTACCAAAGTTTTCATTCTCTCCCAAGCTTGAGCAACATGTTCAGTATCTAATTGTTTAAAATTCATTATGCTACTTCTCAAAGAAATAATTTTAGCGGAGGATAATATCTACTAATAAAAGCATCCTTGCATTTAGTCCATGAATCAATACTATTCTTAGGCAAAGATAGCAACCAATCTTTAGCTCTTCCTCTTAATGAGAAAGGAAACACTTTCAATTTAATAATATCACCATCTACATCTTTATACTTTTGCATTTCACAAAGTTCAACAAAATTATTGAGATGGGCAGCATCATCGAACTAGCAAAAATTGTTCTCTCATGACCAAATTCAGTAAAGCAGGTTTAATTTCAAAGAATTGCTGTAGGTAGGTGGAGCAATAGGTGTGCATAGGAAATCATTATTATTTGCATTTGTGAAGTCACACAACTTAGTATTTTCAGGGTTGGCCATTTTAGCAACGGTAAATAAAGCAAACTAGATAAAGTAAATGCGAGTAACTAATTTTTTTGTGTTTTTGATATAGCAAACAAGATAGCAAATAAAGTAAAACTAGCAACTAATTTTTTTGTGTTTTGATTTAGTGCAGCAAACAAAGTAGTAAATAAAATAAAGCAAGACAAAAACAAAGTAAAGAGATTGAGAAGTGGAGACTCCCCTTGCAGCGTGTCTTGATCTCCCGGCAACGGCGCAGAAAAAGTGCTTGATGCGCGAGATGTACACGTCCGTTGGGAACCCCAAGAGGAAGGTATGATGGCAAGTTTCCCTCAGTATGAAACCAAGGTTTAATCGAACCAGGGAGCCAAGAAGCACGTTGAAGGTTGATGGTCGCGAAATGTGATGCGGCGCAACACCGGGATTCCCGCCAACTAGGAACCTGCACAACACAACCAAAGTACTTTGCCCCAACGAAACAGTGAGGTTGTCAATCTCACCGGCACAAAGGATTAAACGATCGAGTGGAAGATGTTTGCAAAGAAAAACAAGAAACAAGTAGATTGTATGCTATGTAAAGAATAGGACCGGGGTCCACAGTTCACTAGAGGTGTCTCTCCCATAAGATAAAAGCATGTTGGGTGAACAAATTAAGGCAATTGACCAATAGAGAAAGGCATAATAATGCATATACATGACATGGTAAATATAGTGAGATTTAATTGGGCATTACGACAAAGTACATAGACCGCCATCCAACGCATCTATGCCTAAAAAGTCCACCTTCATTATCGTCCGAACCCTCCAGTATAATTTGCAAAGCAGACAATTGCATTAAGTATTGTGCGTAATGTAATCAATAACTACATCCTTAGACATAGCATCAATGTTTTATCCCTAGTGGCAAAGACATCACAACCTTAGAACTTTCTGTCACTGCCCAGGTTCAATGAAGGCATGAACCCACTATCGAGCATAATTACTCCCTCTTGGAGTTAAGAGTAAAAACTTGGCCAGAGCCTCTACTAATAACGGAGAGCATGCAAGATCATAAACAACACATGAACAATAGATTGATAATCACCATAATCATAGTACTCTCTATCCATCGGATCCCGACAAACACAACATATAGAATTACATATAGATGATCTTGATCATGTTAGGCAGCTCACAAGATCTAACAATGAAGCACAACAAGGAGAAGACGACCATCTAGCTACTGCTATGGACCCATGGTCCGGGGTGAACTACTCACTCATCACTCCGGAGGCGATCATGGCGATGAAGAGTCCTCCGGGAGATGAATCCCTCTCCGCAGGGTGAGGCGATCTCCAATCCCCGAGATGGGATGCGCGGCGGCGCGTCGTAAGGTTTTCCGTATCGTGGCTCTCGGCGGGGTTTCGCGACGGGAGCTTTGGCGGAAGGTCAACGCGGGGCCACACGAGGGCCCAGCAGTCGGCGCGGCCGGGCTGGCCGCGCCGGCCTCCCTCCCCGGCCGCCTCGTGGCCCCACTTCGTTAGGTCTTCGGTCTTCTGGAAGCTTCGTGCAAAAATAGGACCCTAAAGTTTCGTCCAATTCCGAGAATATTTCTTTACTAGGATTTCGAAACCAAAAAAGAGAAAACAAGGCTCTTCGGCATCTTGTTAGGTTAGTTCCAAAATGCATAAATATGACATATAATGTGCATAAAACATGTAGGTATCATCAATAAAGTAGCATGGAACATAAGAAATTATCGATACGTTGGAGACGTATCACCACTCCACCAGAACTTAGCCCAAACTGAAGTGATTGTTTTGCAAGTTCCTTTTGAGAGCTGAAATCAACTCATACTGAATGTTGTTTGTGCCTGTAGCACTGATTTTATAAGTGTCTCTTTTGCAGCATAAGACATATTCCTCTCGGCATATCCACCAACTTTATTTCTTGATCTATCTGCTATATATTCAAAAGCCTCACTAGTCAAACGCCCAGCAGCTGTAGGCAGACCAAGGTATTTTTCAGTGAAAGCTTCGACATGAATGTCCAGGATCTGTTTAACTTCTGTTCGCTGATCAGCTGGCGTACAGGGACTAAAGAATACAGCACTCTTTGCTTTGTTGACCCGTTGTCCCGACGCATTGTTGTAAATCTGAAGTATTTCATCCAATCTCCTTGCAATGACGCTGTTAGCATTGATAAATATCAAACTATCGTCCGCAAACAATAAATGTGACACCCATGGTGCTCTATTACAAACACGCACCCCTCTATCAACATGGCTATTGTAATGATGAAGCAAAGCAGTTAAACCTTCAGCACATGCCAAGAATAGGTACGGTGATACCGGATCCCCCTGACGGAGTCCTCTGGAAGGTTGAAATTGTTCAAGTAAAGCACCATTCACCTTAACAGAAAACTGGGCCGTCGACACACATCTCATAAGCAACTGTACTAGTCTCACAGGGAAACCTAGTTTCAAAAGCATAGCTTCAATAAAAGGCCATTCAACTCTATCGTAGGCCTTCATCATATCCAATTTCACAGCACACTGCCCCTTCTTTCCTTTCTTTTTCCTTTTCATTGAGTGGATACATTCAAAGGCTAGAATGGCATTGTCCGTGATTAAACGCCCCGGAACAAAAGCACTCTGTTCCTGGCTAATACAGTCTTCTAAAACCGGCCTCATCCTATTTGCAACCACTTTCGTACATATTTTGTAAAGAACTGTGCATAAGGAAATGGGTCGGTACTGAGACACTTTTTGAGGATTCCGCACTTTGGGTATGATAGTTATTGCTGTGCTGTTTATATCGGCAGGCATAGATCCTCCATTTAGAAACCCAAGAACTGCTGAAGATAGATGTGCACCCAAAAGCTCCCAATGTCGCTGATAAAAACCAGCAGTGAAGCCATCCACTCCCGGGGCTTTGGATGGGTGCATTTGAAACAGGGCTGTCTTTACTTCAGCTTCAGTAAAAACTCTTTCAAGAGATTGTCGAGCCGCATCATTAACTCTTTCTTGCACTAGGTTAATTAAACCTGTCATATCTGGCTCACCTTTCAGAAGTGTATAGGTTAGTATAGAAATTTTGAATCTCTTCCTTTACCTCTTCCTCCTCTACACACCAGGTGCCATCATCACACTGCAAAGTAGATATAGAATTAATTCTTTTTCTCTTCGCTGCTTGAGCATGGAAATAAGCTGTATTCCTATCTCCAGCTTTTAACCAATTCACACGAGCTCTCTGTTTGATCCAAACTTCTTCTTGATAAAGAACTTCGTTGATTCTTTCCATGACTCTTTTCTCTTCCCCAGATGGACCACATCCCACTGAATTTCTTCGGATTCGTTCCAGCTCCTTCCGAAGATTTGCCAACTTTTTTTGGAGATGTCCAAAAGTGGCAGTACCCCATTTTCCCAGACCGGATCCCATGCTGGACAAAGCATTCATAAAACCCGTCAGGCCATTCCCTTTATCAGCCTTCACCCATAGATCACTAACCACACGGTCATAATCTCCATGAGTCTGCCACATATTCTCATACTTGAATACTTTTTCCGGCCTTCTTCTCTTCCATTGATTGGCTAACTGAAGATCAGCAAGAATCAAACAATGGTCAGACTGAACGAAAGGTATATACGCCTCACAAAGAAAATTTGATAAAGCTATCCCAGAGGCCACCTCAGATGTTGCCCCAACTGCAATAGAAATGACATAACTTCAGGCTAACTTGTTTGTCTTCAAAACTTTCTATGGCACTATCATTTTTATTGTGGTTGGAGGTTTCCTTGCACCCCATCCCTTTGTATAATGAATGAGTGAAGATTACCATATCAATAGAACTTGGTTAGACACTTACCTCGTTAATTTTAGGCCGCGCATATTTGAATAGCAAGGAGCTTACAAGTGACAGAGGCAAGGGAACTAATAGGTATCCCCCACACCCCAATGCCACCCACGCCACGCTCTCACAAAATTCATGCATATATGCTCGGTGATCGGTACGTTTCAAACAAAAAATATTTAGAAACATGGTTTGGATACTTTTAACATTGTTTGACCCATCTGGTCTTTCTATCCTAAAATTGTGGAAACCAGCACCCACTTGCTAGTAAATTTTGCATATGAGGTTGGTTAAAAAAAATTAAGGGTAAAACCACCATTTAGTGTGGCTAGGTAATGAGAATTTCAAAGGATGTGTGGTAAATTCTTTATATATTATTTAATTAAATGAAATATAAACCATAAGAAATGAGAGAGAATGACAAATAATGACCCATCATAAAATAAGGTTGGAAACTCATGTTACTTTTTCAAAAACAAGAAACTCATCGTATTGACGTGAACTTGACTGATGCAACCATCACGACTCTCGATTGCTCACCTTTCAAATGCTCTCAATCTACATAGAAGAGAAAAATAATTATACCCTTCCGGTCCATAAAAGTTATCTTAAATTTATTAAATTTGGATGCACCTACGTACTAGATAGTGTGTAGATACATTTAAATTTGAATAAAGGTAAGATAACTTTCATGAAATGGAGGGAGTACTTTATTTCAATCACCCTTGGCTAATGTGTACTTGCTTATATGTGATGTGTTTGTCAGATCTAGTTGCCAAAAATACTTGTCGAAAACTTGAAAGATCAAAAAAACTGCACGTGCCATTCCGCAAAACAGAACATAGCCCGCAAGGCAGGAGAACGGAAGACAACATTCGTGCAAAACCCAGCCCAACACGTCCCGTGCGCAACACACCATCCTTCTCCCTTCTCCGCCTACTACTGCGGCACGGGCCCACCCGAGCGAAAGCAACCCGCACTCCGCCAAGAAGAACGGAACGGCTTCGCCCGACCGGATCCCAAATCGCCATGGATTTCCTCTTCAACTCGCTCGCGGCGCCCGACCCCGCCTCGCCGCCGCCGGAGCCGGACACCGCGGGATCCGCCTCCTCCCCTCCCGCCGCCCCCGCCGACGCCGGCGGCGGCTGGGGGGCCTTCGGCGGGCTGCTCAAGACGCTCACCACCCAGTCGGAGACCGTGCTGGAGACCTACCGCCGCGACCTCGCCGAGTTCAGCACGGGCCTGCGCCGCGAGACGGACGCCTTCCGCGAGGCGGCGGCCCGGGCCGCCCGCGACCTCCCCTCCTCCGCGCACGCGCTCGACGGGCTCGCCGACATCGTCGCGCAGGGCAAGGACGCCCTCGCCCAGGCCACCTCCTCCGCCTCCTCCGCCACTCCCGCGCCCTCCGACGCCGCCGACTCCGACCCCAGCTCCGCGTCGGGCCACCTCCGCCACTACAGCCGCTTCGAGGCGCAGCTGCGGGCCCTCCAGTCGGATCCGGCCACCTTCGGCGCCGATCCCGACGACGCCGAGGACTTCGCGGCCTGGAGGAGGGACGCGGGGTTCAGCGTCGACGAGCGGCAGGAGGAGATCGAGGCGCTCTGCTACGAGAGCGACGCCGTGGAGGGCATGCTGGACAGGCTCGTGCCCGACGCGGTGGAGAGCGAGCTGTTCTGGGCCAGGTACTTCTACCGCGTCCACAGGCTCAAGCAGCAGGAGGACGCCAGGGCCAAGCTCGTCAAGCGGGTGATTGCCCAGGAGGAGGAGGAGGATCTCAGCTGGGAGCTGGATGATGAGGTCGAGGACGAACCACCAACAGAGCAGGAGATCAAGCAAGCATCCATCAATGAGGAACCAAAACATCAATTACAAGACAGGGAAGCTGAAAACAGCGTCGAGGAACTGAAACAAGCCGATGCTCTGGACAAGGAAACTAAGAACGCGGACGCGCCGCAGCCGGAAGTCTTCGGCAGCTCGATGGTGGTAGTGGACAAGGAGGAGGAGGAGAAGGAAGATGCGTCCAAACCGATCGTCGAAGAATCAAGCGAAATAAAAACTGTTGCCGAGGAACCACGTTCTAGCGCTGGAGACGACGCGACGAAAGAAGGGGCGAAGCACGAGACGAGCGACTCGAGCAAGGACAGCGACTACTCCGTGGTGTCTAGACAGCAAACGGCGACCGAGGATGATCTTGAGTGGGACGAGATTGAGGATCTCGGGGAGCATGAAGAGAAGAAGGGGAGCGCTCATGGCTCCAGCCCTGCTCCGAAGGAGGAGTTGCGTAAGAGGCTCAGTGTTGCTGAAGATGACGAGGACTTGAGTTGGGACATTGAGGATGATGATGACAAGGCCTGAGAAGCCATCCTGGTATGATAGTGTTGATTGTATTGTCTACATTTTTTTAATGTTATATTACCTGTGCAAGAAACTGTCGTGTGACCAATAAATATTGGTTTAGCTGTGCCGCTTATGTTATCGATACACATGTAAACTCAAAATTGATGTTATCTTGTGGCACCTGCATTTCTCTAATGTGTTTATGTTACTGTAAATATGTTGTTTTATTTGACTGTCTTGCCTTCATTCAATGTACTTGATTACACTGGAAATTTGGAACAACGTTGAACAGTTTCTTTCAGAACACCCTTTCTCTTAGGACATACTAATATTATTAGCTGGGTTTTCCTGATTTGTGTATCCTTCAGTAGTGAATAATGTTATCTTCATAAGTTGGTATTTGCCCTCTTTGATCTGGTTTCGTGCATTAGTCAAGCTTTATCCAGTAGTAGTAGATACTCGATGTTGGATACATAAATCAATGCCTTGAGGTCGAAACTACTATGACCTCTCAATTACCTTATGAAAACATTGACATCTTCAGATGATCAGGGGTTGTTCGACTAGGCAGAACTCACACTGTTGCTACTTGGTTGTTGATTCTGCAACTTAACTCAACCCTAGGATAGTTGATTGACTTGTAGACTAGTCGCCACCTAATCTTGACTAGTTGAGCAACTTTTTTTTTTTTGCCGTGAAAGGCAGACCCTCCGCCCTCCACTCCTCCAGGATCTACAATGAGCCATCTTCCAGGTTTAATCCAGGCCCGCCGGGCCACCGGTGGCCATGGTGCTTGCTATTGCTGCTCTGCTCCTCTACCCAGGAGCAATCTTCTCTCTGTTATGTGTTCTTCTTCCCCAGGCCTGTTTTCCTCTCCTTTCCTTCCAATCCTCTTTCTTCCAGTTTCAGATCAGCTCTGCTTTGGCAAGGGCTCTTCTACAGGGGAAGTGGAGACCCTGGCCACTGATATGCAAGTGTGACACCTCCACTCCATGTTCCTTCAATTTTATTTTTAGTACTTGTGGTATACGGGTATCTATTAGTATCTAGTGCTGGATTACCAGTCATGACTACCCTATGAGTCAGTACCCTATGGACATTGGCTCCACTCCCCAACCCTCAATGAGTTCAGGTTGAATTAATTTTGTCTCATCAGTTGGCTGTGAGTAATTCTAATTTGCAAGCTGTTAAAACCTAAGCTTGTTTATTGTTCGGTCACAAACTCAATGCCAAAGACTGGTTCATCCAATGTGATAATAGTGTAAGTCGCGCAGTTCCTTCCCTGAGATATTTCCATCACATATGTACCAGTAGAGATTTGTAATGATGGAGCTCCTATGTGCTAACATGTAAATCAGCAAGACACATCATCACATGGCGAATCAACTACTTGGATCTCGTGACTTGATATCTCATCATGGGTGGAGGCAGCACATGGGCTGGAACCGTGACTAGTTTACTGCTGACCCTGGTTCCGAACTCTTGAGCGAACCTATCCTCTGCATACTTGTTACCAGGAACCATCTCATGGACCCTGCTAAAGATAGCGTGCTCTAGGTATATCGGTCACTTGTTTTTCATTTAAGCTTCTTAGAGTATATTCCCTTTACAATCTTGCCCTCTTCACAGGGAAAGATTGTAGAAGGGCAAAGGTATTGTATGAAGTTTTATGATAAACGAGTGACAAACATACATAGAGAAACCTGTCAGTGTCCCCTGTAAGGAGCAGAGCATCTGTGAGATGGATCTCCACAGCAAGTAGCCAGATATGCAGAGCGTAGGTTTTGCTCAGTACTTCGGAATCAGAATCACCAGCCAACGAGTCTCTGTTCGACTTTCTGTCCCCTGTGCAGCCAACACTCTGTTCGACTAAGTCCCACTTATAATGCATTTGGCATTTCTAGTGTAAATTTGGTCTCAATTTGCATCAGAAAAGCCAAAATGAACTTTAAGTGGGATTTATGTGGGATCCCACTTGATGCCTTAATACCATGAATCTGAAAGGGATAAAACTTATTCCAAACGCTAGACAGAGAACATGATCAGTAGAGGAACTATAGTCAACTCGGCTTATTTCACGTCTTCATGAATGTGTCTTAAGAAGACGATCAGCGAGGTGGTGGCTTGAGATGGCAGTGGCCAAGGGTGTGCAGCCGGATGAGGACATTTGCCCCCACCATGGGTGGCTAGAAATGGGTTTCCTGATTTGTGTATCCTTCAATAATGAATAATGTGATCTTCATAAGTTGGTATTTCCCCTCTCTGATCTGGTTTCATGCATTAGTCAAGCTTTATCCAATAGTCGTAGATACTCGATGTTGGATACATAAATCAATGCGCCTTGAGGTTGAGACTACTATGACCTCTCATTTATCTTGCGAAAAAATTAACATCTTCAGATGCTTAGGAGTTGTTTGACTACTCACAACTCACGCTGTTGCCACTGTTGCTCAACCCTAGGGTAGTCGATTGACTTGTAGACTAGTCGCCATTTAATCTTGACTAGTTGAGCAATTTGTTTTTGCCATGAAAGGAAGGAGGTAGCCTCTTTGCACTTACCCTCCGGCCTCCAGTCCTCCACGAGCTACAATGAGCCGTCTTCCGGGTTTAACCCAGGCCTGCTGGGCCACCAGTAGCCTTGGTGGCTATTGCTGCTCTGCTCCTCTGCCTTCCGTTTGGTGCACTGCTCCTCTACCGGGGAGCAATCTTCTCTCTGTCGTTCTTCTTCCCCATGCCTGTTTTCCTCTCCTTTCCTTCCAATCCTCTTTCTTCTAGTTCCAGATCAGCTCTGCTTTGGCAAGGGATCTTCTACAGTGGAAGTGTAGGCCCTGGACACTGATATGCAAGTGTCACGGCTCCACTCCATGTTCCTTCAATTTTATGTTTAGTACTTGTTGTGGTACGGGTATCTGTAGTATCTAGTTGCTGGCTTACTAGTCGTGAATACCCTGTGAGTCAGTAGTACCCTATGAACATTGGCTCAACTCCCTGACCCAGCCTCAATTAGTTCAGGTTGAATAATTTTTGTCTCATCAGTTGGCTGTGAGTAATTCTAACTTGCAAGCTGTTAAAACCTGAGCTTGTTTATTGTTCGGTCACAAACTCAATGTCAAAGACGGGTTCATCCAATGTGATAATAGTGTAAGTCGCTCAGTTCCTTCCCTAGAAATATCCATCACACATGTACCAGTAGAGATTTGTAATGATGGAGCTTCCTTTGTGCTAACATGTAAAGCAGCAAGACACGGCCATCACATGGCGAATCAACTACTTGGATCTCATGACTTGATATCTCATCATGGGTGGAGGCAGCACATGGGCTGGAACCGAGACTAGTTTACTGCTGACCCTGGTTCCGAACTCCTGAGCGAACCTATCCTCTGCATACTTGTTACCAGGAACCATCTCATGGACTCTGCTAAAGATAGCGTGCTCTAGGTATATCGGTCACTTGTTTTTCATTAAGCTTCTTAGAGTATATTCCCGTTACAATCTTGCCCTCTTCATGTGAAAGATTGTAGAAGGGTAAATGTATTGTATGAAGTTTTATGATAAACAAGTGACAAACATACATAGAGAAACCTGTCAGTGTCTCCTGTAAGATGCAGAGCATCCGTAAGATGGATCTCCACAGCAAGTAGCCAGATATGCAGAGCGTAGGTTTTGCTCAGTACTTCGGAATCAGAATCACCAGTGAACGAGTCTTTGTTCGACTTTCTGTCCCGTGTGCAGCCAACACTTGTGATGAGATATCATGTAGGGTGTCAAGTGGGATCCCACTAAGTCCCTATAGTGCATTTCGGTTTTCTAGTGTAAATTTGGTATCAAAATGTGCACTAGAAAAGCCAAAATGAATGATAAGTGGGATTTATGTGGGATCCCACTTGATGCCTTAATATCATGAATCTGAAAGGGATAAAACTTACGTGCCAAAAGCTAGACAGAGAACATGATCACTGGAGGAACTATGGTCAACTGGGCATATTTCACATCTTCATGAATGTGTCTTAAGAAGACGACCAGCAAGGTGGTGGCTTGCGATGGCAGGGGCCAAAGGTGTGCAGCCGGATGAGGAAGTTGTTGTGTGCCATTATCTGTGATGTCTTTGGAGAAGGCTGCCTAGTGAAGTCGGTAGGACTGGTAGATTTGTGCCATACAAGGGCGAATATGTATCCCAATCCATCTCGAGGTATTTGTGTCAACACCTATTTGGTAGACCTTTTTTTTTTCTTTGCCAGGAACCAGATTTGAACTGGTGACACCAGGATTTTCAGTCCTCTGCTCTACCAACTGAGCTATCCTGATTGAAGATTTAAATGCTTAGTTAGTAGTTCATGGAAGTCTGATAATGGAAAATTGCTAGGAGAGATAGTTTGACTTGTATCTGATCATAACTGTGCTTCATTCTTGTGAAGACGAAAACCTACATATTGTTTGCTACCGAAGAGCGCTGTGGGTATTACAGATGACGTGTACTTCATTTTATGGGTTTGATTTCAGCGATACAACTGCATTCATTCATTCTTTTTCTTATTGACCTTGTGAGAACAAGGTCAAGTTATAGGAATAGAGTTATAGAGTTAAACCCAATTCCCAGTCATATGTATCGATGTCAGCTCATGCCTTGTCCCTCTGGATCTACTGTATAATGCGCTTATGTACACACACTCTACTCACTGTCTGAATGTGAAGTCGAGTTGCTTGATGGTAATAATGTACTTAAATGAGAATTCGAGTTGCTTAGTGATAATCTGCGAGACTCTGATGCCAGGGTGCTTAGTTGCTTCAAGATCCTGAATATCTAATTTACTGCAGAAAGTTGTGCTGGAACATTGCTACACACTTTATATGGCAAGAAAAGAATCCTGATCTTGTTGGGGTTTACTTTTTGTCTTGAATGAAAGCTGAGTATAAAAATGAAAAAAGAGGATAAAGAAGAACGGAGAAGATAAAGACAGAAAACTGAAAAAAAAATGCAAAGAAGAATAGAAAGGAGAAAGAATGCGGCGTAATTTCGGCGACGTGCGGGAAATAAGGAACTAGCTCACCAGTCACAACTCACAACACATCCACTTACACCGTCCCTTCAGGCGAACCTCTTCCTGTGCGCTCGCCGGCTGGCCGTCGGTTTCCTCCGGAGCAACAGCGGCACGAATGAGCCGCCTCGGCCTCGCCGCAGCCAGGGCAAGCAGCAGAGCAGCTTGTTGTGGCTCCCACTCGCCTGCACCCTCCCCAAATCGGCAGGTGCGCCCCATCTCTTCCTGCACCCCTTCTAATTTCCGCCAGCCACCTCTCGCCAGCATAGGCCTCCTGCACTACTTGCAAAGGTTTGGACCATTCGGTGGCGAGGTCTAGGGTTCAGAAATTGCTGCCCTACCGCTTTTGGTAGAATCACATTATGGAATTTGAATGTACTCAGACTTTCTACTCGGTGGATTCGCTGATTTGTACCGAGTAATGTAGCATGCCGGTGTTTAATGAGGTGATATTTTGAGGTGCTGGGATCGAAGGAAAAGAAATACTGCAGTGCTGGCAGCGTCACGTGTTCTTAGTTAAATGGTTAAAACAGTTTCTTATGGGGCTCATAAGTCATACCCCTAATATCCAGATCATCAATTCATCATCTGACAGTTACTATAATAAAATTGCTCAGTATTTAGGATCTGGACTGAATTCACTGCCTCTTGGCAGTTGGCACCATGCCAAACAGTGCATTTTTAAGCTCGTACTCCATATATTTTTTTTTTCGCGGCTCGCGGGTATAGCTCATATTTCGTGAGTACAGGCTTTTCAGCTTGTTATATATGTAGTGGGCTCAGTTGTCACCCTTAGCATTCATGGGCAATGAGCACAGGTTCTCATATATTCATCATTATATCAGAAACACACACATATTTAACTTTATTTAACAGAAGTGATTGTTGTGTACACCAATACATGTGTGAGAACTTTCTGGTATCAATTCAAACCAAACTATGATGCCCTTGAACCAGGTGGAGTAGTAGTCACCCGGAACATCAATAACCATTGATTTATGAACATCTGGAAAACAAATAGTGGGAGCTACACAGGTAATACAACAATATTGGAAGCACACCATGTGGTACACGTGGTGAGCAACTAAACAATTGTTAAACAAACAATATTGGAAGCACTCTACAAAGCAAAGCCTTATTCAATCTAAGAATGTCGGGCATACATCTAATCTTGTTTTTCTTGCCTCTAGGTTAGAAATGTGCATGGTCTTATGACTACAATGCTGATTTTTTTTTACGGGTTTACCCTTTCCGTGACTTCCATGCATGATATCAACTCTAAATAGTGGATTGCATAGGCCAGTCATACCACCTGAACATATTGCTAGTTAGCACTGCTGAATGTTGACGCACGATCATTCAGGCCACATGGTGTATTAATTTATTTTTTGCTCTAGCCACAAGATCGGTGAGTGGTACGCTGTGCTCCATGAGTCCTGCATTCCCAAAGAAGAGCATGTAGTTTTCAACCTTTGAGGTTGTCTTTTCTACCGTAGCGAGTGCTTCTATCATACGGCAGTTACTGAAATAGTTTGCATAACTTGAACTATTCTCCAATTCCATCATATGTATGACTTGCTCAACTATCGCCCTCCTTATCCCAGGAAAATGAGCAGCGGGTTTCGTATTTGCATTCAGAGCCTTAACAAGCTTCTTCACAAATCTGTCCTTAATCTGGCCACGCTCTAATTCTCGGGCAAAGTCTCCAGGAATAATGATACATATTCGGGAACTAAGGCTAATAAGGACCTCTAGTTCTCCTGCCTCCTCTGTGTTCATTATTCTTTCCAACACCTGTAGTGAAAATAGCAATGCCGTGTAAGGCATGATTAGTGAAAGCATATTTTGACAAACTATTCCACACATTTACAGGATATTTACATCCATTCACTCACTTGTGCTATTAAAACAGTATTACTTCTTATGAACTCAGTGCTATGTACATAGTACAAAACAAGCAATAAGATGCAACAGGAAATGCTTGATGGAATAATGGCACTTAGAGTGGAGATCCTCTGATGGGGGCACAGAGGAACTAGGTTTTGGGAGAGGGACTTCCTACTTAACTTTTAAAGTTAAGTCTTCTTGAAATAGATGAGTTTAGCACTGAACTACAATATATAACCATATAACTACTGCAATTTTATCAAAATAATGAATGCTGCTAACATGATATTATTTTTGGCGAGAAAATACCTGATTTAAACTAAGTAATTCTACAATGACGCATATTGAACAGTGTTCCTGCACGTGGCATACATTTTTTGAATGATGAGATAAACACAAAGTCCCCATGCTTGCTAAGAGTGGGTGTGTATATGTGCATATCTAGCATTATGACAGACCATCCCAAAAGAAGAAAATGTCATTTTGAAGGCTAGTTTAGGAAAAAGAAAGATCAAAGAAAATAAATTACATTGTACACCTCTAACAATGAACATTTTGCATGAACTAGCAGGGCTCACCTTTCGCAAGAAATGAGATAGTTCCGTCATGTCCGAACTGCTGAGCATAGGTTGGGCATTCAGGCACAGATTTCGCAAGATAATTGCAGCAACATATCTGTTGTACCTGTCATCTTGAATCATAACGATGAGTTCCCTAATAAATTCATACCCTGGTTCCTTCAACATAAGTGAGCAGTTGTCGACACTCTCCATCGCTAGCAAGGCCAGTGCTTGACCAGCCGTGATTTGCAGTGATCGATCAGAATATGGATTTGACGGTGGATGCTGGGCAAGAAATGCATGGATCAACCTGCTAGTGATTACCCCAATGTGCACTATCTGCTGCCTTGTGTTTCTATCAGTGGCAAGATTTCTGAGGATCTCTGTTGCTAACTTCTTCAGTTCTTGGCTGCCTTCCATGTCATCCAATATCTCTGCGAGGTTTCTCAGAAGGCAGGGTTGTTCTGATATCTTCCTCCGCAGTGTTATACCGATTTCTCCACCTGTAATTGAGAGCCTTCTCAGCAACTTTAGAGATGACCCTTTGAGTATTTGGTCATGTATCTCATTAGTATACTCTATGATCTTAGGGATGAGGTTATTTGCTCTGCAGATCTCCTCACAGTTTTCAGGACCACAATCAGCAAGCCTCTCAAGAATTGACATGCCCAGTACAGGGAGGAGTTCCTGATCTGTGAACAACTCTTCTTCAATCGAGTAGCATGTTGTCATCCATTGCCGCGATCTTAACATCCTGGAGTTTCGTCGGCTACTGGTATGCACAAGTGGGTCTTGTCTATCCTCTTCGTCATCACCTATGTCTAGTACTATATCTTGTCTTTCCTCCTGACTGCCATACGTGTACAGAAGTGGACTTTGTCTTTTCATTTGGTTATCAGTGCCCAGAAGTGAAGATATGTTCTGCATTGACCCAGGAATCGCAACAACTTGAAGGTTATTTGCAAGATCGTTGATGACCTTTGCGGCAAATAACCTAATTGCCGCATTTTGTGGACTTGCCCAGCCCAACATGCTGATCAATGTCTGTACTGTCTTCATGGAGGTACTGAGCCTCGAGAGGAGTAAAGCCTTGGAGGGTTCCTTTTGCAGGAAGCTGTGCAACATCTGAACCCCATAGAGCTGATTGCTTGCGGAGTCCGAGTTTGTGAAATCCATGGCAAAGCTGGTCAGTTGTGTGATCTTTGGGGCAAGTACACCCCCTGCAATGCATTGCTCATAGACACGTGAATAGTACATGTTGATGCACTTCACTCCCCACTTACTTCCGAACCCGCTTTGATGGAGCAAGGATTTCCGAGGAATGGATGAAAATGTCTCAAGGATGCAGGCCAAAATACAGAGTGCCCCTTCAATCAGCACCATTCTGTAGAAGATGCTCCGTGATGACATGAAATTCTTCTTGGTAGATTCCAAAGTACCGTCAGGATATTGATAGTGAACTTCTATAAAACCCAAAACTGCGAACTGAATACGTGCAACAGCTGCTAGTACCTCTAGGTTGCCAAACGTCTCTGCCAATAAAGCAAGTAGCAGGAAATGGCTCGGCAAACCTCCAGCCACCTGCCCCAAGATTACTACTGCAGCGCACACGCACAAGATCATAATCACTGGACTCTTAGATAAAATTCTGTGGCCAGTAGGACTATTCACCAGTGCAGTGATCCTCTGAAACTGCAACTTGCTGATCGCCACCAGGAGCACTGCCACTAGCAAGGGCATGAAAATAATTCTAGATACCATCAACGTATGTTTGGGTATTGATGTTTCCAGGAACAGACAGGGTCCTAGCAAGATGATCACAGCCAATGAGCCCGATACTGACCCGGGATGGCGTTCCGGATCACAAAACAGGTTAAGAGCCACTGGATACATCAGCTTGCCGAGTGTAAACAGGACGACAACAGAATAGGCTATAGACATTTGGAAGAGGAGTTCCTCAAAGCCCGTGCAGTCTCTTAGGTATTTCTCGCAATATCGACGAGCGTCGTTTCTAACACCGTCCTGTATATCTGTTGTTGTTTTCCAGAAAGGTCCTAAAATTGGTAATGTATCTTCGCTCTCGTAGTTTGCCATGAATAATACTAGAACTTCAGCCGTGCATACAATTGCAATCACCCTGTTGAGGCGAGGTCGTCTTAGAGCACCTCTGGCACGGAAGAAGAATTGGTACTCCATTCTGGTGTTCTTGCTAAATACCCTGTAGAATGCATCATCAGTGTGAGGGACCAAACGTACTAATATGGACATCCAACTCACATACGACTAAGCCAGTGTTCTTTGATGAGTCATTTGGGGTATAATATAATAAACAGGTGAAGAAGATCTGTTTGAGTATCCGTGTAATCCTTTTTTCCACTTGGATAGATAGCTTTTTAAATTATTTTTTCATGGAGTAGTGCAAATCTCCTGTACTAATGCAACAATAACAAACAACCCAAATATTAATACGTGCAGTAAAATGCTCCCATTTTCTGTCAAAAAGTATATTTCCGACGTTTATTTTTTCGCAAACGATTAGTTCAGCACATCAAGTTAGGTTGAGCAAACCACAGACTAAACTTAAATAGATAGGCGAAGCGCGGTACTACAGCTAGAATCGCTGTACTAGTCTACTACCGCACCAAAGTGGCTTGTCAAAAAGAATTATGCGAACATGTTTGAAACCGCAATGCCGATAGGCTGCTGACCTGGCGGCTTCTAGGAAGACGAGGATGGTGGAGCAGAGGTAGTCTCGCTCGTTGAGCAGCGTGGAGAAGCCGCCGAGCACGACGACGGTCGCCCACATGAAGGCCACCGTGCCAATGCCATTGCCGGCCCTCTCGAGGAAGGCGACGGTGCGGACGAAGAGGGTCAGGCGCCTCTCCGCCGGTGCGTCGTCAACGCCGGCACCGGAGCGTTCAACGGCAGGCATTGGGGCGTCGATGAGGTGGTGATCGAGCGTCGTCGCTCCTGCTCCGGCTTGCCGTCTTGGGTTCTTGGCTCTTGGCTTCACAGCTACGGCTATATCTTAGTGGAGTAGTTTGCAGTAGACGGTCACGTACGCGGTCTGAGCCCTGAAGTAGCCAGTGACTATATATACCGGCTTAGGAGTTAGGAGCATATAACATGGCCACCGCATCCATGGAGACTACACATGTTAAACGACAACTTGATTAACAAATTAGTGGCATCATCAAGCTCGCGCCATGGTTGACAGATTACGACACGGCAGTAAGCTAGGTTCAATTTAAGAATGAGCCCATGACGCTGGTGTAGCTATTCTAAACAAGCTGCGTGTGGCAAACTTTGGCTTTCAACAACCAAAACGCTGAGCCCCAGACCGTCACCGTCCAAGCAAATTCCTCATGCCGCTGCCGGTGAGGCAGGAGATGGCACGCGCAGCTCGAAGCATCTGTTTACTTTCCTCCTGGCTATTGATTAATTAGGACCGGGCCTCTCTACGCGGAGTCTGGCCGGGTTAGATTATCGATCCCATCCGGGGAGCGGGGAACGAAGCTGCATGAGCAGGTGCGTGACACTATCATTGTCTCTACCGGATACGATAGTCCTCGTAAGAGACTTTCGCTCCACTTTATAAGTGAAGACACAAATGACCAAACTGAAACAAAGTGATGCGTATACCCTCTTTTTTCGATAAAGGAAATATATGAATATCTAGAGATACCAATAACACCTAGCCTCTGTACAACGCAATACACTAATGGTAGTACGGATGCACACAACCGAACTAAGAGAAAGAAAACTAAGAGAAAAAAAGTTCCACTACGGCCTTAGCAGCAACAAATATCCACCACCAAGACATCACCTGAACTCCAGGCTCTCCAAAAGCGACGTCTCCAATAAAGGAACAGCGCACAAGCGCCGTCGTCCCTCAATCAAAAGATTTTAGGTTTTCATTCTGAAGATAGTCTCCACTCTTAAAACAATGCCTTCAACAAAGCCATTGTCAGACTTTGGATTTCATCCTAAATGGTATGACTCTGGATTTCACCTGTGCTACCGCCCCCGCTTACATGCTGCTACGAAAACCCAGAACACCAAGCAAGTTCATCAACAGCACATAGACTCGAACCTCCATTGCTAGTCCTCCAATCCGATCTTATGATATTCTCCGCCTCTGATTTCACCATGGACCCGAATATCATCTGATGGCAACATCGCGCCACTCCCTCCAGAACCAAACGGTCGGAATAAAAGCATGGGTGTGCACGACCGAATACCACCCGATCCAGCAAACTCCAGGCAATATGTGCACTGTTATATTCACCGGTGGAGCCTTCCGGAACTCAACACTCCAACCAGATCAAGAATGACAAGCCTCGGGCAGTTTTTCATCTTCACACAAGAGAAACCCTAGGACCGTCTCCTTTATTCGCGACCCCACGCCACTAGTCGTCTCCTTGACGGAACCGAAGAGGAAGGAGGTAGTCTAGCGCCAGGCTGCAAGTCAACGGCGTCTCGAGACCAACCATAGACCACACAACACCGGCCCTAACTGAACCTATCTGGTCAAGATCGGGCCTCACATCTTAGATATTGTCCCGACGGCGCAGATCACCGCTGTGCCCGCCGAAGCCGCGCCGCCGATGCACCGCCTCCTCCTCGTCAATCCCCGACGAAGATACTCAGGCTTTGGCCAGCGACGACCGCGCCACTCTGTGCCCCCACCAGCGACTCCCAACTCCCGAGAGAAGCCGTCGAGCAGCACCTCTCCATCCCCACCGCCGTTGATGGGAAGGGGGCCGTTGAAAATGTTCAGTGATTAGACTGGAGTCCGGAGACGTGGGCGCGAAACTCTGATGGGCAAGCTACCCAGCGGGAAGCAAAACAGGGCGATAGGACATAGGAGCGCTGCAAAGTTCTGGCATAGGCTGTGGTTAGATGGCTTGAAACCAAAGGATGTTGCTCCTTCTGCCTACAACACATCTCAAGACATAAGAATGCGGTGGTTCGCAAATTAAATCCATTTTGGGCAACGAATGGGCAAACAAAATCGATACACATCATTGTAAACTTCCGGGTCTAAATGTTCATCAACCGTCAGAATTTGTTTCGATTTGGATGATGTTGCAAGATATCCAACTCCTCGACGGGAGCCAGCACCGCTATATGGAAATTTTATATATACCTTCGGTGCTTATATAGCATCCTTGGCCCACGCCACGCGATTTGAGGGTGTGCCAATTAGAACGATGAAACTGGCAGGGTGGAATAATTGACCGCCATCAAAATGAAAGTATTTTTGCCTGGTTGATTTTACAAAACAAGATTTGGAACGCAGGTCGTCTACAAACGGAAGGGTTGTACCAATTGCGGCATTTGCTATCTTTGCAAGTGGGAGCTGGAGACGGCGGCTCATCTTATCTTTGGCTACTGCTATTCCATTTGGATTTGGGGCATGATTTGTCAATGGCCAGCGCTAGTAATCCTCCGGAGGCCACAACCAACCGAACCTCCGGCTTCCCTGCATGACACGTGTCCAATTTTAATTAAAATTTAGACTTTGCTTCGTCGCAGCAAAAGAAGGCCCGTTTTTGCTTCATTGAAGCAGAAAACGGTTCGCCTATAAACAAAAATGAAAAGACTCATCAGAAGGCAGAAATTCAGGCATTGCTTCGTTGTAGCAAAAAAAAAGCCCGCTTTTACTTCATTGAAGCAAAAAACGGTTCGCTTAGAAATAAAAAGAAAAAAATGTTGGAGGCAGATCTCGTCGGAGACATCGCCGGAGCCTTGGTAGCAACAATTTTATACTAAAGTACCAAACCAGCAAAACATTTGAAGCAATAAGTTTATACTATCGTAGCATCCTCCACTACTCGCCGGAGACCTGACGGAGACCTCGCCGGAGACCTCGCAGCACAATTTTATACTAAAGTAGCAACAACGCAGAACAATTGTAGCAAAGAAGATATACTATTTTATTATCACAATTTTTTTACGAGATCTCCGGTGAGGTCCTCGCAGCAACCGCGGCAGCACCAACCTATTCCATAGTAGCCCAGTAACATTGCTTTGCAACATCGACGACACCCGTTCGCAGCTTCGGTCACTGTCTATTATAACATCGAACATCCGACGGCTAGCTTTGTAGCTCTATCCAAAAGCCTTTGCAGCTCCACCCGGTGGCCTTTGTAGCAAAATTGTCGGCGGTTTGTATACTTGCGTTTCATAGCACCAATAGCATCAAGCATTTGCAACTCCTCACGGAGGCCTATGTAGCAACGACGTCAACCGTTTGTAGCAACATGACTCTGCAGCTCCACCAATATGGCTCGTAGCACCGCCGGACATGGCCGGTACCATATGAATCTTCGCCGCACACCGGTCACGCTGTCACCACCTGAGCCTCGCAGCACCGCCGTGCGCATGATCCTCTTGCAGCAACACCACCGTGAGGAACGGCCATGGCGCTCCGTAGGGACGGCCGGCGACGAGGCCGTTTCGGTTGCAGGAGTTGATGAGGAGGACTTCGGGCCTCCGCCGCAGCCACCATCTCCGTCGACGGCGGGATTCGTGGAAGCAAGGCGCCGCCTCGATCTCCGGCGACAGCGGAGCGTCGCGGCCGCCGCGCCCTTCCCAGGCGGCGCACTACTTGGTGGCGGCCGGCCATGCCACCACACGAAGTGGCGGCCGGCCATGCGCTTGCGCTAGTGCGGATGCAGATGCGCAGCAGTCGGGTCGTGGATCTGGAGGAAGGCCGGCGATGCCCGAGCAGCAAGGACGCGCAGCCATGGCGGGATGAGAAAAGTAGTGGTTTGGGGAAGACGAAGTAAGATAAGGTGGGGCCGATTTGTTTATGGTTGGTTGGGAAAACGAATCGCGCGTGGGCGGATTGGTGAATCGTACGGTGCAGCGCCCGGAGGCTGCGATCTCCCGTGCCTCCGCCTGATACGGAGCATTATCCTTTGTCAATGGCTAGGGCTCACGGGTATTTAACCTTTGGAGCTCTTTCCTCATTGTCAAAGGATTCGTTGTATTCAGGCACCTGTAGGAGGTCAATCACTTTGCTACTCACACTTGTCTTTTGGGAAATATGCAACGAGAAACAAGAGTGTCTTTAGAAGCATCTCCACCATGTCTGCGACATTCTTTGCGAACATTAAAAAAAAGCTTTTTTTTCGATAAAGGGAATATATTAATATCAAGAGATACCAATTACACCTAGCCTCTGCAACAACGCACCACCCTAATGGCACTACGGATGCACACATCAAGAAAAGAAAAAGAAAACTAAGAAACAAAAGTCCCGCTACAGTATCTCGGGCCTAACAACAACAATACATCCACCGCCATGACAACACCTGAATTTACTCTCCAAAAACGACGCTCCAAGAAGAGAACAGTGTTCAAACACCATCGTCCGATCAAAGATCTTAGGTTTTCACCCTGAAGATAGTCCCGCTCTCAAAACAATGCCTCCACCAAGGTAGAACTTTGCGCTTCACCGTGTTGTCGCCCCCACTTTCATACCGTTGTTGTGAAGCCCGGACACCAAGAGAGCCCCTCAACAGCGCGGTGACTTGAACCTCCTTAGCTAGTCCTCCTCCGGCCTTCATGTCTTCTTCCGACTTTCATCATGGATCCATAGTCACTTGATGTCAACAGAAAAAGAGCTTCGCGCCGCTCCCTCCAGAACCAAATGGTCGGAATAAACGCATTAGGACCGAATACCTCGATCCAAACTCCGGGCAAAGCATCATATTCGCCGCGGAGCCTTCCGAACTCAACTCCGGCCGATCACGAGTCCGGCCTCCGGTAGGTCCTCCTCTTCACGCAAGAGAGGCCCTAGGACCGCCTTATTCAGGTCAGACCCCACGTCGCGACCATCCGGGCTGGCCAACCCAACCCTCCACCGGCGACACCATCGCCGACTTCCATGCTCCTCCATCTCACCGCCGGATTGCGGTAGATCAAAAATCCACCACCACCAACCGCAGGCCGACTCTCCGGCGAAGAAGAGGCCACCCTCCTCCGTCGAACCCAAGGCTGCTGCCCCGGGCGGCCTCGTGTCGCGGAAGAAGCCCGAGATCGCCTCCACGCACCGACGAGAGGCAGGGGTGGATGGCATGGCGCAGACCGAGGGCCTGGCCGCCGCCCACCACCAGCCCCTGCCGGAGTGCTGCGGGAAGCCGACGGGAGGAGGGAAACCGCAGAGCCGCCCATCCCAACCGCGCCGGCCGGTCCGCCAGGGGACAGCCGACGGGAGGAGGGCCGCCGCCGTCGTCGCCCATCCCACACGCGCCTGCTCCGCCATGCATCGAGGAGGTGGGATCCGACCGTTGTTCTCCACGCAGCGACGAGGAAGGGCCCCCGCCGCTGCCACGCCCGAGGGACTTTGCCCCGCGGCGCTAGCGGTGGCGGCGGAGGGTGGGGTGCAGGAGAGGTTAGGGTTGGGGTTGGGTTGTGGCTAACATGCGTTCGTCAGGGGGATGAGAGATAGACGAAGGAGATTGGGAAGACCGCTTCGCCGCCGTGATCCTTCTGGAACTACCTCACAGAGATCCGCGAGGGTAGAACACTTGGGGAATATTATGCCGCGAGAGTAGTTGTTATGTTATTTGGGCCTTCGTGGCGATGTGTTGTAAACTGTTCTAAACTCCTTGCTTAATTAATGGAAATGGGCAAAGCTTTATCCCTTATTTGGTCTCATATATGTAGAGGTACATTGAAAGGAGGAGGCGATGATACATGTATAGGAAGGTCCGTGTCAAATTACTTCTATCTTGTTAATCGCATTGAAGTATATGTAAGTGACCTATTGTAATATCCCAGTATTTGGGGTTACAAAAATAGAGGAAACAGATGTGTGCATTGCATTCATGCATAGAAAATCCGGGGAATTTTCGCGCTTTAAAACAGTCACAGTAACTGAAGTTTCACTTGACCTTGGTGGAATTGAAGTAGCTCATCAAGTCAAGCGTTATAAACCTCAATGTGACCTTTGTTAAAACCTTGTTTTGGGTAGAGATGATTTGATTTAAGGGGTTAGATCAAATGGAATTAAAACCAACACAACAACACTTTAATCAAGGATCAATTGCTTGATCTTATAAAAGATCATAATATGGTAATCCTTGCCATAACACGTGAACACCTATTCAATTGCAAATCAAGTAACAATAAAATGGAGAAACTATTCTAGATTTATATTTTCCATGTCTTGAACTAATCCTGGATCCTACTATGAACCTCATGGTATTCATTTTACTTCATTCTTGGAATCATGATAAGGAGATCAACCCTAGAAATATATATTATTCTCTATTCCATATTATTATACATCAAATCTAGAGAGGTGAGATTTCTATATTATTTACTAGAAAAGAAATGACAAACTTTGAGCTAAACCTTGGATATAAATATCCAAATGATCAAAACCTTATCTTCAAGAGGAACCCTAGAGTATTATTCAAGACATTCCTTAGAGAGAGAAACCACTTATGTTAAACATAGATATTGATGGTCACATCAACCTCTATGGAGCCTAACCTTAGGTTAGTATTAAAGACCTTCCCAAATGAGAGGGACCGTTTATTCTAAACCTAGCTTTACCTATTAATGAACAAAGGACAACCTTTGAACTAAAGTATTAGGTTGTAAACCATTTCCCTTGGAGTGGTGAGATAACCTAATATCACATGGAATAATACCATATCCATGAATTGATAAAGTAAGGAGGATATTAATTCAACCAAGATAGCCAAGTGGAGTCTTTACTTATTGAGATATTGTGAGTACACCATAAATCCTAGAATAACCATTCCTTTATAAGAGAGCCCAAGCTATGGTGTTACACTCAAGTAGTTGAGGCAACACTTGAATGAGGGAGAGAACTATCCATATACCAGATGATTATATCATCATTGATTAAGTAGAACCCTAACCTAATATCTCAGGCATTCTCCTGGGATATAAACTTAAGAGGCAACCATAGTAGTTCCATCCAAGAAAGTAAATTAGAAGTACTATACCCTAGTTGATCAAGACAATGCTTGATCATGGAAGTGGGAAACCTAGTTCATGAGAGATGTCTTAGAAAACCCAAACCTTGATCATTATAAATTGAGTAATGATCATAAACCCTAAGAACTTGTAGTAGAAGCCATTAAGAATAAGTTAATCATGATAATACCATGATCATGCTTTGAGGAAATAGGAGAATAAGCCATAGTTTAAACCTAGTATAATAAGCATATATCATCAATCACATGAAATCATAAGGAGAGTACTAAGTGAGCAACCTTAGATTATTCTCCACAACTTAAGTAGTGAAACACATGAAGGATATCATGACCTTGCCTAGCCAAGCTCTGTGAGAACCTTAACAATATTTAGAGATATATCCCCTATCAAAAGTGGGGGAGATTAAACCTAGCTAATTTAGTATGGTGTCAATTTATATCTATAACCTAAGCCACAATTAAGTTCCAAACCATATGCCATTAGGTAAATATAATTAGAAATGCTCACTAGTTATATCTTATGCTTCAATTATTGAACATAAGATGAATCTAGTGCTAAATTCTATAATTAAAACCCATGTGTGGTGATCAATCACTCATCCTTATAACCAAGACCAAACCCTAGTCAGCTTAACATGGTATCAACACCCACATAGAACCTATGCCTAAAACTAACTTGTGTATTACTTGGTGATCACAAGTAAAGCCCTAAGCCATATCCCAATCCTGCTTATGATTCACTTGGTGAGCATAATATGGTCCTAATAATAAACCCTAACTCCCAATTTCAAGCATGGTGTTCACAACCATATTATTGGGAGGCAACTCAAGATATAAAAATCAATATGAGAACAAATATTAACATAAAACTTAATCATCATTATAATGCAAGTATGTAAACCATATGATGAACATGTTACCATGTTCTAACAAACAAACCCTGTTGTCTCTGGAAAGAAACCAAATAGTTAATTGAGACAAACGTGTTTGAGAAAATATAGAATTAAAATCATCTCCATAAAGATTTATGCCCATTTGGAATATTAAGTTATTATCTAAATAAATAAAGGAAGTAAATATCCCTGAAATATATTAATACAACACAATATTCCAGAAACCATATTAAGTTCAATTAAAAGGGTCTATATAATCAAATACCTGCAAAATAGAAAAGGATTCAAATTTGAGTCAAAAACAGAATTGAAAAACAGAAAATAAGAAAGAAAAAGAAAAACAAAAAGAAATGGAGAAAAGGCTGAACGGACCTTACCTGGCCGTGTAGCCCACCAAGTAGCCCAACACCACAGCCTAGCAAGCAGCCCACGAGGGCAGCCCAGCCCAGCCCATATACCTCTTCGCTGGATAAGACCGAAGAGGAGCTCGCCGTCTTCGTCTTCGCTTGCGTCGACGCACGGCAGCTCGCCACCGCGATGGAGAGGCCACGTCCCGTGGTCGTCGTCGTTGTTGCTGACCGCCAGCACACTCAGGACACCGTATAAAACGCGTAGAAGCTCCCAGCTCGACTCCCTTTCATCTCCATCGTCTTAAATTCTGAAACCCTAGCTCGCCGGCCTCGGCTCACCGCCGGTGATTGAGGCAGCCCCAAGCCCCGCCGAGGATACTCCCATCACCGCCATCTTCTCCTCGCTCTCCTCGTCAACGCGTGCTAGCTGGGAAGGCCCGGTTATGGCGAATTTAGCCATTCTCTCCGGTCACCGCCGCCATGTCCATGGACGAAATCGCCGCCGTCCGAGCTCCATCGACCTCTCCTTCAAGCCCATTACCATCTGGGTGAGCACCCGCTTCTCGAGAGCCTCCAATAGCATCCTAATTCGCATCATAGCTCGCTGTCATCGCCGCTCGTCGGAAACCGCCGCAGAGCATCGCCGCCGGCCACGCTCCGGTGACTTAATCGGAGCGGCGCCGCCACCATATGGTTCACCGCGTCACGCTGAGTCGAATAAGCCCAGTAGTGCGTCCGCGGGAGTAGCCCAACGCCGGCGCCGTCGCCGTTTGACCGCCGGCCAGGAACTCCCTGACCACATCATCCATTTTGACCCAGTCAACCGCCACCGTGGCAGATGACGTGGCTAGGACCCCACCAGTCATTGACTGTGGGTGTATCCTGACCGGGTAACTTTAGCTTTTACTTTTTAAATTTAAATCCAGAAAAGATCTGCAACTTTGAAATAATCTAGAAAATTCATTTTAACTCAGAAAAATATAAATTAGATATTAAAATTCTTATAAAAATAAAATATATCCAATAAAAATATAATATGAAATTTTTATTTTTAATAAAAATTTAATTATTTAATACTTAGGGATTTCTATTTTCTCTGCTTGTTAGTTGTACCGTTTTCCCACTTGTTAGTTTTTCCTCGTTTTCCCTCCTCTAGTTTGAAACCCATCGAAGACGCGGTTGCCGTCAGGTCGGAGGCCTTACCGTTACCGTGAGGTCGGTTCCTCGTGACCGTCTCGTGCCGACGGGTGGATCCATCTACCGCTGACCCGTGGGCCGTTTTATTTGATTGTATACGCGGTGCTGCCAATGACAAATGGGGCCGCTCTATGGGGCTGCCGCAGCCAATGACCAGTGGGTCGTCTATTTATTTATAGAAAATTATATATTGCCGCTCTGTGGGGCCTCCGCAGCCAATGACCGCTGTGGTCGTCTATTTTATTTAGAGAATATAATATAGAGCCGCTCTGTAGGGGCCGCCTCAGCCCATGGCAGGTGACTATTTTCGCAGCTTAATCTAAAGTGACTCTTATGCTAAACATTGTGCATCCGACGTTGACCTAGCAGTGGCGGCGAGCATAGCGTTCTGACCATGCCGATATCGGCATATCGGCATCGTTACATGCATAATATATAGAAAATAGCTAGATCTCTAAATCGATGCATATGAAGCTACATATATATTCTTAATCCCCTTAATTATCTAAAGGGGATGGATGCATGGCTTCACGTCGTCGTCGCTTTCATCGTCAGTATCTTCGTCGTCTGAGTAGAGTACCTCCTGCACATTGTTCCGTCGAACACCTTCACTGTGAGCACATCATCGCCTTCATATTTGAAGTGTACGAACCAGCCGAAATCCACACCGTGCGCGATGGCGAATTTCTCCCAGCCCTTGTCGAGGTACATCCGGCCTTGTCCGTCAAATAGGACCTCCACGGTCCAGAGACGAGGACCGGCTCCAGATACACCTTAGCTGGCTCCTTGCCGTCAAGATAGTCCGCAATTTTTTTTGGGAGTTCCTGCAAAGAGATCGAGCGCCGATCGTTTGAAATTAGGGAACCCTTGAAATTAAAGGTTTTTAGAACATGCCCATAAATAATCACATCATATATGTGGGAACGCGTACGTACCTTCTTGACCAAGGTCTTCATAGACGACGATGAAGAACTCCTCTATGATCAATGGCAGTGTTGACGGTGGTGGTGGCAATGATGATGATCCACTTCCCCTTCCCTTTCCCTTCCGGTCCGCGTCCGAGACGTGGAAGCCATGGCAATGGATAAAGTGTATGTGAACGAAGAAGAGAGAGGCAGAACCTATTGACACAAGGGATGGCCGTGTGGGTGTTTATAAGGAGAGATGACCGTTGTAGGGGTTTACACAATAAAATAAGGAGGAGATGACCGTTGTGGGGTTTATACACAATAAATTAAGGAGGAGACGACCGTTGTGGGGGTATATATCTCAACAAAAGTAATGCGGACTATGTTGACGGAAATGGAACTTCGTGATATAGTTTATCATTTTACCGTGAAAAGTAATGCCTAAAAGAAAAGTAATGGCTACAAGAAATCGGTGATGGTTTATCATTTTTTGCGAAAAGTAATGGGTACAAGAAATGGGTGATGGTGTATCATTTTTTGCGTGAAAAGTAATGGCTACAACAAAATCGGTGATGGTTTATCGTTTTTTTGCGTGGAAAGTAATGGGTACAAGAAATGGGTGATGGTGTATCATATTTTTGCGTGATAAGTAATGGCTACAACAAAATCGGTGATGGTTTATCGTTTTTTGCGTTGAAAGTAATGGGTACAAGAAATGGGTGATGGTGTATCATTTTTTTGCGTGAAAAGTAATGGCTACAACAAAATCGGTGATGGTTTATCATTTTGCGTGGAAAGTAATGGCTACAAGAAATGGGTGATGGTGTATCATTTTTTGGAAAGTAATGGCTAAAACAAAAGTAACGGCTACAAGAAATCGGTGATGGTTTATCGTTTTTTGCGTGGAAAGTAATGGCTACAACAAATCGGCGATGGTTTATCGTTTTTTGCGTGAAAAGTAATGCCTAAAAAGAGTTTATAATTTAGCTCGTGAAAATAATGCCTAAAAGAGTTTATAATTTAGCTCGTGAAAAATAATGCAGAAAACCAAACTTTAGCGTATGGGTAACTGCCCTTTCATACATAGAGGGTGGAAGCTAACCGACGAGAGAGAGAGAGAGGGTGGTGGTAAGAGAGAGAGATAGGGATTATCCTGCCCGTTAGATCATACGATCAACGGTCATCGGGCACGATCCGCGTGACATGGGCTAGACCAATCAATGTTCGCGTCTGTGAGAGTGTGTGAAGGGAGAGGGCAAAACTGAGTAGTATCAAGAAACCAAGGGCAAGTGAGTAGTAAACAGACTAAGGGATTGAAATATGAGATTTAAAAATTGGAAAATGCGTGTTTTGTACAATGAAACCCATCTTGGCCTACCTCAAACTATTTGTAATACAAATCTACACGAGTGTGAAAATTATGGCCTCATTCAGACAAAGTATGTTTTGGGGAAAGCTGTTTTGGGTAGGGCTTATTATGGAAAACCATGCACCTTCATAGCTACTAGGTGATTTGAGAAGTGGCAATTTGTGGTGAAACTTGATTTATCTACGATTTATCTATGATTTGAGAAGTGGCAATTTGTGGTAAAGACTCCATGAGTAAGTGCCACTCTTTTTCGGATTTTTTTGCACATTAAATAACTCATTTAACTAGTTAATCTCATTTGTTGACTCTCTGACCAGCCACTTGAGGGTAAAATGAGTATATTGCACTAGCCAGTATTAGCACTCAAGGAGAAAACTGAGCACACAAAAATGCTAGTATATGACTCGAGGGTATACCTGAATATATCTAAATTTCCAGGGTTAGACTCGAGGCGTGTTGCGGTGCAGTGGAAGACGTGCCATTGTTGACGCGTGTCGCGGTGCAGACGTGCAAATAGTGGACGCGTAGGACGCGGGTCGCATTTAGGACGCGTAGCCCTCCCTCCCCCCTCTGCACAGTCGTCTCATTCTCGCTCACGCACGAAACCACCCCTCTCACGTCCCATCAACTTCTCCAAATCGAAAAACCCCCGTCGTACGAGCCCCCGGCGATGGAGAAGAAGAATGCGCGCGGCCGTCGCCCGTCGCTCGTCGCGCTCCGCGCCCATCGCCGCCGAGGCCTCGCCGCCGAGCCCGTCGCCGCGAGCCTCGCCGAGCGTCGCCGCCGAGCCGTCGTCGCCGCCGCCGCCGCTCGCCGCGCGAGCGTCGCTCCGAGGAGCGCATCCAGCGCGGCTCCTCCGTGAAGGGCCTCTCTCTCGGTGATGGACCACTTCACAAGATCGGCGAATGCTTTGGCGAACGAGGAGTACGCCGACACCTACTCGCCATGAGGCAAGTCTGTAGAAATTGGCGCTCAGGTTTGCCCAGCCCGACGTGCACCTGGACGAATGGATCATGCTAGACCATGCCCTTCCACACGTCGCTGAGTTCACCTTCCTCCAACTCGGCACATCACGCTACGTCACCATAGATCTATCGGAAGTTCATACAAGGTTCAACTTCCTCCATATCTACCTCTTTATTTTCAATCTTAAACATCTTAGTGCTGAATGTTATCGTGCTTGCCGATACTACTTCGTCGGATTTTGCCGTGGCGTCATCGTGTTTGCGAAGAACCCGCCGCACAAGATATTCTGAACCCACTCACAAAGAAATCGAACACTATGTTTGAGGCGCATGCCATCTGTTTTCTGAAATCACGCTGTGATCAAATCCCCGACTATGGTCTTCGGACATTACCGAAATTGGTTGGGTCGATGAGAGCACCTAAGGATATAGATAAAGATTGGGAAAAAGATTTTCGATCAAGAACCATTGTCTTTGTAGATTCGAACTGAATATGCACCAATGTACTGATGGAGAATTTATTTAACTTAAGAATAGTGTCGGATCGTGATCTGCTGCAGGCTTTACACCGTGTGGACACTCAAAGAGAGACACTTCTATATTTCTGTGGACACTATGCCATCTGGGTCGAGAGTACTCTCATGATACAAATGATGAGTGCTACTAGAATTACATTGGCGGAGGATGTATTGGCGGAGCACTGCAATTGGTGTGAGGTGGAACCATTCATCCCGCGACAACATCCGATGTGCAGCATGCCTTACTAGCGTGAATTATATGTGTATGCACCCCGAATTACCCGACTGGCGGGGGCGGACTAGCTCTCAAGCTGGCCCCGTGTGGATCAATAAAAGGCATCCTTGGATTTCTTACTGTTATTTATTGAGAGTGACATAATGAAGTAATGCGAACAAATACCGCGATCATATGCGGACAAAGGTTCATTCTAATCTTTTTCTAATTTGTCAGGAACAACACAGTTTCTGGCATGCGTATGTATTAACATTATGCTTGGTTATGATTTTGCGGGATGGAGTTGAGGTGACTAGCTGCTATTGATTTGCTTAAAGCCGGGAGCAAAAGCATAATTAAAGAGATTTGCTACATAGATTTGCCATATTGAATATTCCCTTTTGATACGTCCACTTCTATTTCGTACTTTTTTGCCTCTAATTTGTGTATTTTGGATACAACTAACACGGACTAACGCTGTTTTATTGCTCTGGTGTCTCGTTTTTGTGCAGAAATCCAACTTTCGGGAAAATCCTCGGAATTTATGCGAAGGCCCTATTTTCCCGAATCTGACGGACGAGAAGGACAAGTAAGGTGGAGGCCCGAGGGCCCCACACCATAAGGCAGCGCGGCCTAGGGGGCCGCGCGGCCTATGGTGTGGCCCCCTCGGTCGGCCTCCCCTCCTTCGGACTACTTATCGGCCTCGACCTAAAAACGCACGGAAGTCGAAGTCGCGGCCCTCCGAGCCGCCATCGCGAAACTCCGTCTCGGGAAAGTCTCCGTTGGGACGGGAGGAGATCTTCACCGCCATCACCGCCAACGCCTCTCCATCGACCAGCCATGTTTCCCCCATCCATGTGTGAGTAATTACCCCGCTGTAGGCTGAAGGGGATGGTAGGGATTGGATGAGATTGGTCATGTAATAGTCATAAGATTGTTAGGGCATAGTGCCTAGTATCCGTAGATGTCACTTTTATGATATTGTTGCAACTTGTTATGCTTAATGCTTGTCACTAGGGCCCGAGTGCCATGATCTCAGATCTGAACATGTTATTGATTCATGAAGATATTCGTTGTTTATGATCTTACCTGCAAGTTGTATACATGTTCCGGAACCAATGGCCCCAGTGATCGGGACAACGGAGGAATGGTAGTGATGTGAGGATCACATGTGTTCACGGAATGTTAATGCTTTGCTCGGTACTCTATTAAAATGAGTACCTTAATTTCCAGTAGTTTCCCTAGAGGCCGGCTGCCACCGGTAGGACAAAGATGTTGTGCAAGTTTCTCATTGCGAGCACGTACGACTATATATGGAACACATGCCTATTGATTGATTAGTACTTGGATACCGTTTTATTATTATCTGCAAATGCCCCTGCTTTGATTGTTATATGACTTTCTCTCATCCATGCAACGCCCGTTAATCCGTCCCTGTGCCTACAGTATTTTTAATCCTGCTTTTACTATAATCACTACTCTGTCTTTATTTCACTGTTATTTCACTATTCCTCTTTATAAAGTGTCTTGATAAATTCTTGCGAGCAAGTCTTTCCAGTGTGCTGAATTGACAACTGTTAAGGCTTACAAGTATTCTTTGTCTCCTGTGTCGAATCAATAAATTGGGTAATACTTCCCTCGAAGACTGTTGCGATCCCCTATACTTGTGGGTCATCAAGACTATTTTCCGCCGTTGCCGGGGAGCATAGCTTTATTTGGAAGTTCACTTGGATTGATATTGTTCGCTGCAAATTCTCCATCATGGGTAAACCTCGCGATACTAAGATCGCCATATTACCATCCACTACAAGAAAAGGTACAACTCTTAGTACCTCTGCTGCTCTTGATTCACCATCTGTGATAAGTAAACTTGTTTCACCACCACAAGTTTCAAATGCTGGTACTTCTGCTGAATCTGAAAATTCCTCTCATAATTGTGATGATGCTTCTGTGTGCTTGATAATGATGGTTCGTTAGGATCTTTTCTAGATGCTACAATTGCTAGGTCTAGGCAAATTGAAAATACTGAAACTCCTAATGAAAATGCTGCTACACCTGTTAATTCACCTGAGTCTGTTGAATATTCTAGTGATGATCTTGATGAAGATTATGTAGAGCTTGATGATGATTTTATTGAAAAATGCAATGCTACTACTGATGCAAGAAAAATTAAAAAGTTGCTTGCAGAACATGCTGTTAGATATAAATTATCTCCTGATCCTAAATTTGCCACATCTCCTATAAACATTAGGGATAAAGATTATGATTTTTCTCTTGATTTATCTCATATAGCTATTGTTGAGAAAACACCCTTTTGTGGTACTGAAAAGAAAGTGATGTTGAACACATGACTGAGTTATCTACTCTTAGTGGCTTGTTTTCTGATAATGTCAAGATGCGTACTTATTTTGTCGCTAAATTTTTTTCCTTTCTCATTAAAGGACGATGCTAAAACTTGGTATAATAATTTGCCTCCTGGTTCTATTAAAAGCCCAAAAGAATTGCTTGATGTTTTCTTCGGAAATACTTTCCTGCTAGTGCTCAACATGCTGCTTTGCAGAGAATTTATAATTTTGACCAGGAAGATGGAGAGAAATTGCCGAGGCTTGGGCGAGATTTTGCTCTCTTATTAGAGCTCAGCCTGACCATGATTTGGAAAAGCATGATTTACTTGATATATTTTATAGTGGACTAACTATTGAGTCTAGGGCATACCTGGATAGTTGTGCTGGTTGTGTTTTCAGGAAAAGAACTCCAGACGACGCTGAAGAATTATTGGCTAAAATAGGCCGGAATCATGATGATTGGTCTACACCTGAACCAACCCCGACACCGATATTGAAGAAGAGGGGTATGATTAAATTAAATGATGAAGATATGAGGGAAGCCAAGAAGTCTCTTAAAGAGAAGGGTATTAAACCTGAAGATGTGAAGAATTTACCTCCTATAGAAGATTTATGTGAGATAACTCCCCTTCATCCATGATTGAGGTACACTCTCTTCAACGCTTTACTAGGGAAGATATTCCGTATTCAAAACCTCCTACTCAATGCTTAGATGAGTTTGATAATTATATTGTTAAGCAAGAAAACTTTAATATGAGAGTAGAGAATCATTTAATGGAAAATTCTCGAGCTATTAGTGAATTGCATGGTATTGTGGAGAGAACCTCCAATGATGTTAAGATACTTGTTAAACATTTTCAAATGGTTCAAACTCAAATTGATCAACTTACTAAAGTGCAAAATGACTTGTTGGGAAATAATTCTAAAGAAAAACATGCTTATGAAGTAACAACTAGAGGCGGTGTTTCTACCCAGGATCCTCTATATCCTGAAGGGCATCCCAAAAGAGTTGAACAAGATTCTCAACTAACTAAAACTAGTGATCCATCTAAGAAAAAGAAAAAGAAACATAAGAATGTTGTAGAATCCTCTGAACCTGTTAATGATCCTAATAGTATTTCTATTTCTGATGCTGAAACTGAAAGTGGTAATGAACATGATAAAGATAATGATAAGGATGATACTCCCGATAAAGAAGAAATTGAAAACGAACCTGAAAAGCTAAAAATAAAAAGTACACTAAAGAAGATTTTATTGCTGAGAAACATGGTAATGAAAGAGAACCTTGGGTTCAAAAGCAAATGCCTTTTCTGCTAAGAAACTAAAATCAAAGGAGGAGGAACATTATAATAAATTTTGTGATTGGATGAAACCTTTATTTTTGCAAATCCCTTTGACTGATGCTATTAAATTGCTTCCTTATTCAAAGTATATGAAAGATATTGTCTCTAACAAAAGGAAAATTCCCAATGAGGAAATTTCCACTATGCTTGCTAATTACTCTTTCAATGGCAAAGTTCCAAAAAAGTTGGGCGACCCAGGTATACCTACTATTCCTTGCTCTATTAAGAATAATTATGTTAGAACTGCTCTATGTGATTTGGGAGCGGGAGTTAGTGTAATGCCTTTTTCTCTTTATAAGAGACTTGATTTAGATAAGTTGATACCAACTGATATATCTTTGCAAATGGTGATAAATCTACTGCTATTCCCGTTGGTGTATGTGAAAATGTTCCTGTTCAAGTTACTCAACATGTTTGATATTGACTGATTTTGTTGTGTTGGAAATGCCTGAAGATGATAATATGTCCATTATTCTTGGAAGACCCTTTCTTAATACTGCAGGGGCTGTTATTGATTGCAATAAAGGCATGGTTACTTTCAATGTTGATGATAAGGAACACTGTCTATTTTCCCAAGAGGATTGATAAAGTATGTGGAGTTAATACAATTTTTAATGTGAAAACTATCAAAGTGGGATCCATTGATTGTCCTATATATGAGCCTAAAGAAGAATATCAAACTCTTGTGATTGGATCCATATCAATTCAATATAAGGTAACATGATTGATTTGAGGTTTATTTCTTCTTATGTCATATAAAATTTATTTGGTAGCAAGACTTGATCAACCTTGTTAACAAGTATATTTTAATGCATAAGAGAGCTAAACAACATTTCTTTCTTTCTCCTCCATTTGTTTTACTTGTTGTAGCACCTTTTCGTTTTGCAATATGCCTTAGTTGTTAGGATTTTGGAAATCATTTTCCTGCGCGTAATAATTAATTTAATACCGAAATGTGCATTTTTCAAAGTTTTCAAAAATTGAAAATTACACCGTTGGTCCTATTTTTCGACGAGGCACTGGGAGTACAGAGGATGACCTGTGGGGCACCACGGTGCACCACGGCGGCGCGGCCAGGAGGTGGCGCGCCACCCTGTGGTGTGGGCCCCTCCTTGCCCCACTACTTCATCTCTTTCTCTGCACTCTCCAAAAAACTCGTACCGTTCCTCTCACTCGCGTTTCTGCTCAAGAACTCGCGATTTCTCGATCTCCTTGCTCAGCCAGATTTCTGTCTCAAATTTGGCACATTTACTCCTTGGTATGTGACTCCTTTGATTGTCCAATTAGAATTTTGTTTGGTTGAGTATATCTTGAATATTTTGCTGCTGTAGATAACATGTTTAGTGAGCTTGCATGCTTGTTCTAAGTGGAAGAAACTAGTTTTGATGCATGTTTAGTACTCTAGCAAGTTCTTATAGTAGTTCCCTTCAATTATATACCTTGAAATCAAATTTTATAATGGTTGTTGAAAATTTCAGAAAATGGAGGGAGTATGCACCAACTTAACCAACAAGAGTTGGAGGTACAGCAAGTCATGAGAGTTCATCGTGAAGAGGAGTATACCCCTCTTATTACCCATGCACGGATTTTATGCGGAATGCGGGAATCCTGCAAGATGTTCAAACACTGATTTCCAATGCAGGGTTGGAAGGTTTTACTGTTGGTGAACCTCACCAATATGCTAAACTAACGGTGTCGGTTGTGCAGGATTTCGAATTTCATCGGTCTCAAACTAACCCCATGGTCCGGTACAAGATTTATAACAAAACTATCAACTTGCCTTTCAGTGATTTTTGTGCAGCAATCAGAGTGCCGCAATGGGGATCATGTGAGAAGATAAAGAGATCGCCGCAAGAGTTCTTGGACCTTTTCAAGATGATTTGTCATGGGAGAAGTTTCTCAGAGGATGATGGTAAAATCAGTAGCATTCATTTCCCAGCTATTCGTTACTTTGCTTATTTCATTACCAAGTGCGTTCTAGCGAGAAGGAATGGAGGTAAACTAACTATCCCGGATCTAGCCTTTCTAGCTGCTGCATTACAAGGTAATAGGACTTATAGCTTGGGAGCTTTGATAGCTAACAGACTTGCCACTAACCGTGAGAGGGGAGGAATTTGTGGAGGTCTTATCGCCTCTCGTTTATTAGCTATGCATGGTGTAGGACCTCACCATCTAGACATTCCACTTTCTATAGAGAAACTTGATGTTGTTTCCATGATCAGACATGAGTTTATTTCAGATGCATCTAATTTGAACAACCTGTATTATAGGATAACTTTGTATAAGAAAAATTGGAGAATAACTAAGAAAATTGAAAAATTAGTACGATTGCCTGCTCTGCTTAACCTTGATGCCAGGAAAGGGTGGTCGATCAATGAGCTAAACGCATACATAGAAAGGGAAAGCCATCGTGCAAGGGAAGGCATGGAGGAGGCTGAGGAGCACCCCGACTCTTCATCCGATGCAGCGAGCTCCTCATATCAACATTATGGTCATGTGGAACCCCCACGACATTCTTCTGCGCACGGGCCCTATTACCACTCCATGTATGATCCACCGGCGTGGAACTCCGACCCTCGATGGGAATGAACTCCACTTAGGCCAAAAGCCAAAGCTTGAGGGGAGGTATACCGGCATCACTCATTCTTTGCATATTATGGTTGCTGGATACTTGTACATACTTGTTTAGTTTCTTAGAGTGGTTTTCTAATGAGAAGGAGATGATATTTGGGGAAGTGCTGTCCAAAAACAGATTCTGGGCTGTTACCAAAAAAATTCGTACGCACAGACAGAACGTTATTTTGAGTTGCCAATTTTTGAGCACGTGCCCCAGGTTGTTATCTAACTTTCATTAGTTGAACACTTTTTGGTCTGAGCAATGGAAGATTTTTGTTAATTTCGATTTCTGTACTGCTGTCAGGATTTGGCAGATTTCTATCATCCTGCTTTTCTGTGTTTCTGTTAGTTTGCATTCTTTTGTTTTCGCTTTGTTTCTTTCCTAAAACACAAAAAGACCAAAAATATTTCTGTTGTTTCTCTTCACCATTTGTTTATTTGGTTCCTTGCTCTTAGTTTACTTTATTTGCTATCGTTGGTTTGCTATGAGAAAACCCAAAAAGATTCTGTTTTTTTCTTGTTTCTTTTGTTCTTGTTTCCAATTCGAAAACACCAAAAATATTTGCTGTTCTTCTTTGGTTTTTAAAGTTCATAATGAGTTCAATGGTCTTCGGTGGCTGGAGCGTGGTTTTCATTTCATATTATCCAAGCTACACAAGTGAAAGGCAATAATGACGATCTACGACAATCTGATTGTGGTGAGAGGCTGGTATGAACTCTATTTGTTTTCATTTTTGTACATATACTCATCCATGTGAGCATGCTTATTTGGTTCATGTGAGGTATATGTTATGTGAGAAAGTCTAGTAGTTCATGATCTCTCATGTTTAGCTCCAATTTATTAATATGAGTAGCATGTCATGGATGTTCGCTTGCATTGTTTTATTCATAAGTAAGTATGGCATTGTGGTATCCTCCTCTGAATAATTCATTTATATCGACTTGGCACATGCTCACGCATGCATATGACTGAACAAAAAAAAGTCAATTAAGCCTCGATGATTTACATTGCTTCAGAGTTATTGTATCACTTTTACGCCTCCATTAATTTATTTTGCCGCAAGCATGATTATGACAGTTACTGCTCTCTTGATTTGTCACTCCCTAGTCTTTTGCTAGCCTTCACTTGTACTTGCGGGAATGCCGCTCGTGCTTCCAAACACACCAAGTTGTTCCAAAGTGTCCACCATAAATATCTATGCATGGCATTTCAAACCATTCCAAGTAAATTCTCATGCGCTACCTTTAAAACCTTCAAAATGCTACTCAATTTGTGTTAATGTTTCATAGCTCATGAGGAAGTATGTGGTGTTTAGCTTTCAACCTCGTCATTTACTGACGGACTCTCATATGGACTAGTGGCACACCCGCTTATCCAATAATTTTGCAAAAAGAGCTGGCAATAGGATTCCAGTCCCAAATTAATTAACTTAAATAGACACTCCTCCATGGTTTGTGATTGTTGGACGGCACCGAAGGATTCGGTTAGCCATGGCTTGTGTAAGCAAAGGTTGGGGGGAGTGTCATCATCATAATAAAACTTAAATAAAAAGGCACTCCTTCATGGTATGTGATTGTTGGCAGGCACCGAGGATTCGGTTAGCCATGGTTTGTGTAAGAAAGGTTGGAAGGAGTGCCACATAAACATGCAAATAATTCATGGGAGCCGCTCTGGGAGTCCGGTTGATGAGGTAGTTAGTGTACCCATTACCATTCGTTGACAACAACAAGCACTTCTCAAAATAATTTTACTCCTGTTTTAAAAATGAAAAGCTCTAGCGCATGTTAATCCCTGCTTCCCTCTGCGAAGGGTCAATCTTTTACTTTTATGTTGTGTCTCCATTCTTCCTTTGAGCACTATCTTGAGAGCACAACTGTCATTCTTAGTATAATATGCTTGTCTCAAAATATGATTGATTGTGGTATAACTTTGATGCTTTTATCTTTGACAATCACTACTTCTAGTCTTTCTATGAACTCCAGAGGTGCCTCGGCATTTATGTTTTGCCGATCAAATACGGGCAAGCGAGATACCACTTTATCATATTCTCTTATGAACATTGCAATCCTGCTTATATACATGATTCATGGTGCTTATTATTAATTGTTGGTACCTCTCCATGATTGATATAGCTGTTGGATGATCTTATTTGCATGTATCTCATTATGAACTGCTTGAGTATTAGCCATAGCATGAGAATATATACATCATATGAGCAAATGTGTTCGTGAAAGTTCTTTTATCGCTCAGTTGTTAACTGAATTGCTTGAGGACAAGCAATAAGCTAAGCTTGGGGGAGTTGATACGTCTAAAACGTATCTACTTTCCCAAACACTTTTGCTATTGTTTTGCCTCTAATTTGTGTATTTTGGATACAACTAACACGGACTAACGCTGTTTTCAGCAATTGCTCGTGTCTCGTTTTTGTGCAGAAATCCAACTTTGGGAAAATCCTCGGAATTTATGCGAAGGCCCTATTTTCCCAGAATACGACGAGCGAGAAGGACAAGTAAGGTGGAGGCCCGAGGGCCCCACACCATAAAGCGGCGCGGCCTGGGGGGGCCCGCGGCCCTATGGTGTGGCCCCTCGGTCGGCCTCCGGCCTCCTTCGGACTACTTATCGGCCTCGACCTAAAAACGCACGGGGGAAGTCGAAGTCGCCGAAACTCTCCGAGAGAGCGCCACATCGCGAAACTCCGTCTCGGGAGCCGAAGTCTCCGTTCGGCACTCCGCCGGGACGGGGGAGGAGATCTTCACCGCCATCACCGCCAATGCCTCTCCATCGACCAGCCATGTTTCCCCATCCATGTGTGAGTAATTCCCCCGCTGTAGGCTGAAGGGGATGGTAGGGATTGGATGAGATTGGTCATGTAATAGTCATAAGATTGTTAGGGCATAGTGCCTAGTATCCGTAGATGTCACTTTTATGATATTGTTGCAACTTGTTATGCTTAATGCTTGTCACTAGGGCCCGAGTGCCATGATCTCAGATCTGAACATGTTATTGATTCATGAAGATATTCGTTGTTTATGATCTTACAAGTTGTATACACATGTCATCCGGAACCAATGGCCCGAAGTGACAGAAATCGGGACAACCGGAGGGAATGGTAGTGATGTGAGGATCACATGTGTTCACGGAGTGTTAATGCTTTGCTCGGTACTCTATTAAAAGGAGTACCTTAATTTCCAGTAGTTTCCCTAGAGCCCGGCTGCCAGCTGGTAGGACAAAAGATGTTGTGCAAGTTTCTCATTGCGAGCACGTACGACTATATATGGAACACATGCCTATTGATTGATTAGTACTTGGATACCATTTTATTATTATCTGCAAATGCCCCTGCTTTGATTGTTATATGAGTTTCTCTCATCCATGCAACGCCCGTTAATCCGTCTGTGCCTACAGTATTTTAATCCTGCTGTTTACTATAATCACTCTGCTGTCTTTATTTCTTTGTTGTTATTTCACTATTCCTACTTTATAAAAAACACTCGATAAACTCTTGCGAGCAAGTCTGTTTCAGTGCAGCTGAATTGACAACTCATTGTTAAGGCTTACAAGTATTCTTTGTCTCCCCTTGTGTCGAATCAATAAATTGGGTAATACTTCCCTCGAAAGTTGCGATCCCCTATACTTGTGGGTCATCACTTCTCTAGATTTGATACTAATTTGGTGAAAAAGACAGAGAGAGAAAGAGGGGAAAAGGTGCTCTTAAAAATGCCAATTTGGGCCGAGAGAGACAAAACCCAGCTCCTGCTCACGTGCAACCAAACGCTTCTCGTCTGTCCCACGCGGTCTCTTTCTACCAGCCGCGGGCCCACACGACACGGCCCCACACGACGCGGCGCAACACGCAGACAGAACGTCCAAATAAACAGATTCCTTCCGTCGAGCTCCTTGCGGGTTTGGACATAGGTTGGGGAAAACTGAGGAAAAACTAAGGGGCTGGGGAAAACTGAGTACAACTAACGACCCGAGGGCACGAAAATAGAAATCCCTAATACTTATTATTTAAGCCTTTTCTTTTAGTTCTAAATTCAATTAAAATTCAATAATTAGGAAAAACTTATAAATTTAATAAAAACCAGTAAGCAAATCAAGAAAACATTAAAACTAGTTTTCTTTATTTCTTATCTTATTAAATCCTTATTGTGGGATTTAAGCCCTGGTTAATAATTACCTTAATTATTAAAATCCTTAAAAATAATAAAATACCTAATCCAATATTGTTTTATTTCAAAGTTACTAATAATTTCAACTATAATGAGGTTATCAACCTAAGAACTATATGGTAAATAGAAAACCTAGTTCCATTATGAATAAAATTATAACTCATAATTTTATGTGTAATTCCAAAACCCTAATGCCATTAGGAACCCTAGCTCCACTATTTCATATGAACCCTAAATGGTTCCCAAACCTAAACCCTAGGTTAAAACATGTGATCATGATACTTTGTTTTGATCCATAGAACCATAATTAGAAATTAAATATTGACATGTTCACATGAAATGTAGGAGCCCTATTATCCATAATTTAGTATTCTAGGCATGCATCCCTATCCAACCTACATGATCAAATTAGGATCAACCAAGTCTAAAACCTAGTTTCTAATGCCAAAACCATCATCCTTATTCATCCATGCTTAGCATCACACCATGGTGATGAACCCTAATAGCAATCATGCTAATATTGTGCATCTGATTCCATACACACTAAACCCTATTAATAATACATACTTATGCACTATCCTATTTAGGAACCAACTATTCTTTACCTAGTGGATCCAATAGCAAAACCTAGACAACCTCAACCCTAATTGTAATACTTCTTATTCCTTAAGAAGTATGTTCTTCAAAAGTTATTCTTCTGAAGAAAATAAGGAATCATTATCAACCATACCTAATAGGACCTATAAACCCTAACTATCTATCGCTAGTAAGATATAACCAACCTTGGTAGCACCCATGTGTAATTAATGGCTTAAGATGCTTAGGCTTAGCTCAACCCTTACAAGTTCTAGTTATTGATGAATCCAACTATGTTGTGATCCATCTAATACTTACTCTAGAACCCAATTAGAACCATAGTAAACCATAGTACCCCACAACCCTAATTATCATACTTGTTCTTTATTAAAGAATATGTTCTTCCAAAGTTATTCTTTTGAAGTATATAACAACTAATCATCAACCATGCACTATAGGACTTAAAATTGACAACTGCTCTTTACTCATTATACAACTCCTATTCCTTGATGTGTATGATTGTTAATATGCAATATACCACTTGCCAAAGATTCTAAAACAACACAAACCTGAATAAGAACCTTGTTTGTGAACCACTCTAAAAGTGCAACACACTTTAAACTAATCATTACAACTCACTAGTCCTAAATCATCGGGGTTAGGTCACGCTTAGAGCGATTGCATCTCATACCTATACATTATTGCATCCTTGCCAATCTTTTAAACATCGTCCATTGACGATGATGCTATTTCAGAAGTTGGAGTTATTGCGTATCGAAGACCCTTGCCTGCATAATCTTGCAGTCAAGAAAGGCAAGTTCATCACTTGCTCATGTCATTTGAGTATTTTTACCAAATTACTTGCAAAGTACTATGTTTATCACTATTGCATAAAAAAATAAAACCACTATTTTCATAACTATGAATATGACTATGTGGTGGGCAATGGAACCATGGATTGTGTTGATATGGTGGAGGATCCATTGCAAGGGTTTATATCCATCTAGGATTAAACAACAAATGTCGTCCAGTGATTCTTTTGCCGTAATACCCGTGTTAACCATAAGATCTGGAATGGGACGGAGTAGTCAAAAGTGTTTCCACCTCTCGTTCATCAACGGATGCTCATTACCGGGTGCACATGATCTCGAGAGACATGATGCAGGGGTGGGAACCCGTAGAAGTCCTAACGGGAATGAGGTCTATGATGGATTGCAACTGCCGGCGTAGGAATGTATGGTAGAGCCCTGCATTGTCGTCGTGGTCGGGGCCCAGCCTTAATTGGCGTAAGTGAACCGGCGTGGACCAGGGTCGGAGATTGCAACAAAGGGTGGGTGTTCGAGGTAGCGGAGGAACAGGATTGACTAGGACCTTATACCGGGCCTCACACCAAAGGAAGTGTGGACGGGGAATATGCCCGGTTGGCACCAAGGTTAAGATCTCTTATGGGTAAAGCACACACCTCTGCAGTGTGTAACGTGTGTCACTCCCTGTTCCGGGATATGGAAGCTGCGAAAGGAACTCCATGAAGTTCTAGTCAACCGGTGAAGGCTGACGGACATAGCTCTTCAGAATAAAAGCAACCTTTTGAAAAAATGTTTACAAAAACTTGCATTGCCTATGACTTTCTGGTCTATGGCTGTAGCTAGTGCATTAAACACCTCTTTCCTAAAATGAACTTGTTGAGTACGCTCGTACTCATCCCACTCTTAAATCCCCTGCTTAGGTATGGAGGCATCAAAGGAGGATCTACGGTGCAACTCGAAGGCCGAGTCAACAACTACTTCAAGAGACAGGACCAGGAGAGTCAGATACCACATTTAACAAAGAGAAAACCTAGATTAGCAATAGAAAGGAACTAGCTTCCAAAACCTAGCTCCTATTTAGCTAGAATCTATTCTTAGCCTCTATAGCTAGTTAAATACTCTACAAATAGAGTTCGTGATAGGATTAGACTACGAGTCGTTCTTGGAGCTTATTTGAAGATTTACCTCATTGTAAAGTAGGAGGCTATGCTGATCTTTTGTAACAGAGTCTGTATGTAATTCTATAGACATGCCTTGGACCCACATATGTTTCTGTTGTACCACTCTGAGCGATGTAATGCTGGTGGAACGGTGTTTCATTGGTGTTATGTCGACTTGCATACTACACCATGCAGTGGTATGTCGGGTCACCACACCTATATAGTTTGATCGGATAAGTGTCTTACTTCATTCTCATGTGTTCGATGCTCTTACTTCCATACAGAATTGTGCTACAAGTATTCTTTGCACTTGGGGTACCACGGGCTCAGTGCAACATCACAATTAATTCTCAGTCCGAGAATCCATTAGCGTTTTGTTGTTGTTGATTCGATAACAACAAATATCTACAAGAAGAGCTCAAGTGGTCTCGTGGTCTCGTCATATATAGAAAAATGAGAGGACCGGAGGGCATCCACAACAACGACGGCAGAGCTCTTTGTAACTCTTTAGGTTGGCCGTGTTTTTGGTGTATGTTGTCCCCTTGATGCTTACCCTAGTTTGTCGTGGTTGTGGTCTTGGTTCTTTGGTTGAGGTTGCAAGTTCTCGCATTGGATGCCGCTCTTCGTGCCTTGCAAGTAGTTCTACGATTCCTACGAGTATGTTAGCTTGGATCCTTAGGTCGTCTCATGGCAAGGACTAGGTTATGACCTCACCTCAGTATGTTGTCATGGATTCTATATTATGTCGTACCGACAATCTCATTGTGGTTTTGTGTTGTTTAGCGCTAGTCACTACTCTTGGATTGTCCCATCTTGTGGCAATATAATCTTTTTCAATCTTAGTGAAGTACTCCCTATGATCATTTTTAATTAACTCGAATTTAGTATAAAGTTGTACTAAATCCAAGTCAATTAAAAAAGACCGGAGGGAGTACATATGTAGTTCTCCTGGATAATTTGGCATTTGTGTAGGTATGGCCTCACTAGTTGATCACTAGAAAAAAAAGACCACTATAACAATGTCATTGTTTAAAAACGAACTATGTCACATGTAATTTAGTGTCTTCCAATGATCTTCAGGGTACCCTCTTTCAAAAATATAAATACTAAAACGTCAAATTCAGCGAGCCAAACATACCACAACATTATCACGAACACACGCACACACGCAGGTACAAAGAAGTAGAGGTGATCGATTGCAATAGTAAGTACTCCCAATTCATACATTAAACCAATAATAGGTCACGGTGGTACAAGTTTTTCTATTTGTTAATATATTCCCTTTCTAAAAAAAGTTTTTCTTTTTGAAAACCATTGATGTGCAAAAGAAGAAGAAGCTGGTGTCATGACTCATGCGTGCGAGAAGATCAACAAGTCAGAGTGGACGGTTGGAGAGCCAGCTGGAGAACATGGCCAAACACTCCTTGGGCTTGTACTCCGGAGCAGTGTGACCAGCGCCCTGATCAAACAAATAAAGACTTTCTTCACATTACAACCACTGGTTATTGGCATAGGGTAATCAAAATAGAGTAATAAATAAATCAAACTAGCTAGGTCTTGCCAATCCCCTGTATTGCATACCTTGACTGTGGCAAAGGTGAAGTTATTGGAATACACTGTGGCAAACCTGCACCAGGATGAAATGCAGACCAAAGGAATCAAATGCACTACTAAGAAAGAGTAGCCAGAAGTTCCCCTTGATCTTATCCCCGAAGCTCATCGAAATAAACTTACCCTGCAACTTGGCCGGTGACATACCACGGCCTCCACTCATCCACGACGGGGAAGCTGAGTGACCGGATCCACGCCTCGGTGCCGATGAAAGGCCAAGTCATGTCGTGATCGCCACTGTAAATTAGACTCCGGTAGCCTCTGGTGGTGACACTCCGGTGATACTCCACGCTGCTCGAGATGTCACCGGTGTACGGCGTGCCATGGTTGCACCTCAACCACGAACGAACCGTTCCCTGGATCCATCACGCACTTAACTTATTTTTCTGATTTACAATATCCTAAATCTATTTTATATTTTATTCAAGAAATGTATTTACATTGTGAACACCCAGAGCCTCTCTTACTCCCTTGTCGTTTGCCCATATGTTGGACATGGTATATCCCGCTTCCTGTAGTAATTATATAGTGAATCGAACATGTAATATATTATATAATATTAATATGGTCCTTTTAACAAACTATGTAACATTATAAAATGATTTTGAGGTTTCTCGGTCACTAACTCTGCACTCTGAACAAATGTCAGACAAGGGAAGCTCTGCATTGTTGTGGCCAAGCAGAATCCTTCCGCCTACTGAATTTCCATCGTATTCAGGACATTCAGGTTCGAGGATGTGGTGCATGTTAATGCCCTTCAAACACTACACTTTGAAGAAAAAAACATCATCAATAGTTAAGATCGACAAAATGGATTCAAATTCCCCTTTGCTGGAATTATTGTACCTTATCTATTGACTCGAGACAATTTGTGCATTCCACGTTTTGGGCCGCATCGGTGTCGGCGCCACAACTTTCCCTGTATATCTGAAATGTAAGCAAATAGAAATGTTAATCATCAGATGAATGAAGTAACTCAACTTGTTACTACGAGAAAGGATGCAATTCCCTCTACCACCTTATATTGTTCATCGGATAGGAGACCCATCCTATGAGCATATGGAATTCTAGCTGCAAAATCGGTCTTGCGATCTGTCAATGGGTTGCCTAGGATGTAGCCCTGAAGCAATATGTCTATAAAATTAGCAACTAATCAAAAGGCTACAAGAAGATTAATTGTTCTACAACAAGAAAATTCCCGGAAAATTTATCCGTATCATTATTGTAAAGATGTTACAGTGAAGGTTTGTCTGACCTTCAAATTAAGAACAGGCCGATCACCCATTTCCATACCTGGAAATGAGGCACGGAATAGGTTATTCGAAGCAAAACTTTGAGGGTTGAACACTAAAGTCAAGCATTTGAGTAGATGGATTATAATTCATGTTAAGTGCAAATTTAGCAGTGATTGGCAATCAAGCAAAGTGTTTTGAAATTTTATAGGAAGCATGCAATATTCGTAAAGAAGAACAAGGAAATTAATACCTCTAGAAATTTTCAAGGTTAGAGGTGGCACAATTAAGCCAGAATACGAATCTCCGGCAATGTAAAGTGGATTGGATAAGAACTCTGGATGCTCCTCGTACCACTGCAGATGGGCAAAATAATGAGAGAGGGGGGTTAACATCCTAAGACTTGTTTTCTAGGATAACAACATCATAAGAATTCAGAATCTTTAGCACATCAAGAATAAACAATATTTTAGGTAAGCAACACGATCGAGAGTCAAGCAAGCTAATTATGGGTCAGGTAGAATGACATATGTGGTCGGACGGACCTTGGTAAGGAAGATGGCGATTTGATCAATGGTTTTGGTATCGGAGGAGTTGTATCCATCTTCTGTTGCAGAGTATGAAAAGCCAGCTCCAACAGGGGAATCCAGAAAGATGATGTTGGCCACCTAGTGATTAGATGTCGACCCAGATGAGGAGAGACAAGGATGATCAGAATGTTTAGTTAGGTGTCAAGTTCCGGAAGGGAGGTAGAAGAGAGATATACTGGCCTTGGTCCAGGAATCTGGCCTATACACCAGCTCTGGCAGACCATCGACGTAGGAATGCGTCTGGAAACTGAGAGGACCTGTAAAGCAACAATCAGTACAATATGGACGTCACATCAGGATGGATTGCATGGTAATTGGTAGTTACCGTTCTCGTAGACGAGGGCGGAGAAGCCGGAGCATCCGGGGCCGCCGGTGAGCCAGAGCAGGATGGGATCCTCCGCCGGATTCCTCTCCGACTGAACGAAGTAGTAGAAGAAGCGGACGCCGTTGCTCTCGTCCACCTCCACGTAGCCTGTCTGCAGGGAGAACGGGAGAGGTCCTTTGTACCCAGGGAGATGGCTCACCACCGTAGTATTCTGCTTCTGCTGCTTCTCGCTCTGCATCATGATGATGATGAGGATGAGGAGGATGAGGAAGAGCAGGAGGAGCAGGAGGAACGCCAAGCCATGTCTACTTCTCATTGTCTCCTCGCCCAGCTCTGCAGAGTATTTGGATTGGAGTAGCTAGTAATTTCATTATGTAGGAAACATGGATTGTCATTACATACCTAGCTTGCGTGATGCCTCTGCAGTTCAATGGAGAGTCAGATCTCTGCGCGTCCAAATTCACCGCTGTGCTCTTACTTTTTTTTTTCGAATAATCCCGAGCATCACACGATGGCCGTACTCTTATATTGTGTCTTCAGTTTCAGTTAATAATAATCCCACGCATCACACGATGCACGATAAAATATGGCATATAATGTACCACCTCCTTGTCTAGATAAGTTAAAGGAGATGTAGAACGAGTAGGCGTTGACATTTTACTTTAATTTTTGTTGCGTCACATCTTTGCCAAGCTGGTGGCAAAGACATTGGCTACCCGTCTAGCCTTCCGGATGGAGTCGCTGGTGGACCGCAACCAGTACGCGTTCATCCGCAGACGTTGCATTCATGACAACTTTATGTTGGTCCAAACGGCTAGATTTCTTCATCGTGAGAAGGAGCCGAGAGTGATGCTCAAGTTGGACATAGCTCGCGCTTTCGACTCCGTTTCGTGGGGTTTCCTCATGAAGGTCCTTCGCAAGCTAGGCTTTGACCCAAGGTTTCGCGAGTTGGTGTCCATTCTCCTATCCACTGCGAGTACTAGGGTGTTGCTTAGGGAGACCCCTTGTCGCCATCGTTGTTTATTCTGGTGATGAACTCGCTCAACAGAATCTTGGCTAAGGCCATTGAGCTGGGGGTTCTCAGGCGTCTGGCGCGATGAAACTTGGTGACATTGGTTTCCTTCTATGCGGACGATGTGGTGATCTTCTGCCACCCTGACGAGACGGAGCTGCGAGCGGTTCACGGCATCCTGGAACTCTTTGGGCATGCATTAGGGTTACATACCAACTTCACCAAATGCTCGGTATGCCCGATTGGTTGTTCGGACGTTGAGGCTGTTGGCGCTGCTGGACTCATGGAATGTCAGCTAGCGTCGTTTCCGGTGAAGTATCTCGGCATCCCGTTGTCTATCAGGAGGCTGGCGGCTGCTTCATTCCAACCATTGATAGACCGGCTCGCTGACAAACTTCCCACCTGGAGGGCATCTATGATGCCAAGGGCAGGGCGCCTGACGCTAATTAGCTCGGTCCTTGCAGCAATCCCGTTGCACCAGCTGATGGTGTTGGGTCTTAACGAAACAGCCCTGAAGCAGGTCAACAAAATCCTGCGAGGATTCCTCTAGGTCGGCAGGGCCGATGCTAATGGTGGGCATTGCCATGTCAACTGGGCGTGGGTGTGCCAACCGTTGCGGTTTGGGGGCCTCGGGATTCCGGACCTGGCCCACACTGCTATCAGCTTCGGGGTGAGGTGGATCTAGAGGATGCACACTGACCCCCTGCAACCTTGATGCGAGCTTGACATGGACTTCTCAAAGCTAGAGCTGGATGTCTTCGCGTCCTCCACCACCATAGTGGTCGGGAACGGGGAATCCGCCCTCTTCTGGGAGGATAGATGGATGGACGGAAAGGCCATGAAGGAAGTGTCGCCTAAGGTGTATGCGTTGGTACCAAAACGCCGGAGAAAGGCGCGTACGGTCCGCCAAGCTCTAATAGAACGCACCTGGATCACCGACATAGTAGGGGCACCGAGCGCTCTGGCACTGTTGCAGTACGTGTAGTTGTGGGGCCAGCTTAGGGACGCCCAACTTTTGGCGGACCAGGACATGATGGTTTGGCGTTGGACGACGGATGGTCAGTACTCGTCCGGATCTTGCTATGACACCCTCTTTCAGGGGGCGATCATCTGAGGCTTCTGGAAGCTGAACTGGAAATCCTGGGCGCTGCCAAGGGTGAAGTTCTTCTTATGGCTGGCTTGTCTTGACAGGTGTTGGACGGGTGAGAGAGTGGCTAGGCGGGGGTTACCACATGCACCTAGATGCCCGCTTAGCGACCAATCCGTCGAGACCATGAGGCACCTGCTTACATGATGCTCGTTCTCCAGAATGGTTTGGTTCGAGGTCCTGTCATGGATTAGATCCACTTCACCCCCCCCCCCCCCCCGCAGTTGAGGGGGACTTCGCGGAGTGGTGGTCGCTGGTGGTGCGGACCGCCCCTCGCCAGCTGCGCAAGGGCACTTTGTCGGTTATCATGCTTACAGCATGGTGGATATGGAAACATCAAAATGCGGCGGTCTTCGACAATGCACGGCCTTCGGTGACGTCCCTATTCAACAACATCGTGGCTGAGGCACGGCAATGGGCGGACGCGGGGGCCCAGGGTGTGCGCCAATTACTCCCCTAGACTAGTTTTTTTTTCTTTTTCTTGGGTCGAGTTGTACGGCGTGGTGTTCGTCCGTCCTCGGACTTGTACATATAATCTTCTTTATCTACCAATGGATCAAAATGCAAGGCTTTTGCGTTTTCGTGAAAAAAAGAAGAAGTGTATATGAAAAATCATCCAGTACTACGTAATTGTCCATCACGCCAACACGTCGACTTTATGTGTGCCCTTACCCCAGTTAATGATGCACTCCTCCTCCTCCTCCTCCTCCCTTCTTCCAAAAAATATGTAGTTATCTAGGTGCGGGATTTCTTTTTTGAGAGAAGGCTCAAGCTGAGCCTGGCTATAAATTATCAAAGTCATCACCGCAACGTTTGATACAACACAACGCACAACAAAAAAAATAGAAGTTTCAATACATGTGGATCCGATAGAACATGTGATTCATGAACTTACACACTGATCCAGAAGGCGTTGCCTCCTACTGCTGCATGGCGCAAATTAAAGCGTGTAGGTCCTTCAGCCTACCAGTCGCAAGTGCCAACCCTCCCTTGTCCTTGGTCTTCACCACCGGCTACCATTGTTGCAAGAGAAGGGTCATATGAAAAGGTAAATTAGTCGGATGCTTAGGAATGATCCATTCAATAGCAAGTTTATTTCTTGCAATCCATAAGGCCCAACATCATGCAGAAAAAGCTATCCAAACTAGGCATCAACGTTTGCCCGGTACCGTGCGAGAAAGGCGATAGAAATCCCCAAACGAGGTAGGATTTCAATCAACCTGGAGCAGCTCCATAGCACAACTCCAAAGAAAGCGACAGGTGGCAATCGAGAAAAAAATGGTGATCAACATCCTTAAAATCATAACATAGAGCAGAAGTCCTAACTAGGCCTGCACCGCTTGAGGATCTGGTCCTCAGATGGCAGTCGCCCCCTAGTGAGTTGCCAAAGAAAAAAATTAATCTTGAAAGGGATAGGGACCTTTCAGATCGCAGCAAGATGTGGGATTTCACACCGGTTAACCTAATACACGAATTGGTGTATAAATTGATGCCTTAGTAGGCCCCACAAGAGTGACTTTGTGCGCGAAAGATGTCTCCATGACAATTCCATGGTTCGGTGTACGACACGGCGGCTCCATACACTCAAGATGCCAGCGTGGGATTATCTAAATAAAATAACATAAGTGCCCTCACGACCCTTTGTGAGGTAAGCTGGCTACTGTTACGAGAAGATTTGTTTATCTTCATCATCAATAGAATAAAATGATATGTGTAGATGAGCTGAAATGAGCTTTGTTTGCTCTTCGATCGCCCGGTGCTAGCCTTTACAGTCAGTGTAGTGTCGTGACTGTGATGTACTCCTACATTCTTCGATGACAGTGCTCCCCTTCCGAGTCCTTCAAACTCCCTAGTTGCAAAATTACGAATGCAAACACTTCATATTTCTTCAGTTTACAGTATAGACGAACCAATTGTTGTTTCATGTAGAGATTACGCAGAGTCGAAGTGCTCTATCGTATTCCTCTCGGACTACCTCGCACCGTCATGTCCATCCTCGCCGTCTAGTCAATTGCCATGCCGCTGCCATGGCCGGTACCTTTTGAGAGAGAATCATCAGCAGCAACAAATTTGGGTTTGAGAGTGAGACGTTCCTCCTCATCGGCTTGGCAGGCCATTATCTTCTCGTTGTGGGAATTGCGTGCGCGCTGGATGCACTCCTTCTCCTTGCATGACAGGACGTACTCCGAAGACAGCCCCCTCTCCATGTTTTCTGCCATGCTTTAGCAGTGGAATTACATCAAAACATGTGCCCTCTCGCAACCTAGCGCGGAAGGTTCGGATGGTGTTTCCTCGAGTTTGAATGATAATGGTAGATTCTCTACTAAATCACTCTAGCAATATATTCAAAAATTAAATTTTTCATGTGGCAGTTATTTCAATATGCCATCTTCACTAGAGATAACCTGAAGAATATAACGTGGCATGGGTCTCCTCTTTGTTCTTTTTGCATTTTTTTTCGAAAAGGGGCAGCCCAGCCTCTGCATCAATCGATGCATATATCATTTATTTGCATAAATATCTGGTAAGAGCGTACATTAGTCAACCCCAAGTCACCACACAACGCCTACAAATTCGAAAATGAGAGATGAAAATGCCATCAGAGCCTTATGACCTAAAAACAAAAACAACACCTCACCATCTAGGTACAAGGGGCATTACTGAGTCACCCTACGGTGAAATAGGAACACTCATCCAGACCAGTAGACCATCAGCGAGCACCTCATGTCCTTGCTTTAGAAGTCGTGACCTTCGTCGAACGGCTAAGCAATCTAGGGCTGCATAACCCTTTCCAGGCCTGCCATCGACACCGCCAGACAACGTCTCCACCCTGCATTCATCATCACGCTTGCATCGTCGAGACACCGATGCACTATGTTGTCGAGACTCGTCGTCGCCGATGCGATAGATACAACACCGCTCCGCCTACTCGGACACTACCATCGGCCACTGGTCCCACAAGCCAGGTCCCACTCCCACATGTTGCCGTCGATGGGAGAACGACGCTAGGCGTCGCGAATTAACGTCCGACCCAGAATGGATCTAGGGTTTCCCCCGGAGCGATTACAACAGGATCATGGACTGCATCGCCGACACCTTCAACAAGGTTACGACGCCCGCTGGCTTCGCCACCAGAGCCTTCCTCTACTTCAAGCACTTAAAAAGTGTCTTTTCGCCTTCCTACCAGCATACCTCCAGATCCCCGACTGGATGTAGCTACAAGCCAAATAAAAAAAATGTTGTCTACCTTCAATTTTTTCCAACCAGGCCTCCCTAAAAACATCCCAAAGAAATCCAGACTATGCTCATCCATCATCCATGATTTACCTAATATGCTTCCTTTTGTAAGAGGATCCCATGCCCCTCCCACACCAAATTAAGCCTTTCATTGCTTCTTCCTTCTCCCAACATACCTTAACTTTCAGGTTAACACTAATGGTTTTGGGGCTTTATTATTAAACTATCCATAAGTGGAGAAAGCATCTCAAGTGGGATCTCCTCTATATCATGGAACTCCCCCAAACTCTCACCATCATCTGATAAAGTGGTTTTAGAGATTATATATCAAGGGGCGCTTGAAAATTCTCTTCCTCCATTTTTATCGGAGTTCTTGGCATTCCTAACCATTTTTTGCAGATATATGTACTATTTTGTAGTTATTTAATGATATCAATCACTTCGATGTGTTTCTTTATACTCCCACTGAGATTAGCAAGCCTTTGTGCGGTATTAACAATAGTGTGAAAATCATTGCATTTTATTTTGTTGCTTGCAAGTTATTTTTTTCGACAAAATGCAAAAAAAATATTTGCAGTTTATTTCATTATAAAAAAAATAAAAAGGTTTGTCTTACAAGCCCCCGAAGAGGTTACATCATTGCTTAATATATGGAAACAATGGACATTTCATGTCGGCGGCATCACTACTCTAAGACTAGGTGCTCCAGCTTTGGCCCAAAGGTCAGCTGCATCTTTGATCTTGGCTAGAATGTTGGAAGTGGATGGTTGGACTATGATCGCTCAAGAGATATTGTGGGAACGATGGTTGGAGCTCCCATCGGCTTCGTGTTTATATAGACTGCCAAAGCAGGTTTCGTACAGAGGAAGAATTACATCACGAGGAGATAGATAGATAAGATCGGCATGACCTTTATAGTTCAGATCATGCCGTGTACATCAAGGCTGAAACAGCTAACTACCATATCACCATATCTCCTAACACGTGACAGACACAATGTATTGTGCTTAACACCCCTCCTCAATTTCAACCTTCCTTGAGGTTGAGATTGTGCTTAAACTCTTCAAACTGTCGAGCTGGTAATGCCTTAGTGAATCCATCTGCCACTTGATCCTTGGTTGAAATAAATCTGATCTCTAGCTGTTTTCTTGCTACTCTTTCTCGTACAAAATGGAAATCAATTTCAATATGTTTCATTCTAGCATGAAATATAGGATTAGCAGAAAGATAGGTTGCTCCCATATTATCACACCATAGACATGATGTCTGTCTCCTCTGAATTCCAAGTTCTTTCAGAAGAGATTCAATCCATATAACTTCAGCAGTAGCATTAGCAAGAGACTTATATTCAGCTTCTGTACTTGATCTAGACACAGTTGCCTGCTTTCTAGCACTCCAAGAAATCAAGTTAGGTCCAAAAAATACAGCAAAACCTCCTGTAGATCTTCTATCATCAACACAACCTGCCCAATCAGCATCTGAGAAGGCACTTACTAATGTTGATGATGATCTTCTAAAGGTTAGACCAAGACTTACTGTACCACTGATATATCTCAGAATTCTTTTCACAGCTGACCAATGTACAGTAGTTGGTGCATGCAGAAACTGGCATACCTTGTTGACAGAGAAGGCAATGTCTGGCCTGGTAAGTGTCAAGTATTGTAATGCTCCAACAATGCTCCTGTACCTTGTACCATCTTCTGGTCCTAGGAGCTCTCCTTCTGTGAGCGAAAGCTTTTCTGATGTTGACAGCGGTGTTGGCAATGATTTGCAGTTCTTTAAGCCAACCCTGTTAATCCAATCTAAAGCATATTTTTCCTGAGTTAATTCAATACCTTGACTGAACTTTTTAACCTCAATGCCCAAGAAGAAGTGCAAGTCACCAAGATCTTTCAATGCAAATGACGAGCTGAGATCTTGAAGAAGTGATGCAATTGCTTTGTCGGAGGAGCTAGTAACAATGATGTCATCTACATAGACTAGCACAAAAATAATAATACCTGACCTATTGAATATGAAAAGAGATGTATCTGCCTTGGATGCCAGAAAGCCCAGCTCTTGCAGTTTGGAGCTCAGCTTAGCAAACCATGCTCTTGGCGCTTGCTTGAGCCCATATAGAGACTTGTCAAGTCTACACACATGATGAGGAGCATTTGATTTTTCATACCCAGGTGGTTGCTTCATATAGACCTCTTCTTCCAGAACGCCATGAAGAAACGCATTCTTTACATCTAGTTGCCTCAAACTCCATCCCTTTGACACTGAAATGGCTAGCACAAGTCTAATAGTAGCAGCTTTTAGAACAGGGCTAAAAGTATCTTCATAATCTATTCCATACCTTTGTTTAAACCCTTTAGCCGCTAGTCTAGCCTTATATCTATCAATGGTGCCATCAGATTTTCTTTTAATTCTATAGACCCATTTGCAATCTATTAAATTTATACCATTTTTATACGGTACTAAATGCCAGGTTTTGTTATCTATCAAAGCTTTGTACTCATCATCCATAGCTTGCTTCCAATTTTTATCAGCTAAAGCTACTTGCAAATTGTCAGGTTCACTAGTAATGCAGGATAATCCATAACGCAAAGTACCATCTGTGTAACGCTTTGGTTTTAAATTACCAGTTTTTGACCTTGTCCTGTGAACGACCACAGGTGGTGCTGCAGATCGAGGCGGCACAGCAGATCCCTCCTGGCGCACAGGTGACAGAGATCCTGTCGGAGCAGTGCCAGACGCGCTTTCCCCCGAGGAGCCAACCGGCGAGTGCCGCGTGTCACTCGTTGATTCACTGCATGTGCTGGTGGATGGCGACACGGTCGGCGAGCGGCTGGTAGTGGCGGGACCACGCGACGTGGCGGGGCTGGAATGGTGAGCCGGCGACCGAGGCTGATTCTCTGCCTGATCACCTGGCGCACGCGCAGATCCCGGCGCAGATGCGCTGCCAGGGGAATGTTCGCGCGTGATCCGATGCTGATTCTCCTCGTGCTCAGCGCCAGCCATGCTAGCTTCATTTGAGCTCGTTTTTGCACCGTTTTGCATGGAATTTTCTTCTCCAGTTTCCTGCACACAAGGACTCACAAGACCAGGCATATTAGCAGCATTAGGTGTTAGCTCAATGCAATGTTTACCCCCCTCATGAGATGACACCGGATTTTGGAGAAACTCGGGTAGAAGAAGGATTTCCCGACGAAGAAGTGAACCAGCATTAGGGTGTAAGTTTGCAAAGGGGAACACTGTTTCATCAAAGACAACGTCTCGGGAGATATAGACTCTACCAGATGTGACATCTAGACACTTGACACCTTTGTGCATTGGACTATAACCAAGAAAGACACATTGTTTTGACCGAAAAGCGAGTTTTCGTTTATTATATGGTCTGAGGTTAGGCCAACAAGCACAACCAAAAGTTCTAAGGGATAGATAATCAGGTGTCTTGTTAAGAAGTCGATCCATGGGTGTTTGATTATTGATGACTTTGGAGGGTAACATATTAATGAGATATGTGGCGGTCATGAAAGCTTCATCCCAAAATTTTAATGGCATGGAAGCATTTGCAAGGAGAGAGAGTCCTACTTCGACAATGTGGCGATGCTTGCGCTCAGCTGACCCATTCTGTTGATGGGCGTGAGGACATGATACATGGTGTTCAATACCAATTTGCTGAAAAAAGGAGTTGAGTTTTTCATACTCTCCACCCCAATCAGATTGTACAGCAAGTATTTTTCTATCGAATTGGCGTTCAACAAGGTGCTGAAAGTTGTGGAATATTTGGAAAACATCAGACTTTTTCTTAAGGAGATAGATCCATACAAATTTGCTAAAGTCATCAATGAAGCTTACATAGTATGTGTAACGCCCTACTGAACTAGGTGCAGGTCCCCAGACATCTGAGAACACAAGTTGAAGGGGAGCAGTGGAAACACTATGGGATCTCTCATATGGTAATTGATGACTTTTTGCTCTTTGGCATGAATCACAAACAGACTCAACGCTAACTTTATTGGAGCATGGAAGCTCATGTCTACTAAGGATTTGTTGAACAATTCGAAAAGAAGCATGACCTAAACGACTGTGCCACCGTGAAGCTGAAGGCTTGGTGACACTAAACACTTGCTTATTCTTGATTGGTGATGAAGATATGAAGGGGTAGAGACCTTGGATGCATCGTCCTTTAAGAAGAACCCTCTTCGTGGCCTGATCTTTCACATAAAAGAACCATGGATGAAACTCAAGAAAAACATTGTTGTCAAGAGTAAAACGATGAATGGAAACAAGACTTTTGGAGGCATGTGGAACATGAAGAACTTTGTTGAGATGCAAGTTTTTAGAGGGGGTATTGACGATTGCATGACCAACATGACTAATGCTCATACCTTGCCCATTGGCCGCATGGATTTGATCACGTCCCTGGTACTTTTCCTTCATGGTGAGCTTGTTGAGCTCACCGGTGATGTGGTCGGTGGCGCCGGTGTCGCCATACCAATTGGTGTCCACGCCATAGGAGTTGGACACGGCATTGGCACCCTTTTCTTCCTCCTCTTCTTCATCGTCGTCGGAGTAGCGGTGCCAACACTTCCAGGCTTCATGACCTGCTTTTCCGCAGATCTGACAGGTGACAAGATCGCGGTCCTTGCTGCCGGCTCTGCCTCCACGTCCACGACGGCCACCGCCGCCGCGCTGGCCACGTCCATGGCCACGGTTGCCACCGCGGCCTCCACGGTGTCCGTTCCGTCCACGGTATCCTCCGCCTCCGCGCCCACGCTGAGCGGAGTTGACAGAGGAGGAGCTGCCATAAGCGCCGTCGGTCATCAGCTCCATGCGGTTGTCGTACGCAGTCACCTGAGCGTACAGATCGCTCACGGTGAGATCTTCACCGCCGTTGACACCGATGGCGGCGAACAGCGGATTGTAGGTGTCGTCGAGGCCGGCGAGGAGGTACTCCACCAGCTCCTCTTCATCAATGGGCCGGCCCGCGGAGGCGAGCTCGTCGGCGAAGCCTTTCATCTTGGTGAAGAAGGCCGCCGTCGTCATGTTGTCCTTCCTCGTCTTGGCGAGGGCGACGCGCAGGTTTGAAACCCGCGTCCTTGACTGGGAGGCAAACATTGCCTTGATGGCCCCCCAGACTTCAGCAGCCGTGTCCATCCCGATCACAGCGACGAGGATGTCCGGCGTCAGCGATCCAAGCAGGAAGGTGAGAACCTGCTGATCTGTAGCCACCCACGCGTCATAGGCGGGGTTCGGCTCTTTGGTGGTTTTGCCATCTTTTTCCACTACCAGGGTTTCTGGCGGCAGCACCGTCTCCTTGTCGAGGAAACTCAACAGGCGGGCGCCACGGATGGGAGGCAGGACTTGGGACTGCCATAGGAGATGGTTGGCTCTCGTCAGTTTCTCGCTCACGGTGATGCCGGCTAGGGGATTGGTCATGGTGGTGAGGGAGATGGGAGCGAGGCACATAGATGGGTTTTAGGAAGTCGGCTCTGATACCATATGATCGCTCAAGAGATATTGTGGGAACGATGGTTGGAGCTCCCATCGGCTTCGTGTTTATATAGACTGCCAAAGCAGGTTTCGTACAGAGGAAGAATTACATCACGAGGAGATAGATAGATAAGATCGGCATGACCTTTATAGTTCAGATCATGCCGTGTACATCAAGGCTGAAACAGCTAACTACCATATCACCATATCTCCTAACACGTGACATACACAATGTATTGTGCTTAACATGGACAACGTTGAAGAGACCGTCTTTACGGCATCCGCATTTTCCTAATGTTTTCCTCTTCCATGGTTTTTTTTTTGGGATTTCTATTTTCGTTTCGTTTTGTACTCAGTTTTCCCCTTCTTTTTCCTTTTCCCCCTCTCCCTCTACCACTTGTGCAGGCGGTGCGTCCGTCGAAGTCGATGCTGTCGAGTGGGCCCCGCAGGGGCAGCTCCTCCCCCCGTCTCGGGTCCGTGGACGTCGGAGCAGCCATCCATTTATCGCGACGTGTGGGCGTTTTATTTTCATGATTTTATATGCGGTGCTGCCAATGACAAATGGGGCCGCTCTATAGGGCTGCCGCCCAATGACCAGTGGGGTCGTATATTTTTCAGTAAAAGACATATATTGCCGCTTGTGGGCTCGCAGCCAATGACCAGTGGGGTCGTCTATTTATTTAGGGAAACTCATATATTGCCGCTCCTGGGGCCTCCGCAGACCAGTGGGGTCGTATATTTTTTAAAAGACATATATTGCCGCTCGTGGGGCTGCGCGCAATTGACCGTGGGGTCGTCTATTTATTAAGAGAAACTCATATATTGCCGCTGTGGGGCCTCCGCAGCCAATGACCGGTGGGGTCGTCTATTTTCCAGTAAAAGACATATATTGCCGCTCTGTGGGGCTGCCGCAGCCAATGACCAGTGGGGTCGTCTATTTATTTAGAGAAACTCATATATTGCCGCTCTGTGGGGCCTCAGCCAATGACCAGTGGGGTCGTCTATTTTTCAGGAAAAGACATATATTGCCGCTGTGGGGCTGCCGCAGCCAATGACCGGTGGGGTCGTCTATTTATTTAGAGAGAAAAAATCATATATTGCTCCGATATATGTCTTTAGAGAATATCATAGAGAGAAGCAACAAGTTCGCTAATTAATTATTCTTAAGCGGAGGCGCACTCGTTCCCCACCGTCGGCCGGAGCAGCCATCGGGCGCCTCGTCGCGCCGCCGGCTTGTCCCCCGGCGGCGACGGCTGCGGCGCTGCACGTCAACCACGGCTCCAGCACTTGTTTCGTCCGCACGCATTGTACCGGGAAAGTCCGCCAAGCAGATCCGCCGCCCACGACGACCGGGATTTGTTCCGCGCACCAATTGGCATAGCTTGGTAAGACCTCCGCTTCTGCCTCCCCGCCCCCTAATCGATTCGGTTCCCGTAATTTATTGGAGTTTGCGAAATAGTGCTCAATGTCTCGTCGTAGCGGGTACACCGGCGAGGGTGGGGATTCGATCATGTCGTGGCCACGTTCTACTTCTCCTACCTCGTCGGAAGTGCAGGTATATAGCTTCAGCTCTCACCTTGAATTTGAAGTTCCGCCATGGCTTGTTGGGGTGATTTCAGTTGTTCTTTTTTCCATTATTGTTACAGTTAGCCAGGCAAGCCGATGATCCATGGTACATTGCATACCAAGATGAATCAACCAGTGGTGTAGCCAGAGGATGGATTTGGAGGAGAAGGTGGCCAATTTAGGTGATGAATTGGCCCGTAAAAACCTGATGATATTCGAGCTGAAGCGTATTGTGGAGGAAGAAAAGAAGAATTCAGAGCTTATTCGCAAGGAGAAGTTGAGAGTTGAGACAGATCTTGCCGTATTTGATCAAGTGGTAGAAAATCTAGAACATGAACTTAAAGTGATGGGAGAGGAGAAAAGTAGATTCATCTGTGCAGTTTTATTAGGTGTCATCCCTGTCCTAGCAGTTATGTGGTTCTGGTAGACGATTTAGTATAGAATTGTTATTCAGTAGATGGCTCTAACCACTGTATTTTGTTGTGGCTCTAAGCACTGTATTTCGGTGTACAATTTCCTACTTGTGCTAAGTAATACGATAATTTTAGCATGCATGAACATTTTATAAAAGTGAAGGGATCCCAAAAGTGAATGCATGTACCAGCCTCCGGATCAAATACATATCAATATCTTCCCAATCAAGTTGGGATAGAATTCAAATCATACATACGGATGTACATGGACACATCAAGAACGTGAAGAAGCTTTTTTGAGACGGAGGTAGTAGTTCAAACAATTTTATCCCAATTGGAAATTGAAAAATACAAATTTATAATAATTTATCCTAATTTATCAAACGTTGAAGCGATGTTATCGGCGATGGCTTCAATGTTCGTGGCATCGATGACAGTGTCGGAACCGCGCTGTCTTGGTGTACTTCACCGCGACGGATCTGCGGAGGGCTGGATCGGCGGCTTTGCAGCGCGGTTGTAGACGATGGCTTCAATCGTCTTGGCATCGATTCGCACTCTCGGCACCGGAAGTGAGACATCAAGGCTGGTCTGCGTCGTCGAAGCGATGTTGTAGGCGATGGCTTCAATGTTCGTGGCATCGATGACCCGCACGCGCCGCCGTCTTGGTGTTCTTCATCATTCAACAGATCTGAGAATAGAATCGAAAGTGAGACAGAGAGAGACATTTCAACTATTTCGACGGTTAGATCCTCGCACTCTTAGATCCACGGCGCACGCACGGTTAGATGCACGCCGCGCACGATTAGATCCGCACGCCGTCGCACGCAGTTAGATCTGCGCCGCCGCGAGCCGCCGCACGCACGGTTAGATCCGCGCCGCACGGTTAGATCCGCCACGCCGCCGCCACACGGTTAGATCTCGCCGCCCAGCCGCCGCCACGGTTAGATCCAGCGCCGCCGCGCGCGGTTAGATCAGCGCCGCGCCGCCACCGCAAGCACGGTTAGATCCGCGCCGCCGCACGCCACCGCAAGCGGTTAGATCCGCGCCGCCCGCAGTTAGAGAGGAGGGTTGGTAGGTATGTGCTCTGCTCTTGTCTCCGTATCGTCCATCGTGGTCCATAGATACAACCAATGATCGAACGGTGCAAGCGTTGAGCTTTCATCCAACCAAGATCCGTGTGACATACATCTCGACCAATCAGAGATCAGCCAGTGAGTACAAGTTAGGAAAACTGAGTAGAACAGAGGGGGAAAAGTGAGGAAATGTTTATCGGAAGGGCAAAACTGAGTATGACTGAGTAAGACAAGTGGGCCCGGAGAAAACGAGTAACACTAAGTAAAACAGGGGCACCCAAATAATAAACGGACTAAGGGAAATTGAAGCTTTTGGCATAAAAATTGTAAAATTGTGTTATTTGAACAATATATTACATTTTGGCCGACTAGATATTGTTTGCAACTCAAAGATACACAAGTGTGACGAATTTGGACTCATTTGGACAAAGTTTGTAAGCATAGTGGGTATTTGGGAGGTGTATTGAGCAGAAAGCCCTGCATCTTCATATCTAGTAGCTCATGGACTAGGAAGTGGTTTTGAAGCTTTTGGCATAAAAACTTCATATCTCTATATTTCCTTTTCCATTATTATTTCTCTAGGTTGTAGGTAACATAACAAGGCTCAATGGGAAGGTTCCACCATGTTTTGAATTATTTTGAATTGAACCCTAAAATGTTAAAACCCTAAAACCCTAAAACCCTAAAACCCTAAAATGATAAATGTGGCTTAAATGTGGCATACAAATTGTTCATACAAATTCAAATTGTTCAACACAAAGGCATCCCCAATACAAATTGTTCAACACAAAGGGATCCCCAATACAAAGGAACCCCAATACAAAGGGAACCCCAATACAAATTGTTCAACACAAAGGGATCCCCAATACAAAGGGAACCCCAATACAAATTGTTCATACAAATTCAAATTAGTTGTTCAGAATAAAATCTTTTTCTTGCTCTGGTGTGACTCGCCGGGGCCACCACCTTACTCCGGGTAACCCTACCAGGGATATTACCGGTGTCTACCTTCCTTTTGCCCTCTTTCTTGTTCTTCTTCTTAAGCTTTTTTTCTTGCCATGAGCTCTTCGAAGTGTGCATCACACATGGCCTTACAACTATCGAGGCAATGTCGATAATAGTTGACTCTCCTCTGGACTCATCGGTTGAAGCCATTCTACATCCCATCTGTTCCCTCTGCTCTCGATCCATCGGTTCAATCTCCTCATGTTGAACTGCTGCTTCAATCTCCTCTGCATTTGCTGCTTCAATCTCCTCATGTTGGCTGCTTCAATCTCCTCTGCATTTCTGCTTCAATCTCCTCATGTTGAAGCTGCTTCAATCTCAAGTTGAATTGCTGCTTCATTCTCCTCTGCATTTTCTGCTCCCGCCTGATCTTCCATTCCAAAAGCCGGATCAACTCCATTTTTACAAAGCCTAGCAATGTGTCCAGGGATTCCACAACGTTTGCACTTACGTTTTCGAATCGGTGCACCACCCTCTGCACTAGCTCTGATCCTATTCTTCCTCGGCCTACCTGCCGGTCTAGTCAAGTACAGTTTGAAGCCTGGATCGACTTTCATCCATTGGTCTTTTCCCAACAAGGTAGGAACATTCATAGCATATGCAGCCCTAAATTTTGCAACAGAGAAATACTCTGACACATACTGATCAACTTCACCATCTTCACCCCCTATAACACTCATGAAAAACAATGCGTGTATGCAGGGTATCCCACGGATCTGCCATCCCCTACAATGGCATGTCCTATCAACCAAACTCACTGGATACCTCCTGCCTGTTTTTACTGTCAGTGTAGGTTACCTCAGCCTCCATTCCTTTTCTGACGCATTGCATCCTCAATTGTTTTGCCCTCTCATGCAAAGACTTAATCAAAGATGGGAGCATGAGATGGCCAACATAATTTGTGGATGCAATTCTTTGACGCAGATCGATCTTTATCATGATCATCTGCCTAATCTTATCAAATATTTGCCACAGCATAAGCCCTTTCAATGACTTGACCTTTGAGTTGAAACTCTCCGCAAGGTTACTTGTTACATAGTCTACCTTGCAAATTTCATTGAATTGGCTTCTTGACCACACCCTACCATGATGTTCATCCAAGTACTCCTTCACCCCAGGTTTTTGTTTATACAACACATCCAAATGAAACTTATGCTTCCTAGAGCTGCATGTGTATGAAGCTGGCCATAGGTTGTCAGTAAAAACTTTACCCTTGAATTTCTTTGTAAAATTCTGTACCAAGTGTCGCATACATTCCCTATGCTCCACTCCAGGGAATACTGCTTCTACCGCACTCTCCAAACCTTTGCAAGCGTCTGTGTGGATAACAAGTCCTGGTGGATGACCTATAAGGTCGCGCAAGTTCTGCAGAAACCAAGTCCAACTTTCCTCTGACTCAACCTCCAAAACTCCATAAGCAACAGGGAACATCCAATTATGTCCATCAACTGCAGTAGCAGCAACTAGCTGTCCTTTAAACCTACCATGAAGAGCTGATGCATCCACGGCCAAATAAGGCCTGCAACCGTCCAAAAAGCCTTTCCAGCAAGCTTTGAAACAAACAAAAGCCCTTCTAAAACATTCCTTGTGCATTACCTTCCCGCTTTTCAATTTGTAGGGAACTGTATGCTTGTCTATTGCTACAACACTGCCTGGACTAGCCATCTCCACTTCAGCTTTGAAAGTGTAAAGCAACTGAAAGCTTTCATTCCATGGACCATTGATCTTGTCAAGAGCCATTTCCTTTGCATAGAACATCCTCATGTAAGGTACTTTCATCCCTTTATACTTCTCAGCCACCTTTTTCGGAGTGCCGTTGGACCAAGTGAAGGAGTTTCTCTCAGCCAATCTAGGATTATATCTGCCAACCACCTAGTCTTCGCTAGCTTTGTTTTCAGGTCTGGCTCCCCCTAGAGGTGGACACCTATGGATCTCCTTATTAACCTTTATCTGAAACATAATGATAAGGGATGTCAGTAATAGATAACAAATTTTACACCGTGATCTAAATACACAACTGGTTGGCGTAGTACCTGAACCAAGCTGCTTCTGCGCATTGTGGATGCATGCAGCCTAAACCTACACCTTGGGTATGGGCATTTAATTGTGAACCTACCTGGCTCACTTTTAATAACCTCATAATTATTCTTAGTGAGAATGTGATATGTAGTAATTGCATTACGGCAGTCCATCATCGTTTGAAACACGGTGCCTTTTGCAAGCTGAGGATTCTCCCTGTTCCACTCAATTGTTGGCAAGTCTTCGCCTTCGTAATCGGCTAAAACGTTCTCATTCTTCTCTTCATCATCGGTCTCATCAAATCTGGCACCAAAAGCAATATCTTCCATGTATTGATCCTCCATTGCCTGCTTACTGCATCGATCTACCAATTCAGGAAACATTAACTCATCCTCATCATCTTCGAGACTGATCCCAATCTGCATCGTCCTCCACATTGACCACGAACGATCGGCTACCACTCGTGGGACAGATGGTGCTGCTGTGGACCTACAAGGATCGCCGCGGCGCACACTATTAGCGAGGCAGCAGCGAGAGAGACATGATGCCCGACCACGATGATGCCCCAACAGATGATGCCTGGCCCCTGTCCACGTGGACACGAATTTTACCGAAATGGCAAGAAGCATTCAAAGCAAAAAGAATTCCCAGATCATCGTCGGAAATTAGTGGAACCAATCTTCGCTCCGTCTGTTGAAATATTCGAAATGAGCGCATCGAGAGAGCTCCAGGAGTACTTATCGAAGATGTTAGCTTTCAAATCCCTCAACGAGATGGTGGTTGCAACCACCGCAGGGAAGTAAAACCCATTCATTAGGCGTTTAGAATCACGCGTAAAGCTAGAATCCAGCCTAACCACCAGCCGAAAAGCCAGCGCTGGATCAATCCTATTCGAAAAGCAACGCAGTTAGTTGAGCAACAACGATTGGCGCTCAAAACTGCCTACTGTTAATTCACATAGGCAGACGATGCTTACCCAGATGGAATCCATGCGTTAGATCCCTCCGATTCCCAATCTTCTCCGCGGCGGGAAGAGGCGGTACACCAGACGGATATACAAACTCTACCGCGACAGGGGTAGATCTAGATCTGGAGGCGGATCCCTCTCCGCCTCCCGGGGTGGTGGGGGGGCGGGGGGGCGGCTCGGCGGCGGACGACGCCATAAGGTAGGAGGGCAGGACGGCGTGGCGGCGGAGGGCGGTGTGTGAGCTCCTCCGGTATCGGGCGGAGTGGAAAGCTTTGGGTGAGCTCCTCGAGTCAACAGTCAACATAGTTCGAAAGAAACGGTCAATTCAACACCAACGCGGCTCCCTAGCCGTCACCGGTAACGGTGAAGGCCACGACCGACGGCAACCCTCCGTCCGAGCGTCTGCGACGGGTTTCAAACTAGAGGGAGGAAAAACTAAGGGGCTGGGGAAAACTGAGTACAACTAACGAACCAGGGGCACGAAAATAGAAATCCCTTTTTTTTTATTTCTCCTTCATAATCTCCTTTTCAACCTCAGCTTCACATTCTTTTTCCATATTATTGACCTCTTGAGTTAAACTGATATCCTCTTCAGCCTCTATCATTTCCTTCTCGGCAAAAACGTCATGCTCTTGAGAGAACCCCTCATTATTTCCATCCCCATATTCAATCCTCTCATCATTGTCATGCATCATTCTCCTTTTCCTGAATCCTATGCTCCTGTCTTTCTTGCATGTTATAATGTAGCTGCATATCTTCTATTTTCTGCATTGCCGCTGCCTGTTTCTTCTCAGATTTAGCTTAGATGAACTGGGACAACGGCATCAGTAGTTGATCCTTTAAAAAAGACCGCTGAAACTACTATCTCATTTCCAAAAATATGTTACATATAATATCTGGTTAAAGTCAAACTTTGTAAAGTTTGACCAATTATAGAGAAAAAATATCAAATTCTATAATATATAATCAATATCGATATTATTAGAATCATGATGAATATCTTATACATTTTATATTGTAGATGTTGGCACTTTTTACTATATAGTTGGTCAAACTTTATAAATTTTGATTTTGACTAAAAATTACATGCAACATGTTTTGGGAAGAAGGGAGTATGTCATATGGAATGTAGTGCCTTCCAATAATCTTGAGGGCACCCTCTTTCAATGATATAAATACTGAAGTGTCAAATTCAGGGAGCCAGAAACGTAAAAAGAACCACGCCACAACATTCACCCGAAATCAACACCATAGAAAGAAAAACACTAGTACAACAATCACCCCAAAATGAACACACGCGCCGACGTGCACACGCACCAGAGCAGCAGAGGTGATCGACTGCAGGACTAACAGTACCGCAGTTCTTCGTAACAATAGGTCACGTGGTACAAGTTATTCTTTTCGAAAATCGTTGATGTGCATAACAAGAAGTATCCCGTTCCATGCGTGCGAGAAGATCGACAAGTCAGAGCGGACTGTTGGAGAGCCAGCTGGACACCATGGCCAAGCACTGCTTGGGCTTGTACTCCGGAGCTATGTGACCAGCGCCCTGATCAAACAAATAAACACAGCACTTCCTTCACATTGCAACCACTGGCCATTGGCATTGGCATATGGCAATCGAAATAGAGTAATAGATAACTCAAACTAGCATTACGTACCTTGACTGTTGCAAAGGTGATGTTATTGAAATACACCGTCGCAAACCTGCACCAGAATCAAATGAGGACCAGAGGAATCACATACTATTAACAAAGAACTTCCAGGCTCGAACTTACCCTGCAACTTGTCCGGTGACATACCACGGCCTCCACTCATCCAGGACGGCGCCGAGTGACCGGATCCACGCCTGGGTGCCGATGAAAGGCACGGTCATGTCGTGATCCCCACTGTAGATCAGACTCCGGTATCCTCTGCTGGTGACACTTCGGTGATACTCCAAGCTGCTCCATATGTCAGTGGTGTATGGCATGCCGTGGTTGCATCTCAACCACAAAGGAACCGTTTCCTATATTGGTCATATACTTAACTTAATTTTTGTAATTAGGATCCTGAATCAGCACTGCTTTTTTTTCAAGCAATGTATTTACCGTGTGGACACCCAGAGCCTCTCTTACCGCCCTGTCATTTGCCCATATACTGGACATGGTGTATCCTGTATCCTGCAGTAATTATTATACAATGAGTGGAAAATGCAATGTTATATCATAATAACATGGTCATTTTATCAAACAATACAATATCAGAAAACAAATTTGGTATTTCCTATTCACTGACTCTGCACTCTGAAGAAATATCAGCCAAGGGAAGCTGTCCACTGTTGTAGTCAAGCAGCATCCTGTCGCCACTTGAATTTCCATCGTATTCGGAACATTCAGGTTCTAGAATGTGATGTGTGTTTATGCCCTTCAAACACTACACTTCGAAGAAGAAAAACATCGTGAATAGTTGAGATTTACAAAAATGGCTTTGAATTCACTTTCTGCTGCAATTTTGTACCTTATCTATTGCATCAAGACAATTTGTGCACCGCATGTTTTGGGGCATACCGGTGACTGAGCTGCAACTTTCCCTGTATATCTGAAATTTAAGCACATATAAATGTTAATCATAAGAGATGAATAGAATAACCCAACTCATTACTGCAATGCAACTCCCTGTACCACCTCATATTGTTCATCGGATATGAGACCCATCATATGGGCATATGGAACTTTGGCTGCCATATCGATCTTGACGTCCGTTAATGGGTTGCCGATGATGTAACCCTGAAGCAATATGTTTAGAATATTAGAATCTACTCATAACCCTTTTCCGGCAAGATACCTGGCTGAATGGATCACCTCTGGCAGCTCAATTTTCTATGTTGTAAAATAAATCTTTCCAAAAAAATGATTACTTTGAAGAAAGTAAAAGGTACTGGCTGGAAGTGTGTCAAATTCAGGAGAACTTTGTGGAGGGAAACTGAAGAACAATGGAATAATCTCAAAATTCTAGTTGATTCAGTATGTTTAACTGATAATCCTGACAGAGTTAGATGGAAAATTGGCAATCTGAATAGTTTCAAAGCCAGAAAATTATACTTGTAGTTCAAATCAGTTGACCTGGTCAATTTCTGATTCTTATGGAAAATAAAAATCCCCCTTGAAGATTTTTTTTTTTGGCTCATGGTTAGAAACATTATTTTGACCAAATATAATATGAGTCATAGAGGGTGGACATGGAATGATCAATGAGATTTATATTGTTAGAAGTAAATTGTTGATCATCTGAAGTTCACGTGTGCTTTGTGTAAACTAGTTTTGTAAGTGATCTTGTGTGCTTTTGGCCTTACTAGGCTGCCGGATAGCACACATGATCTAGCTGGGAGTCGTAGAGGGTGGCAGTGGAATGATCAATGAGACCTATATTGTTAGAAGTAAATTGTTGATCATCTGAAGTTCACGAGAGATTTTCCTCTGTCTCAGCGAAATCCGGTGCTCAGGGACAGTAGTGTGTAGGGTGGTTTGGAAAACCAGGAATGCAGCTTGTTTCAAGCAGCGATACCCTAGTGATTGTGATGTTGTAATCTTCAGTTTTTGTAGCTATCTCACTGATTGGGCCATCTGCCCATCTCTTAGAAAAGTCAAGCCAGAGAAAAACTTGAAACCAGAATGGGGAAGATGAAAAAGCTACCGGTAGAAGCATAGTCACGGCAGCATGGCTGGGCAGGTACTATAGGTAGACTGACGAATTAAAGGTTTCTGTGTGCTTGTTTTGATTACACTTATGTCATTTCACTGATATTATGCTTGATAGCAGCAAGACTATAGGTGATTTTGAACACATGGGGCTATAATAAATGGTTCCTACTTTCTACTTTGAACTCTTGGTCCATTTTGGTTCTCTTTCTGTTTCCAGTTTGTATTGTTGTAAAACTGGCGGTTTCTTTTATAAAAACAGTACCAAAAGGCTGCACCAAGATTAATTGTTCTACAAGAAAAATGACTAAAAAGTGATTCACATATTTATTCAAATTGTAAAGCTGTTGCAGTAAAGGTCTGCCTGACCTTCAAATTAAGAAGCGGCCCGGCATCCGTTTCTATACCTGGAAAAGAGGCACGGAGTAGATCATGTGAAGAAATACTTTGACGGTTGAATAGAAAGGTCAATCATTTGAGTAGATAGATTGTTATTATTCACGTTAAATTTTGCAAACTTTGCAGAGATAGCCAATAAAGTAAAGTTTACAAAATTTATAGGAATTACCCAATATTTTTAAAGAACAAGGAAGTTTTACCTCTAGCAATTCGAAAGGTTAGAGGTGGCACAATTAAGCCAGAGTACGAATCTCCGGCAATGTAAAGTGGATTCAGTAAGAATTCTGAATGCTCCTTGTACCACTGCAGATGGGAAAAATAACGAGATAGGAGCCCTATCATCATAAGAGAATGTTTTTACACGTGGCAAACACTAGTAAAGTAGCAGGAGAACTCCGAAGATGGGAAGTTTCAGAAGCAGTATTATAAACAACACGATCGAATAAACCAAACTGAATAGAAGTGATAAGACGATATGTGATTGGACGGACCTTGGTAAGGAAGATGGCAATTTGGTTAATGGTTATGGTATCGGAGGACTTGTATCCATCATCTGTTGTAGCATATGAAAAGCCAGCTCCAACAGGGGAATCCAGGAAGATTATATTGGCCACCTAGTATTAAATCGATGCAATGTAAAGATACAACTGGTATAAGAATATTTAAAAAGTTGCATATATATGCATGATGGTTGGTTAGTGACACTAGCCTTGGTCCAGGAATCTGGCCTGTGCACCAGCTCTGGCAGGCCATCGACATAGGAATGAGACTGGAAACTGAGAGGACCTGCAACATCACCAAAGTTATACTAACTTTTATAATATATGGACATCACGTCCTGATGGATATGGAGAATGCGTGCATGACGGTTGATCAGTTACCGATCTCATAGACGAGGCCGGAGAAGGCGGAGCACCCAGGGCCGCCGGTGAGCCAGAGCAAGACGGGATCCTCCACCGGACTCCTCTCTGACTGAACGAAGTAATAGAAGAGGCGGACACTGTTGCCTTTGTCCACTTCCACGTAGCCTGTCTGCAGGGAGAAGGGGAGAGGTCCATGGTAGCCAGGGAGATGGCTCACCACCGTAGTATTCTGCTGCTGCTTCTCGCTCTGCACGATGACCACGAGGAGGAGGAAGCTCAGTCCCAGTGCCAAGCCATGGCTACTTGCCATTGTCTCCTCGTCTATAGCGTTGGAGACTGGAGAGGAACAGGATGAATCAACTCAGTTCAGCTCAGCTGTATTTATAGGATGATCACCAGTGAGTCGACACCTTAATTAATTTCCTTAAACAGGAAACTTTCACTGTCATTGGCGGCGTGCTTCCTCTTCAGTTAATGGAGAATCAGATCTCTACACACGTCTTAATTCCAGAAGCCAGCACCGCTGTGCTCTTACTTGAGGCATTATAATAGTCCTAAATGAGCACCACGAAAGCAGTGTTAGATGGCACTAGTGTATGTCTTCTGATATCAGTAATTGGAGCCCAGCTGCTTCTCATGACCGCCAGAGAAAGAAGAACCCAGCTGGAACGTCCTCTACGCTGGAACGTACAACTTCAACTCAATTGCCTTGCTGCTGCGATGGCTCGTATCATTTGGGAGAGAATCAGCAGCAGCAAATTTGGGTTTGATGGGTGGACAAGTGAAGTGCATGTATGTGTAGAACAAGAAAACCCTGTCCAGAAAGGCACAGCTGCAAGTGTTTGATAGGAGTAGGTCCGTAAGGCAATCAGCTTCAACACAAAGAGTTTCTCATAAAGTAGAGAGTGCACGTACTGAGGTTTTCCAACAACAATCCATATATGGAGTGATACGCAAACACATTTGTACAAGATGCGATCAAAAAGCACCTGAAAGAGATCCCCATCAAGGAAGGATCACATTTGCTATTTTTGTGTAGTACATCCAACAGGACAACTTCTCAAGGGATGGTTGAAGATGAGCCATCAACTTCAGCTGAAAGCATTGGCGAGACTGCAAGAACCACTATTGTCCAACGATCTAAGTATACTGCATCTGAGGGCCGACGACATAATTGAGGAAGCTTATTCAGAAAGATTCAGTACACTATTGTCACGGCAAATTGGAGATTGAAAGAAACTAAAAAAAACAGTACTTCAAAAAATTCCAAAAAGATGTGCATTCTCATTAAGTCCGTCATGCTGTCAGCATAAAATTGCTGTGACTGCTATCTATGTACGACAAGTACAGTATTCATCAAGTGAGCTGTCGATCTGGAAGAACTCAATCAGTCATCTTACATTCAGACACTATGCAATGGAGATTCAAAGAAACAAAAAAACAAGCAGGAGTTAAAAATCTTCCAAAAAAATGTGCATTCTCATGAAGTCCATCATGTTAATGTCAGCATAAAATTGCTATATTGTTAGTATTTCATCAGTTTTGACTGCTACCTATGCATAACAAATATAGTATTCATCAAGTGAGCTGTCAATCTGGCAGAACTCAACCAGTCATCTTACATTCAGACACAATGCGGAAACTCCCAAAAGAATGCACAAAATACTGTTCAAGACGTACCTCAAATCAACTATATTTTATTAATCGAATGGGAAAAATTACATCAGCCCAAGATTGGGCACATATTATTAATTGAACATGAAAAATTATTCTGTCAAGGACCATACCAAATGGCTTTGTCTTCAACTACATTGCACCAACTTATTGCGATCAATGCAGGCACAAGCCCAGCAGTTTGCTACTAACTCCGAAAACACAGGAAAGGAAAGGGCTGGTACACACCGTCAGCCCAATACATAAATGGATACAAGACCACCAAAAATTCTGCAGACAAAAGAAGAAACAGGGTGTAAATATGACATAGATACCTCATGTGAATCGGAAACGATGCCCTATCCGTGTGAGAGGTAAAATAAGTGGCAACAAGTCACGTTATGAAGCAACTTCGTTACTTGTCAAAATCAGCGTGTTCTATGAATCTTCCTGTTTATAATCATGTCATGATGGACAACAGACAGGATGAATAGCCAGTTGTCCACAAATAATTGAAAATGCGATATCCTAAAATATACATTGAAAGGCCAAAAAAGCCCCAAACCATACCATGTTTACCTTAACTGTATTAGTTCATTATGAGCAAAGAAATACACAGCTAGGGAAAGGTACGCCTAACATCAGAAAATGTTTGTATCGCCAGCAGTGAGCGTGCGTCTCCATCAGTTGGCAACAGCTGCACATGACACCTCTAATAACTAGAGTGATCCTACAGTAAGTGCTGGTATTGATCCAGATTTGGATGCTCAAGTGGAATTTGGAACATTCCAAAAAGTGGGAGATCCAACTACAAGGAAACAGGCAGCCTGATTCTGATACACATTGTTATGGTATCTTTGACCTCTCTTTTTTTTATTTGACATGAGAAATAAAACAGCTCCCATCCTTTCTTTGACTCTTTTTCTTTCTTTATATGGGAAATTGTCCCAAATGACAAATGAATAGATGTGGAAGTACAATTGCTACAGGCATGCAAAGTTGCAAACGCAGTAGGAACAGGCATGAAAGCTACAACAGGCTAATTCGCAAAGAGATACACATACAGAGAGACAGAGAGGCAAGGTACCTTTCTACTCCAGCAATCTAGACGTGGAGATAACCCTGGCACCTGCTCTATCGAGCTGGGCGATGGTGGCCGTCGCTTTCAGCTTTCCCGCCGACCAGAAGGCGTCGACCATCCTCCGGGCAATCTCCTCCCCATTCTCCTCCCCTTCGATGACAGCCACGGCTGTTGGGCCGGCTCCGCTGATGGTGCATCCCAGCGCCCCGGCCTCCAGAGCTGCGGCCTTGACCGCGACCATGCCGGGTATGAGCGGCGCTCTGGTGGGCTCTACGATGCCGTCGGACGACATGGCGGAGCCGATGCCGGCGGCGTCTCCCTGCAGCACGGCGGCCACGAGCGCGGCGGCCTGGCTGGAGTTGCGGACGTGGTGGCCGATGTCGATTTTCTTGGGCAGCGCGGCGCGCATCTTGGCGGTGGGCGCCTCGAAGTCGGGCGTGACGAGGACGAAGCAGAGGCGGAGCGCCGGCGGGCAGGGGAGCTGGACGAGGGTGAAGGGGTCGTAGCTCCGGACGAGGACGAAGCCGCCCTGGATGGCGGGCGCGATGTTGTCGGCGTGGAAGCCGCTGACGGCCTTCTCGGACTCGAGGCCGGCGAGCACGAGGTCGTGCGGGGAGAGCAGGGAGCCGAAGAGCGCGTCGACGGCCTTGGCGGCGGCGGCGGCGGAGGCGGCGGAGGAGCCGAGGCCGGAGCCGAGGGGCAGGCCCTTGGCGAGCGCGAGGGAGACGGCGTGGGAGCGCACGCCGAGGGCGCGCAGCGCGGCGGCGGCGGCGATGCCCGCGCAGTTGCGGAGCGGGTCGCGGGAGAGGCGGGCGGCGAGGTGGGGGCGGGATGGGGAGGTGACGGCGGAGATGGCGACGGTGCCTGGCGGCAGGGAGGGGTCGAGGGTGGCGGTGACGGTGTCGCCGAGGGAGAGCGAGGCGTCGGCCACCGCGCAGCCGAGGAAGTCGAAGCCCGGGCCCAGGTTGGCCACCGTCGCCGGCGCGAACGCCGTGACGGACTGGAAGGCTGGGGACGGGTCGGGGGAGAGTGAGGCGGCGGGGAGCTTAAACTTTCTGGAGAGGCGGAGGATCGGGCGGGTGGTGGAGGGGAAGGAGGAGGGCGGCGCGGTGGCCGGAGATGCCGTGGTGGCCGCCGCCATTTTTGGGGTTGGTGGTGCGAGGGTGGGTTTGGCCTGGGAAAAAGGTTTTGACCTTTGCGAGCGCGCACGGGACGGGGCGGGGTTGCGGGTTGGATACCTAGTGAAACTGACAGTATGGCCCACCACCCACCACAGGCAAAGGCAACCCAGCCCACTGCAAATCTGCACGATCGACCACCATGGCGAATTGGCGATGGTGACACCGCCTCTGGCTCCAGTCGTCGTCGTCGTCTTCGTCCTCAACTGCGAGTGTGCGTGCCCTTCATCCTCATCTGCTGTCATTCCTGACCTGCCCTAAATTGTTGCACATTTGGCACATGAGGGTATTTGATTGATGGAAGATTTTCAAGTTGTAGCCAGCACGGTCTTTAAAGCACCTCCAGACATAGGTTTCAGCGAGTCATCATTGTCTCGTCCAAAAGCTCCTGCATAGCCACCGAAGGGAAATGGCGCGAGCTCGCGCGGCACGTCGACGAATTCGGTCACCACTCACGAAATTTCGCCACCGTATTTAGGCACGACTCTATTACCGCGAAATCAAAATCCCCTGTTTTCCCCCATTTCGAGCTCACCATTCGAGATCTAGCGACATGACCATCTCTTTGGCACTGGCAAGGTCCGCGAGGTTGGCAGCGGCGACTCCGCCGACGACTGGCCATAGAGAGTCCGCTTCTTCCTCTTCACCGGTTCATCCGATCGTCGTAAGAATCCCAACCTCTATCTATAGGTCGGATCGAACTAAGTGGTACATAGGGGGAGATCTGATGGCTTCGATTCAATTGTAGGTGATCCCTTCTAAGACGCTCGCCCTTCCTGGATCTTCGTCGAGCACTGCGACGTTGGTTCTCCTTGGATCCCTGTCGTCCATGGAGAAGATTGTGCGGCCTGCCTCCGTGCGGGGGGTCTCCTTCTACCCCTACCTCCGTGCTACATGTTCTCCCTCTAACAGTAAGAAGCCTTTGTTATTTCTTGTTCTACTTTAGAGATTTGTATAGTTCTGGTTGTTTAGTTTTGTCGTAAAATGCTTAGCAATGTTATTCATAACATATTGTAGGCTATAATACCTGTTAGCTCCCCTGATCTGTCAACTCCGTCAATCAAAATCATTGCCATGAACTCAAATGAGCCTGACACTTATGTGCATGACGAATCATTGTATGCACACAAACCTGCAATGGTTTGGCAACCTAATATGTCCGAGTTCGTCCTGAACCGGTTAGTTGAGCTTCTGAAAAGCGGTGTATGCTTTAACCAAGGCTTCAAAGAGTCCTAAATGAAGAAGGTCACCAATGATGTTCTTGATTTTATTGGCATCGTTAGCAGGTGAGGGCAAGCTCAAATGGAAGTGGAGGAACATGTGGAGCCTCATTAGCAGGCTGAAAAGTGAGGGCAAGCTCAAATGGAGCAAAGAAGACACTTGCTTCATGCTTGAAGACGAGGACAACCTGCATGACCACGTTAAGGTAATAAAGCTTCGTCATGCTTCCTTGTTGTTCTTTCATGCACATTGATATGTAGTGAATCTAGCTCCATGTAAATTGCAGAACAATTTGAAGCACCTTGAGTTCATGAATAGTTCGATCGTAACTACGCTTAGATGAAGACAATCTTCATAGCTAGATTTGTCACGAAAGGAGTGGTTGTACGTACTAGCCACACTTTTATCAAATCAGTCAACTTCATTGCTGATAACAAAGATGAGTGTGATAAATATCATGGGTTGCAAGCATGGGAGAGGAGGACCTGGCCTAGGACCTAGCTACACAAGCAATTTGTTTAGGGTTACTCCTTTGTTCTTCATCATGTTGTCAACTACGGTCATGATCTGCTGAAGAGATCATGTATATTTTGGGAGGTGGTCTTATATCGACCTCCATTAGGTATCTTCCAATGAATTGAATGTTGTTGGATGTGCTCTTATTCAGCCAGCTGCTAATTAACCTCACCACTCCAATAAAAGATGTTACACACCACCACTCCAATAAAAGATGTTACACACCTACACTAGGAGGGTGTCCCCTCTCCGGTGCAGAAAATACCTTCATGGGCTAACACCCACTGAGCCTGCCCTCATGGAGCCCCAAATTCGGCTCAGTCTACCAAACGCGTCCATGGTGTGGCAAATATGCAATTTGTAGACAAAGGCTCCTTTATAATTTCATTCATCTCTTAGTTCTTTTTAATCATTAGATCCATCACTGACGAAAACATGACACAAACGAGCTGCTGGTATTGTTCCCAATCGTCCAGAACATTGGCCTGGATTTCTACATACAAAATATCAAAAGCATTACTTCAGGCTTCTTGCCAGCAGCAGTTTACGACATATACAGACAGATGTTACAGGATGAGCGTAAAGACAACGATTTTGAGTAGCCTTTTCGTAATACCTGAACCTATGATCCCTTCTAAGAGCAGCAGCTTTTGAACACCAAAAACACAGTTTAATACAGACGTCACAAAATTATCACGACACCTCACAAAACCCCTTCTATAAAAAGAACATCACAAACTCCCTACCTACGCGCCGCCTTTCACATCATCATCGTCATCGATTTTGCAACGGCTTCAACAGGTTTTTGAAAGTACCCGCTCTCTTGGCATCCTTGTCCTGCAACTCCTCCTCCTCGCCGCAGCTGCAGCTGCCCGTGTTGAGGTTCATGCCGCACGTAAGGCACATGCCCTTGCAGCTCGTGCTGCAGAAGGCATCCAGCGTGATCTCCAGGTGGATGATGTCCCGGATGTGCTTCGAGATGTCCACCTCCTTCTTGCCGGCCGGGAAGTGCACGCGGTCATCCCAGTCGATGTCTTCGTCGTCTTCGTCCTGGCTGCCGGTCACTGAAGGGAACTTGGTCGTGTCTTCTTCGTATACGGTGCCGAGGTCGACCACGTCAGGTTCCTCCACCAGGTCTTCTGTCAGTAAGAGGGAGAAGTTGGCGAATATACCTTGCGGCGCTGGCTCGGCACACCTGTAAAAGGAAGCATAATAATGGGTTCAAAATAAGGGAACCAACCACAACCTTACAAGAGTTGTGCAATAAATCAACCGAGTCTGAATGATAGATTTCCACTTTCAAGACAATTCAGGCATTCACCTAGGCCGTGCAATACCAGTCTTATACCAAAATATTTCTATGTTGTGACAGTTAAGTTGGACTAGAATTTTAAGTGCTTATCGTCTGTGGCAAAGGCATCAGTACATATCAGCTCCAGCTTAGAGATTCTATTACTCTCCGGGAACAACATAACTTTTCTTGGTTTGTAAAACACAAGGAAAAAAAATAGCACGCTATAACAAAATAGCGTGGGTCTAAAAATACGCTATTAGCATGCTATAGCGTGCTATTAACGCGAATAGCGCGCTATAGCGCCGAAATAGCGTAGCGTCGGCTCTCCAGATATGCTATAGCGTGCTATTAGCGTTGGAATAGCGCGCTATTTTTTTCCATGTAAAACATAACATGGACTATACATGATACGGAGACCACAGAGGCAAGTATGTCCTTATAGTCTCATAGCCAGACATCCTCGTTGAGTCATTACATGCCAAATAACCCTCAAACTAGCTAGCTAGTTGTACAAAGTAGTTGAAATATCCTCGGCTGATTGCCAATGGCCGAAGCAACAGGTTTTTTAACTGAATGTTTCAGCAAGTCAAAGCTGCAATGCCATTGGCAGTTTAAATGCAGATCATCAGGTGATAACAACAGAGCGGTGCTACTTTTCTGTAGGCTAAAATGGTGTCAAGATGGTCACTTGGCTCTGAAATTTCTCTAGTCTGAAAATGCCAGATTATCAAAACTAGCTAGTACATATTGTTCGACGTTTTGTTGGCTGTTTTGCTACTTCTGCAGGGTGAAACTAAGCTAGTATCAAGACTGCCACATCCCTCTCTCCGATTCAGGCGTATCAATAGCACACATTTGGAAGTTATGCAAAGGCAAGAACAAGAGAAGTTATGCTATTGTTCTGTAGAATATTAGAGTCAAAGTAGTAGTGGTACTCACTAGAATGTCACTCTGCTCTGCAATTTTTCACCATGATACAGATACAGTGAGGAAATAATGACAGGACGAGGCAGCATGGGTTGGGTCTTACCGGTAGCAGCCGAGGGTGATGACGGTGCGCACGATGCCGTCGAGGCGCAGGCGGCCGCGGCGCCTGGTGACGTCGACGGAGACGAGCACGGGCGTGGTCTCCGCGCCGTCCCTCGGCTTCGTCTTGGCGGAGGGGAGGATACCCATGGCGGCGGCGCGGGCCCTGGAGTGCGAGGTGGAGAGGTCGGCGAGGCCCAGGCGCTCGAGCGTGGTGGCGTACTCCACGTGGTGCGCCGCCGCGTCGCGCCGGTACACCAGCGCGCCCTCCCACGGCGACGACCCGTCCTCGTCGTCGTCCTCCCCGTCAAGGCCCTCGAACTCGTCGAGGTCGAGCGTGAGGAAGGCATCGTCCGGGTCGACGGCGTGGCGGCGCCCCCATGGCAGCCGGGCTGAGGAGGGGGGGCGACGGGATTGTAACCACGGCTGGAGGAGCCGGCGCCGGAGGAGGGCGGTCGTCGCCGGCGTGCGGTGGGGGAGGAGGAGCGGGCAGTGGCAGTGCGCCGCGGCGCCGACCGGATAACACACCATCATTTCTTCTCTTTTCTCTCCGAAGTGAGCAGGGAACTTCTATTTTCTTTCCAAGGCTGATAAAAGAAGATATTTGTACAATAACCGTTAATCTTGGAGTAAATATGAAAAAAATAAGAAAACATCATGTTACAAGAAGGCCAAATGGAAGATATTTTTGTTCTCCATAATATGCAAGATATCATGACACGAGCAGTGGAGCGTAGCTATGTCCTTGAGAAATACACTTGTATCGTGTGTAACACACATGCACGCGGAGGTGGCGTTTTGGCTCATAGGAGGAAATGCTCCCATTATATAAAATAATTAAAAATTAATTTTAAAAATGTTTAAAAATTTTGACATAAATTTTTTGGTATACATCGTGACATTCTATGTTCGTACACAAGTTTTCGTGGAAAAACAACATTTTGTGTGGTGTGTACAAAAAAAGACAAAAACATATGTTGTATGTAATCGTGTTACAACATCAAAATTTGTCTTTTTTTACAGGAGCCACATAAATTTTTTCTTTTTTTGAAAATTTGTGTACCAACATAAAATGTTTAGATGTACATGTAAAAATTTAGTTTAGATTTTTTTGACATTTCAAAATGTGGATTCACGTAATGAGAGCAAATGCTCCTATGAGCCAAAGTGCATTTCCCACATGCACGCATCTTTCCTATTCACTTTGCCTATTCACTTTGTTACCATATAGTATTATAGTAGAGAAAAACCTTTCGGTGGCAACCATCCTCCGTGACGTGAATTTAGCACGTCACTGATGTCGCGTTAGTGGTATTAGTACCTGTGACGCGTTCTCAACGCACCATAAATATGTGCCAGAAACACGCTATATGTACCAAATAATCTAGTGGCGTATGAGTTAGTAAGCCACGCCACTACTTTTTAATTAAAACAAAATTCTTGCTTTTATTCAAGTTGACAGCAAGAGAAATACACGAAGCACATTTGAAACAAATTATTAACACATTGGTAATCAAATCCATTACTAAGGAACATACAAGTTGTGTTGTGGCTTGACCCATTAACACATTCAACAAGCTTTTATTAACACATTAGCCCTTATTTTTTTACATAGGCTATCAGCGAAATGGGTAGCGAAAAATGTGGGGCCTAAGTAAAGCTTATATGTCAAGTTGAATTGCACCCAAATCACGTTCAAAAGAGGAAACGGAAAAGAAGGAAAGCGCTCAACCCAATATTGATCCTTGAGCAACTGTGACCCATATTGTTTTGTCGTACTTGCTCAAGGGTGCATATAACTAAAATCTAATCCCCACTCTCACTTTTCATTTTTATATAAGACAAAGTACCTTCACCCACTCCTCCCTCCTCGCTCTCTCCACGCACCCCAAACATCATCCACACTACTACGCTCATTGTCACACTCCGCGTCATCATCTGTAAACCCTAGATAGCCTCCCATCTCGCTGTGAACATCCTCGCCCTGGTTTATGCAAGATCCAGACATGCACGATGTCTATGTGGGTTATTACCATGTTCTTTCCATGAAAGAATCTGTGCAGGAGTCCCCCATCGGCATTCTTGACCCACCGGTATCAAGTGCAGATGCATGATAGTAGTTGACTCAACTCTTCACCACTGTTTTGTTCAACACATTTTTGTTTTGACCATGCAGCCTTTACTATGTCTACTAAAAGGCATCAGACAATCTTTGTTTTCGCATCTCACTCCACTATTAGGGGAAGATGAAGAGCTGATATTCCAAAAGATTTAAGTCCTCATGTTGCTGCATCATTTTTGCCAATCACAGTGCATTTGATTTGCATGCAAAATATAGCAAGAGTCATCTTGTTTTCAATGATGATATCCAGGAGTATTTGTTTCATCAGATGCTATTCTTATTACTCAGTATCACTTTCAGTTTGTTGTGTTCTGTGTTCATATGAAATTATGAATTGTGTTGATTGGAGGGAACAACATCTGTGGTCCTTGCAGGTCTGCTATCTTCCCTGAAGGTTGTCGGTCGAATCCTAGCATAGCACACTTATTTGCTCCTTGGTGCTGGCAAGGTTGTCACGCTCTAGGTTTTGCTGAACGGTTAAAACATGATGCTTATGGGTGGAAATGATATGCGCCTGGGTCGCTGCTTCCATCTTTTCTTGCATCGTCAATCATCTCCATTCATGTCATCACTTCATGTCTATGATAAGCTTCCATCTTTTCTCGCATCGTCAATCATCTCCATTCATGTCGTCACTTCATGTCTATGATAAGATTTGCTCTGCATACTTGAATGTGCTTCAATGGATCTCTTGGCCCCTGTTTTCATGGTTCATTTATTTTGGTTCCTGAAATGCATGCCACTGTTGTACTCGCTGTCCTGATGTAAGCTGAATTCGTCCATCTTTTACTATCTTTTCGCACTTAGGTGGTGAATTGTTCTGTTGGTAGCAAATGATATATTTGTCCCGCTCTTAGGTGGTGAAACAAAGGCATGATAATCTGTATGGCATTATGTTGTTGCTGATATTATTGTTTGTGTGTTCACTGTAGAACTCTAAGGAGATTGGCTTCCTGGCCACCACGACGATGACCTTGCAATCTGCTGCTGGGAAGAGTGGCTTCCTGGCTGGGCGAGCAAGAGAGGGAGGCTTGGCGATTGCCTTGGGCAATCAGGTGCAGAGCGAGAGGAGGGCGACGCCCTGGGCAAGCAAGAGCAAAGCGGGAGGGGAGGGGCGGCGATTCGAGGAGCAGGAGAGGGAGGAGCTGGAGAGGGGAGGGAGGGGGCAACGCCTGGGAAAGCAGGAGCTGGATCTCAGGGAGGTGCTTCGCAGTAGGAGATGCACAACTTCTTGGCCAGAGATCATGGCGAGGAGCTGTCGAGGTGCTTGGCCGGCGGCCGACGGAGATCACGACGAGGTGCTTGGCCGGCGGCCGGCGGAGATGAGGAGATCACGGCGAAGTGCTTGGCTGGATGAGATCAGGGCGACATTCTAGCTCGGGGCGCGCGAATGAGGAGCTGGGGCGGTGGTGGCGTTGGGGCGAAACGCGATGGAAGACGACGATAACGTGAGATTCAGATCTAGAGAAGGTATAGATGTAAAATCCCTTGTTTTCACATGGTTGGATATTTCCTATAACGTCTTATAAATCGGAACGGAGGGAGTATTACGGATCTCCAACACGCGATTGGACAGAAGCTGGAGGGGGTATAGCCTACCGGGGGCAAAAAATCCGTACTCGGGGGTTGAATCACTCTGGGGGGGCGGGGGGTGGGGGGGGGGGAGCTGCCCCTGCAGCTTACACGATGTGTCCGTCCATTGCCAATATGTTCTTCCTTCCTTTTCTAATTATTATTATTTTCTTCCATTGCTTGATCACGTACTGCATATCCCTCGTCACATCCGCCACGAGGAGGATGCGGTGTAGCTCTGCCACGGGGAGAGAACGCCATCGGCTGGATGACATGTACAAAGGCGAGTTGCTTAAGGACGTTGGGAAGACGAAGTAAGAACTTCTTAGACAAGAAAGAGGATCCTCTTTATGTAGAAATTAAATGTATAAAAGAATTAACTATATAGAAATGAAATGGAATTTATTTCTGAATAAAATGAAGCAAATGAAGCTAATATATGACCCATCACAAAAATGATGTATGCTGTTTTGAAACAGTCCTGCTCCATCTGGCTTGAGGATGGTGAGATTTCCTTCATCAAGAAAGCTTATACGGCCTTTAAGTTGTGTGCATTATCTGAACTATCCATCCCCAGTACATTCCTGATGAACTGAACGGCTTCAGCTGCCAGTTGCTTGCCGATTTTCTCTAATTTCCTTGTAGGGCCGATATCAATCTCCCTGGCTTCGGCATCCACTTTGCTCATTATCCATGCACTGAACTTCAGATTTAACTTCTTTTGTCACGCCCCGAGACCGGGCCTGGACGAGACAGCCGCCGCGCGCCTATAAGCCGAGAGGCTTATACTCGCGCAAGGCTAAATTGCAGGCTTAAAACCAGCACAGTGGATCTCGAGACTCGAGAAGCTCACATACACCATTTTACAACTTTATTGACAATTACACAAAAATTACAACTAGGTTCTCTAATCGCTTCCCACCCGCTGGTCCAGCCTAATCTCCGATCGATGAACTCTTCTGCTGCGCAACTCTGATAAAAACATTGAGGAGCTGGGGTGAGTACAATAAATCATACTCAGCAAACCGGTTATACACAATCATATACAATGTAAATTAGAAATGCTTTTCTAAAAACAATATGTGGTTAAAGTATTAATCATATTAAAAACCATGGTGCCACACATGAAAGTAAGTTTCCCTACCCGGGAATCACAGGGGTGAAATTCACACTTTTACACTAGAGGTACTCCGACATCGACAGTCTTGACTAGGTTGCGCTAGTCAAGCGGTGTTCTTATACCCGCTAAGACCGGACACTCGACCTACGATGCCGGTCGCTCCTACGGATCCATCACCGACACGTTCCCGAACAGAGGCCGTCCCCAGCGGAGAACACAGACAGTCCCATACCTGAACTGTGACCGGCAGTGGCGGAGCCACGCCTAAGCAGTGTAGTCAATTGACTACACTGTTATTTGGCAATACAGGCTGAACGTGTGTAAAAAATAATGAAAAAATCGTACATATACATGTATTTGACTACACAGTTTTACACTGACTACACATGTTTGTTGGCCTGGCTCCGCCACTGGTGACCGGTACAATATGTTTACCTTCGTAGCACCAAGTTTGCTCTTATAAAAACATTTATCTCTCATGTTGATCACTTTCTATCGATATTCGCGCTAATGCCCGATTCGTACCGGTGGCTCCAGTGGATCCATCACCGCGTAACGACACCGGCGAATTAGCCCACAAATATCTCCGATACCATCTACCAACTACTATATCATGTATTTAACAGCAAAGTGTATTCTAACAAAATACATGAAAGGGTATAAAGCAGCTTGCCTTAGATAAAGAATAATCCACGCTATCAAATAATATTCTCACAATCGGCATACTTCTATATATCTTTGCACCGGTAGAAAATAATCTGAATATGCTCGGCACGTCTTGCTTCTACGCCACGACTAACAACACCTCTCGCTCTCTCGTAGTGTGTGTGAGGATTGGGCAGCACCTTTCCATGTTTCTGTATTCTGGGTCGAACTCTTCCTCTCATCCTCTCACTGCATCTATATCTTTCACTCTCCCGCACTAGATATATTTGACACACGCTGACTGATTTCTCTCTACTCTCTCTCGCAGCGTCCGGAGCAACGGAAGCAGCAGCTATTTATAGGAGTGGTTCGTCGGTTCAACTAGGTAAAATATCTAACTGCTGAAGCTGCCGCTTTGCCACACGCTGGTTAGAAAATATCGGCCGCTCGATCCTTCGACGTTGCTAAGAAACCTTGCCGATTCTAGAACTGAGCAAAGGCCACTAGTCCTTCGTGCTGGTCGGCATGCAGAGTGTCCAACAGTGCATTTCGTTAAAGTGTGGCCAGCACACCAGGCTTGGTCCTCTCTTATCAAGCCACGTTGCTACGTTCTCGATCAAACAGCTGACACTATTACAACTAGTACTAGACATGCATGATTTAATGCATCTACACATGCACGTACGAAAGAGATCCATCCACATGCATTAGTACTAGTTAGCTCAAAACGGTACATACATGTATTAGCACTAGCTAATGGAAATGTACAGATACATCAGGCTCTAATTTAATTCTTGCAAGCATATATTAACCTCCACTTTCATTAGCAGCTACAAAATACTAACATGCATCCAGTTTAAATACTAGAGATTAGCAACAATAAAATCATTAGCAGTAAATTATCAGTTAACTTAAATTAATGAATAACACTAAAATATGGATCATCACATCTTTTGTCTAGGAATACTTAGTGTGCCTCCAAAACCACTTTCCTGAACCAGCCACCTCTTGTATTCACTGAATGTGTCAACAACATCGCATACGGTGTTCACTGACAGCCGGGATGTGAATGTGGCTGGTAGTACACCGCCATTGCACTCTGGGCTGGTCGGATAGGTTGGAGTTCTATGGGCGCTTGACCTACCTGTTGAAAACCTTGGCTTCCCAGGGTTCTTGTTAGCTAAAAAGTCTGCCATTGATGCAGTCTATGGTGGATGGTCCAGAACTGGGAGTCTATGAATGAAAACCAAACCTGCAGCATGAGGATCCAGATTTCAGAGTTGGAAGGACACGAGAAACATTTTTTGTGCGCGATTTGATCGGTGCGGAGGAAGGTCTCAACGTTGTGGCAGATTAGGAGATCGGGGTGTGATTGAGACTTACCTCGCTGGGGTGGATTTATCCCGCTAGTCCTTCAGCTTCTCGGGAGGATTTGGTGCATCTTGTTCTTGAGGTACCGTGGTGGGGATTTTGGCAACGAGAGTAGATCTGGAGGTTGATGGGGTTGCTGCATTTTTAGGAGGCGTTGGTTAGCTGGTGGTTGGGAAGAAAAAAGTAAATGCAGTGAGAGCTGATGAACTCAGTTGAGTTCATGTGTCCGTGTGAACGGTAAAAGGATTCGGCGAAAGATTGCAATGCGACCCACTTTGCGACCGTGATCCGTCGTGCTCCAATGCCATATGATGCTTCCTGCCCGCCCAGGGCGCAAATGTATGCCTCTTACGCAGTCGAAAAATTATCAAAACGAAACAGAGCACATTGTTTTCAGATTACTGTGGGGGTGTACATAACCACCACTTTTGTTAACGATATTACAACCTTAATTGTAGATTAAAAGAGGGATCCACTAGCACCAACAAGATCCCACCGTCCCTGCTACACGAGCCCTAACTTGTATTGGAAAACATAAACCTATCTAGGTCGCTACATAGGATTAGGTCCTGGAAAAAGTCACTAGAGCTAACAGGATCTGGACAACACTCAGAGGAAGCAGTGCCTTCAGGATCCATCCGCCACCATCGCTGGCGTCCATGCGGTTGCGCCTTCCATAGATCGGCGCACCCATCTGGTTCATGGGCAGAGGGACCAAGGCCTCGTTGCTTGCAACGTCGCTCCCAACCAGCTGGTTCTGTCTTGGTGTAGCTTGAATCATGCCCAGATGCTCCAGGATGACGCGGTAGTCCTCGTGCCACATGAACCCAAATCGACAGCCCTCCGGACCTGTTTCCTGCAATAAGTGTGGCATAAGCAAAGTCGTCACACATTAGCAGTCGTTCGATGTGTGTAGTACGGGTACTAAAGAAGAAATGGAGGGGCCGGAGAGGACGGTGAGCTGGGAGGATGAACCCTAACATGAAAGCACGAGCACTTGTAGAACCTCTTCCCCAGGTTGTACCTCTCTTGGTCCTCCACAACCCAGGTGCGCACCGTGCCTCCGCCGCAGCGGTAGCAGAGCACATCCGGGAGGGGCGGAGGGGTGCGGTGCATGACCCTGTGCCTACGGGGCGAAGCGGCGAAGGAGCTGGAGCAACCAGAACGAGCCATTGACCTTTGCATGGGATGGGGATTTGTGGAGCTCGTACATGTCAGTGGGCTAGGGTTTCGATTAAATATAGACCTGGCTGGAATAGGATGGGGATCGAGTCTCCAACACCACATGGAGAAACCGCGTGGAACAAGATGAGGACCGAGTCTCCATCTTGTCTTTTGCGTTCATAGTCCACACGCGAGCTCTAATGGCGCTCGATCCGCGTGTCTGTCATCTAACGCTGCTCGTATGCATCCTTCCTGTTGCACGTTGCAGACATATGCTGACATACCGAGCTACTAATTAGGATCTAACCTCGTTTTGAGAGTGATCAAAATAACACATGCAACCTTAAATGACACACCGCTGACAATCTATTACGGATCTCCAACACGCGATTGGAGAGAAACTGGAGGGGTATAGCCTACCGGGGGAAAAAAATTCGCACTCGAGGGTTGAATCACTCAGTAGCTACAAAAGAAGGGGGGGGGGGGCATCTGCCCCCGCAGCTTACACGACGGGTCCATCCATGGCCAATATGTTTTTCCTTCCTTTTCTAATTTTTATTTTTTTCTTCCCTTGCTTGATCACGTACTTGCATATCCCTCGTCACATCCGCCACGAGGAGGATGCGGTGTAGGTCTGCCACAGGGAGAGAGCGCAATCAGCTTCATGGCATGTACAAAGGCGAGTTGCTTAAGGACGTTGGGAAGACGAAGTAAGAACTTCCTAGAAAAGAAAGAGGATCTTCTTTATGCAGAAATGAAATGTATAAAAGAATTAACTATATAGAAATGAAATGGAATTTATATCTGAATAAAATGAAGCAAATGAAGGTTTAGATTAAAATAAGTGTGGTCATTTGACCTTGATGTAGGAATGGCTTTAGCAAAAACAAGGAGGCCACGTCCCGAAAACCGGATTATAAACCCATCGAGATCACCTTTCGAGTCGTTGTTAGAGACCCAAAACCTTCATGCATGGGATATACTTAGCATTTTCTGTTTCCCTTTCTTTCAGAACACCTAATTTTTTCTAATGTTCACCTTTGTCAAGATTTTTTTTTGTTAGATTAGATGAAGCAACACTTTTTTTTTGTAACGTTCATCTCTTGTAATGGCCAGTATGTTACACTTCTTGGCCCAGGTCAACTCAAATGAAACTTTACGGCCCATCCAAAACTACCGTGCCCTTGACGGGCCAAAGAAAAGGCCCAGCAGACCAAACACCCAGTCGACTCGACCCCTTCTTCTTCTCTCCCATTCCTCCTCCCGTCCAGGTCAGAAGCCTACCCCCAAATCCCCAGCCTCCAGATCCACCCGCCGCCGCCGGCCACCACCGTCGCCGCCCGCCCCCGCTCGCCCCCGCCAGCCAGGTACGCGTCGATCTCTCCCTTTCCACTCCTAACCCGATCTGCTCCGTCGACGCGACGTGAGGCGAGGGAACGAGCCGTCGTGTGCCCCCGTGCGATTCTGTTTCATCCATTCGTATTCGTGGGGGATCTAGTCGGTTGTCGTCGATGCGCCGGTGATCCGCTCGACGCGGTTTTCCTGGTCTGGGATTCGTCTCGCGGCGCGGACATGTGGACGCATCTTCTCGCGCTGTGGGATGATTAGATGACTAGTTCTCTCCTCGGAATTGGGTATCGGTCCGTTGTGGTGATCTGGTGTTTGTTTTAACCTGGTTTGGGATAGGGTTATCTGGTTGAAATCTCTCGTTGGAATTATGTCGTGGCTAGGTTGGTAATACTGTGCGAGGTCAAAGGAATTTCTGCGGTTGACTAGATTTGCTGGAATGCGGTGGACATAAATGTATTTTTGGGCTTGTAAGTCGATCTTTGTGTAGTGTTCTGGTCATGATCCGCCTAGAAAGTGCTAAAAATTATTTGTAGTTGTAGGATACTCGAATTTGCTGAGCATGGAAATGTTTGTCTTATAGGGTTAGTGTGCTAAATTCAAATACGTGGAGATTCTTTGAAACACCAAATTAAAAAATGCCTGTTTGATTATCTAATGTACTCCCATCATGCATCAATATAAGATGTTTTAGGTACTTCTAAAATAGACTAGATACAAACTAAAGTGTGTGAACCTACCACTAAAAATAGACTAGATGCAAACTAAAGTGGGTGAACCAAAGAAAATGCTTTAACATCTTACATATCCAAACGGAGGGAGTAGTGGATTGTACAGTAAGTATTTATTTTCTCCATTTTGGTGTTTGCTCCTGCGAGTAGATGAACAACTGTTTGAAGCCTGTATAGGATTTTAATCAGCCTCACGAATTCAAGGCCCATGTTGTTGAATCTTAGTACTTTGCAGCCATAATGTAATGATTATACTAGAACTGTCCATCTCAAGGTTAGAAATAAAAGAGTAGCTTTTAAATCGTGCTATACGTTTTTATGCAGGATGACAACAGAAGCACCATTTTACCCACGTGAGAAGATTGTGCAGCAGCAGCAGTATTTCCAGAAGTTGAGCAAGCATACCCACCTTAAAGGGCGTTACGACGTGATCACCTCCGTTGCCATTCCCCTTGCGCTTGCTGGCACCAGCTTGTTCATGATTGTAAGTTAAAAAATCTCTGCTGCTGCTTTGTTTCCTGTGTTCTTTGAAATTGCTTCCACCCAGCCAGTGACATGTCTCTTGATTTATAATCAGGGTCGTGGGATCTACAACATGTCCCACGGGATTGGGAAAAAGGAGTGAAGTTCTGTGGGCTTGCTAGTTACCCCAGTACGAGGCATGGAAGCGATACCGTCCAAGCTATGACGTCTTCTTTGTTTGCAAATAATTATTGTCAAAGAACGAGGGTCCATTTCCAGTTCTCTTTTGTTGGTATTTGTGGATATTCGATGTCAGCAAATTGATGCTACACTGGCAATGATGGTGCTATAACATCGGCATTGTTACTTTTTCAGTTAATCTCATATTGTCTGCTCTATGATTTATTTCAGCTTGTGCTTTCTTTGTGCAATCCTTTGCGTGCCTGTTCATGATATAACTTTGTGTGAATTCATCAGTTCATTTGCGTGGTAGCAAGTTGCTAACAGTTTCAGGTTGAAGCCCTGAATAGTTGCATCTAAAAACATATTGGCTAATCTGAGCTCAAAGAGCTGATAGGTTACACGACTTGTTGGTCTCTTGCATGATAGTGACTTCTTATTGGCTAATCTGAGCTCAAGTTATTAGTCTGATTTTTGGTAGATGAATGTATTCTCATTAATGAACTCGTGATTCTTGGTAGACGATCGTATTCTCATTAATGAACTCGTTCCTAAACCATTTGGTTTTAAGTGCTGTTGGTTCGTTTAGAGAATCGGAATGGAATGTCCTGATCATTCGGAATGGACAAAATTGTCCATTATTCACGAGCCATACCATCCTGAAGGGCCTGAAGGTTTGTTTAGAGAATCGGAATGGAAAGTCCTGATCATTCGGAATGGACAAAATTGTCCATTATTCGCGAGCCATACCATCCTGAAAGCAATGATGAGCGTCTGATTCTGAGGAATGCCAAGCTTTACTCCGTCATAGGATAACCTGGCTAACATAGGGTATCAGACCGTCACAATAGATATTAGAGGGACGCTAGGAACTATTTACACATGTACAACTAAAATTTCAAATGCCACTGCAGCAGCTAGACTGAATTAGTACTTCTACAACTCCATTCCTCCCATGTTGCTACAAGTTAAAATTGGAGAGATTGCCCACCTGAAAAAGGGGATGAACAGGAGTCAGCTTCACTAGAGTAGGAGATAGCATTCCAGATCATTTGATTCCATCAAGTCTGAGCAAGAAGATTAGCAGAAAATAAAATGAAAAATCAAGGAAAAACCTTGCATCAGAATGATAGTATTGAATTTCAAACAGACAGATGCAGTTTAACCCCTTCTAGGCAAGCATAAAAGAGCATCAATCGATCTTTTGAATATGCGCAAGAAGGTGTCAAGATGGTGTGTGGAGAAAGTGGCAAGAGGGGAGTTCTCGCTGAAACCCTGGTAGTAGCGACAATCACTCTAAAACTGTTCGTTATGGTAGATGTTTGACAGATCCAGTTCCAGGTGCTTGTATAAGTTATTAAGTTGATAACTGTCCTTAAATAGTACTCCTAAAACTTTAAACAACTCATGTAGCAGATACCTTAGACACACATTATGTCAAAAATGAATAAACATGCAAGTCTACAACAAAAGCTAATACGCCAGAACACTATTATACTAATCGTTTAATTGATTGGGAATATAGGATTCAGTTGCTACTTTGTTATATCCAAAATGCCTATGTTGGACGAAAGAACATTGAGAATAATCAAGCCTGAAACTTTTATTACAATGAAGTGCAATGCGACCATAAAGGATTTGAGGATCCCTGAACATACCATTAAGCATTCGTTGTATGTACTCCCTCCTGTAGATTTCAGGGAGGGCAAGAAACATGCCCATTTGGTTTGGTTCCCTCGCAAAAACAGTTGCAGCATTGACCACTTCGCTTCCAGTAAACCCAAGCTTTTGCATTTCAGCAATGGCTCTTACTCTGGCATTCTGCTGGGGAACCTCAGGCGCTAACTTTTCTTGCAGATCAGTATGGCACTCAGTCACTGCTGCAGCCGTGCTGGCGCTCTGAGTGATACTTTGAAAATGATCATGTGCATCCTTGAACCGTTCCATGGCTGATGTGGTGGTGCTCACATTCTGCACAACACTCTGAAATTGAGTGTATGCATCCTTGAACGTCTCCATTGCTGCTGCCATTGAGCTGGCATGCTGAACAACACTCTGAAAGTGACGGTGTACATCCTTGAACAGCTCAACTGCTTCTGCCATCGTGTTGACATGCTGACTGGAATCCTTAAACATGTCCAGAGATTGGCAACTTGATTCAACCCTCTTCCTTTTCCCACCATACTTACATTTCTTCGGCTTCTCATAGCTTGATAGAGCATTCAGGGGCCGACCGGATAATCCTGTGGACATCCTATCCTCCTCCGGTTCCTCATCTCCAGCTTCACTCGTATTTCCATTATCCAACTTAGCAGCTGCTTCTTCGGACACTTCCATTCCTTCTCTGGCGGTTCTATCCTTGCCATATATCGCATCAAACGCGTCAAAATGTGGAAACGGAACACCGTTCAGACCCTTGGTTCTAGGATTATCCTGCAGAGATGAAAACAAGTCAATACAAACAACACATTCCGAAGATAGACACAGTGCCTAAAACACCAGGAATGGCTTACTTTGCAATATTCATCGTACCGTTCCTTCTCACAGCGGACGACCTTTTTCGACCCATCCCAGGAGAACCCCGGCGACGCCAGCATATCTTTGATCGAGTAGAACTTGCGCTTCAGCACTTTCAGCCGAGAATCGACGTGGGGACTGGCCTTGATGCCGTGTCCGGGCAGCCTCTGCGCGAGGAGGCTCTCGATCCCTTGAGTGTAGCAGTTCTTGAAGCCCCCTCCCTGGACCCTGAACCTGGGGTCGAGAGAGACCTCGCACAGGGCTTTGACGAGCTCCTCGTCCTCGTCCCATGTCCACTTCCTCTTGTTCCTCCCTCTGCCTCGCACAATCGTCGAGCTCTCAGCGTGATCCATCCCTAAATCATAGATAAAAAGAAATGAGTTGATGAACACTGCAATGATGAGTTTATCGAAACAAACCTCAAACACTGGTCGTCGTACCACAGAGCGTGCTTAACAGAAAAGGAAATTGCGGAAATGTATGAACTGGATATAGACCTGCGAAAATCAGATGCCGCACCACAGTGCGAGGACAAGAACGGAGCGGGAGCACTTTGAGCTTGAAGTAATTTGAAGGAGGACAGAAAAGACCAGTAGAAAATTCGCGTCAGAGAAGAAAAAAATGGTAGTTCCGAACGCGGTAATCTAGATGAGGAGGGGATGGGGGCTATGTACCTCACGAGCGGCGGCTTCGAGACGGCGGGGGCGAGTGGCGGCGGCGGAGCAGGCGGCGACCACGAGAGACGTCGGAGGCTAGCGGCGGGGAGAGACGGGATTGGGAATGGGAATCCGGGTTCGCGCTGGGGGATTACCGGACTAGGGTTATTGCAATTGCGCAGTTGGGAGTTGGGTGTGGCCGAGCGGCAGTGCTCAGAGTGCGATTCCCACTAGTATTGGCTTTGACGTCTGGGATTAGGAATTCGTGGTACGCAAAATCTAATTCTTGCCTTGCCACCGTGGTGTCTTACACGGTGCTCACACGCTGCGCTCGTTGGATCATGATCGTGCGGCCCGGACGCACCCGATGCTAGTGTCCAAAATACACCGACTGGTCAAAGTTTGGGTATCGGGGCAGCTCCTCCTCATTCCCCTTTCGTCTCTCCCTCCGTCGCTATGCTCGCTGCATTCATGGGCGGACCCAGGATCAAAATCAAGAGGGGGCGAAAATGTGCTAATGAGGGAAAAATCTCATGCTAAGTGGGGGCAAATGACTGTTTTTAGCTTACTAATACAAAGACAAAAATTTGAGTGGGGGCATCTGCCCCCCATGGCTAACACTCTACATCCGCCCATGGCTGCATTCTCACCTCTAAAATCCCTCGTCGGCGGCAAGCGGGCCGGCCGAGAGGAGCATCTGGCCGCTAATGTTGGTGTGCTGGTTTGTTGGAGAAGCAGTGGACGAGCGTCGACGTTGGAGACGCACGGATCGACGCGTTCGCGGATGTTGGCGGTGATGAGAGGGCTCGGCGGCGGCGGAGCAGCGGTGGAGCAAAACCCGGAGATCGACACACATCCGAGGTACGCGGGATAGCTGTGGTGATTGGCAACGGCGGAGGATCTCCGGCCACGTCCTGCTGCCCTTATCCACTTCCCTCGCCCTCGATCTTGTCATCCTGCAACCTCTGCTGCCACGCCGGCTCTTTTCGCCGGCCCGTCGCCCGTCCAAGCCTCCTCACCGCCCGAAGCCCTCCTGTGCCGCCCCCTCCACCAGATACGCTCGCGCCACCTCCACCCCTGGGGACGCGGCGGTGCACGCGGATGTAGATGCACTCCGCCGCCTCTCTGACATCCTCGCCGCTGCCTTTCGCTCGCCCGGTGACTTTTTCTTCCTCGAAGCATCCAGCGTCACCGTCCTGGGTTCGCCGACCTGTACACCCACCTCTCTGTGCTCTCCACCCGGAGTCCCTTCGTGCACGCCGTATCCTTGCGCAGCTCTGCCGCCGATTCGCCCCGGCACGAAGGGCGTCCGTCCTCGGGCTAGAGTGTTGAGCGCTGGAAGGATGCTGGTGTGCCTGTCCATGGAGACGCAACGGAGGCGGGCGAGGACGGGGAGAAGCAGGCCGTCGGGAGTTCGCTGATGCTGCTCAAGATGCGTTTGGCTTTTGCCGGCCCCGCCCGTGGAGACTCAATAACCTCAGGCTGCACAGAGGGTGAGATTCTCGCTTCGCCATGGTGATTTTGTGGTTATGTGCGGCGATTTTGGTTTTAGCACCGATGCACAATTTGGTGACATTGCCATTCGATTAGTTACATCTAGACTGATATGTGATTAGCTTATTTCTACATCTAGCATGAAGGATGGATTTAACACTCCGTTATTATCCACTCAATTCGCTATGTACCTTGTGCTGCTCGATGTAATTTCAATCTTTTTTTTTACATCTAAACTGTTGTGAGATTCTCTTATTTCGGCATCCAGCATGATGAAAAGATATAACACTACTAATTATTATATTCCCCCACTTTCTAGACTAGTATATGTAATTTTCAGTTTTTTTACATCCAGATGGAAAGATGCAGCACTTACTAATGATCAAAATTCGGTAGAATGCTTGTTTCTTTTTCAACTAGGATGTACTTCTGAATATAACTCCTGCCACTTATGTAATTTTCAGTCTTTTTTACATCTAGATTAGTGGAAGGATCAAACTGCAATGGTAGAATGCTTTGTTTCTTTTTCAACTAGGATGTACTTCTGGATTTAACTCCTGCCACTTATGTATTTTTCAGTCTTTTTTTACATCTGGACTAGTTGAAGGATCAAACTTCAACGATAGGATGCTTGTTTCTTTTCAAACTAGGTCATGTAACTTCTGGATTTAACTCCTGCTACTTATGTAATTTTCAGTCTTTTATACATCTAAACTAGAATGTTGGAAGGATCAAGGTGCCAACTGGAATGTATTTTTTGGATTGTAATAATACACCAAAAGCATCCCGCAAACTAGTTTTCCTAGCGTTGCCTTTTTTACATCCTTAATCTTGGATGTGATTATGCAAACAATGGATGACAAGTTAAATATTTCTTCATTTAAATTTTTTAATACTTCTAGGGAGGTCTTTTGTTCGGTATGTTTGTATACTAGTGATAACCATGGATCTGAAAAGAGGTGTGAGAAGGACACAAGGAGCGAGGGACTCGGTGGTGGGACCTGGGTGAGGGGCAGGTGGCATTTGGGTGGTCACACTCTTTCTCATGCTGCGGGGACCACAAATTGCTATTTTGGGAAAGCACCGGAATCGGTTGCATTTGATTTCTATATTTGGGTGGGGCACTCCCTAAGACTAACCTGTAGCAACGCCCTTCGTGGTAAAGCCAATTGTTGCAACATGGGTACTTCGGAACCCAATTAAACTTATTCTGGTAAGTTATATAGTTATCCGACCACCAAGTCACAGAAAATTCGGTAGACTATTCGTTTAAAACTTGTGATTTTTTGGTACCTCTAATTTCGGTCAAAGTTTTATAGTATTAATGAGTTTCAATATTACACACTAAAACTTTTCAGATAGCAAACTAAAAAAAAGGTACAGTATGTTTATGTTTGTCTTAAAAAGAATTTGGAAGATGCTATGACCTTTTGGCTTTACACATGCTAAAGAATTTCTTGGACCAAGTCATAATTTGAGAACCGTGTCAATGCCAAGGCTACCGGGAACAGTGCATAATTTGCAACGTAAAGGCATGCTTTGTTTTATGTTGAATGCTGAGATCCTAGAAAAACTAATATGGCAAACGATTTTATCCAAACGAAATACAGGTCTGACAGAAGAGGCCAATTTGTGGAGGATTTGGATTTGGAGTATTTCAACACTTATTTTCCTTATTCCCATGTTTTCGGACTTCTGCAAATCAGAGGCCCTAAACATCTAACAAAATGCATCTCTATTGCCTATTACTGACGATATGCCATTTTTTGAACAGCTGAGAGGACTATGTAAAACTAACTGGACTTCATGCATACAAGAAAGCAAAGCTTCAGATCAAAAAAAAAAAAAAAGCAAAGCTTGAGAAAATAATGACATATTACTTTTTTTTTCTTCCCCACAAAATCATCGGAGCAGTGAGCACGCAAGAACTATCAAGAGATGGTGGCCCATACATCAGAAGAAAATATTATCCTTTACAGTGTAAAATAACATAGTACCTTCCTTTGGGTAGAATCCATTGATCCAACAGTAAATACAAGCATCCATGTTGCTAATAAGAGCGCCGTTAGAAACAAGGCGTTACACAAGAACATTCTGTACAGAATTGCAGAGTACAAGCAAGATCAGTCACTGGCGGAGTGTCAACTGTGAACTATGAGTCCGTGAATTACTTGAAGTTCTGTCTGTAAGGAGAACTCCAGTGAACAAGAGCTCCGTATCGCAGTCTGAGATATTGGCAGACTGACAGTCACGGCAACTGGAACTTGAAGAGTTCACAGTAGTGTTGTATGTGCAGGATTTTGCATCGTATAGTGCAATCAGTGCCGGAATGTTCTGACAGCTTGGTCAATTCTTCTCCGGCAAAGCGGACAGTTTGTTACGTGTGAAGAGCAGGTCATACAGCAACACATGTGGCCACATCTGCAAAAGGTTGAATGGTCAGGCACATTTTGGGTTGACATAAAGCTAGCAGGGAAAGATGCTTATCAACGAGCATTTGTGGAGACGGCTCAGGAAAAGAAAATCCTCGCTAATCAGAGCTAAAAATGCAAATAAGGTCTGCGAGGTCAGGGGAAACTGATCAGATTCCGACAGAAATTGAAATGAATAGCTTTCGATAATGTTTACTAAGTTGCTTCATCATTTAGAAATATTCCCACTGGTAAGCAAGTTAAATGCAAGGCGTTAAACAGAAAAAATGTGGTTTTTTAATTGAGGAGAGACAAGCATGATGCACCACTCCTGACAGGGATCAAACATGGGTTTCAGGCTGCACGCAAACAGCTAGCCAACTGGTGGAGGCTCAGTTCTTGATCAAAATAAAACAGTTCACCCAAGATGGAACAACAAACAGTACAATGTTTATAACATATACTTGGAATTATCCAAAATGAAAATGTCGAAAACAGCATAATTATTAACATATAATACTATGCGATGAAATGTGGAGTGTAAAATAGGGTACTTACGGCACAAAAACTGCATTATACTCCTGTTCAAGGCATATGACACATATTTCCAGGACCAACTGATCCTTCTTACTGTTAGGCTCACCGGCTGATGTACCATCTGCCATTTCACATAATAATAAAGGACATCATAAGATAGGAACTAGTACAGACAAGATAGCCTAATCAATCTATAAGAAAATCACCTTCAGCTTCCCTAGCCTGCCTTTGTGCTGCAGCAGCACGAGCCCTGTATGGATAAAATGAACACGTTATCTTACATAACATCATTGTTCTGAAACTCCATATCAACAACATGCTTAGTGCTTGCTAAAGTATCTTAGAATGGCCTATTTGGTCCCATGCATGATTGCTAGTTTGTGGTGTTCATCGAACACAAAAATAGTTCCCAGTGTAAAAACATTTTGCATACAGTGTGTCTAGTGCATTCCTTTTCAACTGCATGTGACCTTTAGAATACATGATTAGCTGCAGGTGCCTGATATGCAGTTTTTGCAATTGAAAGCATAGGGAAATTTAAGTACTATACTCAGTGATCAAGATAAAAAAGAAAGGGTCATCCAACCATGTCCAGCACATATGAATGAACCTCCGGAACAAATGAAAACAAAAAGGACGGAATTGCTGTCCAAAGAACATATCCCCTATACTCTAAATAAAGGAATTGATGTTTGTCCATACTTTCTGTGAAATTCATGCTGGCGCTTTTTCTGTAGAAAATGCTCTAGTGCACGCTTAGCAAGAAGAAAGACACCAAAAGCTGCAAAGCCCATGGAAGCAAGCTTGTACAATCTGTCAAAAGAAGACATGCCATCATCAGCAAGACCCTTGAGGCCTTAACAGAGAGAGAAATATTGTTCTAACATCATTTCCATACTTGGCCCATTTCCCGAGATTCAAGATAAGTTGATCGATGCTTTTAGGAGATGCATAAAATGGTCCTTTGTGTGGTCTCTGAATTCGAATAGTTCCAACATCGTCTTTAATGGCCTGGTCAAATAGCATAACAAACAAGAACAAAATTAAGGGACTAAAGAAATCAGCCATGCCAACGAAAATTCACAACATCTTGAAATCCAATTAAATCTATGGAGACTACCTCACCAACAACAGTCAATGAAGTTCCAGTTGGAAGAACTCTTTCAGTTCGCTTTACTCCGAGCATCTACAAAAGTTATTGCTAAATTATGAATAGCAGTTCCATAAGCATTGGCCTTGCTCAAAATGTGGTTGCACAAACCTTCAGTCCTTGTAAATAATCTAGAGTTCCACGTACAAGTGTTCGCCCTGACTCCTCAAAAACCTCGCTTGCAACAGTTAAAACTAACCCGGCTGCAGAACGAGCGCCGACTACATAAACACGCCCAGTGCCATCATCCTGGCGATGAATTGGATGTTAGAAAAGTAATGAAGCTGGAAGCTATCACAGAATCGTAAGATATCATCAAGTTAAATACGCACATAGTGAATTTATACATACAATTATCTTTTCTCTTACGAGCAGTCACTTCATTTACGTTTACATAACAATTTGGAGCTTACGCTTAGGAATATTGTTTTTACTGTACATGCATTAACAATGCCCAATAAGCTAAGGTCTTAATGTCAATACATTAACAATGCCTAAGCTAAGGTCTTAACGTCTAAAGTCGGTGCTGACGGAATGCTCTTTTCAAAACAATACTGTTAGCTACTCTTGACATAGCCCATAGCATATAGCACCACATTACAGTTTCGTTTTACCCGTGAACAGATGATTTAGCATCACCAGCCAAGCTTAGCTTTGTGCCATAGATACTGGAGTTGGCAACCATGGCTACAATACTTAGCATTAACATTACCAACATTTTCTCACCTACACGACTATCTTAGCAGCTAGGGGCGCCGGGTGTTCTTGTTTGGCATAGATCTGGTCAGCAAACAGAAAAGGTAGTCCAGACTCGAGTACAAACAGACACAGCTAAAACCCAAGCTTTCCACAAATAAAGTTCTAGATAAACTCAGTTTGGACACATAATAGCAATCAATATTCAAAGCAAGGCTTAAATTTAATTACTTGTATCGACAGAGGAAAAAAAAAGCCCACAGAACATTACCAGGTACCATGGAACCTCCTTGCTAACAGAAAGCATCACAGCTGAATCTTGAATCCAGGATCCAGCATCATTGTGCTTTAGGAAATGTTGCTCTGCCTACAAAGAACAAAAAGGTTAGCATAATGCTACAGTTACTAACAACAAACCCATCTCTAATCTAATTAATAAAACAATGAAACCAGTAGTTACCGTTTCCTCGACTATTACGCCTCTCATACCACTTTGTTGGCAGACAAGCGGTGTATCTGAACTAACTCGCCCAGAGACTGCCACCACAAGTGGCAGGACTTTACTCGCGGCGTCCAAGATAGCAGCTGTTGAAGAGAGTGAAGCATGTTAAAAAACAACTACACATTTAACCAAGCATGTCAAGTTATATTCTCCGTACAAAGTCCGTCACATGTAAAGCATGCTGATAGAAAATGCCTAACTCTTGACAATATCTGAAGCAAATGTCGGACCCCGATTACCATATTTAAAGCAAATTTGAGAAATCCAGAACTCCTGGATTTTGCAGAAGAAAAAATTATGCCGTTGCCGGGACAGTGGACACAGACATCTATCTGCTTACAAATGCAAGCAAATCACTGATAGGTAAACCAGGTACTACCATTTTACCAGTGAACAGCAAGAGATATCATTATCTGCAAACCTAATCATCAACATCATTACTCTAACTCAAATCTCCCTTCTCAGAGTTCATCTCATTGGGAGGAGGCTAAGATCACACTAGCTCAGAGGATAAACATTTGCTAAAACTAGAGCTCAAATGGCTTCACTGACGCAGTACAAAATAAACTGCAACCCAGTGTACCGCTACTCAGGGAATTCATCAGACAACCTACAACACATCGATCAAACCCTAGCTCAGCAGCTCACCCACCCAAATCCTTCAAGCTGCCGGTCCTCGCCACCGATCGCAGCACCTCCGCGTCCCTGAGGATCGAACCAACCAACACCAAGTCAGCACCACCAGAATCGCCAAATTCAAAACAAAAAAGAAACTCCGCACCTCCCGCTGCTCCTCCCGAGGAGATACAGCGCCGCGGCGCTGAGGCAGCACCCGACCCCGCCCCACGGGATCATCATCTCGCGCGGAGGATCGAGCAGGCGACCGCCAAATCCGGCGCGCGGGAACGGATTGCGCAAATTCGGCTGTGGGGAAAGAAGATTTCTTTTTCTTCCCCTGTTTTTGGGCAGGATTACGGCGAGGTGGGCAAAGCACTGGATACCAGAGCTGCAAGCGGACGGCAATGGTCACGAGCCGGTCCCACCTGTCATGCAGCAAAACCCACTGACATGTGGGGCCCAGCAACTGGATAAGCGCGCGCAGGTGGGACCCACGGTAACCGACGGCGAATGGCGTCGAGGTCAGATCTGGACCGTCGAATTTCGATCGGAGGGACCGTCCGAGCTCCGTGGCTTACATGTGGGACCGTGCTAGGGTTTAAGAGGAGGAGCAAGGCTCCCCGGCGGCGGCGCATCCACCATGGAGAAGACGAGCCTCTCGTCGGCGCTGTTCGCCGGCACCCGCTTCGACCGCAAGCGCTTCGCCGGAGACATCGCGCGCTTCCGGAAAGGCGGCCCCGTCCCCGAAGCCGCGCCGCCGCCGCCGGCCCCGGAGAAGAAGCGGAAGCGCAAGAGCAAGAACAACGCCAAGAAGAAGAACAAGAAGAAGAAGCGCGCCGATGGGGCACCCTCCGGTGAGCTTTCGGTTCCTGGCTGGTTTGATGCTTGGAGTGTCCGTGCTGGTAAATTTGATTCCGCTGGGTTTGCGCTGCAGATGTTGTGGAGGGGTTCAGCGTGTTCAAGGGGGCGGAGCTGAAGGACGCCGCGGACGACGCTGTGGAGGTGGAGCCGCGGAAGGACGAGGACACGGAGGCTGAACGGCGGCGGAAGGAGGCCGAGCGGGAAATCGAGGTAATGCTCATGATTCATACCTTTTGTTTTGTGGTTTGGCAAGCGTGTAAGGTGTATCTGAATATGTGATGAGCAAGTAGCTATGGTACGCGTTATGAGTTATGCTCCCAGCGCCATCTTAATTGAGTAGAAACCAGTCGTGCTGAATTGTTATGTTTGCAATTGTAAGTCTGTAACCTCCCTGAGGTTGGATTTTTAATCTTGTGAATTGGTTTCCAGAGAGCTGCCATCCTCCGGAAGAGGTTTGACATCCACATTTCGGGGCACAATGTCCCTGCACCGCTTGAGAGCTTCGAAGAACTGGTTTCGAGGTCAGTAATTTTCCTCGTCGTAGAGTCCAGAAATTACTTATTGTAGCCTTTGTTGGTGAACACAACATCATGTCATCATGTAATTATCCAAGTTTGTTATCTAAGCCTCTTCATTTGTGTGACTAGGTATGGCTGCGATTCATATTTGGTCGGGAACTTGTCAAAACTTGGCTTTCAAGAGCCTACACCTATTCAGCGACAGGCCATATCCATTCTTCTTTCAGTGAGTGATTTCCCCCCTCTGTTTTGGACTTCAGTACCCTTGGCACAGGTTTTTATAGTTGCTTACAGCAATTGCCTCTCAATGCTTGCTTCAGGGCAGGGAATGCTTTGCTTGCGCACCTACAGGCTCTGGCAAGACACTGGCTTTCTTGCTCCCGATACTTATGAAAATCAAGGTATTTATCTTGATGATATTGTGTTATTGCTGTTTAGGTTCCTTAGACATGCTTTATGATGATTGTTGTTCTAATAGCCAGGGTCCAAAGGAGCTGTCAAAGCTGTTATTCTCTGCCCAACAAGGGAATTGGCAGCACAAACTACGAGAGAATGCAAGAAGTTTGCAAAGGGAAGAAAGTTCTCTATCAAGCTAGTTACCAAAGATCTTTCGCAAGATGGGAATTTCAAGGATATGCACTGTGATATCCTTGTATCCACCCCCCTTCGTTTGAACCATGCTATACAAAAAAGAGACCTTGACTTAAGTAGGTATGTAATCATACTGTAGAGCCTTAAGTGTTAAGTGTTTTTTTTTCAAGAAATATATCATCTACGTCATTTGTGTCCAGAGAACCCAATAATTTTTCTTAAACATTTTCTTTAGAACTATAAACATAGTCCAACCATAACACGGAATTGCCTCATGCAGGGTGGAGTACCTTGTCTTGGATGAGTCTGATAAACTTTTTGAGCTTGGATTTGTTGAAGTGATAGACTCAGTTGTTAAAGCATGCTCAAACCCTTCAATAATCCGATCTTTGTTCAGTGCCACATTGCCTGAAACAATTGAGTCTCTTGCACGCACAATAATGCATGATGCTGTTCGGGTCATTGTGGGAAGAAAGTGAGTATCACGTCCTCTTGTGAACACACAGATCTACTTTGCAGGGGCTGTTTTCATAATGAATTGTTAAACTTGCAGGAATTCAGCATCCTCACTGATTAAGCAACGGTTAATTTTTACTGGAACTGAGAGGGGGAAGTTGATAGCTCTTCGCCAAAGCTTTGCAGAAGTATGTCATGATCCTTCACTGGCAGTTTCTCCCGGTTTCCATATATCTGGCATGGTTTTAGGACTGTTTTATGTCTAACCTGCTGAACACTAATGCATCAACATCCTTCTTATGTATGCACATATATAAATAGTAAAGCTAAGCCTATCATGGTGCTATTAGCCTTAATCTAACTACTTGCAAAATAGGAGTTTCTATGTGTTTCAGATTTTATTATGAGTTGTTGACCGGCTGTCTTCAATTGTAGTCCCTGAATCCTCCAGTGTTGATATTTGTTCAAAGCAAAGAGAGGGCAAAAGAGCTCTACAAGGAACTGGCCTTTGATGACATTAGAGCCGATGTAATTCATGGAGACCTTAGTGAAGAGCAGGTAACTTTTGCAAAATACATGTTACTACTGATTTTTTTTATAAATGCTCATGTTATTTTGATTTTCACTTGTGTAATATTGTTGACATCAAGCTCACTAGCTCAATTTGTATTTCCTAACTATAGCGTGAAGATGCTGTTGACAACTTGAGAGCTGGCAAGAGTTGGGTACTAATAGCAACGGAGGTCCTTGCCCGTGGAATGGATTTCAAAGGTGTCAACTGTGTAATCAACTACGATTTTCCAGAGTCTGCTTCTGCCTATATTCACAGAATAGGTAAGGAAGATATCCGGCTTTCCCACCTGGACATGGCCGTTGCAGTAAGATTATAAATCACTTGTCTTGTTATACAGGGCGGTCTGGAAGAGCAGGCAGATCGGGGGAGGCGATCACGTTCTTCACAGAGGAGGACAAGCCATTCCTGCGCAACATTGCGAACGTGCTGGTATCTTCAGGCTGCGAGGTTCCTTCCTGGATGGTGGCATTGCCGAAGCTCAAGAGCAGGAAGCACAGGGTGGACAGGGACCACATTTCCTTTTTAACTGATGAAGAATGAGATGCTGCGATTGTAAGTTCATAACCATAACGATTTGTTAGATGACACGTTTGGCTTCAGTTTTCCATGTTTGATTGCCTTGTGTGTCATTCATTCTGTTCGGCTAAAAATTAATACATGAGATGGGTTTATGCATGTTTCTTGCTACAGTTTTGTCGTTAGGTAAAGTAGGTTGGTTCTGAAATTTGACTTATAATTAGGTTCATCTCATAACATGATACAAAGAATAACGGACGTACTTGAGTCGTTTCGGACCTGACCTCGTGGCTCAACTTGTTTTGTAAGCTCATCCCCTAGATCCGTGCTGCTGAAGAACAGGATGCACAGCTCCTCGTTGCCGGTCTCTCAGAATCTCCATCCTGTGTGTACCCTTGAGCTTTATGAACTCTAGTCCTGAGTCCTGACTTTTATCCTCGACTCTTCTCCAGGAGAAAAAAGGCTTTCAGCCACCTCCTCATTGATAGGCAGCGTTTCTAAGATTATAATATAGATACGACTACAATTGATGCACAAATCCAAAATCTGATATGCAAGGTGAAGAAATTGACAGCTGTGGCGGTGATGACGCTGATGCACATAGTGACATAGACATCGATTGAGATCAGTATAGTTCTGGTGGTTGATGAGGGTGATCGTCTTTTCGGTTCCGGCAGTGGATCCTTTCTAGGTTGCTAATATTCCTCTTTCTGTGCTATCTGCCCGTTACCAGCGTAAATAAAAGAGCAATGCCCCTAGTCTCCGGGGCAGGGGAAGAGAGTCAGAGAGACCCTGCTCCTTTTGACTATTTGAGGCTATAAAAACGCCGGCAGGCCGGCTCCCTTCTCCACTAAGAGCAACTTAACAGAACTGAGTTTTTCCGGATTTATGGGTTCGGGCCGAAAACATCACAGATCAGAGACCGATTCGGAGGTTCAGCCCGTATAAGTTTCTCGGGGGCCCGAGAAACGCGAGATGGGAGGCGGGCAGATTGGTGGGAGCAACTCGCCGCCGCGCCCGGAGCGGTGGAAATGGAGGCGCTCGGAGGGCGCACGAAAGCGTAGCGCGCGCCGCTGGACCAACTGGGGCCTGACGCCGCCGGGGAAACTGGCCCGCTATGCCAATAGCGGCGAGGGGTCTTCCTCCGGCGCGTCGGGCCGTGCGCTTGCGCCGCCAGTCACCAATAGCGAAGTGGCGCCGGAGCGCACCGTCCTCGAGTTGGGGGATTACGTCCTCAACGACGAGGAGGAGGAGACGTCGATCCAATAGGTCGCTGCCATCTTGGAGGCCGAGGCTCGCACGTGCTTCCGTCGCGAGGAGGCGGAAGCCGTCCGCGCCGTTTGCGCGTACGAGGCCACGCAGAAGGAGGCGGCAGTCTGCCGCGTGAAGCAGGAGGTCGTCGACCTCGACTCCGAGTAGGCCGTCGACGGTGTCGTCCTCTGCCGCACGTAGATCAGGTCGCCGACGAGCGAATTTAGCTAAGTTTAGGAGTTGGTCGCCGACGGCCAGACTATGTTAATCTCTTTTGCAATCGCAACTATGCAAATATGCAGTTCAAATTTCACTTTTCTTCAACTTGTTTGCGATGATCAGTTACCGCCAAATTTGAATTTGTGTTTTTCCGGTTTCAAATACGGGTTCTGATCTGCGCCACCTCCTAAACCGCTCGGAATTTGCTTTTCGGGAGACTGAACTTCGCTTTTTCAGTTTGCTCGAATAAGGGCTCTGGTAGAGATGTTGTGACAAGTTACCTTCAGCTCAAGCTAAGACCCTGTTCCTCATATACCATCTCATGTCTTATTGAGGGATCTGTATCTCAAATATCGTTAATTCTAGAATTGCAGAAAGATATCCAACCACTTTATCAAGCTGATTGATTTTGAGTTTCAACATAATCTTATGTCTCTCACAATGCACTGAGAAACTTTCACAGTTAAGATGGATATATATGTGCTCACTACAGCTCTGAAGAACATGTTCAACTTGACAACCTGGTCATGGTCTCCGTTACTAAGCTACAGCTACAGAGATACTGGAGAAAACACACATACACACAAATCTGGTGCTATCAATCTATCTGATTCTACGCGGGTTGGGAGCCATTTGCATCATCAGCTGCCCATGTCGACAGGGCGTAGAGCACCCTGCCTTTCCATCCCAGCAGAAGCCAGCGGCCGTCCTCATTGATTATGAAATGCCTGTGGTACTGCTCCTTCACTTGGTCCTTGAGTATCTCAACAATGTCACGGTCCAACGGCAGTTGCCTCAGGCCCGCTCGCTGGTTTTGTGTCTGCCATTCCTTGTAGTTCTGAGGGCGCTCCACCCGGTCAGTGCCCTCGCAGGCAATGATATTCACTGCGCGCCGGCCCAATACTTTGCGCTCAAGCAGTAATCTCTTGCCGCTGTCCCGCTCTCGCGGCATGGTGGTTGCCATCATGTCAAACTGTGCCGTGAAGTTAGAGAGCGCTTGGTGGAAACGAGTTTTGAAGAGTGCAGAGCTGTAAGGTCCGTTTATGGTGGCGTGCACGAACACGGACGGTTTCATCTTCCTGACAGTGTTGAGCACCAAGTCCCTTGGGTTTACCATGTCGAAGGTGAGGCCTTCGTCCATCAATGTCCTAAAATGGAAAAGGTTGTTCACGACGAGCACCTCATCAGGATCAATGTCGAGGTCCTCGGCGCGGATGACTTCTAACTTGGCTATGATAGCACGGAACTTGAATGGCACGCCTAACTGGCTTGCGCAGTGGCTGAGCATGTGTTTCGACTCCTCGGCATGCTTGACCGGACACAACCCGGGCTGTGGGCTAGTAATTCCGGTAAACCTCACCTCCGGTGGCCCACCCTCCCTTTCTGCTAGCCACCGGAGTAGCTCCGGCCACTGGAACCCGTCGTTGACACCGTAGTGCACAATGTGCAGCTTCTTCCTCCCCGCCACTGCATTGTATATGTTCTTGTTGGAGAAGTGGATGGACACCTTCAGGAAACAGCAGGTGGCCATATACAGGTGGTAACCCTTGAGGAACTCCATGATGTTGGCATGCGTCGCCACGGTAATTGAGTGGTAAAGTTGCCACCCTGTGCCTGCCAGCCGTGCCTCCAGCCCCTCGGCAAAGTAATGCGCCAGCCGCTGTGTCGCGTCCCCTGTCGGCAATGAGTTCCTCTTGATCCGCTCCAGAAGATCACCCGCTCTGCGGCGGTCGATGGTAGCCACCGCCTCAGCGCAGCGGATCAGCAGCGTTTCCAGGTCAGCCACCATCATCTGCATTGCACCGCGCCTCACACGCGGCGCTTTCCTGCAAATGCTCTGCTGCGCCGCCTTGTTGCCTCTCTCCTTCATCGTCTCACTGGGGTACATGTCGTAGCCATCAGGGGTGAGCAGGTCGTCTGACATCTCAACCGTGGTGTGTTCCTTCTCTGAGCCAGTATGCACATGCACTATTTGCTTGCTGCTCCTGCCCATGCGCGGCACCGTCTCACCATCCAAGTCATCAAACCTGTTCTTACGCCTTCTACCATCCATGAACCCGTTTTGTGTGGGTAAGAACCTGTTGGCTTCCTCCATGCCTTTTAGAAAAGCCATACTGGACAGCATGCCCATGCTGGTGCTGCTACTGCTGGGCTCCTCTGCCACGGTGACTGTGCCATTCAAGAAGGTAGGATTGTGTACCTCGGTAGACAAGAACCCAGATGAGGTGGTGCCGGAAGCAGAGAGGATCTCGGCGAAGGGCTGCTCGGCCTGCAGGATCATCGGGTGTTCAGGGTATCGGTAAAAGAACTTGTCGACAGGAATGTCCTCCTCCATGAGCATGTGTGAGATGTATGCCAGGGCCAGGCCATCCTGCGTCTGCTGTGAATCGCCATGGCTTGTCGAGGGGCAGTCGAGGAAGAGGGAAGGGGACAGTGGTGCAGGCTCGACAAGTGCAAACAACTTGTCCTGGGTGGCAGCCATTGTCTGCACGGCGTTGTGGTTCTTGGTCATGATGTAGAGGAAATATCATCTGTATCCATCCCATGTGAAGCCAACAATCAGGTCATCTTCTTGCAGTTGGAGCCATCGAAGCATTTCATTGCACAAGATCGGTTTAATCATCGAGAAGCGCCTGCACATATGGATAAACAAACAAGGTCTGCTGTGAAAAAAATATGTTTGTCTTGGTGTTTCAGCCATCCTCTTGTCCCTTTTCTGATCAGCGGCAGCAATTTTTCTTGTGCAAAAATCAATTTATATGTGGAGATGATGTGCTGTACTGCTGTTGTGAGTTAATATGATTCATATCTGGACAGATATTTGGGTTTCTATGGGATCCGGCCTTAAATATTTTTTCCAACACCTGGCTTCTAGGATCACGAGGTCAGATAAGACAGATACCCATTTTTTATGTTTCAAACGAGACCTTTTCTTTAACAGCTGGCTTCTAGGACCATACCTTTTGTTTTATTAGCCAGGTGTTGAAAAACTATTTAATTCGGCACATCTTATTTGCCAGGAAGAACACGGAATGGGGACTACTCGAAGCAGTTCCTCCATGTAGCCATAACACGCCCAATCAATAGGAGAGAAACTTGAGCGCTAACACTATTGTGATGGAATCCTAATGTTCATCACCATCAAGACGTTCTCCTAATATCCAACTGCCACCATCCTCCGCAAGTATACAGCTTCAAATACACCATATCTCCAATTTGCAGCTGTGTTTCAGATCTGTGTTCTCATTCTTTGAGCAAGGTTTGCTTAACTTGTTGAGCAACTTCAGGAGTAGGTTTGAGATCAGCTTGAGTGTCTTCAAGCTGTAGTACCTTTCAGCAATTTGAGGAGGAGGTCCGCCATATATTGCTTGAAAAGGAGTCATTAGGAGAGTTGTATGAAAAGTGGTGTCGTACCACCATTGTGCAAGTGCCAGCCAATGGTGCCATTTCTTGGGTTGCAGGAAAGCCATGTTCCTCAGGTAATTTTCAAGGTATTGATTAACCATCTCTGTTTGGGTGTCAGGAAAGGTGACCCCCTGTCTCCCTTTGTCGGGAAAAAGGTTGACCCCAGGTCGTCTTTGTTGTTAATTGCTTGACTACTCCCTCTCTCACAGTTTATAAGGCACGCGCGTACCCCTAGGTCGCAAATTTGATCAAGTTAGCATTAGTTATCTCTACTATTAAGAGCAAACTGGTGAATGCCTGGTGTCACATTTTCAGGATGGACAATAATACCCCCACGTTACAAAGAAAACGCAACTAACAAAACAACTTCAGCCTCGAGCGGCATGGCACATCACATCTTAATCCATACTTCGCGCTAATTAAGCTACCTAACTACTAGCTCCCGTCCCTCACGCGGAAAAAGAAACAAAGTCCCAATCTGCTCCCGTATTATGTTAAAAAAAAAAAAGCCGTCGATCTGTTCTCCACCACTCAGGACGCTTCCGTGAAATCCGTTGCATCTGCCGACTAAGCCGCGCAAGCTAATTTATTTGTTCGTGGAGTCCGCGTAACCACGTTCAGCTGCTCGCGGAGTCCGCTGGACAATACGGACAGCCGAGGCACACTAGCTAGCTTAATAGTTTGTCGCAGCTTTTCTTTGATCAAGAGCACGTATACACTGCTAGCTTAGGCGCCGCCCTGCACACTAGCTACATTGATCAACAGATTGCAGTACATACTTTATCTTATATACACGAAATGATTCACAATTTATACTTCAGTGTACATATTTTGGTACAGACTATGAAAATAAAATAAAATAAAGTCTTCCAAATATCTCCATTTTGTTGCACTTCACTCGTATTCTTAGTTGGTACGGTTGTTCAGAATCTGAACTTCAGATACATAACTTACAGTAGCTGCCCAAATGCAATCTAACCACCAGCTTCTTTAATCAAGTGCTAATCATCAGCTTGGTTGATCATCCATATTCTTCTTTGATGAAGCTACAAAATATAATTTGGCGAAGAGTCGGGCAGGCGGACCGCAAGCTCTCCTCTTGCAGTGTCGCCCCCGCTCGGGCTACACCGGAGGGCGCAAGCCGTAGCCCAATCTGGGCGTGTGCGGGGCCTCGGCTTCAGGGCGTGGTGGCGGTGCAGGGTGCAGGGTGCAGCGGCTGTGGTGGTCGGCAGGTATGCTATGTGGGTGCAGCTGTCGTGGTGGTTGGCCGGCATGGGTGGCCTCCTCCCCCGAGCCCATGCTGGCTGCCGGCGAGGCCAGTCGCCGCCAGCACCCCTCTTCTTCGACCGTGAGGTCGACACTACTTCATGCCTCCCTGATGGTAGTTGAAGACGGCAACTGCACCTGCATCCCTCGTCCCCAAGTCACCCGACTCCGGCAACATTGGAGTCACAGGGAAGGACCGCAGGGTATGCCCTGAACACTAAAAAAAGATGTTATTAATTTAAAGCCAGGCACGTTGTGTCTTCCGTCCAAAAAAACTCTAAAAACAGAGCACAAACTCCCTGAAGAAAAAATAGAGCAGAAACAAGACATAGTGGTCAGAACTGGATGATACCATATTTAGTCAGAAATATCTTGTATCAGTGACCACACCTAAGGTTACGGTGGGATCTTAACAACCATCTATGGTCCGTCCTGAACTAACGAATTGCTCATACAAACTGTTGAAATGTGAAAATATTCAGAAACAAGTTGGAATCTATTCCAGTGGGAAAACTTTTTAAGGTATAACAAATTAATCTCTCAGCGCGTTGTACGGTTATAACTTCCAACCTCCCCAAAACAAAATGCATTATTATGATCCGAATAAAGTAAAAGGAATTGTTTATATTCATTATTATAACTTGTAGAAAAGCAAAGTAGAGGTGTTTTACACAATAAAATACACGGAGATTTGCACTGCAATCAGACTTGTTGAGGACTCTAAATAAGTAAGTTAGTGTTTCATTTGGTAATGTACTGAGAGCATTTTGGAGCGCACAAAAGCATTCAGATTCTTTGTTCCATTTTCGTCTGAACAAAGTCTATCTACTAACCCTCATTCCTTCAGCTAGAACTGAACAAGAAAACAGTACAAGGGTAAAGATTCAGAACAAACTTGACAGAACAGGTTCAGGTGAAAGCTTTCTACCAATCCAGCTTTATGAGAGATCGATCTACAGGATCACGTAGGAACTACCAACTCGAGCACCACACCACTACTCTATATTCAGGGAACCAACGAACAGGGGCAAGAGAACCAAGAAATTATACCTGTACTGAGAGCAAGTTTCACATCCAGATTATCAAAGAATGCACTGTACGCTAATTACCAACCTAGCTCTACTTTAAGTCACGGGTACAAACACCAATTTAGTGTAGGGTACGAGATTGCAACAAAGGGAGAAATCAGACCTGCTCCTTGCCCTCTAGATTGACGCCAATGTCGACGCCCTCCCTTGTCGAATTATTGTCCTTCAAGACCGGGTTCTTCTGGTCCTCCGACGCCAGCTTCTTTCTCCAATCCACGGCCGCATCTTCTGTCGGTACCTCCAACGTGCTCGCATCTTACTCCGCAGGCGGCGACGGGAAGCGCACCGAGGCCGAGGGGCCGCACGGGTCAAATGGCGGCGACGAGCGAGGAATCAGGCGGCGGCCAGGCTCTCGGCGGCGGAGACCTTCTGAGACGCGGGCGGGAGGGGGGTTGGGGTGGAGGGCGGCGAGGAGAAGGGCGTTCCGCCATGCCTTATCGATAGAGATGGAGAAGTCGAGGTATGTCTGTTTCGTTTTTTTAGACGCCAGATTTTTTTTTTTTTTTTTTTTTTTGAGCTTATTTAGACGCCAGATGGACATGGCAGGCTACGCAGGCGCTGTCCGTGAGTCCATCTAAGATACGCGGCCCATCCGCGGCGTCGCTTAGGTATTTTAACGGACACGGAAGACGGACTCCACGGCCGTCCGTGTCCATTTGCATCCTGATCCACCACGCCGACGTCCCTAGCCTTGCGTCGCTTCCAAACCCCCTCTGGCCCTCCCCCCATTCACAGATGTGATAGAGTTGTACCGTCGATGCCGCGCCTGAACCGCACGTCGTCGAGGCCTGTGTCGGTCCTAAACATCTGCTGCCGCCGGCTCAGTCCATCCGATGCGCCGAGGTCCCAGACGGATCGGAGCCGCAGCGACCGCGCCCATACTTCCACAGACCACCAAGGCCTCCGTCGGGATAGAACCGCCGCTGCAGCCATACTTTTGCCTCTCCGTGGGTCGCCTTCCTGCATTGACGCCGACATGAAGTACCTGGTGACCGATGGCATGTGGGCGATTTCTGGAAGGGGGTGACCCCCAGCACATCGTCGTCGTGCTAGAATCCGGCGGCCTACGGATTGGGTCTATCTAGATTGGTACGTGCCCCCTTTCACTAATCCCTTTCTCCGCAAGAGATGAGAAGATTTAAGAGGAGATTCGATCGTTTTCGGACAACAATATTTCAGTTAGAGTGCACCATTTTTTCCGATTTAGCCGAGCTCCCAGAGTGCGGCCTTGTGTGGCCTTAAGATATGCTAATTACTAGGCACGACTGTAATGGTTTCACCAATACTCGTCTCTGTCAATGGAATCTTTTATTTCTTATCTTTGTAATTTGTCAATGGATCAAACTGATATAAATCAGTTCGACATGAATGATCAAGGATCATTACGGTGTGACCGACTCCATTCTCTACCTCGCCTGCTCCGGTCCGTGCTGTTTGTTCCGCACAAAGACTCACCCTAGATCCCATCACATCACCGATCAAGCACAATAGCGCCCGCCGGGCGGAGTCATCTATTCTCCCATCAAAATCAGGTAACCTCTCTCCCTCGCGCATTTCAGCCGGCTCTTACTCTGCTTTTTTTGTATTTAATTTGTATGCAATGAGCCAAGCTCGCTAGATTGATGTAGCTAGCACTCACACACAGAAAAGCTAGCGAGCTTGGTAGATTGTCTAGATGGATATAGTGAACTTATGCATGACACATACCACTTACTAGATCGACTAGATCGATGTAGTGAATTTATCATAAGTGTAAATCAAAATACAAGGAATTGAAAATTTGCTCTATGTCCGTAGCTATGCGCACTGGTCAATCTAGCTATATAATTTTGCTTTTTTTGTTTTGAAAATTATATTGCGAGATAAATGTTTTACGGAATTTGTCTAGATGTATATATCATTTTTATCTACAAGGGTCTAATGTACCTGAAAGGGTTTGCTCAAATTAGGCTATCAAATTTGTCAACTATCCCAGAAAAACAGAACAACTTGTATGATATTCTTAATTTGTATGTTATTAGTAGTGTGTCTTTTCTGTTTTGAAATTTTATGAGATATTGACTTTTGACTATTTTCTTTGCATAGAATCTATTGCATGTATTTTTAGGAACAATTAAATATTCTTACTGGCGCACTAGGACACTAAGTATTTTACCATAGAGGTAATTTACTTCTAAATATGAACAGACTTACCTTACTTGATAGCTAGGCTTTATGAAGTGTCTTTGAAAGAAATATTTGTTTCATGCTTGATGTTATCTCAGGAGAAATTAGGGGCAACTACATGCAACAAGGGAGCAACACTAGGAGAAGAGCGGAACCAAAAAGTCAGGAAGGTATAGTTCCTATGTAAGAGCTTCAGCCAATGAACGAAAGACATGGGTCGTGTGCCACATCGAGTTACAGAAATAGTCAAAAGTTGCTTGATAGGTCTGTAAGAAAGGATGATAGTTCTTGAATGGAATAAGACTAGAGAGGTTTGCACCGTGTGTGCTTGTGTGTTAGCAAGAGATATGTGGGTGACCAATATCACCAAGAATATATTAATATTTATCGGATAATCAGAAACCACGAGAGTGTTTGTCTGAAGTGCTTATAAACTTGTTGAATCCAGTGGGGCTGACTTTCTACATGGACCTTTCGCTTCATTAAAGCAAGACGTGAAATATGGCTCCATCCATCGGTTTGGTGGCCACTGAATCAGATTGAGGGGGAATAAGTCCATGCATGTCAAAATCTGAAATCCCCTTGAATGGGATTGACCGAATATGACATAAGAGAGAATATGAACTGCTGCAAGTTGCCTCTAGAGATGGTAAATGGAAAATATATGTCAGGGTTTGTAACATAATCACAAGGTTCACGCACTTTCACATGTGTGTTTTATAGTGAAAAATAAGTGTAAATATTTATTAATATTCCATCGCAACGAATGTTACTTTTAAGTGTTGAGCGTAATCGCACGGACAAAGTTGGAGTGAAATAATGCAAGGAGTCAAGCATCATCATAGGGACAAATGTGGATGTAGAGTGGAGAGAAGAAAAAAGAGTATCAAATATTCAAAAATTAATTCTCCAAGGTAGGAGAAGGTACATGGAAAAGAGATGCCAAGGAGGATGGCAACATAGCGGAGAACAATAACAACAACATGCAAAAGGTAGAGTGTTGTGGGGCTACCTGGTGAGTTCACCGGTAGGGGCTTCAATCGCGGAGATTCAATGATTAGGAAAATGTACGTATACGATAAAGAAATGATGCAATATACGATGTTGCTGGTTGGAAGTAAAAAAAACATTGGCTCTATAGCCGATAAGAGAATAGATGGACATCCGAGAGGAGGAAGATACCTACATGGAAGAAAAATATATAATTTAAAAGGTTGTGATGCAGCAAAATTTGTGGGGAATTGATTATAGACTCATTGTTTGTGATTTTAGTTACCATGTATGATGAATTAAGACGGGTTTATTAGCCTTTTCATATAGGTGGGACCGAGAGAGGGAGTAAATTGATTCTACGACGTGCCACTGTAGATCGGTGGCTGAATGAAGAAACAAGTCTGATACTTGTTTTGTGCCATGTATGGATACCATATCAAATAAGGTAGCATTGTGAATCAAAACTTCTTTCCTACTGTATTCCTTTAATAAACATTTTTTTATTGATTTATAAACATTTTACAGAACGTGAGAAAAACAAGGAACTGTTGAGGTTGTACAACATAGCTCTAATAGGACATAATTCTTGAACTAAAATTTCATGCGATAAATTTTGTTCTACCAAATAGTTAAGTTTTTTGAGCCGTGGCGAAGCACGGGCATTCAACTAGTATGTTATAAAAATTATATCATTAGAAAGTTCAGATGTTCTATTTTCTAATAATATAATTTTTATATTATATAATTTAAATTATATAGGTTAAATTGGTGACCTAGGGGTACGCGCGCGTCTAATAAACTGTGAAGGAGGGAGTAAGATGGTCTCCGAGGCTCAAAGGTCAAAGCAATGATTTGTTACTAGTTTCGTCGGTGGAGAAAACTGTTACTACTTCCTCTGTCTCACAATAGAAAATTCTATTACAATCAATATATTAGTATATGTAACGACTGGGTCTCTCTTTGGCTACCACCAGGTACAAGTTGGGGCGTTGGCCAGCTGGCTCTCAGTTGTAATAGCTAGGAAATAATAAATAGTCAAGTGACGTGCGGTGAAGGACATCGACGATTGAATGGTTGTAACTGAATTCTATCTCCCCAGTCCCGTGTGCTTCTGTCTCTTCTAGAGCCCCAGATTTCCCTCTCCAATCCCCTTCCCTTGTATCAATTGATCTGTGATCATGACATATGGTATCAGTTTCTCGTTTCGATCCCTGTGAGCTCGTAAAATCCTTGGTCGAACCACCTAAATCTTCGGATTCCGCACGTTGGGTGTTGAATTTCTTCGGAAATCTCAGCGCAAAATTCTCTTCGGGGATACCCTCGTGTGGTGTGGTTTTGATTCGGGTTGAGTTACGCCGATCACGCTGGCACCAAAACGCGCCATCCTTCAGATCGAGGCTGAGCTGAAGACCTCGATGGGTGAGATCCAGACGCAGAACCTCGCCATGGAAGGATACATGAAGCAAGTGCTCGATTCGCTGCAGGGGATGCAGACGAAAATCGATGAGATCCAGGGGCAGGTCGCTGTCACATCAACGGCGGTGATGGCTAGCCAGCAGACGGCGGAGTCGCTTGCGGCGAGGTTGTCGGCTCTCGAGGTCAACCCGCCCATCGCGCTCAAGCACGCGACGACGGCAGCTGTACCGCTTGTGGAGGCGGGCGAGGGCGCGGGTCCCTTCACCTCCGGGTCCCAGCAGCCATTCCCGTCCGGAGCCGGGGCGATGCGTCCACCTGCACCAGCCCCAGGACTCGGGGTCTCGGGTCTCAGTTGTAATAGCTAGGAAATAATAAATAGTCAAGTGACGTGCGGTGAAGGACATCGACGATTGAATGGTTGTAACTGAATTCTATCTCCCCAGTCCCGTGTGCTTCTGTCTCTTCTAGAGCCCCAGATTTCCCTCTCCAATCCCCTTCCCTTGTATCAATTGATCTGTGATCATGACAGTATATTGGTTGGATTATTGGACAGAGGGAGTAGTTTATGTGTATGGTAATGTGTTATATGATCAATCATGAAACTCTGAGTTTGAAACTTCATCTATATGTATCTTTAAGTTGACGTTTAATTGCAAATCATTTCCATGGGAAGTGAGGTTTTTATTATTGAAGAGGGTACCATAAATGAGCTCGATACTATAATATATTGCGTACAGACCAACCCACCAAAAATTAATCCATCCTACATGATCTCGAAAAAAAAAAATCGATCGTACATATATACCGATACTACAAAGTACAAAAGACACTACGAACTAACTTACAAAATTATTACATCCGTTCTAAAGCATAAAATATTTTGGTGGGTTCAAATAGCCTACGAACACTGGTAGAAAAAACGGCTTTGGTCGCGGTTTGCAACAGCCATTAGTCGCGGTTGCGCAACCGCGACTAACGATCACTAAAGGCCTTTAGTCGCGGTTCTTACGACCGCGACTAAAGGGCCCGCAGCGTGGCATGCGGAGCGAAGGACCTTTAGTCGGTTTGTAACACGAACCGGACTAAAGGCTATTTCGATTATTTTTTAATTCATTTGGGTTTCTAATTATTTTTCACTCCCTCTTTTTTTCTATTTTTTTAGAATTTCTACTATTTCGTTATTTGCATAGTTTAGTCACTAACTACACTTAATCTCTAGTCAAATTTCTTGTGGTCAACTTCGCCATCCTCCCACTACTCCAACTTAGCATAACTTCCAGTTCCTTTCCCATCCTCCTTCCAAGTGCTTTGCGCATGTTGTTGATACTAGTATCATATCAATCATATTAACATGTTGGTCGATGTCACACTTCTTTATTGTTTGAATGTCAAATAATTATTTTAATAAACAAAAGTAATGATGTAATAATAATCTTGAATAAATAAATAAATATTAAATTTTTAATTTTATATTATAATTAATTTGTTATTTTTTTAAATATTTTTTTGCCAAACCTAAAACCTGAAAATTTGAAAATCTAAAAATTGGCTAACTTTATGGTTAAGTAATAGTAATCTTTATGCAAGATGCAATTATTAATTTAAAATTTTAAAAAAATATAAAATACGGAATTTCTGGCAAAAACTAAAATCTTCCTGCTTTCATATTTTCATTTTCATTTGGAATTTTGAGAATCTAAAAATTGGCTAACCGGGTAAAATCTTCCTGCTTTCATATTTTCACATTTTCATTTGGAATTCGGATGTAACTTTTTCCCAGGATTTTTTTGATATATTATACGTTTTTTTCCGACGACGTATGCAAAAGTTATTGCGGTTTTACCATTTTTTAAAAAAAAATTGCAAAAAAAATGAAAATTCTAATTTTTTAATTTCTCCGAATAGTAGGTTGCATAACATCCAAGAATCTGAAAACAATTTTTTTTTTGAATTTTCTATCATTTTCGTTTGTATTTTACAAAGCAAAAAAGGCGATCCACGGGGTGGGGGGGGGGGTGCGGGTGCGTGGGGAGTGAAAAATGCGGAAAAACCTTTAGTCGCGGTTGGGGACACCAACCGCGACTAAACCCCTTTAGTCGCGGTAGATTTTTCCGCTGGCCGGATCCTTCCATAGCCCTTTAGTTCCGGTTGGTGTTACGAAGCGCGACTAAAGGGGTACCCTTTCGTCGCGGTTAGAGCATTAGTCGCGGTCGCCTCCCGAACCGCGACTAAAGCACCCTTTAGTCGCGGTTCGAATATTTCCGCGACTAATGGGGCTGGACGGAAGGCCTTTTTTCTACCAGTGGAAAGAGTCGTATATTATAAAACAGATGTAGTACCTATCAATTGGCCCAAATCGATCCATGGGTTAGTCATACAAAATGGCCAAGTATATATTACGTAAAAACAAAACGCACAGACATACTGGAGTATTGTTACGATTTACAAAAATGTTAATTTTATAGAATGATAATTGAAAAAATTGTTCAGAGGAGGGCACCGTGGTAGTAGTTTCTAAGAGAAACATGATATCTGCGTGTGTCTACTTATATGAGAGAAGGTATTGCCAGGTAAGTGACTCGCACTACTCACTCCCCTTTGCTGTTGATGCTCTGGTAGTCTAGTACGTAGTGTCGTCTGGCGCATAATGGCGAACGTCGCCGAACACCGCCTGGAGATGCCGGTTGTTCCTGCCGCCTGCAAGGCCGCCGCCGCGATGCCGGAGAAACGGCTGAACCGCTTCGTGCACTTCGTCGCCATGATGGAGAGGATTGGCAATGCGTTGGGCACGCTGGCCTTCACGTGGGCGACCGTCGTCCTGCTCGGCGGCTATGCCGATAAACTGGTCGTCTCGGATTTCAAGGTCGCGACGGCCATAATTTTCCTAGAAGCCGTGAGGTATGTATGCAACTACTACTACATGCCGCAAGTAAATCCTTAAGTTAATCTCTCGATGATTATGAATACTTATTAAACCGGAGGCCCAAATTGCTTTGCAACTACTCCGTATTAACAAATTTAAAGAAAGTGGAAGCAAATCAAGTGCTAGAGTCGCAAATCAGGAAGAATAATTAAATTTTAACAAGTCTCCGGAAAGTGAGTGAAGCAAATCAGATTGTTCTAGGGCATAGTCTCTCCTATGAGGCTATGACGACTGAAGGACAGCAGCTAAAGTCATTTACGGTTTGGGGTATATCTTCTACACACAAATTCACGCGCTTTGTCTTTTTTTCTCGATAAAGGATGCTTTATACGCGCTTTGTCTCTTGGTCTCTCAAAACATACCTGCATTTTAATTTTGAGACAGATCATGCATATCAATGTATCAGCATCACTGAACTTTGATACTACCTATTGCTATTTCAAAGCGGACATTATTTCTCATTTTACAAAAGGTTCAAATCGTGGCTTGCAAGCTATTCTTGGCTTTGAGAAGTGTGATGTTGATGCTGCAATCTCTCTCTTGCATGAGTTCGACATGTAGGTGGCTCCTATTGGTGATGGGTTCCGAAGTCTAGACTGTTATCAGTGATGGACTGTTATCAACGGTGATTGGGAAGTTTGTGATTTGCTCGCCACCTTGGCTATTGCCTTCCCTGAATCCACAGTTGGCTGACGGGTGCTCTCCTATGTCGTAGTCTGTCCTTTATCGCTTGATGTTGGAGTCTCGTGTTCGAGTGTTTCTTAGTATCACGGTATTGGAGTGTCTTGGTTGAGGGTGTGTGTAGGTTTTCGCTCGATTTTCTCTCTTAAAAATTAAACACTCTCTTCTTAATTAATAGACGAGGCAAAGCTTTTGTTTCCATTTAAAAAAAAGAGCTACTACTACTACGTACCAAGGTCTGGTTAATCCATCTGAAATACTTCAAACAACCTTTGTTTCAAGTTATTCATATTGGGGGTACTAAATAATCAAAGATATACTAAAATCTTTGTCAGGATCTCAAATTTCAGATTGGAACTCTAGCTTAGATTATGATTTGGAATAGCTATCTATAGATCCGCAATAGAACAACTACCACCTCCGATTCATATTAATGGATTCTACTTTATCTAGATTTGTATGTATTAGTTAAGCTTTTAGACTAGATGTATATGTATGTAGATAAAGTTGAGTTCATTAATATAAACCGGAGGAAGTACATCTTTTTCTTACAACAGTTGCTATGGTGAGTCTATATTCCGTTACAGCAGTAATTTGCACTGAAGCTCGAATTATCACACATCTATTCGCTATGGCTTGTAGCACTAGATTAGTGACGAAGCGATGTCGACACCCGCCTGCACGACTTTGTTGAAGGTGGTAGCGGCCATCAAAATCCCGATTTCAACTTACAGTTAGACTCACTATAGTTGGTGTACTTGTGGCGGGCTCTTCTTGAAGGTTTGGCCTAGGATTTTGTATATTTCATTTATTTTATTCCCTTGCCAATTTCCTTCGTTTTTGGTCGACTTATTCAACTTTGTTTTTGTTCGTATTATTCAACTTTGGTTTTGCCTCACTTTTGTATAACTAGCAGAGTGACCCGTGCAGTTGCTCGGCTAGATTCTTATTGCCCATGCTGTTTGAATTTAATATCAATTTGATATTTTAAAGATGTTGTCATGTTTTAAATTAACATAGTGCTAATAAAGCTTGTTTTTTCTATATTTGTAAAAAACTAATTATATTTTTTACCGATATATCTTCTAGTGCAAATTACACTATGATACTACAAATGTAAGTAGAAATAAAATTGCAAAAACAATAGTTTTAATTTTTTCCTTTGTGCCCTTTGATTAGTTGTATATACCTTGTTTATTATTCTGAAGAGCTTGATGTGTGGTTCTTTTTATCGTATTTTTTTGTTCTAGATTCCTCTACATAACGATATGCATATCATTAATATTATTTGGAGAAAATGGTTAGTTTGGTAGATTAGTTTTTCCCATACATGCTTTAAGAAGCTAGCTAAAACATGGAAAATATTATTTTTCAATTTGTATGTCTATATCTTAGTCGACTGTCAACAATTTATTTCTCCTTCGATTTTCCTGAATATGGTCCCAATCCTTGATTGGTTTGTAAATTTAAAAATAAAATACAAAGGTAAATAAATACTTGTCTATATCTGAGTATATTTTAGTCAATTGAAAAAAGATTACTTAACAGTTGATTTTAAACTTTCCCTATACAACGGTAAATAAGCACTCATTGTACCATATTAATTTTCATACGATGTATTATTTTATATTGCTAAAAACTCATCGGTGCTCTTGAGCACCAGTGGGGCCGAAAATCGCACATTTTCGGTCTCCAAGAAATCTGCAAAAGAATACATAGCTATAGATATACATCGTCCATAAATTTTGTGTAAAAATAAGCCATATTTTGGAATATACAAAAAATATTTTTTTTGACAGAAATACTCATATATAATGGCTATATACTGTAAAAAAACCCGGTTGTCTTCTATAGCCCGAAACATTGCGTGTTTTCTACCGAAACATTGCTTGGATTTATGGACCATGTATAATTACTTTATACAACTAGCAAGGTGGCCCGCGCACATGCACAGGCAGCGTCTTTATTGTTCTTATTTTTCTCTAGAATTAAGTTGAATACAAATTTCTATTGTCTCATTTAGAAACCATATAATGTTCTTTGTTTTTCTTCCTAGGCATACACCATGTAGGTGTGATTGATACACAACAATAAGCTTATACTAAAATAATAAATTACTATTGTGCTAAAAAGTCCCATAAACTTTCAAACGTTGATGTCAATCCAATGATCAATAAGCATGAAAGGTACAAATAAAGGCAAGCATATCTCTATATGCTCGTATGTGCAGGATTATAATCCAATGATCAGTGCATTACGATATGTGAGTATCAACAATTATACAATATGGTAAGCGGTGCAATATACAACCCTTATAGATGTACCAAGTAAAGTAGGCAAACATGTATGATTAAGTAGTGAAACCACGTGTGCAAGTAAGCTAACATGTGTGACTAATATCGGTTCTAAAAATGATATGTCATATAATTCATTTATGAAATAAATTCTATAGAGTTAACTCTAGATTTTTAATAATTGAACTATATTTAGGTGAATTTCTAAGGATGACGGAAAAGGAAATTTTCTAACAGAAAAATGTTATATTATTTTATCAATACTCAATATATCATTAATTTATTCTATATTATTTATCATCAGAGACAGTTTCTATTTTGTATATCACATTGTTTAAGAAAACAAATTATCCAATAGCAGGTTGCTCAGTGGCTTCACCCTTTTTCTTTCTAGTGCAATGTGACGATGCAGGGATAACTTGATGCCCAGGTGCCAACAAATAATGTTGATGTTGTTGAACTACTTGAATCATCATGCATGGATTAACATTAGCAACATAGTTTTCTTAGGATAAACCATAATGATTAATTTAATCACCGAGTCATAAAATTGCATAGAATTTTCAAGAAAATATCTTTATACACGCGAAGAAGGCACGTCTCAACCTGCTAGTCCTGCTGACCTTGTGCACTCCCGTCGCTGAACATCATGCTGCAACCGAAACACTGAAATGTTTCCTCAGCCCCATTGAATAACATCCGCACATGCATATTGGGGCAACGTGAACTGGTGTTCTCCCATCAGGAATGGTTAATATTGGTCGCTGGCACCGGATAGTCCAGTCCCGCGATGCTCCAATTCCATATAGAATCTTAAAATAGTAAACTTAATACTTTCAATAATTAATTGTATGTTAGCATGTAGGCTGGCAACTAACTTGCACAAGTCTAATGTAAATCTCGGTAAGAATATTAATTTATAAGTATCATTATGTGAAAGCAAAATTTGATATATTACTCCCTCCGTTTAACAAAAGATATCTTAATTTTTTCTAAATTGGATATGTCCATACACTAAATCACATCTAAATACATCTTAATTTAAAAAAAAAGTTAAGACATCCTCTGTTGGACGGAGAGAGTATTATTTTCTAATATATTCTACGATTATGCAAAACATTCATAAAGGTACTACCTACACCTGCTTGAAGGATGTGGCCGTGTATAGAAGAAATCAAGTGCATTTTTTTAATAGAAAGTCCGCTTTTGTGAACTTCAAGTACGCAGTATGATTCATGTAAATTTCAAATGTGCCAGTCAATTTCTTCCAACCTGCTATTTGCTTAGCTAGGAAAGTACTCTTCAACCGAAAAAACATAAGAACAATTCAGATTCATATACTGAAAAAATGAGACCTCGTGACAGATCAATTTGCTTTGTAATGTTGGCCAATTTACACACATCAGGCTCTACATTACCGGTGCCAATGCTGGGAAAGTTCTCCCTCCATACCGGTTTATAGATCTTGTGTGTATCCATAAATCATCAGTTTAACCACCGTAATATAAATTTTATAACACAAAATTATATTATTAGGAATTATAACATTTAAAGATTATAATGGTATATTTTATATTATATATAACATTTAAGTTGGTTAAATTTACGATCTAGACATACGTGTAAGACCTATTAAAAGGTATGGAGTTAGTATCCAAGATTCAAACTTGTTGAGTAAAATTTTGCACCTTCAAATAAATTTTAAAACTGGCTGAGTATGTGATGCAAAGCGGGACCTTTCTTCCTTAAAATAAATTCTGAAACTTTGCAATTGATTATATGCTCGTATTGTTAAAAAAAATAGATGTAGCGGACAGAGAAGTGCTCATGTGCCATTACCTTGGTTTGGCGTTGTCTCGGTGTGTAGATGAGGCAAGTCATAATTAATTCCATTGATGGATCCATCATATCTGGCTGCATGTCTAAAAAACATGAGTGCATGTACCGAAGTCGTTCGGCAGAGTCAACCAAGGAGAATATTGTGGGTCATGTTGTATGGCTACACTCTAAATTGAAGTCCAAATTGAAACCTAATTACATTTATCCATCAGTCCCCATGTGCATACGTCGGAGGAGAATCAACTGTCTGACTGCATCAAGACGAATACAGCGGCATGCACGAAATACGCATTGTGGGTCATCTTGTATGGCTACACATAAATTGAAATCGAAATTGAAACCTAATTACATTTATCCATCAGTCCCCATGTGCATACATCGGAGGAGAATCAACTGTCTGACTAAATCAAGATGAATACGGCGGCATGCAGGGAATACGCTAGGAGATCGGAAGCCATAGCGGTGAAATTAGTTCAAAGAGGACGGATTAATCTATTACTCCCTTCCTTCAAAAAAATATCAACTTTATTTAAAGTTAGTGTCTAAATACATTTAAAGTTAGATAAATAAGAGATATTTCTCGTGAAAAAATTAGATTAATTGAAGTGAAAGGGATGCAACATGCGGATCAGCAACTTGTTCAATGAATACATGTACACACCAGATCAGGGAAATCGTATTCCTATAGAGATGAGGTGGATTACCTGTACAAGAGTTGTGAATCGGCCATCTCCAGCTCGCATCTTGCCAGTACACGGTCACACATCTTCCTAGCTAGATTTTACTGCGGTGATTGCTCTCGATTCTTTGCCCTCCTGCAACTTTATTTAAAGTTAGTGTCTAAATATATCTAAAGTTAGATAAATAAGAGGTACCTCTCGTGAAAAAAATAGATTAATTGAAGTGAAAGGGATGCAACATGCGGATCAGCAACTTGTTCAATGAATACATGTATACACCAGATCCGGGAAATCGTATTCTTATAGAGATGAGGCGGATTACCCTCTACAAGAGCTGTGAATCGGCCATCTCCAGCTTGCATCTTGCGCCAGTACACGGTCGCACATCTTCCTAGCTAGATTTTACTGCCGTGATTGCTTTCGATTCTTTGCCCTCCTGTACGTGCTTATAGCAGCAAGCACACGCACGTTTGCTGAAAAATCCTTGATAACCTAAAGAGACGATCTGGGTGCTTCACATCAAAACAATACGGAGGGATGTAACTCCCCTAGATCCATGAGGTATAATCTAGACTAATCATGAGACGCGGATGAATGTATACTTTCATGGAGGCCGGCCGGCCGGCCGACGATACCCACGCGAATACGTCCGTGGTGGCATGCGTGAGGATACCGTAGAGGCGTAGGGTCTAAAGAAATCTGTTTTTATTTCGGACTCCACCATGTGTCAAGGGTTACACAACAGAAAAACAAAAAGAAAACGGTGAGGGATATGCTTAATGGCAATAGTGGGTAATTTTTTAACTTAAGTCTAATCTAAGGGCTGGAAATCTTTTGGCTATCAATTAAATGGTCAGATGTTTCTGATTTTTGTGGGATTTTCTAGCTATTTCTCTATTTTCTAGTGATCCCGTAATTTACTTCACGTGAAAATCTAATATAAAAGTACACGCCCAACATGTTATGCATGTTACACAAATTGAACGACTCCTGGTTCGTAATTTTAGAAGATATCCATCAAATCAAGGGCCGGTATTTTCTGATTAACGTGGGACTTTCTAGCTATTTATCTCTCTTTTGGTTGACCCTATTTTACTTTTAATATATAATAGATAGATAATAGATAGATGTATTATTTCCATTGGAGTTTATATGACGGGAAACTCATCCGTGCTATTGAGCACCAGTGATCCTGTTATGTGAAAATTATGAAAATCACACTTTTTCGATCTCCAAGAAATCGTCAAAAGAATACGTAGTTATATATACATTGATATTGTACGCCAAAAAAATTTGTTTAAAAATACGCCATATTTTGGAAAATGAAAAATGAAAAATTTCTGACATAAATACTCATAGTATAATTTTTTTTTGAACTGTACTCATAGTATAATAGATATACACTATAGAAACCGGTTGTTTTCTATAGCCCTAAACGTTTATGGACCATATATATGTATTCCCGAAATAAATTTTGAAATTTTCCTAACCTCAAAAATACAAATTTAATTATTTTTTAAAAGTAGGGCACACCATTGCTCGTATACACCAAATTCGCAACGACAACTTATATATCGTTACATTCTTGCATCATTCAAAATATTTTGATGAATTTCGTTATCGGTTGGCAGTTTTCTTCATCTTCATCGTGTTTATATGCTAGCATATAATATGGTTGCCTTCTTATTTTCTCCTCTCCGCACTCTATAATAGGAACGGATGGCATCCGATACTTCGTGCTAGAGTACACATATTTTTCTTGTAGACCCCATGAACTGCAAGCGTTATTGTTAGGGCATCTCCAGCAGCGCAACGCATTTTAGCGTTCCGAAATATCCGTGCGCGTTCGTTTGCGTCGGTCGAAATGGTCGAAATCGACCGCGCATCCGTTTGCGTCGGGGTGGCTCCAGCGGCACGACACATTTTTTTGATCGAATCATTTTTTTAACATGAAAACATAATTTACATAGTTGAACACATGAAAAAAAAAACCTAAACGCGTGCGCCTACTGCTGCTCGTCGTCGCTGTCGAGCACGATGAGCTCCGGTACCGTCCACGACCAGTTGGAAACCGGGGGAGCGTACGCCGGGCGCACCGGCGGTGCTGGAGGTGGAGGCACCCAGGGCTCTGGCTGTGGCGGAGGCGCCCAGGGCTGTGGCTGTGGCGGCGGTGGAGGCGCCCAGGGATGCGGCTGTGGAGGAGGAGCCCAGGGGTTGTACGGCGGCGGTTGTGGCGCGCCGAGTCCTGTAGCGCCAGTCGAAGGGCTTCATCCTCCGATAGGCCCGGCGGCATGACGCCGGTGGCGTAGAGGGGCAGCGGCGGCTGCACAGGTGGGTCGTTCTCGGAGACGAGGACGCCAAGCTTCACCTTCTCGTTGTCCGTCATGTTCTCGGGGAACTCAAATTTGCGGCCCTCCGCCATGGCCTACTGTCATTCGTGGAAGACGACCGCGACGTAGTCATCGCTGTCGTCCTTGACCTCCTCGTTATGGTACGCTAGCGCCTCGATGTAGTCGTCGTCGTCGTGGTGGTCGTCGTCGTTCTACTGTGCACACGTCGATGCCTGGTCACGACGCGTCGGCGCCTGCTGTCTTCGTGGACGAGTCGGCGGTGGACGGTCGAAGGGAAAATCCCTATCGCCCATGAAGCCCGCCCTCCTCCTCCGATCACTCTCGGTCGAGAGATAGGTATGCCAACTTTCAGAGTCGATGGCGTACGCCGGATTGGCGGGAGGTCCGGCGGCAGGTACCGCCTTCGCCGGATCTCCGCGGTCCGATCTGGCTCGCGCGCAAGGACGGGAGGGACGGGCACCCGGCGGCAGCTGAGCCGCCAGCCTCCAGGAAATTGCACGCCCGACCAGGCCTCGCACGGCATCTATTTCCCATGCATCAGCCTCCCCAGTGTGACGGGCAGCGGCACCCTCTGCATCCGCTCCCCCTTCTTGGTGCCGCTGCCGGACGCCTCAAAGTCGTTCTTCTTCTTCCGCATGGCGCTGCGGCGGTGGTGGTGCGAGTGGAGGTGTGGGCAAAGGAGGAACGGGGCCGGTGGACTTTTAAGACCGGCCGCGCGCGGGATACGATGCCATTGAAGACGGCGCAGAAGCCTAGCCGCCGCCCGCCAGTGCGCGCGCAGAACAGGTTGCTGCGTCATTGATGGCGAAGGCTGCAGCGCAGACGCGGAAGCTCTGACCGCGGAAGCGATGGCCGCCGAAGCGATGCCCTCGATGCAGGCTCGCTGCTAGGCGGGCCCGATGGAGACACGACCGGACACTTTGCGCGTCCGCACATCGTCCGCAGAGACGCAAACCTGCCGCAAATATGCGCCGGGTTTGCGTCTCTGTGGACGGCCCGATCACTTTGCGTCGCACCGCTGAAGGTGGTGTCAGACGCATTTTCGGTCACGGTGGATGCAAACGGACGAGCATTTGCGTCGCGCCGCTGGAGATGCAACATGTCCATCTAGCATGTACGGCAGTACGGTGCGTGACATATGTACATGGACCAGGATTAAAAAAAAAATCAGAGTTTGGTAATTAATACAACTGATTGTGCTACCCATTCCGGCCAATATTTGCAAAAAAAAAGACAGAGTTAGGCAATTGCACGTCTGGTACGTGCATCGTGTATGTCTATAAAATATTTGTATTTACATGTTACGTAATTTTTTTAAAATCTTGACCATTAAACTTACAAATCTAACAGCCAAAATAATTTAACAGCCAAAATAATTCTAATGATGTGGATCAATATGTTGCTATTTAAATACCCATATTTTACTTTTAGTATATAATAATAGAATAGATATAATATATAATAGATAAATATTGTGCCTGATCAGGGAGTGGCGCCACACAATTGCTTTAGTGTGTGGCACCTCTCACTCATCACATGCATGCATCCAAATAATGAGTCCAATCTTTCACATTGTGAGATCCCTCGAAACTAGGATGCCATAGACATACGGTTGCTGGGCCCATAGCAGTTACCCGGAAGCAATCTCTCGGGGAGGCAACTCCCGAGAGAGGCTCCACGAGGCGTAAAACCCTCTTGGAGGGATCAAGCTGGAGCGGAAGACATGTTCGGGGAGGAACTCCCTAGCGGAGATTCCTGAGCCACCATCCTCTCTAAGCCAGAAAGCCTCCCTTGGAGTGATAAGATCAACCAAGGGAGCATCGGATGCCGCCTGTCCTGCCTTCAGGAGGAAGCAACGGGTGCCGCAGGCTACAAGACAAGGCCGACAGATGCCGCGTGTGTCATGGATGAGCTCAAAAGCTCAGTCCCAAAGAGGTGGGGAGCCATTACCTCTTCGGTGATTAAAGCAAGCTTGACGAGAGCTAAAGCAACAAGACCTTGTCCTAGCTACTTTGGTGCAAGACTGGATGGACGGCAGAAGCCGCCACCAGAGGCGTCATCAAAGTCTCCGGCCCCTGCCATGGACCGGCACTTTAATCAGGCATGGACTAGGTTCATCTTGTAAAGGACGGAGAGTTTCTCGCCCTTAGTTTGCAGATGTGGAAACCCTTCCCTCTCAAGATATTTCGAGGGGAAGAGGACTAGCTCCTCTATATAAGGGCTAGCCTAGATAGCGTAGAAGGAGAGGATCCTGAGCGATCACGAACCCTAGACACTTGTACGGTCATCTTCTCCATTGTGACCTGCAATACAACCACCAAAGCAGGAAGTAGGGGTTTTACCTCTCCGAGGGCCCTGATCCTGGGTAACTGTCGTATCCTTTTGCCACAGTACCAACGTCGGGAGTTCGCCGGCGTCTTTCTAAGTCCCCTGTGTTCGAACCTTTGGGTTTCGGTGATACCCGTGTTCCTTCACGGACAAAAATCTCCTGCATTTCGCGCGCCAGGTAGGGGGCTCAAGCGCGCCAGCGTTCTTCTCCGACATCTTCATCACCATGGTCAGCAACGACGAGCCGCTCGACTCGCGCTCGCCACGCCGCGACCTCGTGCTAGGGGCGGCGCTCTTGCTGGAGCATGAACTCCTACGCACCCATCCCCTCGGCACCAGCCTCGACCAGTGGCTCTTCTACATCGACGGGCTCACTCACGCCCTCGCCAAAGCACCCGCGGCCGGAGCAGCCGACTCTCCGGCGCTACCGCCGGCTCTGTTCCTCGGTCAGGAGCCTGAGCATGTAGCTCCGCATCGCCGTACCGGTCGCGCTAGGTGCGCACTCCACGGGGGCACACTTTGCGACCGGAACAATCGACACGGGCGGCAGGGGCTCAGCCGTCCGGGCGCCGCAACGGACGTGCCCCTCGAAGGGCCGCTCCGCTGGGTGTCCTAGAACGCCAAGCCGCCTTGCGGGCCCTCTACATCGTGCGTTGGCGTCATGGAGAGAGGCTCCGCTCGTACCTCAGGTGCTTCGGGGCGGCTATTCGAGGGATCCGCTGACTCCCCGACGTGACCTAAGCGACGCTTTCATGGCGGGGCTCACGCACGTCCTGCTGCGTAACGACGCCCTCGCTGCGTTACCCGTGGGCATTCTTAGGAGAAGAAGGATCTTCACGTTGGCCGAAGAACACGACCGCCGGGACGAGGCAGCCGCCACACCGTCTCGCCATGTCGTCTGCCTCCTGGGCGGAGCAAGCACTCCAGGCCCTGCCGGACACCCGTGGCAGCACCCCCGAGCGGTCGCTGCCACGGTGCCATCTGGGTGCGCGCCACGCCTCAAGTGGTCGCCGCAGACCATCGCCTTCACTTCTCGGGATCATCCCCGAACCACCAACCTGGTGGGAGTGCTCCCTTTGGTGTGCTCCCCCATCATCTGGGGCTCCACGGTCTTCCGGACTCTCATCGATGGTGGAGCGGGTATCAACGTCCTCTCAGTCAAAGCTTTCGACAAGCTAGGCATATCCCGCGACCGCCTAAGAGCTATGAAGCCGTTTTCTGGTGTCACGGACGGGGCCACCGTGCCCATCGGGGAGGTGCAGCTCCCCTTGATGTTCGATGTCCCAAGGAGCTACCGCACTGAGCACATCGACTTCGACGTCGCCCACCTCAACCTATCGTACAACGCCATCCTTAGCTATCTAGCGCTGTCGCGGTTCATGGCGGCAAATCACCACGCCTACAACGTCCTCAAGATGCCCGGGGCTGGTGGAGATATCATCACCATCCGCTGCGACTAGGGAGACATCGGACACACTCTGGAGTGTGCTTTCAAGACCGCTGCTCTCGCACTTCCTGCGGACAGCAAGGACACACAGATGCTCGAGGGCTCGTAGGACCGTGAAGAGACGGCTCCCGACTGAACCCTCCACGAGGTCTATCCCCCGGCTTTTGTGGTAGCCCCCACTGAGGAGTTGCTGGTCTCGCCCCCAAGAAAGAGAAATGCTGAGTTCACAGCGGAAAGGACAGCCACCAAGAAGGTGACTTTGGGCTCTGACGACTCAGACCTCACCATCATCATCAATGCCAACCTCCCCGACAAATAGGAAAGCGCGCTCGTTGCCTTCCTCCAGGCAAACTCTGACATGTTCGCAAGAACACCGTTGGATATTACTGGTGTACCCAGGAAGGTGATTGAGCACAATCTAGCAGTCTACCCGGGGGCACGCCCGGTGAAGCAGAAGGTGCAGCGTCAGGCACCGCAGAAGCATCAATTTATCATTGAAGAAGTGGAAAATCTTAAGGAGGCCAGGATTATCGAGTCCGTCGCTCACCCTGACTGGATGGCAAATCCAGTCATAGGATGGCAAATCCAGTCATTGTGCCCAAGCTAGCGGGGGCAGGACGACTCTTCATCGACTTCACCGACCTCAACAAGGCCTGCCCCAAGGATCCATACCCGCTATCGTGAATTGACGAGATTGTCGACTCCACTACCGGGTGCAATCTCTTGTGCTTCCTGGACGCCTTCTCAGGCTACCTCCAGATCAAAATGGCCAAGGAGGATGCAGAGAAGACAACGTTCACTACACCGTGTGGCATTTACTGCTACACTGGCATGACCTTCGGTCTCAAGAACGCCGGAGCCACCTTCCAGAGGCTAATGTGCATCGCTCTTGGCGAGCAGATGGGCCGAAACGCGGAGTCCTATCACGACGACATCGTGGTCAAAACTCGCAACGGAGACACCCTCATCGAGGACCTCCGCGAGACTTTCACCAACCTCCGCAAGGTCAACATCAAGCTCAACCTGCCAAATGCGTCTTCGACATACCTTCGGGCAAGCTCTTGGGATTCCTCGTATCGCACCGCGGCATAGAGGCTAACCCCGACAAGATCCGCGCCATCGAGGAGATGAAGCCACCACGGAAGCTCAAGGACATTCAGCACCTCACGGGGTGCCTAGCGGCACTGGGATGTTTCATCGCACGCCTTGGTGAAAAGGCCCTGCCTTTCTTCAAGCTCATGAATTAGTCAGGTGAATTCAAGTGGACCCCAGAAGCAGACGGGGCGTTCGGGGCACTCAAGCGGTACCTCGCCAGTCCCCTGGTTATGGTGGCGTTGCGGACCCGCGAGCCTACTGTTGTACCTGGTGGCCGCCCCGTGCACAGCCAGTGCAGTCCTGGTGCCAGAACGGGAAGGGCCATACCTCAAGAAGAAGACATACAAGTCCAAGCCCAAGCCCTAGGACCTCTCCGAGGAAGGTACGCGTGCTGACAATGTGCCGGAAGTGTTGTAGGGTGATCGCGCCAAGGCAGCTCAGCCGGATGGCCTCGACGGACCTTCCGGGAAGTCGAGCCTCGTGGAGGCTCTCGAGCCTTCCCCGGAAGAAACCTCGGCCTCCCGGTTCGTGCAGCACCCAGTCTACATCGTCAGCACGGTGTTGCGCGACGCTCGCAAGCGGTACACCCAGCAGTAGAAGCTCCTCTATACACGCTCCTCATATTATCAAGGAAGCTTCGACCCTACTTCCAGGCACATCCGATCAGGGTCGTCACCCAATACCCGCTGGAGACCGTGCTGCGCAACCCCAACGCAACAGGGCGAGTAGCGGAATGGGAAATCGAGCTGCAGCCTTTCGAGCTCACGTTCGACACCACTCCTACCAAGAAGAGCCGAGCCCTCGCCGAGTTTACCGCATAATGGACCGATGCATCCCCTCACGACGGGGACGCAGAGGAGGAAACCAAGCTGTCGGGCAAACTCAGCGTGGGGCGCTGGTCCATGACCTTCGACGGCGTCTTCAATGTGCACGGGGCAGGGTCCACGGCCATACTTACCTCCTCAACGGGTGACAAGCTGCGCTACGCGGTCCAGCTCCGCTTCAAGGACACCGACAAGTGCTCCAACAACATCGCCGAGTACGAGGGCTTACTCACCGGTCTTAGGGTCGCAGTAGCTCTCAGCATCAAGCGCCTAGCCTTGTAGGGAGACTCTCAGCTCCTTGTTCACTTCTCCATCAAGGTCTACAAACCGAAGGACAACCACATGCTAGCCTACCTCGAGGAGGTGCGACGCATGGAAAAGTACTTACTCGGGTTGGGGCTGACCTTCGCGCACCGCGGCAATAACAAGGAAGCTGACGAGATCGCCAGGCGGGCGTCCCGCGGAGAAGCTCAGTGCCCAGGGGTCTTCGAGGAGAGGTTGTTCCAACCCTCTACGAGGCCTCCGTCCACATCTCCGGAGAACCTTCCCAAGGATCTCTCACCTGCACCAACCACTGCGGCACCTGACTGCGGCCCGCCTACCGGCGACTGTCTCATCATGGAATCGTTCCCCATGGGGCAGAGTGGATCGACGAGATCTAGGACTACCTCAAGGGAGGTCTCCCCCAGAGGACGACCAAGAAGCGGCAGAAAGCCTAGTACGGCACGCCAAGAACTACTGCCTCATCGATGGGGAGCTCTACTCCAGGCGCTACAACAAGGTCGCCCTGCGCTGCATCCCCTCGAGGAGGGAAATAAGCTCATCAACGACATTCACACCGAAGAGTGCAGCCACCGCTCCTCCGCACGAACTCTTGTTGGGAAGGCGTTCCGCAACGGCTTCTACTGGCCCACGGCCCTCGACAACGCAACTGAGATCATCAAGTCCTCCGAAGCATGCCAATTCCACGCCAAGCAGATTCATCAACCAGCGCAAGGGCTTCAAACCATTCTACTATCGTGGCCTTTTGCGATCTGGGGGCTGGACATTCTCGGGCCGTTCCCACGAGCGCTCGGGGGCTATCGGTACCTCTACATCGCCATCGACAAGTTCACTAAGTGGGTGGAGCTGGAAGCTGTACGATCTATCCCGGCCAGATCCGTGGTGAAGTTTATCAAGGGCTTGGTTTGCCGCTTCAGCGTTCCCAACCGTATCATCATGAACAATGGCAGCCAATTCACCAGTGGGCTCTTCAAGTCCTACTGTGCTGACATGGGCACCAGGATCTGCTATGCCTCCGTCGCACACCCCCAAAGCAATGGCCAAGCTGAACGCGCCAACGCCGAGGTCCTCAAGGGGCTCGAGACAAGGAGCTTCCAGAAGAAGCTGGAGGCATGTGGCAAAGGGTGGTTGGACGCCCTCGAAGGGGTGCTCTGGTCAATCCGCACCACGGCTTCGAAGCCTACTGGAGAATCTCCCTTCTTCCTCGTCTACGGCGCCAAAGTGGTCATCCCCACCAAGCTCAAGCACGGCTCTCCAAGAGTCCTCGCCTTCAATGAGACTCAACAAGACGAGCTATGACAGGATGACCTCACTCTCCTGGAGGAGGCACGATACCGGGTCGCTGTTCGTGCAGCCCGGTACCAGGAAGATCTGCGTTGCTACCACAGCCGCAACATCCGCGTCCGCACGCTCGAGGTGGGCGACCTTGTGCTTCGACGCGTACTCTCTCAAGGAGGCCTCCACAAACTCTCGCCGATGTGGGACGGCCCCTTCAGGGTCGCTCACGTCTCAAGGCCGGGAGTAGTGCACCTTGAGAATGAAGACTGAGATATGCTACCAAACGAGCCCTGGAACATCCAGCATCTTCGAAAGTTCTATCTGTGACCCCGTCGCGGTACGAGCTGGGTCGGCCCATCTCTACAAGCTCCCCGAGACACGATGGCATTGTGCGTGCCCTTCTCCAACTGGACCTCACAGTAAGCATCGACACCCCATGTCCATGTGAGTTTCAGCCCTCCCCGAGGGAGCCCCGTGCACCTATCGCGGTTTTTTTTTGCCTTTTTTGAGACTTCCTCAGACCCCGTGCACTTGTCGCGGCGGATGTATTACGTTCCACCACATCTAATGTTCTCTCGCCGTATTCGAAAGCAGAAGATATTTTCAAAAATATGTGTGCCACCACATCTAATGTGCTCTCGCCGTAACTAAACAATCTCTTTGAGAAAACCCCCTTATATTCTAGAGTTCCCCTCTGACGTGCACCACTCAAGCGGGGGCTGGGCATGGTGTCCTATCCGGGGTCAGCCCCTAAGGCCTCAAGCCTGGATTACTGAGCTCTGGTTTCGTGGTCGCTACCCGTCATGGCCACCTCACCAAGGTACTTGTGCGCTGGATATCTCGAGCACCACACGCACGGGAACCAAAGAATACGGAGTGCAGGAAAAATGGACACTAGGGCATCCTCCATGAGGAACCGATAGTGCTCCATCAAGGTGGAAAATGGACGCTAGGGCATCCTCTATGAGGTAACGATAGTGCTCCATGCAAGGTGGAAAATGGACGCTGAGGCATCCTTTATAAGGAACCGAAAATGCTCCATGCGGGAACAATGGACGCTTAAGTTACCTCCTCGAGGAACTGACAGCGCTACCATACAAGACAACCCTCGTAGAGGATCTGGGATAAGTTCCTTTGCGGGGCACTATATTCTGAAGATAAGTCTCTTCTGCCCCTACTCTCGCAAACTTTTTGCGTGGTTCTTATGCGCTCTTGTTCCTTCTAAGCATACTATCGGGGAATTCCGAGGCACACCCTCGCGAGTTACATCAGCTACCTCATCTAGAAAGTGGCATGTGTCTAGTCCTTATTAGACTAATCACTATGTCACTTTGACCGGAGGATAGTCTCCAAGATGATATGTGGCTGAACACAATGACGTACGGAACCTCCACGAGGGTCAGGAATGCGCATTAAAAGACTTCATTCAAAAGCATGTGTGTATTATATATTACGCCTCACGGGCAAATGTCTACAATATCTTGCTACTACTTACACTCCCTTCGCCAGATGGAGTACACCCTATCCTCCTGTAGCAGGGACCGGCCTCTTCATGAGCAATACCAACCTCCCGCTAGGTGGATCTTCGAAGGGAGCTCATCAATCCAATAGGAAGGAAGGAACTTCGACGTGGAGGTCGGAGTCGTCCGAGACGCTCACGGAGAAGCTGCCTTCGCCGCGTTAGCAGAGCCTCAGGCTGTACCCGAGGTCGAGGCCGTTCTCCTCGACAAAGCTCCTCCAGCCCAGCGCTAGCACCAGGACTCCAAGCGCGGGACCCTCGGCCGCGACATACCAATGACACCGACCTCCGGGGTGATGCAGCCTCGCGCCGCATGACATATCGCGAAGGGTCTCACGTGCGAAGCGCTTGGGCAGACGAAGCCTCTCGTTCCAGTCAGAAGCGTCAAGCTAGGACGAGGAGGTCCCAAGTGATGCGGGACCAATCCATCTTCGGATTCTTCTTCTTCGAACAAGATGGTGCTGGGTCTCGAGCCAGATCTGGGCTCGATGCAGAGGTGCCTCGCCTGCGGTGGGGGGTCTTGTCTCGGCTTCAGCGAGGACGGCCGTGCGACCGCTTCTCTGGTAGAGACTCGCCATCCCCCGTGGTCATCGACGGCGACGCCTCTCCAACACGGCCACCGCCGCGGTCGCCTCTACCTCAACCACCATGTTTCCCACTCCCGTGAGGGCGACCCCGTGGTCTCTTCACCACCAGGCTGACGCCCTGCGGCGCGGCGGGGGCTTTTCCCTCCAGGAAGATTGAAGACCTTCTTGGTGCCATCTGATGGTAGGAACTAGGAAGGAGAAGAGTGAGGAGTGGGGAACGCAACAAACCTCCTCCCCTCCTTATACCCGGACCGATGGGTGCGCCGACGCTTCGATTGCTGCGCATTAATCACCGGGAAACGTCACGCGCCCCAATAACTCTGCGCGCTGCCCCAATGATGCGTATTGTCATGCCACGGTCTCCAAACTTGCGGTGGGGGATCTTCTGACGTTTGGTGTGCACGGCTCACATGCAATCGACTGCACTGACCAGTGGACATGTGCGAAGAAATCTGTGCCAGAAATTGTTGGCTACTTGCCTCTTCATGACCACCATCGGCCACGAGCGAGACAAGTGCCCGGGTGCTACTGTGAGATCCCTGGCAACTAGGGTGCCATAGACCTACGGTTTGGGCCCATATCTATTACCCGGAAGCAATCTCTCGGGGAGGCAGCTCCCGAGAGAAGCTCCACGAGGCGTAAAACCTTCTTGGAGGGATCAAGCTGGAGCGGAAGACAGGCTCGGGGAGGAACTCCCTAGCGGAGGTTCCTGAGCCACCAGGCTCTCTAATCCAGAGAGCCTCCCTTGGAGTGATATATAAGATCAACCAAGGGAGCATCAGATGCCGCCTACACGGGTCCTGCCTTCGGGAGGAAGCAACACGGGTGCCGCAGGCTACAAGACAAGGCCGACAGACGCCACGTGCGTCATGGATGAGCTCAAAAGCTCTGTCCCGAGGAGGTGGGGAGCCATTACCTCTTCGGTGATTAAACCAAGCTCGACGAGAGCTAAAGCAACAAGACCATGTCCTTGCTACTTTGGTGCAAGACCGGATGGACAGCACAAGCCACCACCAGAGGCATCATCAAAGTCTCCGGCCCCTGCCATGGACCGGCACTTTAATTAGGCATTGACTAGGTCCATCTTGTAAAGGACGGAGAGTTTCCCGCCCTTAGTTTGGAGATGTGGAAACCCTTCCCTCTCAAGATATTTCGAGGGGAAGAGGACCAGCTCCTCTATATAAGGGCTAGCCTAGCTAGCGTAGAAGGAGAGGATCCTGCGTGATCATGAACCCTAGACACTTGTACGGTCATCTTCTCTATTGTGACCCGCAATACAACCACCAAAGCAGGAAGTAGGGGTTTTACCTCTCCGAGGGCCCTGAACCTGGGTAACTGCCGTGTCCTTTGCCGCAGTACCAACGTCCGGAGTTCGCCGGCGTCCTTCTGAGTCCCCTGTGTTCGAACCTTTGGGGTTCGGTGATACCCGTGTTCGTTCGCGGACACAAATCTCCCGCACACATACATGCAATCAATTAGTTTAAATGTGGTGCCATCTCACCTCTTCTCACCTAGGTGAAAATGAACGCACCAATGAAAATTTCTAAATTCTTAACTTGTAAAAGCTTTTATCCATCAAACCTCTAAACCGAATGACTTTATGTTTTTAATATTAGCTTAGTCATGACGAAATCTTTAGAATTAGATTCCATGTTGATAAGTTTCAGAAAAAAGGCCCATAATTACCAGTTTGTTGTCACACTCTTGCCAGATTACACACTACTTAATTGATAGATTAAAATATAACTTTTATTGAATTCCTGTTGGTCATTATGTACATGAGGTAAAGTTGTATGATACTACACTTTTTCAATGATAGCATCTCTTAGTTGTTTGAAGGACCTTGATGGAAAACTTGAATACCACCCTCTAGATCTGCACGGCGTTGCAATGTCTGAAAACTGGTAAAATATTATCATCTTAAACGAGTGCAGGCAACGACACCATTTCTCGTCTACCTCGCGTCCTCGCCATCTCCTCTAGGATGGAATACTACAAGAAAATCGTGTTTCAAATTGGTGATATGTGCAAGATGTTGGTATAACGAGATCCAACCCAATAAATTGTCCTTTAGGACGTTTAATTTAGTATAACTGTGGACTGTTTTTGCGGCATCTGAATCCTTGATTACAAAATACTAATCGAATCGCTTGTTCTTGTTCTTGATGCTAAGGATACTAGCCCTCTATGCCTCTAGGTTTGCCGCATTAAGAACGTCCTAGACGGCTGGTTGCTCAAGGTAGCAGGGAGATCGACTTTGATGTGTTGTTCGAGCCGGTTGGCAAGCCTTGGGGGCGTCGATTGCCACTCACCGCCACGCTCGCCGTTGGTTTGCTGGTTCGATGTCGTGACCGTCATTGGACCTACCGATTTTTCTATTTTGTTCACATATCCGATTGCGTGGATCGCCGGCAGCCCAAACCGCCCTGGCCACTGTAATTCGTAAGGAGATGGTAGATTGGATTAAACAGTTTAATTTCTTAATTAACGACCTAACTTAATTATAGATTCGAAGATTATAGTTTTACCCCTAAGTTCATGGTACTCCGGTTTATTTGAAGGTGGTACTCTTTTCTATATATGTATACCTTTGATCGTGTTCAATTGACGCTGCTCAACATGTCGAACTGCCTGCCGTACACCACTTGCATCGATTTAAACCGAACGGAGGGAGTATGTTGGGGTACCAGCTAAACCCCATTGGATTGGCATAAATAGACGGATTATATTTATTTTGGGATACCGGGAAACCTCATTGGGTGCCATCCGAGAACATAAAATACATTTAGTTATAAGAGAACTATTAAAAAATACCTCTTCTTTTCATTTTTCAATATCCAAAATTAATACTCCCTCCGTCAAAAGATAAGTGTCTTAACTTTTCCTAGGTATGGATGTATCCAGATAAAATAGAGACATTTATTTTTGACAGAGGTAGTAATATATCTTAGACTACCCACAATGGGAGTATCATAGGTAATATCATGTATCTCATGCATGTAAAAAACTAATGTGACAGTGTAATTAAAGATGAGAGAGAGGGTTGTAGTAACATATGTAGATACTGTATCATAGCACGTAGTACTAGAAAACTTAATGTTAAATCTGCGTCACTTAATTTGAAAGGGAGGGAGTACTTGCCTTATTAGTACTTATAGTACTACTTATGTTTATGTATATATGTTATTTTTTAATTCTGGTGTTAAAATGCTAATGACAATAGCTTCTGAAGTAGCTTTCAATTTCCTTTTGGGCACATCCAGCCTGTATTTAGATACATTCATGTTGTCCTAGCTTTGTCGATTGTATGTTGTTTTACTTACTACCATATATATGTATGTAACTCAGGATGTTCAGCCGCAACAACAGACTGGATTATCAACGGTTCTTCCGCACGAGAGGTGCTTTCAGGTTTCGTGGATGGAATACGCTGATGCTACTCTTATGTTTTTTCAACGCTCTGGTGTCCATTGGTGATATAGTGGTGATTGGCTTAATAAGGCTCATACCGCTTCCTCCACCTAGTGGAGAGGATTATAGAACGTATTAATGGATGGAAGGAAAAATTGCTGTCTATGGGTGGAAAGGAAATTTTGTTGAAATCAGTGGCCCAAGCTATTTCAGTTTATGCTATGTCTGTTTTTGAAATTTCGAAAGGTGTCTGCAAACGAATGATGGATGCTATCTCTAGTTTCTGGTGGGGAGATGATGAGAACAGTAATCATATGCACTGGTTTGCCTGGTGGAAACTTTGTTATCCAAAGAGGGAGGGCGGCATGGGTTTTAGAGACTTCCACTCTTTTAATCTTGCAATGCTCGCCAAACAAATTTGGAGGCTGATCTCATACCCAGATTCACTTTGTGCAAGGGTACTGAGAGCAAAGTATTTCCCAGATGGAGATATTCTGAAAGCAGGACCGAAGGCAGGGGCTTCTTATACTTGGCGTAGTATTCTTGCGGCCTTGCCAACCTTCAAAAGAGGGTACATTTGGCGTGTTGGGACTGGTGAGGCAATTAACATCTGGAAGGATCCGTGGATCCCCTCGAGCCCGGATAGGAAGATTGTCTCTCCTAGAGCTGGAGCAGTTTACACAAAGGTGAGTGAGCTCATTTCCCCGGTTACTGGTAGATGGGATGAACAATTGCTAGGGGAGCTTTTTAATGAAGTTGATGCTGGACGTATTGCTCGAATTCCTTTAAATGTACATGGGTTTGATGATTTTATTGCCTGGAATGCAAACTCCCATGGACGCTTCACGGTGCGATCAGCCTATTACTTACAATGGAAGCACCAATTTGGCCCTAGAGCACATCAGCTTGCTTTACCGGGCTCTTCCTCTTTAAACCCGGTATGGAAAAACATTTGGAGTTTGAAGCTACCAAGTAAAATTAAAATTTTTGTTTGGAGAAGTTTACATGGCATCATTCCCCTGAAGAGTATTCTTACAAACCGGCATGTTGGGACTAGTGGTGAGTGCCCGATATGTCACTTGGAGGCTGAAGATGTGCGGCATCTCCTTTTTAAATGTCCGGCGTCAATCCAGATTTGGGAGGCGTTGGAGCTACATAATGTTATTCAAGATGCTATGTCTGTGGACAGAGATGGCTCGGCAATTTTGGAGCATCTCATGTGTAGAACAGACAATGAATTTGAAGGATTTACAGAGATTCAACTGAAGGAGGTCGTGGCGACGACATGCTGGTACTTGTGGTGGCTACGTCGGCGGAGAACTCATAATGAGCCGACTCCACCACCAAATAGATGCAAGTTCTCCATCCTTTCTATAGTGACAAACTCTGGTAATGTATTTGGGAAAAAGAGGCTCACAAATGTTAAGTGGGTCAGACCTGAGGTTCGACATGTGAAGCTTAATGTTGATGCCTCCTTTCATGAAGATGCTAAAGCCGGATCAATGGGTGCTATTCTTCGGGATTATAGGGGAGAATGCATTGCAGCATCTTCCTCTTATATCGAAAATGTGAACTCGGCAACAATGGCTGAGGCTTATGCTATGAAGGAGGGTCTTGACCTGGCTTGTCGTATGGGGTGCAATAATATTATTGCGGAATCGGATTCCCTGGAAGTGATCGCAGCTATGAATGATTCTGAGACTTGGTGGTGTGAGGCGGCTGCTGTGTTTGCAGATTGTGTGGACAAAGTGACTGCTATCGGCGCTGTTTCTTTTATGCATATTGGGAGGGATGCCAATCAAGTTGCTCATGAACTAGCTAGGGACTCTTATTCTTCTAAATTATCTTGTACTTGGGTCGATGAGCCCCCTAGATTTATTTTAGAAACACTCCTAAACGATGTAATCATGTGATTTGGCGGCAGCAGGTTCCAGACGCACTCTTTTCCTTCCAGGGTACCGAAGGGGGCTGGAAGGTTTTTAATGAGGCGGCCTGCTGTTTGCGTAATATAGTGCTTTAAAGTTTCAAAAAAAAAGGCTCATACCGCTTTTGTCGATGATATTAATATTGGTGATTGGCCCAAACATGTGTGGCCCGCTACGCAGCACGATATCATTATGGAGCCCAATGGTTGCAATACTATTGCTTCTTCCCTCTGCACTGTGTGTATTCAACAGTCATCGACTCAGTTTCAAGATCTCAGCTGACAAGTTGTTGACAGTGTACCTGGCACTATTTGCGACCATGCTCCTCCTCACAGTCAGCAGGCTGCGGTTCCCAACTATCATCAAGCTAGTAAACTCAACTCTTGGCAGCAAAGCATTATTTTGGCGTCGAGTTATTATGAACGTTTGCATGTTTTCTACAATGATGATGTCGGTGTTTGCCTTTGATGGCCACTTCATTCAGTATACTATCACATCAGACATATTTGTTCTAATGTTAGCGTCATTTGGCAACCTTCAGATTCCAGCAGCAATATTGAGGATTGGGATGGCACTGTGGGGCCTTAAAGTTATACCACACGAGTTATTTTCTGGCCAAGTAGTTGAGAAGACAAACTATGGGGACGTGAGAAACCTTGTGTCATCTCTCACTATCTATTATGCGATGGTGCTTGGCCAAGGAATACTCTATATTATTGCCGGCATCCTTGAGATATTTTCAGTCATACTACGGAGATCCCTTGTCTCTTGTGCAGGATTAAGAGCCCCCCACGGAGTGGAATGTGTTAATTTGTATTATGCATATGCCTTCAATAAATGCATGGAAGGGCCTGTGCTCACTCCAAAGAAGACCGGCCTCATCACATTTGCAATGCATTGTTTGAAGTTAGACTCACCCAAGATACAACTATATGGGCTTAAGATGCTATACAGCTTTCTGAGAAATGAGCCCTTGAAGAATAAAACCAAATCAAAGCTCACCACTTCCACCAAGACAGTGAACTGCTTGGTCAACATGTTGGGCTGGACAAGTGAAAGGGATACAGATATGAGATTATTTGCGGCAAAAGTCACAGCCGACATGGCTGATAACCTTCGCGTTGCCTCTGTCCCTGGGGCAATGCAACTCATAGCCTCACTTCTGAACAATGCTCATGTACAGAAAATGAAGGATCCTCTCTTGGACAATTGTAGCCCTGAGCCAGAACAAGGTAATCCAATTGAGGAAGCTGGCGGGAACGAACAAACCACCCAAATGTTCAAATGGTTGAAGCAAATGGCAATATACTGTTTCATTCCTAGGGAGGAGCCAACTAACATGGATGAACAAAAGCCAAATATACTCAGATGCTGCTGGAAGGGGTCCATTCCGGAGGAAGAGCCATCCATGGATACGGATCTCCTTCCTGTATTGGGCATGTTAATTCTTGACAAGCTTGCTAGCTTTGATCTTGAGAATTGTAGAGAAATCAGCAGAGCAATTGGTCTCATGTCAAAGATTATAGAGTTCACAAGCAACCAAACTGACATGACATGTATTAATGAGATAGGCCAGACACTACTGAAAACGTCATCACTGAAGGTGCTGAGAAGACTTTCAAGAACTGAAGGGGAATTTGGTGTAACTGTGCGACAGAAAATTTCAGAACATCCTTTCCTTTTAAGCCATCTTGCAGAGATATTGGATGATAGTGGGAGCAGCCAAGAACTTAGGAAGCTTACAATAGAGCTTCTTAGAAACCTTGCCATGGACAGAAACATAAATCAGGAGATTGGGCAAATTCCAGTGATAATTAGCAAGTTGATTCATGCATTTCTGAGGCAAGGTGAACCCTCAACTACAGGTTCAGATCAGACGCTTTCGGGGCAAGCACTTGCAATACTCGCAATGGATAGTGCCAAAAACTGTGTGGCTATGTTAGCAGAAGAAGGGGACGTATTCATCAAGGAACTCACAGATATGATCAAGGATGCCAGATCCTGCTACGTAGCATCAAGCCTGTTGCGGGATATTTGTGTGCATGCTCGATCTAAGCTTGGCATCTGGAACCTGCAGGAAATCTCCTCCATTCTGGGAAAGGTGAGTGCAAATATAAGCCACAGATGCAATCATGAATTAACTACTACTAAAGGCGGATATTGTAACTTAATATCTACATATGTTGAACCATTTTCTTTGCATACATGTAAGCTATTACTAAAGTATATATATGGTTGCATCATTAATTAACAGTGCTGTACATGATACAACTAAATGTATAGATGGAAGCATCATGGGTTACCAAATAAACAACACGTGCAACTATTACCGAATTTTAATCATGGTTTGCATAACTTAGCTGTTTCCACTGCAGGTGCTGGAAGGAATAATGGATGCAGAAGGCAAAGGGGCAGAACTGGAGGTCCTTGTTGGCCTTAGTTCACAAATATGTAAGGTCATTCCTGAAGACTTTGCACGAGAACTAGAGCATGGTCAGATTAGGGAAGGATTTATAGAGAGGCTTGTCAGTATACTTAACACAAATACACCCACTGCTCATTGTCCCGGAATCAGAAGGGTGATAGTTGAACATGCCATATACATGATGGAGTGTAACCCGGGCTACGCCAACTGTTTCATCGAATGCAAAATGATTGAAGCACTGCTAGAGGTAGAGCGCAAACCTTCAAGGGCTGAAAAGTACAAGTTCTTCTTGGGCGATGCAGGACTCATGGAGCACGCTATACCTCTGTCCGCTCTTGTGTCCAAAGCAAAAGAACTGATGAAGCCATGAGTAGCGATGAGGAATCAGCATTGTGACCACCTAAGCATGTACTGTGATGATATTTTACTAATTATCTATTGGGAATAACCAAAGCTTGTCCGGATCCTAATTTAGACCGTCTGGGTCTTTCCACGTTTGAGTTTACCTACTGCGTCGATTGTAGTCGAGTCAGAGTATGTCTAGCAGAGTCTAGTACTAGCCGTGTTAGTACTTAGTACAAGCTGGCTTGTCCAGGGTGTATGTGTATCGGTTGTGAGATCAAGCAAATAAGAAACTCACAAAAGCTGGTGTTTGGGCAGAGCACCAAATTGTTTGCAATGTGTGCACTTATGTGTGGTTCCCGGCGAGTTATATGTTAGAGCATCTCCAACAGGTGAACTAAATTTCGGCGCGCTAAACGGCTTTCACCGCGCTGTAAACGTATAGCGCGCTACGCTGAAATTTGCGCAGCCAGATGCTCTATTTTGGAGCGTGTGTTGGAGCGGTAAAAAACTCCTCCGCCGGATGCTCCATTATGCAGCGCGCAGCACGGCGCAAACAACTTTTTGATCATTTATGCTACGAAATAGATAAAAAAAACACGAAAATTTAACTAAAAATACGAAATATATTAGAAACTTCCACGGTAGAACGACATTTATTTGAAAAATAGCCTAAACTAGTCGAGAGTTCCAGTCGAAATCCGACGAGTGAGTGGTGTCCGACACCGGAGTGGATGTCTACTCGAAGGAGGAGGAGAGGAGGAGGAGGAGTGGATGTCTTCCTCTCCGCCCTCCTCGCGGCCTTCTCCGCCCTCTCCGCCTTCCTCGCTGTCGACTTCGCCCGGCGCTCGTCGCGATCCGCCTTCTTCTTCGCCGCCGCCGCCGCAGCCTTCTTCTTCTTCACCGCCGCCTTCTCCTCCTTCTTCTGCGTGTAGAAGGCCTCCTCCGTGGCGATGTCCTCCGGGAACTGCCGCGCCCACTCGAGGCGGAGGCGCTCGTCGCGCTCCGCGATGACGAGCTCGCGCTGGCGCCGCTGCTGCTCACACGTGACTGCCGGCGGCGGTGGCGCCAGCTCTTCCACCTGCTCCCGTGTCCACACGTCGTGGAAGTTCATGCTGCGGCGGGAGCGGCCGAGGCGCCAGGTGACCGCGTCGTAGGCGCGCGCCGCCTCGTGCGCCGTCTCGATGTGCCGAGCGTGATGCGCTCATCGCCGGAGCGGATCTCGGCGTAGAAGGTGTCGCTCGGCCGCGCGCGGACGCCGCGGTAGCCGGAGGACGAGCAATGGCGGGGCGACATCGCGTCGTGGGAGGCAGAGCGGCGGCGCGGAGCGACGTGGGAGGCAGAGCGAGGCGGAGGCGGTGGAGCGACACGCGGCCGAAGTGAATGTTTTGGACAGTTGGCGTGCGCGCGTGATACGTCCCAAACGTATCTATAATTTCTTATGTTCCATGCTTGTTTTATGACCATACCTACATGTTTTATACACATTATATGTCGTATTTATGCATTTTCCGACACTAACCTATTAACAAGGTGCCGAAGCCAGTTCTTTTTCTGCTGTTTTTGGTTTCAGAAATCCTAGTAAGGAAATATTCTCGGAATTGGACGAAATCAACGCCCAGGGTCCTATTTTTGCACGAAGCCGAAGAGGAGACACGAAGTGGGGCCACGAGGCGCCGCCACACTAGGCGGCGCGGCCGGCGGGCCGCGCGGCCCTAGCGTGTGGGGCCCCGTGACTCCTCCGACTCCGCCCTTCCGCCTACTTAAAGTCTTCGTCGCGAAACCCTGTACCGAGAGCCACGATACGGAAAACCTTCGAGACGCCGCCCGCCAATCCCATCTCGGGGATTCAGGAGATCGCCTCCGCACCCTGGGAGGGAATCATCTCCCGGAGGACTCTACACCGCCATGGTCGCCTCGGAGTGATGAGTGAGTAGTTCACCCCTGGACTATGGGTCCATAGCAGTAGCTAGATGGTCGTCTTCTCCTAATTGTGCTTCATTGTTGGATCTTGTGAGCTGCCTAACATGATCAAGATCATCTATCTGTAATACTATATGTTGTGTTTGTCGGGATCCGATGGATAGAGAATACTATGTTATGGTGATTATCAATCTATTACCTATGTGTTGTTTATGATCTTGCATGCTCTCCGTTATTAGTAGAGGCTCTGGCCAAGTTTTTGCTATTAACTCCAAGAGGGAGTATTTATGCTCGATAGTGGGTTCATGTCTCCGTGAATCTGGGAGTGACAGAAACCTCTAAGGTTATGGATGTATTGTTGCCACTAGGGATAAAACATTGATGCTATGTCTAAGGATGTAGTTGTTGATTACATTACGCACCATACTTAATGCAATTGTCTGTTGTTTGCAACTTAATACTGGAAGGGGTTCGGATGATAACCTGAAGGTGGACTTTTTAGGCATAGATGCATGCTGGATAGCGGTCTATGTACTTTGTCGTAATGCCCGATTAAATCTCACTATATTTATCATATCATGTATGTGCATTGTTATGACCTCTTTATTTGTCAATTGCCCGACTGTAATTTGTTCACCCAACATGCTTTTATCTTATGGGAGAGACACCTCTAGTGAACTGTGGACCCGGTCCAATTCTTTACATCGCATACAATCTCTGCAATTGTTCTTTACTGTTTCTTTGCAAACAATCATCTTCCACACAATACGGTTAATCCTTTGTTACAGCAAGCCGGTGAGATTGACAACCTCACCTTCGTTGGGGCAAAGTACTTTGGTTGTGTTGTGCAGGTTCCACGTTGGCGCCGGAATCCCTGGTGTTGCGCCGCACTACATCCCGCCGCCATCAACCTTCAACGTGCTTCTTGGCTCCTCCTGGTTCGATAAACCTTGGTTTCTTCCTGAGGGAAAACTTGCCGCTGTGCGCATTGATACGTCTCCAACGTATCGATAATTTCTTATGTTCCATGCTTCATTATTGATGATATCTACATGTTTTATACACATTATATGTCGTATTTACGCATTTTCTGGAACTAACCTATTAACAAGATGCCGAAGAGCCATTTTCTGCTGTTTTTGGTTTCAGAAATCCTAGTAAGGAAATATTCTCGGAATTGGACGAAATCAACGCCCAGGGTCCTATTTTGTCACGAAGCTTCGGAAGACCGAAGAGGAGTCGAAGTGGGGCCACGAGGCGCCGCCACCATAGGCGGCGCGGCCCGGCCCTGGCCGCGCCGACCTATGGTGTGGGGCCCTCGTGTGGCCCCCACGTTGCCCTTCCGCCTACTTAAAGCCTCCGTTGCGAAACCCCCGACCGAGAGCCACGATACGGAAAACCTTCCGAGACACCGCCGCCGCCAATCCCATCTCGGGATTCGGAGATCGCCTCCGGCACCCCCGGAGAGGGGATTCATCTCCCGGAGGACTCTACACCGCCATGGTCGCCTCCGGAGTGATGAGTGAGTAGTTCACCCCTGGACTATGGGTCCATAGCAGTAGCTAGATGGTTGTCTTCTCCTTATGTGCTTCATTGTTGGATCTTGTGAGCTGCCTAACATGATCAAGATCATCTATCTGTAATTCTATATGTTGTGTTTGTCGGGATCCGATGGATAGAGAATACTATGTTATGGTGATTATCAAGTTATTACTTATGTGTTGTTTATGATCTTGCATGCTCTCCGTTATTAGTAGAGGCTCTGGCCAAGTTTTTACTCTTAACTCCAAGAGGGGTATTTATGCTCGATAGTGGGTTCATGCCTACATTGATACCTGGGACAGTGAAAAGTTCTAAGGTTGTGTTGTGCTGTTGCCACTAGGGATAAAACATTGATTATATGTCTAAGGATGTAGTTGTTGATTACATTACGCACCATACTTAATGCAATTGTCTGTTGCTTTGCAACTTAATACCGGAAGGGGTTCGGATGATAACCTGAAGGTGGACTTTTAGGCATAGATGCAGTTGGATGGTGGTCTATGTACTTTGTCGTAATGCCCAATTAAATCTCACTATATTTATCATGCCATGTATGTGCATCGCGGTGCTCTCTCTATTTGTCAATTGCCCGACTGTAATTTGTTCACCCAACATGCTTTTATCTTATGGGAGAGACACCTCTAGTAAACTGTGGACCCGGTCCATTCTTTTATCTGAAATACAAATCTCTAATACTTGTTTCTGTTTTCTTGCAAACAATCATCTTCCACACAATACGGTTAATCCTTTGTTACAAGCCGGTGAGATTGACAACCTCACTTCGTTGGGGCAAAGTACTTTGTTTGTGTTGTGCAGGTTCCACGTTGGCGCCGGAATCCCTGGTGTTGCGTCGCACTACATCCCGCCGCCATCAACCTTCAACGTGCTTCTTGGCTCCTCCTGGTTCGATAAACCTTGGTTTCTTTCTGAGGGAAAAGTGCGCATCATACCTTCCTCTTGGGGTTCCCAACGGACGTGTACATCTACGCGCATCAAGCACTTTTTGGCGCCGTTGCGGAGATCAAGACACGCTGCAAGGGGAGTCTCCACTTCTCAATCTCTTTACTTTGTTTTTGTCTTGCTTTATTTTATTTACTACTTTGTTTGCTGCATTATATCAAAACACAAAAAAATTAGTTGCTAGCTTTACTTTATTTACTGTCTTGCTCTCTATATGAAAACACAAAAAAATTAGTTACTTGCATTTACTTTATCTAGTTTGTTTTATTTACTGTTGCTAAAATGAGTACTCCTGAAAATACTAAGTTGTGTGACTTCACAACCACTAATAATAATGATTTCCTATGCACACCTATTGCTCCACCTGCTACTACAGCAGAATTCTTTGAAATTAAACCTGCTTTACTAAATCTTGTCATGAGAGATCAATTTTGGTATTAGTTCGATGATGCTGCTGCCCATCTTAATAATTTTGTTGAACTATGTGAAATGCAAAAGTACAAGGATGTAGATGGTGATATTATTAAATTGAAATTGTTTCCTTTCTCATTAAGAGGAAGAGCTAAAGATTGGTTGCTATCTTTGCCTAAGAATAGTATTGATTCATGGACTAAATGCAAGGATGCTTTTATTGGTAGATATTATCCTCCCGCTAAAATTATATCTTTGAGAAGTAGCATAATGAATTTTAAGCAATTAGATAATGAACATGTTGCTCAAGCATGGGAGAGAATGAAATCTTTGGTAAAGAATTGCCCAACCCATGGACGACAACTTGGATGATCATCCAAACCTTCTATGCAGGACTAAATTTTTCTTCGCGAATTTATTGGATTCAGCTGCTGGGTACCTTTATGTCCATCACATTGGGGGCGGCTACAAAGCTTCTTGATGATATGATGATAAATTACTCTGAATGGCACACGGAAAGAGCTCCACAAGGTAAGAAGGTAAATTCTGAAGAATCCTCCTCCTTGAGTGATAAAATTGATGTGATTATGTCTATGCTTGTGAATGGTAGGACTAATATTGATCCTAATAATGTTCCTTTAGCTTCATTGGTTGCTCAAGAAGAAAATGTTGATGTGAATTTCATTAAAAATAATAACTTCAACAACAATGCTTATAGGAACAATTCTGGTAATAACTATAGGCCATATCCTTGCTAATGGTAATGGTTATGGTAATTCTTATGGGAATTCTTACAACAATAATAGGAGTGTACCCCCTGGTCTTGAAGCTATGCTTAAAGAATTTATTAGTACACAAACTGCTTTTAACAAATCTGTTGAGGAAAAGTTTGATAAAATTGATATTCTTGCTTCTAGAGTTGATAGACTTGCCTCTGATGTCGATCTTTTAAAATTGAAAGTTATGCCTAATAATGACATTGATAATAAGATTACTACTACAGCAAATTCCATCCAAGTTAGAATTAACGAGAATATAAGATTAATGGCTGAACTGCGTGCTAGGTGGGATAGAGAAGAAAATGAAAAACTAGCTAAAGAGAATAATGTAGCTAAAGTTTGGACTATTACCACCACTAGTAATGTTGATTCCTCACATGTTGCTGCACCTCCTACTATCAATGGTAAAATAATTGGTGTTGGCAATGTTTCTACTCCTAGTGCAAAGCGTGCAAAACCTGAAATTGCTAAACTCCTGTGATACTGCTGAAATTTTTTCCAACCTTGGGGACAATGATCCCATTGCTGTAGCTCATAATGATTTAGATTTTGATGATTGTCACATCTCTGAAGTTATAAAGTTCTTACAAAAACTTGCTAAAAGTCCTAATGCTAGTACTATAAATTTGGCCTTTACAAAACATATTACAAATGCTCTCATAAAAGCTAGAGAAGAGAAACTAAAACGTGAAACTTCTATTCCTAGAAAGCTAGAAGATGGTTGGGAGCCCATCATTAAGATGAGGGTCAATTATTTTGATTGTAATGCTTTATGTGATCTTGGTGCAAGTATTTCTGTTATGCCTAAGAAAGTCTATGATATGCTTGACTTGCCACCATTAAAGAATTGTTATTTGGATGTTAATCTCGCTGATAATGCTAAAAAGAAACCTTTGGGGAGAGTTGATAATGTTCATATTGTGGTTAACAATAACCTTGTCCCGTTGATTTTGTTGTCTTGGATATTGAATGCAATGCATCTTGTCCCATTATATTGGGAAGACCTTTTCTTCGAACCGTTGGTGCTACTATTGATATGAAGGAAGGTAATATTAAATATCAATTTCCTCTCAAGAAAGGTATGGAAAACTTCCCTAGAAAAAGAATGAAGTTACCTTATGACTCTATTATTAGAGAAAATTATGATGTTGATGCTTCATCTCTTGATAATACTTGAATTACACTTTCTGCGCCTAGCTGAAAGGCGTTAAAGAAAAGCGCTTATGGGAGACAACCCATTGTTTTTACTACAGCACTTTGTTTTATATTTGAGTCTTGGAAGTTGTTTACTACTGTAGCAACCTCTCCTTATCATGTTTTTGTGCCAAGTAAAGTCTCTATAGTAAGGTTCATACTAGATTTAGATTACTGCGCAGAGACAGATTTCTTTGCTGTCACGAATCTGGGCCTAATTCTCTGTAGGTAACTCAGAAAATTATGCCAATTTACGTGAGTGATCCTCAGATATGTACGCAACTTTCATTAGTTTTGAGTTTTTCCATTTGAGCGAGTCTGGTGCCATTTTAAAATTCGTCTTTACGAACTGTTCTGTTTTGACAGATTCTGCCTTTTATTTCGCATTGCCTCTTTTGCTATGTTGGATGAATTTCTTTGATCCATTAATGTCCAGTAGCTTTATGCAATGTCCAGAAGTGTAAAGAATGATTGTGTCACCTCTGAACATGTAAATTTTTATTGTGCACTAACCCTCTAATGAGTTTGCTTGAAGTTTGGTGTGAAGGAAGTTTTCAAGGATCAAGAGAGGAGTATGATATACTATGATCAAGAGGAGTGAAATCTCTAAGCTTGGGGATGCCCCGTGGTTCACCCCTGCATATTTTAAGAAGACTCAAGCGTCTAAGCTTGGGGATGCCCAAGGCATCCCCTTCTTCATCGACAACATCATCAGGTTCCTCCCCTGAAACTACATTTTTATTCCGTCACATCTTATGCACTTTGCTTGGAGCGTCGGTTTGTTTTTGTTTTTTGTTTTGTTTGAATAAAGTTGGATCCTAGCATTCTTTGTGTGGAGAGAGACACGCTCCGCTGTTGCATATGGACAAATATGTCCTTAGGCTTTACTCATAATATTCATGGCGAAGTTTCTTCTTCGTTAAATTGTTATATGGTTGGAATTGGAAAATGCTACATGTAGTAATTCTAAAATGTTTTGGGTAATGTGATACTTGGCAATTGTTGTGCTCATGTTTAAGCTCTTGCATCATATACTTTGCACCCATTAATGAAGAAATACATAGAGCTTGCTAAAATTTGGTTTGCATATTTGGTCTCTCTAAGGTCTAGATAATTTCTAGTATTGAGTTTTGAACAACAAGGAAGACGGTGTAGAGTCTTATGATGTTTGCAATATGTCTTTTATGTGAGTTTTGCTGCACCGGTTCATCCTTGTGTTTGTTTCAAATAAACCTTGCTAGCCTAAACCTTGTATCGAGAGGGAATACTTCTCATGCATCCAAAATCCTTGAGCCAACCACTATGCCAATTGTGTCCACCATACCTACCTACTACATGGTATTTCTCCGCCATTCCAAAGTAAATTGCTTGAGTGCTACCTTTAAACAATTCAAAATTTATCATCTCTTATTTGTGTCAATGTTTTATAGCTCATGAGGAAGTATGTGGTGTTTTATCTTTCGATCTTGTCATTTACTTGACAGACTTTCACAATGGACTAGTGGCTTCATCCGCTTATCCAATAACTTTGCATAAAGAGCTGGCAAAGGGTTCCCAGCCCCAATTAATTAACTTCATTAATAATTCTCTTCACATGTTTTGCTCTGATTCATCAAGCAACTTAATTTTGCAAATAGACACTCCTCCATGGTATGTGAAAGATTGGACGGCACCCGAAGGATTCGGTTAGCCATGGCTTGATAAAGCAAAGGTTGGAAGGAGTGCCACCCAAAAACAAAAAAATAAAATGGGAGCCGCTCTTTGAAGGTTTGTCTGGCAAGGGGGTTAGAGTGCCCACTACCATTCGTTGACAACAACAAACACCTCTCAAAACTTTATTTTTATGCTCTCTTCATGTTTTCAAAATAAAAGCTCTAGCACAAATATAGCAATCGATGCTTTCCTCTTTGAAGGACCATTCTTTTACTTTTATGTTGAGTCAGTTCACCTATCTCTCTCCACCTCAAGAAGCAAACACTTGTGTGAACTGTGCATTGATTCCTACATACTTGCATATTGCACTTGTTATATTACTCTATGTTGACAAATATCCATGAGATATGCATGTTATAAGTTGAAAGCAACCGCTGAAACTTAATCTTCCTTTGTGTTGCTTCAATACCTTTACTTTGAATTATTGCTTTATGAGTTAACTCTTATGCAAGACTTATTGATGCTTGTCTTGAAGTACTATTCATGAAAAGTCTTTGCTTTATGATTCACTTGTTTACTCATGTCATTACCATTGTTTTGATCGCTGCATTCATTACATATGCTTACAAATAGTATGATCAAGATTATGATGGCATGTCACTTCAGAAATTATCTTTGTTATCGTTTTACCTGCTCGGGACGAGCAACTAAGGGGATGCTGATACGTCTCCAACGTATCGATAATTTCTTATGTTCCATGCTTCATTATTGATGATATCTACATGTTTTATACACATTATATGTCGTATTTACGCATTTTCGGAACTAACCTATTAACAAGATGCCGAAGAGCGATTCTTGTTTCTTTTGGTTTCAGAAATCCTAGTAAGGAAATATTCTCGGAATTGGACGAAATCAACGCCCGGGGTCCTATTTTGCCACGAAGCTTCCGAAGACCGAAGAGGGAAGTGGGGCCACGAGGCGCCGCCACCATAGGGCGGCGCGGCCCCCCCTTGCCGCGCCGACCTATGGTGTGGGGCCCTCGTGGCCCCCACGTTGCCCTTCCGCCTACTTAAAGCCTCCGTCGCGAAACCCCCAGTCAGAGCCACGATACGGAAAACCTTCCAGAGACGCCGCCGCCGCCAATCCCATCGGGGGATTCGGAGATCGCCTCCGGCACCCTGCGGAGAGGGGATTCATCTCCCGGAGGACTCTACACCGCCATGGTCGCCTCCGGAGTGATGAGTGAGTAGTTCACCCCTGGACTATGGGTCCATAGCAGTAGCTAGATGGTTGTCTTCTCCTTATGTGCTTCATTGTTGGATCTTGTGAGCTGCCTAACATGATCAAGATCATCTATCTGTAATTCTATATGTTGTGTTTGTCGGGATCCGATGGATAGAGAATACTATGTTATGGTGATTATCAAGTTATTACTTATGTGTTGTTTATGATCTTGCATGCTCTCCGTTATTAGTAGAGGCTCGGCCAAGTTTTTACTCTTAACTCCAAGAGGGGGTATTTATGCTCGATAGTGGGTTCATGCCTACATTGATACCTGGGACAGTGAAAGTTCTAAGGTTGTGTTGTCTGTTGCCACTAGGGATAAAACATTGATTATATGTCTAAGGATGTAGTTGTTGATTACATTACGCACCATACTTAATGCAATTGTCGTTGCTTTGCAACTTAATACGGAAGGGGTTCGGATGATAACCTGAAGGTGGACTTTTTAGGCATAGATGCGTTGGATGGCGGTCTATGTACTTTGTCGTAATGCCCAATTAAATCTCACTATATTTATCATGCCATGTATGTGCATCGCTCTCTCTATTTGTCAATTGCCCGTGTAATTTGTTCACCCAACATGCTTTTATCTTATGGGAGAGACACCTCTAGTGAACTGTGGACCCGGTCCATTCTTTTATACTGAAATACAAATCTGCTGCAATACTTGTTTTCTGTTTTCTTGCAAACAATCATCTTCCACACAATACGGTTAATCCTTTGTTACAGCAAGCCGGTGAGATTGACAACCTCAATTTCGTTGGGGCAAAGTACTTTGTTTGTGTTGTGCAGGTTCCACGTTGGCGCCGGAATCCCTGGTGTTGCGCGCACTACATCCCCCGCCATCAACCTTCAACGTGCTTCTTGGCTCCTCCTGGTTCGATAAACCTTGGTTTCTTTCTGAGGGAAAACTTGCCGCTGTGCGCATCATACCTTCCTCTTGGGGTTCCCAACGGACGTGTACATCTACGCGCATCACGCATCATACCTTCCTCTTGGGGTTCCCAACGGACGTGTACATCTACGCGCATCAGCGCGCGGCAGCCAACGCGGCAACTTTGGCGCGCGGGATGGCGCAAAAGCGCGGTTGTGGCAAAGATTTTAGCGTGCGCGGCGTTATTGCGCGCCTGCTGGAGGTTCGCGCGGGCTCCCGCGCGCGCCAAATCGGCTGTTTATTTAGCACGCATGCCTTTTGCCGCGCCTGTTGGAAATGCTCTTACCTAGCTTTGTGCGTGCGACCTCTCCCCGTGACCCCTCCCTCATCCCCTCCCGCTCCACCCAAACCCTAACGCATCCCCCCGGCACCGGGCAAAGCCCGCGGGAGTGACGGCGGTGGCGAACTTTCCTCGTCGCCGCGCTGGGGGACGGCGACCTTGTGGCACACCGGTCGTGGATGGTGGTGGGTGGCGGCCAGGCCTTGATCTGCGCTGCTGCCTCCCCGCCTCCCGTCGGCTCCTCTCTGCGGCGGGCCGGTGGTGGCTGTTGGTGGGCGGCGGCGAGGTCCTTGATTCGCGCCGCTGCTTCCCCCGCCTCCCGCGGGTGCGAGGAGGTGATCCTGGGCTTCTCCAGTGACACAAGGTCGCCCGGGGGAGCAGCCCTGGGTTGGATGGCGGAGGCGGCCTCTTCTTCGCCGGAGATAGTCGACATGCGGATGGTGGTGGTTCTTTCGCACTGTGTCCCGGCGGTGAGGCGTGGAAGCCGGCGATGCCATCCTTGATGTCGCCGGTGGAGGGCCGGCCGGCTACAAGGTGATGCCCATTCGCTTGGTGTCTCCGCATTGCCACGGCTGGTCTGGGATGGTTGGCGGCATCGGGGCCCGAATTGAATAATGGTGGTGGTCCTAGGGTCTCTCTTCTGCGAAGATGAAGACCTGGCTGGGGTTTGTCCGCCTAAATCTGGCCGGATTGATGAGTTACGGAAAGCTCCGCCGGTGAATGAAACAATGCATCTTTTTACCTGGAGTTTGCTGGATCGGGTGGTATTCGGTCGTGCGCACCCATGCTTTTATTCCGACCATTTTGTTCTGGAAGGAGCGGCACGAAGTTCTATTATGTGTTGACATCAAGTGACATTTTGGTCGATGATGAAGTCAGAAGAAGGGAATATCATGAAGGCCGGATTGGAGGACAAGCTAAGGGAGGTCCAAGTCTCCGCATTGTTGAGAGACTTGCTCGGTGTTCCGGGCTCCGCAGCAGTGGTACGAAAGTGGGGGGCGGCAACACAAGTGAAGTTCTGAGTCCTACCTTTTAGGGTGAAACCCCAAGGTCTGGTCTTAACTGGTTGTGCCTGGCAATGACCTTGTTTGAGGAATTGTTTTGAGAGTGTAGACTATCTTCAGGGTGAAAACCTAAGATCTTTGATCGGGCGACAACGGCGCAGGTGCACTGTGTTCCCTTCTTAGAGGCGTCACTTTTGGAGAGTCTGTATTTTAGGTGTTGTCTTGGTGGTGGTTGTATTGCTGTTGCTAAGCCTGGGATGCTATAGCGGAACTTTTCGTTCTTAGGTTTTTTTATTTATTTTGCATCCGTACTGCCATTAGGATGTTACGTTCTTGTAGAGGCTAGATTTAATTGGTATCTTTTAATATTAATATATTCCCTTTATCGAAAAAAACTTTGTGCGTGCAATTTACTTCGATTCAGAAGCAAATCGAGGCAGCTCTTGCAGGTCGCTCTTTCCTAGGTGTCATCAGCAGGTCGACCGACGGGTTACATAGGTTGTAGCACATTGGGTCAGAAGGGGCGGCGCTAGAGGTATTCATGTTAGTCCCCATGATCTTGGTAAAACAGCAAAAAAATTTGTCAAAATAGCAACAATTTTCGCAAACTAGTGATGATATTTAGCAAAATAGTAGTCGGATCCATAATAACTGGGTCCTGACACTTATTACGAATTGGAGGGAACAACGATTTTGGAGAAGTGAACACCAAGTTGCAAATTCCTAGAGCTGTCGTGTGGGTCACGGTGTCGACGTAGTGGGAACCACTGCGCCATCCACGCTGGCGACCTCTACACAGGGGCGCCAAGATACTAAGATACTACCCGTCACCACGACCCCCAAGGTGCCCTTAGCACGAAATCGTCGCCCCCCAGGGCGACCTCTGCACGGGGCGTGGCCAGCCCCTCCGGGGGAGCGTGTTCGGATTCCTGCTGGGGCGGACAATCCTGACCGGGAAAGGACCAATCCCGGGGGTGCATGTCGGATATCTGTCGCCAACCCTATGTTTGTGCCTTGATGGTGAGCCTGCTCCCCTCTTGTCACTCATGGCCCGGGGAGATTGGGTACCCTAGCAAGCCACTCCAAATGTGTCGCACCGCCCTGCCCGCTCGATGGATGCGTGACACATGTGATGCATGCGCTATCCCTTGTACCGCCCCTTGTAGTATATGAGGACCTTGAGCTATAGAGAAGGTCAGGCTTGGGGGAAGGAGGAGAAAAAATTGTATCGGAGGCGTTGGAAGAGGGAGTCTCAGCTCCCTGTGTAAGCTGTTCATCATCAAGGAGATCAGACAAGCATGACGTAGGGATTTCACATCTTGCGTCCCGAACCTGGGTAAATAAACCCGTGTCTTTGTGTTGTGATTGATTCTGTTTGCAGCGCCCGGCGCAGTGCCCTCTAGCCGAACAAAAAGGGGGTGTAAACCCTCGGTGTTCGCTGTCTTAGGGAGGCGACATCTAGCGTGCCAGGAAGGGGGTCGCTCCTGTTGCTTCAGGATCGGCATCCTTTGCATGCATGGAAAGGAGGCGGAAGAGTAGTGGCCAGATCACTCCTAGAAAGTGCCCGCGCGCTCGCAGGCCGCTCCCTCAGGGGAGAGGGCGCCGGCTGAGCCACGCACCTTCCAGCGGAAGCTTCGGCAGGGCAGTATTGCCGGAACAACCGCATGTAGAGTTTCCCGCGGAATGGGGGCTTCCATCGCCTCCGCCCGTGGGAGTGGAGCAGCACTTCACCCCAGAAACCGGTGTGGGATCAGAAGTGCAGGTCAAGGGGGAGGGCGCGCAAGCCGCCCCGTCGGACCTGCGGCAAGGACCGGAGGTCGCCGGTAGGCCCAAAGCACAAGGGGCTTCGTCCCCGTGTGCACCAGCCTGTCACGAGCACACCGGGAAGTTAGGGAAATGATGTGCGACATGCTCCAGTTCCCACCGTCGAAGGAGGCTCCAATCTACGACGAGTGGAGCGCGACCGTCGAATGTCTGATTGACTTCATTTCAGGAGCACCCACTGCCGAGACCAGTGGATGCTGGCAGGGGGAGACTGGATCGAAGATAATGAAGCCTGCAGTCTCAGGATATCCTACTATGGCCACGGCCTGGACCATGCGGCTGTCGCCTCGCCCAAAGCCACGGGCGGCCTAGGTGGAGCAGCTCGGACATGTGTGGCCGAAGAAGGAGCACTCCTCTGTTGATGTGGGGAGGGCTTACGGCCACCCATCTGCGGAGGACTCGCGGATGAAGAGCGAGCAGCCGCAGTAGGCCGGAGACTAATGGCAAGGAGCCCCCGCAACAAGGCAGCTATGTCTCGGATACAACGAGAGTTGCCATGGGCTCACCCAAACCCTTCGGTAGGACAAATGGCCTCCGGGGTTTCAGATGGACTTCGGTGACCAGTATGACGGCTTTACGAGCAGTAATGATGGCTGTTGGGCCAACTGAAGATTTCATGGTATGTTACTTCCCAATGGTGCTGAAGCCGGTGGTGAGGTTGTGGTTGGCAAACCAGGCGCCAGGTCTTTTGACTCATGGGTCTCCCTGCACGAGCAGTTTGCCGCTGGTTTCTGTGAAAAGTATGAGCCCGCGATGGTGGCGAAGGCTTCATGGAAGGTTGGACGCGGATGGAAGCCGTGTTGCTTCACGGAAAAGGGCCCGACATCGGTGTGGATGGGTGATGCATGCCGCCCCGGTGGGGAGGCCGTGGCGCCTTCTGAATGACCATGTGGGTTTGCGGTAGCTAGTGCAGGAAAGAAATCGACAAAATGAGGCCCCACCAGGGGCTGGTCCCGGGAGGAGCGCTTCCCGGGAAGCCTCTACCCCACAAGTCTGAACCGCCGGGAGGCAGATCCGTGGAGAGGAGAAGTGGATTCCCGGAAGACAGCAGCAAGCCACCCGGGTGTACGGTGATGAAGGAGATAATAGAAGGGTCGTTCTTGCCTTCGAGAGTGTTTCCTTTTCACACGAGAAGGGAAGAAGGATGCCATACGCGGTAGAAGCTTGGGACTCCGACGCAGTGGTGCTATCTCCGTTCTAATAATAAACCTTATATTCTTTATGAAAAGCCAAACTATGTTAAGTTTAACAATTTTTTAGAATAAATTACTAACAAGTACATTATAAAATAAATATTCTTAGATAAAGTATGAAATCTATTTTCATATAATAGTTGTTCATAGTTTTTTTTAAGTTTGATCAAAAAATTTCTAGTTAACTTTTTAAAAAAAATATATAAGACTTATTTAACGGAGTGAGTAGTTTTTAAAAGAAACTGGATATCTGCTCGATCGTGTCTATTTATAGGAGAGAAGGTATTGCCGCTGGCATTTCTCCCTCCCCCAAATATTTTCTGAAGGGCCTAAGTGCAAAATTCGAACAGACTTTCCCGACCCAAATCAACTCCTCTCCCGCACCTCGCGACCTTGGTTCCTCGGTCCCCGATGCCCGCCGTCTCTCGCCGTCCAACGCCGGCCGCATCCTCCACCTCCACGCACTGAGCAAGCTTCTTCTTAGGCCTCTCCACCGGATACCTACCGGCGCCCGGCCTTTCTGCCCCGGCGCTGCAGCTAACCCTAGGTGTGGGGTTCGGCACGGTCGCCGCCGTGGTACCGCGCCGCCACTCCTCCTGATTCTCCCTTACGCTACAACCTCCTTCTCGCCCCCCGTGACCGTGACGAGCCCTCGCACGACGCCCTCCTTCTCATCCCGTGCGGGGGGCCCGCGCTGCACCCTGCTGTGGCCGCCCTCGAGGACAACATCGTCGCCAGGGACCACGACATCCAGGGCCTCCTCGTCGACAACCAGCGGTTCCCATCGAGCATCGCTGACCAGACCGCGTGCATGAAGGCGGAGGCGCACACCATCGCCGGCGAGCGTGGAGGTCGAGCAGGTCCTCGCCGACGTGCGGGTGCTGGCTGGCGCGGAGCCTCGCTGGTGGAGGCGCACAGCGTTGTCCACATGGATCCGCGAATCAGCCCACGAGCGTCATCCATCGACGATGAGGGGCACGCATCATCTGGTGAGTCCATTAATGTGTTTGGGATTTGATGTTCAGTTGCATACATGGATTAGTCTTCAAATCTAGCCTCTATCGTGCACTTCATTAGTTGATCCATTCAACTCTGATATGGGGATAATTGTTGCCCACAATGTGTTCGTTAAAATGCCTACACCCACCATTGATTTGTTCGTTAAAATGCGCATACCCACCATTGATATGTATTTATGTTCAAATGGTGTGATCTTGTTATCGAATTTATAGTTTCCAGAACATGATTCATTATTAGTTGATATGAGGCACAATCTCTAGTTGTTACAAACTGTATATGCAATATGTAGGTTTTGAAGAACAGTAAGCATTGCAGAGCGTGCTGATGGCTTTGATCAGCATTGCAGAGTAAGATACAATTTCATTGCTTGGGTATTGTTCATTGCTTGAGCATCACATTGAAGTATTGTGTAGTGACTTGGAAGGCAGCAGTATAATTATCTGCCACTCCAGTCAACAGGGTAATAGTAGTTTGGTTGTCTCCTTTGCTAGCGTTCTTCCAAGTGAAAGGGAAGCAACGTGGGTTCATCAGCAGCGGCCGATGAGACATTGTCTTGTTCATACTTCTGAGTGCAATCGGGCACATGGAGTACTATGGGTAGGTACACTGACAATCAAGGCATGGCATATCTGTACAGGTTCTTATTTCTTCAAAATCCCTCATATAACTGAATTTTGTTTCTCTAATACACTTACAGTCAACTTACATGCTCATCATGATTATTTATATGCAACTTATGTTTTATTGGGAGTCTGAATTTTCTCTTGCTACTTTCAACTTATGTTTGATCAATTTCCATGCTCATGGTGATTATTTAAGTGCAAGTGTTGCTGATCTATAATTGGCATGGGAACATTTAAAAAAGAGCTTGTAGTTTGCGCAACTCTATCACTTAAGAATTCTTGATTTCCTGTACTGCAAGAGTTTAAAATGCATAGACAATGCTGCAACCATAGGAAATATACAAACAGACATGATGGGCTTCTGTACACAATTCCACTGTGTCAATATTTTCTGTAAACGGATAGGGCGCGTTGGGAGGAAATTTGGCCCGCCGGATGCTTTATTTTGCAGCGCGTGCGCGGGCGGTAAAAGTGCTCCTCCGCCGGGCGCACCAAAATACAGCGCGCGCGGGCGCGGAAAACACCTTTCTACACTACTATGCATTCAACAAGATCAAACACTCACACATAATCATGAAACAAATTATCTACCATAGTTCAAATGGACATAAAGTGCAATACACATCAGATAGTTCAAGAACGACACATAACATGACGTAGTTCAACAACGACACACAACATATGGTTAAAATGGATACAAAGTGGAACACACAATTTGTATATCACAAATGCATCTCACACTTCCGCATTTTCCAAGTTATCACCTACTTTTGCTTCTTCTTCCTCGTCATCTTGGGTTGAAGGAGGAACATTAGGATCCATGGAGGCCACGAATCCTCCCGGTGGTGCTCCCATGGCTCCATACACACCACTCACCGAGCCTCCCATAGTCCCTCCGAAGACTCCACCATAGCTTGGTCCTCCCATGTCGGCCATGCCTCCAAAGCCTCCCATGCCGGCCATGCCTCTCCGGCATTTCCTCATACACCGTATGTGCGCCGGATGGGTCGCCGGACGGAGGCGCCGGCAGCGTTCGGTTCGTCGGTGGAGGAGGCGGCGGAGGTTGCGGGCGACTGGTCGCGGGCGCCTTCGCTTTCTTCGGCGGCGCGACGGAGGCGGCGCCAACGGCTCCGTACGGGCGTTTGGACGATGGCGCCTTCGCTTTCCTCGGCGGCGCCCGCACCTTGCTGGTGGCCTGCGCAGCAGCCAGCTGCGCGGCGGCGGCTGTGTGCACCGTCGCGCGCGGCGGGACGAAGAGCGCACAAGCAGCGGCGGTTGTGTTGCCGGCGTCGGCGCCACCGCTAGGGTTTGGCGCATGGGGCGGCTATGCGATGGAGGCGGCGGCAGCGGCCGGTGGAACGGATTAGGGAGGGGTTGGTGGGGTGCCGGAGGTCGCGTCCATCGCCGGGATTGCGCCGGTGGCCGCGCGGAGGCGAGGGATTGGGTGGTAGAGCGGGGGAAGCTTCAGCGTGGGGTTTCTTCGCGCGTGCAGCGAGCGATGACGCGCGCTGTAGCCGGCGCCCAAAGTTTAGCGCTTGGGACATCGCAAACCGGCCCGCGCCCAAAAAAATTGAGAGCGCTGCGCAGTTTGCAGCGCCTGCTGGAGGAGCGTTTTCGCCTCCGTGCGCTGCAAATCGTCGGTTAATATAGCGCGCGGCCTATATAGCACGCCTTGTTGGAGATGCTCTAAATAAACTCTTAAGTGCAGTCACTATATACCACTCTAAAACTCAAGTGCTAGTGACATGATACTTGTGTCAAACCTGACACAACATGTACTTGGTGTATTTATGCAGTACATGTTGCTAGATAATTATTTCAGTACTCCAGTTTTGTTTCATCAAGTGTGAAGAGTGGAACAAACATGGATGTTACTGCACTCCCCATGAAATCAACTGGGTACAGTAATACTGATAGGTCATTCCATCTACACTAGCTTGATCATCCTATTCTATGAACTTTCTCTAAATTTATATACATATTCATTATGGATACTGAGATTCAGAGTATGAGGTGATTTTTTCCATCCACATTTCCTACTTCATTGAGTACCTCCATTTATTTTGGCTTTGGTAATATCGATTCAGAGAACATGATTTACTAGCAATATTCTGGAACTTGTCTACTAAATAAATTCAGAGAAAGTAAAGCAAAACAATCTGGAACTTGTCTACTGAATAAATTTGAAATTCAGAGAAAGTAGCAGTAGATAAATTCGGATTATACCTTCATTTTGATCTTCTTCTTCATGTATGATGCCTTCAGGTGGACTGAAATTCAGGTCGGGGAGAACCATGAGTCAATTATTGCAAGTTTCATATCAGGAATAACGAGAAAACAGGGAGGTGCTCCTGCTGCTGCAGATCGCCAGCGGGGAGGTGTTGGGCATGTAGGATCAAGGGGAGCGGCGACCAGCGAGGTGATGTTGGGTGGTGGCCAGCGTGCTACTCTACTGAGGGCCGTCGGACAGCGATCTTATGCTTGGTGCGGCGGCGAGTTGCTGCTGGTGGGGCGGCGAGGAAGAAGCAGGGAGCAGCTGGGTGAGATATTGGTGACGCTGGGAAGAAAGGAATGTACCACAATTGCTATCGTTGTTATTAATTTGTGGAATTCAATGTAATTTTAACAGCCGATGTACTAGGCCATGTTCTAAATGTTGTTTCCGGACAATGTTCCAAATGTTGGTTCCAGACCTATTGGTTGCAGCACCATGATAACTGCATATATTGATTCCAAATTTGGGATCCTGTAATTTGGATGCTTGGTTGCATTTTAATGCATGATCATGTTGGATTTAAATGACAGGCAATATGTATTGCAAATAGCCTAATAATATAATAGAAAGATAGTGCCAGCAAAAAGATTTCATGGCATTTTTAAAAGTGTTGGCAAAAAAAAAATCATGGCATTTCTTAAAAGTGCCAGCAAAAAAAAAATAATGACATCTTCCAAAAGTGCAGAGAAAGAAATTTCATGGCATCTTTCGAAAGTGCCAGCAAAAAGATTCTGTGACGTCTTTAGAAGTTCCTGAAATAGTGAATGGTGGCATTTTTGAAAGTGCCTGAAAAAACAACTGACGGCATTTTTCGGAAAGTGCCGGTAAAGAGCTATCTCGACTGAAGCAAATACGGACACCTTTTTTTATGCCTTCAAACACTTTTGATACAATTGGCGGCACTTTTAGGTGCCCTGCAATGTGGGTACATGATGCAGTGACTTGCGAGGTAATTGAGTAAAACCTTTGGACTCACTACCCTTGCTGCTGCTGCTCTGGTAGGTAGTACTTCTAGCTTACTAGATTTAAATGTGCGCCTTGGCGCACGATCCCGTGAAATTCGAACCAATCTGCAGGTAAATGAGATTAAGTTCATAGGATTTAAAAAACCAAATCAGTAAGGTAAGAATAACAAAAGTAACTTTCGGTCACAACTTGCCACATGCAACCCACCTTACATATTGTTTACCGACGAATATAGCAATCGTGCAAACATCATTGGTACTAAAATGTTTCAAGAAGGTCAATGTATGCTATAAGGCGACACTGGTCTATGAGTCCCTTGACGCACGACCCTGTAAAATTGGCCCAATTTTCTTTTTGTATAACGATAATAAAAAAAAGGTGGGAAGATGACAACACGTTTTTAAGTATTACAAAACAAAGTCGGCACGATAAAGCATACCAAATGACGAACTGAGTAGCAAACTCTTACATACAATTCTAATTTTTTGAGAAGGGAGCATGAGGTGAAAAGAATTCCATTTCTATAGTAAAAGAAGAAAATAAAAGGTAAACCTTTGGATAGACGCTATTCTACAATTATGCTATGATGCCAGTGGTTATCCACAAGCAGTATCACGAGATGCTGCCTACCGACCACAAGTGCAGGGACCCAAATATACCAAGAGTCCAAGCCTTGTTCGTGGCCTGTTCATCGGAATTTGACTCTGTGAGACCCTGCAGTAAGATACAGGCAGATAAGACTAAAATCAACAGCTTGCGTATATGTAATATGCAATACTCTCATTCCAACACAGCCATGAGAGTCGTCTGTGATGAAAAAACAATCAACCAGGATAATGTATGTACCAAAAGGTTTTTGTTTCCTCTTTTGGAATAAATCTGAACTGGTACACATCTGAACATAACTTTTTTTTTCCAGAGAGTACGGTAAAAGAGGGGGCACTAATAAAATCATATCTACTGCATCTAATAGCTAGGTGCAATTGTGTAAGTTGTTTGCTTCATGATAAGTCCAGATAAACACCAAACTCAGATTGAGTTTCTGCTAAGAAAAAGGGAATAGGAAACACATATCTTTGTACTCGACTATATATTAATACGAAAAAGAAAGAAAAGGCAAAGGTTCAAATACATTGCAAAGTTATGCCTTTTGGTTCTCCCAACACCATCTAAATTGTAGTAGCATTACTTGTTGATCTGGAAATAGCTTACCAGATGCCATCAACTCCGTCAGCAATGTGCTTTTCTTGTGCTGGAATCAAGGCAGACACATGCAGTGATTTAATACACCCTTCAAAATAACAAATGTGGCACTGTTATTAACAGGTAAAAGTTTTAACCAAAATAACTCGAAATTTGGCTAATGTTACATTTGTCATCCGAATCATGTGCAGTAATTAGTCGTTCAGATTCTGTTCCCATACAGACCACGTGAGATAACACCAGCAGTGTCTATCGAATCTGCGATGGCAAGTGCAGGTACCGCAACCATCCATCCGGCCAACGGTCACGCCAACCTGCAGATTACGCCATATCCCTCCACAATAGATCTCTGTGATATGTCCAACTACAACCTTGGAATCCTTGATCTCTCTCTCTCTCTGAACCTCATGTTAGTTTAGTATACAAATTTATTGGTAATTTTCTATTACTTAGTATGATTGTTTTGTAGAAATGGGGGATATTCCTGTTCAATTTCAGGTATGCCCCATTCGCTCGACAGTATCATTCGACTCTGAATACCATGGAGTTGATCTAATACACGAGTGATACTGATACAAATGAATAACTGCTATTTTTTGTTCTTCTACTGTTGAACTACTTGATTATGTTGGTATAACGACAATTCTAGCATCGATGAGAGGATCCGGTATGGCGGGTTCTTATTGTCTTCATGTTAATATTGTTCTATGCAGATTTAATAAATGTTTACAGGTTTTCCTACTCAGGAACCATCTCATTTTGTATACCTTTGGTTATTCTTCCGCTCAAAATGGTTCAAGGTGACACTAATTCCTATCCGTGCGCATTTATGCTGCAAGGTTCTCATAGCATGAAATTTCTATGTCTATTGCTCCAGTGCACCCACAATACAGTTAAGTTATAGTATCTTGAATTATTGTGAAAATAATCTCATCAACCTATGTTCTTCTCTCATGTTGGCTGTGCATATTAATAATTAAAATATGGATATACTATAATTATGTATACACAACAACTCCCAATTAATGTCCCGCTGCAACGTGCGGGGTATCATCAAGTTCACATAGTAATTTCAGCTCTGGAAACACAACTAATCCACCATAGTAATTTCATCCTTGATTCCTCAATATTTATAAAATATACTTTCCGTATGGGAACTGAACATTCTCATTCTCAAACGGAAAACACACATTTAGACAGAGAGAAAGGTATACTCTGGAAAGTAGTATCCCTGATCTAATTGCTCACCTTGTGAAGTAATCACATGTAGTATACTTCAGAAGCCAAACCAGTGGTTGCATCCATTGGTAAAGTCAAATATTCGAGGAGGGACTGAACTTATAAGTATATGTTGCGCTAATCCATCATCAGAAATATTGTAGTGGTACCTACAATTATAACACAGTAAGAAGTGTAAATTTCTCTCTTATATTTACCTCCATAAGGAAGATAATTGTGGCACACTGACATTTCCTTTATAGGCCAACGCGCATTATCAGAATTGGAAATTTTGACACACACATCTAACCAGCTTAAGGAGCAACCTACAAACACAATAACACCTCCAGGAGAACAGAACAATGTTTAACTATCAAACAGAGGAGACTCATAGAAGAGGAGACTGGCCCACAACACCTTTGTTGTATGCTCAAAAATTAATCGAAGGCCCAAAACATAAAGACATAATTTTTTTTCTACCATTCTCTGTAGATTTTAATACTAAAAACTTTTAGCAGCAAACATTATCTCTTCTTAATTTTTAGTGAACTTTACAATGCATCGCTGATGCCCGGTATGATGCTTCTAACAGTTTGGGTACGTTGCATAAACTCAGGTTCAAAATTCAAACGTGTTGAACTGAGCAAAATAACAAAGGATTTATACCTAGATCTATAAGAAGCAGTCAAACAACCCAATCAGGAGACCAAGGCCTGCAGGACAACACCAAAAGGGGGAGCAAGGACTGCAAGATAACACCACAGATTGAGTACAAAGTTATAGTAGCATGTATCAAAAGCACTACAATCATGCCACTGAAGTTACACCTACTTAATCACAGATTCTTTAGTGTAAAAATATGCAGTCTGAATAGGTGGACAGGAAATGCCCGCTTGTCTGGAAACTGAGATGAGATGAATAAGGAATTATTGTGTTAATTACTCAAGACATGCATGAATGGTTATAAAATTTTGCGTAGGTCATGAAGCAGAAATACCATCAGATTTAGTGTATAAATTTAGGATAAAAATATCATGACCATGTCTAGTAAAAAGAAAAGCACATTGGCATTGGCACATCATATGGTGAGAAAATAGAACTCAAGTTCAGAACTATACCTCTTTGCTACTGTTGTGTCTCTTTCTAACATCACAGAAATAATCTACAAATATTTAAAATCAATAATTAGCATTCATATTGTTGAACTCTTGAGTCCTGATTGAGAAACGGAAATATTTAACTGTGAAAGTCAATTGTGAACCAATATCCATCAATAAACTGAATCAATGTGTGATCCTAGACAACAAGAAGTGAATCACTTCACCTAAATCTGTCACTTTTGCCGCATTATCCCAAGGAGCACCTCAACCTCTCACCGGTACGTATACCAACCAATATCGCTGCACCAAGGGGAGAATGTTAGCACTCTGATCTGATTAAAAAAATGAAAAAATGGATTCCAGCTGAAAAACCGTCACTGATCTAGCTTCTAGTACATCTTGCAGTTATGCACCTTCTTTACATGTGCCTTTAGCGTGCAATCAGTAATTGCAAACCTGCGCAAAGTTATGACAGTCAAATGCCATAAACCTGAAAGAATACAAAGGGCAAAACAGAAACTATTCTGATTTTCCAATTAGTGTTTCATTTGACGAACGACTCAAATTGTCCGCCTTTTAGAATGTAGTGCCTAGTATATGAAATGGCAGTGCCCACATATTAAAAAAGTGTGATCCTGAGGGGTTTATTCCCCTCCTCTTTTAGAATGTAGTGCCTAGTATTACCCTTTACATCTAAGTGTTGTAGCTAAACTATTATTCAATACAAATATAAATATGAGCTCCTTTATAGAAATTAACTTTTCAAAAAGCCATATCTCAACAAAATGCCAAAATGGAGAGCTGAACCAGATCCTATTTCAGATCATGACCCAAGAAACCACATCGATATCATAAAGCATTTCAAGACAAAGAAAAACCTACCCTATTTCATTATCCAGACTGAACCATAGCTGATTAAAAAATAATATGTTAAAGAGACCCCCTTGTTGTAATAACAGCAACAACTTAGAATAAGGATACCAATTTTTTTAAAGAAGATCCATTATTTACCTCTCAAACATGGAGAAGAACCTTCTCTTCTTTTTGGGCAGCTTGAGATTTGCATTTGATCCTGCACCCACAACAACCACATCACCCAACTCAAAACCTAATCCATGGATCAAAATGAATGAATCAGAGAAGAGGGGGTTTATCACTGAAAATATTTCGAAAACCCAGAGCAGCAGAAAGTAGTAACTGCTTCAATGTAATAATATACGAATTTCCCTAATGGATAAGTCACATATAAGGGAATTAATTTTGAATCTTTGCAAAATATCCTTTGTTTTCAATCCTGGACAGAAGGAATATTTTGTATAATGTATATTAAGAACTTAAGAAGTTGGGTGCTAAGATGATATAAGATTATTAGATAAATTGGAAGGTCATACTTAAAGATCTTCACATATTAATATAATCCAGTTTAGGATGTCCATAACTACATCTTCAATGATCTAAGTTTAGGATTTTCTATCTATCTCAAATTCTAATATGTGTAGATAGATATGAAACATAGAAAATTGAAAGTAGTAAAGAAGTTGTGTTGTAGCTTGCTTACCTAATGAGGCTGGTGACCTCGAAAGTTCAAAACTTCCAATTCCAACTCCAAATGCAAGGCTCAAATGGCCACATGCCATAATTCATCAAACAGTGCATAAGTTCACTAAGATTACATGATAAATAGATCCTTGTCAACCAGTGCTTGCGCTACCACCAACAGAAGATTGGCTGCTATGACATGCCTGCAGCAAGCCAACACACACGCATGACCAAAAGATCAGCAAGCAATCAGCGTGAACAAGCATACTACCTAGCAAGCAAAAGCAGACAGCCTGGGCGGAAGCAAATAAAGAGATTATCCAATTACCTTGCTGCTAGCGACTCCAGATGTCGGGGACGGTTGAATCCAGGCGGAGGTGGCACAATTCCGACGAGAGGTTTTTATGAACGGACTAATGAAGTAAAACTAATACCTTCTATACTTTCTAACCAAACCATACAGATTATAAAGAAGCGATGAGAGGGAGTACCATGAGCTGTCTTAGCTAATGTTCCACAAAATAGTAATGATTGGCTATTTATATCGTATAGCACGGACAACTTCCGCGTCAAAATGAACCACACGGTCACCCCAAAGAGCCAGCATCATTTCATTGCCCCTGCAGATTTATATAGCCAGAAACAATAAGGTAAACAAATCATCAGCAGAATCATCGTCTCCAAAAGAAAACAGAAGGATCATAATAACTTGCAGATGATCCTTGAGCATAACCATCTCGGGTTCGAAGGCATTGTCTGATGCATGGCCTGAACATGCATGATGTCTGAGACCATAGTAAAAGAAATTTGGAAAGGGCTAGAGAAAAAACTCCTAGCAAAGGAACAAAAAGGTTATAAGAAAGTGGAAAGAATATACCTTCAAATATATGGCTTGCTGAAGTTTTTGAGTAGCCCTTTGTTCCTCTTCAGCTGCAGCTATCACAATCTCCTTATCTCTGAGGCAAAGAGTAGAGAATAAGCACAACACCAAGTACTTCGAAGCATCAGAACAGTGCAGCGTGACATTCACTACGAACTAAATTTCCTGATGGAATCTCAAAAAAATATAAACATGGTGCAAAGAACAGTTCGAAGTAGTACTTCCCTGTTCTAGGAAAGATGGTGATTTTTCAGAAAGCAACAGTATTCAGAGAATTAGTTGGTTAATACAGTATTAACATGTACATATTAGTTTCAGAATTGATCTCACTCTTAATAAATATTAGGCATCGTTACAGTGTAGTTATATATAATCAAAACATCCTAACTCAGTCTACCTAATTATATGATCCAAATAAAAAAATCAAGCTCATGAGCTGCATGCTTTTAAATAGTGCTCCTTCTCACCTTGTGAGAGCCACTTCATCTTCACCGAAGAGCCCAGCCCAACGCTGCTTGCTCCATCACATCTCTGAAAGTCACCACCCTCTGCATTTGCTTCTCCTCAAATAGTTCATACATTTATCTTAGCAAGGATTTACATCAAGCACTTTGTAGGCACATATAAAATTAGATCTGCACAAGAAAGAGAGGACCAGTTCGCCCCGACGTCTTAGTCCAGCCAGTGAAGGAACAAAGTAAACATAATTGATCTATGAACTGGTCCTCTCTTGCTAAGACGCTGGGGCGAACTTAGACGCCAGGTGGCCATAGCATGGTGAAATAAAATTTAATCTAGCATGGAATAGCATGAAATACTTTGAACAAAAGCTATAAAAGTACTGTTTTGCAAAAAAAGACCACCAACTTGTTTTCACCGCTGCAGATAAACCAGCTAAACCGCTGAACTAATTTGACTGAATGATCGCTCAAAATGATCGCAAGAACAAGACCTACAAAACACTCCAACAAAGCTTCCTCTGATCTGGCCAACTGGATACTTGAAACTGACAATTTGTGAACCTGTATGTGCAGAAACGGGAATACAAAAACATTTTCCTCTAATTTTTACTTGATCTTGCTAATCCCCTACCAATCTTGCACTGCTAAAATAAATTAATCCATCCAATAACACCAAATATTAGGCTTCATTACAATGAAGCTATATAGAATCAAAACATCTTAACTCAGTCTACCTAATGATATGATCCAAATAAAAAATCAAGCTCATGAGCTACATGCTTTTAAATAGTGCTCCTTCTTACCTTGTGAGAGCCACTTCATCTTCACCAAAGAGCCCAACCACAACGCTCCTTGCTCCGTCACATCTCTGAAAGTCACCACCAACTGCATTTGCTTCTCCTCAAATATTTCATACAATTATCTTAGCAAGGATTTACATCAAGAACCTTGTAGGCACATATAAAAATTAGATCTGCACAAATATGAGAGGACCAGTTCGCCCCGGCATCTTAGTCTGGCCAGTCGAGGCACAAAGTAATTATAATTGATCTATGAACTATAAGGCACCGGGTAGCTATAGCGTGTTGAAACAAAATTTAATCTACCATGGAATAGCATGAAAAACTATGAATGAAAGCGATAAAATACTGTTTTGCAAAAACAGGCCAGCAACTTGTTTTCACCGCTGTAGCTAAACCGCTGAACCAAATTGAGTGAATGACTACTCAAAACGATCGCAAGAACGAGACCTACAAAACACTCCATATAAGATTCCTCTGATTCGGCCAAATGGATACTCGAAACTGACATTCTTTGAACCTGTATGTGTAAAAACGGGAATACATAAACATCTTCCTCTAATGTTCACTTGATCCTGCTAATCCCCTTCATAAGAATCTAGAAACCACCATTTTCAGAACCTAATAAGATCATGGAGGATGGGGAAACTCACCCTTGGAGCTGGATCAAGAGGAATTGGATAGGGAAGGTGATGATCTTCTCTTCTCTCTCTTCTTCTCTTTTTCCTCTTCTAGCCACCTCTTCTTCCTCCAACACCTAGACCAGAAACCCTTCTTGCTGTAGGGAAGGATGAGCTATTGTATGGCACGGAGTAAAGGGAGATGGGGAGAAGGTGGGCGCCATGGGGTGGAAAGGGGAAAGCAGAGCTCCTGGCTGCCTTGCCTCCATCTCCCGTCCAGAGCAAAAAAACATGGCGTGGAGGAGGAGCTCAGTCCATCATCTTCCCTGCCCTCCTCTTGCTGCCATGAACAAGAAAGATGGATAAGGCTGGAGGAAGAGGGAGAGGAGTAAGGAAATAGGAGGAGAGCAGGGTCGGAGCGAGGGGATTGGGGAGGGCGAGCGAGGGAGGCGATTGGGGAAGGCGAGCGAGCGAGAGGATTGGGGAAGACGACCCGCTACGGGATTAGGCTGTGGCGGCTAGGGTTTCCATCCTGGATGCTCTTCTCTTCTTTTTATATGTCCGCGGTGAAATACCGAAAATACCCTGCGGGTTGAGATCCACTGCCTGGCGCCAATGCATACCGACGGAGATCCCAGCCGCAGTCGCCGACAGGCGGGCCCGAACGATGGTGGGGCCCACCAGCAGCCTCAGGCAGGTAGCACAGGGCCATTACATGTCTTTATCTAGTGGGAGGAGAGGCAAGAACGAACGGCTGAGATACATAGATGAGGAGATCCGACGGCTCACGTGCGCTGAGCGCTGTGAAGCCCCCATGGGGGGGCAGCAATTATACCTTTAGATTAGACGATCGATCCTGCTGCAATCATCCGTACTTGGACTGCATGTCATATGTACACAGTGCATCCTTTATCGAAATAAATGTACACAGCGCATCCTGCCTTTCTGGCTTTCCACCTTTCACGAAATATATTTCAGGCTTACATATTTTCAAAGGGCAGTGCACGTTTCTTTTTGTTGGCGGTACAAGATTCACATGGTTCATTTGCTTAGTTCTGAAAGGAGATTTTATTGCTCTTCCGGCCTGATCATCGTCATCGCGTCGTCCCTATACAGTTCATGGTTTAAACTGTTCCGTCGCATGCACTAGAACGTTCTGTCACCCGGGTCTTCGCCACTTGGTACTTCAACCCCTTCTTGTCATCTGTTGTGTCGATGAATATTTCAGAGCCTTCACAAACCTCGCCTTTGACTAGCATCTCAGAGAGCGTCGTCATCACGTTATTTTGCACCCACCTCCTTACAGGCCTCGCACCATACATCTGCGTGTACAAAGTATAAACATGGTTATTCAAAATTAAGGCTAGACTTTTTGCGTGAAATAGAAAAATAGGCTAGAGGTGCTAACAGGGTTATATGATTCCGATAAGATGACGTCCAACACGGCGTCACTTGCAGACAGAGAGATGCCCTTGTTTGCTACACGAGTTACAACGTTCTTAATCTGGATTTTTGCAACCTCTTTCAGCTGTTCGTGCGAAAGAGGCTCAAATATTACTATCTCACTCATTCTATTGAGAAGCTCAGGACTGAAGAATTCCTGAACCTGCATAAACCAAGAACATGCATGAAAGTTAGTGGTAGGCAACCCTTGGATCGAGTACTTGCATAACATTTTGGGATTAACAAACCTGTTTCATGACAAGGTTTTTTGCAACTTCTCCCGATGATTGTGCGATTAGGTGCTTTGATCCTATATTTGAGGTCATAATGATGATGGTATTTTTGAAGTCCACGGTTCTGCCTTTGCCATCAGTCAATATACCATCATCAAGAATTTGAAGAAAAATATTGAACACGGAGGGATGCGCCTTCTCCACTTCATCAAAAAGGATGAGGCTGTACGGATGCCTTCTCACCTTCTCAGTCAATTGTCCAGCGTCGTCATATCCAATATAGCTTTTAAGAGAGATTATATATGATACATTCATATGAGTAAAACTAGTTAGATCATGAAAATATAACTTAACGTTAAAGGAAGATAAGTATAAGAAAGTATGTAATACCTCGGAGGTGCTCCAATGAGACGTGTTATTGACCCAACGCTATCATACTCAGACATGTCAACCCTAATAAGCATCCTTTCACTGTCAAATAGCTGCTCCGCAAGAGCTTTTGCAAGCTCAGTTTTTCCAACACCGGATGGGCCCAAAAATAGGAAAGAACCTATCGGTTGGCTAGGTTGATCAAGACCTGCCCTTGAACGCAACACCGCCCGTGCAACCAAATTGACGGCTTCATCTTGACCAACAACTCGCTCATGCAATCTGTCCCCTAAGTGATCGAATTAACTTGTATTTCTCCTCTTCATGGAGCGTAGCAATAGGAATTCCAGTCCATCGACTCACAACCTTCAAATGATAGTTGTCGAAAAATCATGACCATCGCATCACATTATATAACCAATTTGAAAAGTACAAGTAAAAAGAGAGAGGGGGAGAGAGTGCCTACTTGTGCGACATGATTTGGGTTAACAACCGCTTTCTTCACTGTATTTGTAGAGCTAATTTCCAGGTTTCTTTCCAGAGTATCTGGTAGGCTGCTTTGAGTAATGTTCTCACTATTGTCAATCTGCGCCATCTTTCTAGCTATGTGAGATGGCCGTTGGAGAGGCGACAGGGAAGGCGACTGGCGATGGTGAGACCGATCTGGGCTCTCCAACGTCGGAGGTGATCTCGCCGGCCGCCGTCAACAAAGGAAATCCACAGAAGGTTCCTTTGAGTCGTTTCTGGGTTCTGGAGTCAGACGAAGATGAAGATGGTGTCGATGGTGAGGAACTACCGCCCACGAGTTGCTGCAGCGACAGATCCCTGAGATACCTCTGTCGCTCGCCGTCTCCGGTAAGCACGAGAGATATTTCGGAGGAGCCGCTCGAGCTCGCTCGTCGTGCACAGCGGAGGATCGAGAGGCAACGGCTGCAACGGCAGGCGGCGCTAGCGTTTTCTTCTTCGACATCCGTATCACCAGAAGGTAAGTCTTATGCTTGTCGTGAGATACAAAAAGAGAAACCAGAGATTGCAAAATCGAAAGACCAACAGTTTCTTCCTGTTCTGGAGCCTACAATTTTCCCAGATGATTTGAGTGGTCCTTGGACGGTTGTTCGTCGGCGGCGTTGGTCGTCGATGATCAACAAAAGGAAAGGTATCGCGTGGCGATCGCTGGATCCGAAAATCACGCAGATTTCAAACAATCGAGGAGAGTTGGGCCGTCATGGGCTGCAGGCCATTGGGTCTACACGCATGACAAACCTGGACTCAAGAACCTTCAGCGATTCCGATCGTACGTTTACCCCTAAACCCCTGCCGAACATTGTCGCTGGACAAGCCTTTCGGCACCTGCTAGGGTTTGCTTGGTCGAGGATTCGATCTGGGCAGAGATTCGTCACAGACCGGCGGAGCTCCGGCATGAATGGCGATGGCGGGCGTGGTGGTTTTAACCAAGGTCGAGGCTACCAGGGCAGGAATTTCAACCCAGCGTATGCTGGTCGAGGTGCTGGCCGTGGACGTTTTCCACCTGGAGGCGGTGGTGGAGGCTCTGGTCCAAGTGGAGGTCGCTTCACCGGCAACAACAACAGGTCAGGTTTCTTCCAGGGAGAATCAAGTGGCACGGTTGGGAATCGAGATGATTTTGGGGGAGGCAATTTCCAAGAAAGTCGTGGAGGTAATCTGCCCAATTTTCGTCGTGGTTCCAATTCAAATAATAATTTCAGAAATACCACGGGTTATGCTGGGAATCAAAGCGGGAGGCTTTATAATGGCAACAACAATCTGCGTTCTAATGGATACAATGGTCGTTTTGCTGATGGAAGAAGTACTTTTAATGGGAACAATGGGAGTGCAAATTATAATAGAGCCAGTGGTAACACAGGGGCTAATGTCCGAGGAAGCAGTGGGGTGGATGATGCTTTTTTACATAAGACAGTAGCAGCTGTTGTGGCAGCGGTTACTGCTGCTCAAAAGCCACCGGAGTTTGTTCCTCAGCCTGCATCGGTGGTCCGGGGAGATGTATCAAATGCAAATCCTGAAAGTGCACCATCTGGAGTGGTGCCTCAAGGTGGTGATTTGAATGCTGAGCCTGTGATGCAACCTGTGGAGCCTCAAGCTCAAGCTCAGGAGAAAATACTACAGGCTGATGTACCCAACCAAAAGGATGTGGAGGGGGCTGGTCCAGCAAAAAAGAAGAAGATCGACAAAAACGGATGTTTTAGATGCAAAAAGCCGGGGCACTTGATTGATGATTGCACTATACCTTACTGTCTGTATTGTGAATCCATTAATCACGAGTCAGCGGAATGTCAGTTGCTGAAGGCTCCGAAACCGTCTGTAACTCTACATGGCTATGCTTGTGAAGAATTGATGTTCTTTGAACTTGCATGCGCAGGGACATACAAGCCAAAGGTGGAGAACCCAAGGCTTGCAAAGGTTACGGTTGAGGGTGAAACGATGACAATACCGGACATAATAGAAAATCTGAAGCGAATAGTGCCATATGATAATTTCAACTGGGAAGTGTATCATTTTCAGAACAATATTTACAGGGTTAAATGCCCAAACAGAAATGAAGTCCAGAGATTGAAAAATTTCGGTATTTATATATGTCCTGGTAGGCCATCTGAGATGATTTTTGATTACTGGTCAGCTTTAGAAGAGCCACTCTATATGTTGCCAGAGGTTTGGATGAGGGTTTCTGGAATCCCATCAGATATTAGGACTGATTTTCTGACGCTATGGGGTGTGGGTTCTATGTTTGGAAAGACAGTAGAAGTGGACATGGCTTTTACTCGGAAGAACAAGGTGTTGAGAATCAAGATTGGTTGTATTAATCCATCTCTTATTCCTCAAGACTCTGATCTCTTTATTAAGAGAGGTTTCTTTAAATTGCATTTTGAGGTAGAGATGGGAACTGGAGAGCAAGACGCTGATATGATCGAATCCAATGGGGGTCGGAAAGATGATGATGGTTCAGATGGGGCGAAGAAAGACAAAGAGGAGGACAATGATTGGAAGGGCAATGAGATAGACATGGATGGAGCAAATGGGCACACAGACAAGGAGGACTCTAGTACTATGGAAATCAATGAAAATGAAGGGCATAAGGGGAAACAAGTTGCCCTGGAACGGTCTGATATGGAGTTTAAATTTGGGACTTTTGTGTCTCAAGTAAAACTCTCAGGTACTAAAGTTCCCGCCTCTGTTGTTTCACATAACAATACTGATGAAATACATATATTGCATGTACAAAAACAATTACTTGACGCTGAATCTATGATGTTTTGCGCTGCAGATTTGGATACTGTTTTGGTACTGCCCAAATTTTTTGGTAGTGATGCGAAGAGGGTTTCGGAGAACCCTGATGTTGCTCAGGAGGAGTGTCTACAGTCCCTATCGATTGAGATGGGGCACACAGGAAATGACATGGCCGAAACTGAATCTTTCGCTGCGAAGTCTCCGCTGACGCCAATGGCTGCTTCAACTCATTCAACGCCAATGACAGCCACTGAAACTGTCAAGTGCATGGGTGTGGAAGATGAGCCACTACATATAGTGCCTGACTCTACGTCATCATTGCATATGACTAGGGATAAGGTAAGAAATGAATATGATATGCATACTATGAGGCAATCATCATTTGATATACTGAGCCCCGCTTCTTTGCTTCAAAATATGGTGCAGATAAATGGGGCTGGACATATATCGCTAGATGAAGAAATAAAACAAGCTGGGCAGCTTACTACTCATACAAGGCATATTTCAAATGTGGCAGCAACTCAAGTGGCAGCAACTCAAGTGACGACCCTATTCAAAAGTCAGGAGAATGATGCTGATATCAACAAACACATCCACTCTGGTATGTCTCATGCAATTTCTGATTTGGCGCCAAAGAATTCTAATGTTACTGTTGAAGTAACAAATAATATGCTTGTGTCAGTTTCATCAAAGCCATCCGTCGAGGAAGTGATAGCTTTTGGAGGAATACCGTGTCCTCATGCAAATGAGGTGCGGATTAGCAAGCGTATTGGTGCCCAATCGGATGCGGACTTGACGCAGATGGAGCGTGCAATGAAGAATACTCAAATGCGTAATTCTGTCAACTCAGGTAATCATGTACCTAAATTCTCTATTTTATCTATCCCTGATATAGAAATTAAGGAAAGAGCGGACCGCATGGGAATCTCTTTAGGAAAATCGTTTGATGAAGTTGCGAGTAGTATAAATGGGATAAAGAACCGCGAGGGTGAACGAACTTTATTAATTCTGAAAAAAAACGCTGATGAAATTTCAAATGAAGGCCCCGCCTCACTTATTGTTTCAAAAGCATCCAATTTATGTGAAGATCTTATAGATGATGAAGAAATACATGCAAATATGGTAGATCATGTTAAACAGCCAACACCGATTAATAAAGAAAAAAAAAAGAGGAGAAAGAAGGTTTATGATCTCTCCAATGTCCGTAAGAGTACAAGAAAAATTATCAAAAAACAATATTCTTAATGCAAAATATCAAAGGTTTAAATTGGAATAGTGAGGGTTTCAAAGATACGGCTAAACACTTATTTGTTAAAGAGGCTATTCGAGAACATAAATTGGATTTCATTGCCTTGTTGGAGACAGGGAGATCCAATTTTTCCATACCCTTTTTAAATCAGTTAGCCGCTGGCTTTAATTTCAGTTGGTTCTGTTTACCACCTCATGGTCGATCTGGAGGTATACTAGTGGGTGTAAACTCAGATACTTTGCAGGTGCTAAAAGTGAGCAATGGTGACTATTGTGTCAAGTTGCATATTAAATGTAAGAATGATGGTTTTGAATGGATTTTTGTGCCTGTATATGGGGCTGCCCAAGAGATGCACAAGTCAGATTTTCTGGCCGAATTGGTTCGGACATGTGAACATGAACCACTCCCTATGTTGGTAGGAGGTGATTTCAATATTATTAGGAAAAGAGAGGAAAAAAATAATGATAATTTCAATGCCCGCTGGCCCTTTGTTTTTAATGCTATCATTGAACATCTCAATCTGAGAGAAATTGATCTCTCGGGGAGACAATTCACTTGGGCTAATCGTAGGGACACGCCTACATATGAGAAACTAGATAGAGTTCTTGCGAGTACTTCTTGGGAACAGAAGTTTCCCTTGGTTACGGTTAGAGCCCTATCTAGAGCTGAATCAGATCATACTCCAATTCTTATTGACTCAGGTGTGAAGGCACACTTGGGAAATAAGGCTGATTTTTCCTTTGAATTGTATTGGTTACGACAAGAAGGTTTCTATGAGATGATCGAGAAAGAATGGAACTCGGTAATGACTGGAATCTCTCCAATGGATAGATGGCTAAATAAATTGCGTCATATTAGGCGATTCTTGAAAGGGTGGGCAAAGAACTTGAGCGGAAAATATAAAAAGGAAAAAGAGAGGTTGCTCTCTATAATTGATAGTTTAGATTTAAAAGCTGAAAAACAACCGCTAAATGTTGTTGAACGAGAGGCACTTAACAAGGCAAATGATAGCATTAGGAAATTACGAAGAGATGAGGAAACAAAATGGGCTCAGAGAGCTAAAGTAAGGCATATTCAAGAAGGGGGGAATAATACTAGATATTTTCACTTAATTGCTAATGGAAAGCATAGGAAAAAGAAAAAATTTCAATTAGAACAACAAGAGGGAACCATTGTTGGCCAGGAGAATCTAAAAATTTATATTACTGAGTTCTACAAAAAATTATTCGGACCTCCGGAGTCGACTAATGTATCTTTGATGGAGGATTATGTACATGATATTCCACAATTATCTTCTGAGGAAAATGTGATCCTAACAACTCCTTTTACTGAGAAGGAGGTATACGATGCAATTTCACAGATGGAACACAATAAAGCTCCTGGCCCGGATGGTTTTCCGGCGGAGTTTTATCAAATGTTGTGGGAAGTAATTAAAACTGACATTATGGCACTATTTGATCAACTTGTTTCAGGGGATTTGCCCCTGTACAAACTGAATTTTGGTGTTATTACTTTACTTCCAAAGATACAGGACGCATTTCAGATTCAGCAATATAGGCCTATTTGCCTTCTAAATGTTTGTTTCAAAATATTCACTAAGGTAGCGACAAATCGCATTACGGGGATTGCCCCAAAAGTGATAAAACCTACTCAGTCGGCATTTATGCCGGGTCGTAACATTCTAGAGGGGGTGGTAATTTTGCATGAAACAATTCATGAATTACATAGTAAGAAAATGGATGGTGTTCTTTTAAAAATTGATTTTGAGAAGGCATATGACAAGGTCAAGTGGTCCTTTTTGCAACAGTCCATGCGAATGAAAGGTTTTGATAATGGATGGTGTAAGTTAATTGAATCTTTTATGCAAGGAGGAAGTGTTGGTGTTAAAGTAAATGACGACATTGGTCGCTATTTTCAAACAAAAAAAGGAGTCAGACAGGGTGACCCATTATCTCCAATGCTTTTTAACATAATAGCAGATATGCTTGCTATTTTAATCGAAAGAGCAAAGGAGGATGGCCAAGTGGGAGGTCTTATTCCTCATCTTGTCGAGGGAGGACTGTCTATCCTACAATATGCTGATGATACAATTTTGTTTTTAGAACATGACTTGCAGAAAGCGGTAAATATGAAGCTAATTCTATGTTTGTTTGAAGAATTATCGGGCCTCAAGATTAATTTTCATAAAAGTGAGATTTTCTGTTTCGGAAAAGCCAAGGAGGAAGAGCAACATTACAAACAAATTTTTGGATGTGATATTGGGGAGTTACCTTTTAGATACTTAGGAATTCCAATTCATTTTAGGAAGCTTAAAAATTCAGATTGGTATCCAGTGGAGACCCGATTTGAAGGTAAATTGGGATGCTGGAAAGGAAAATTGTTATCGTATGGCGATCGATTAGTACTTATCAATTCTGTTTTAACAAGTCTTCCAATGTTCATGTTATCGTTCCTGGAAATACCCGTTGGGGTGAGGAAGCGTCTTGATTTTTATAGGTCTAGATTCTTCTGGCAGTCAGATGAAGCTAAGAGAAAATATAGACTCACAAGATGGAACATAATCTGCCGACCAAAAGATCAAGGAGGTTTAGGTATTGAGGTTCTTGAACTCAAAAATAGATGTTTATAACTACTATATTAAACTTGAACAAACATCTTTTTTCACAGAATTTTGAGGCCTATTTATGAGTTAACGTGGTGGTGGCACGTATGCGTTTATATGTCCTGATTTCCTCTGTGTATTGTTTTGGTGCTCCGTGGGAAATTTCAGGTCTCTTTTATGCTGTTGTGCTGCTCCAGCCGTGTGGCTATAGCTGAAAAGGCGTGTGGAAAACTGTGTTGGTCGTGGAGGGCCCAGGCTAGGTGCGTGGTTTATCTCCATGGTCGACGAATGGCTTGATTTGCCACGTGTTTGCGTTTAGAATTATCTTTTGTCCCCGTTTGGTTTTCCTCAGTCAAAACGGTGACACAGTACCTAGACATCCCATCCCACCTTCCCACCACGCCTCCTCTTTTTTCTCTTTTCTTTTCTTCTTCCGTGTGAGCGGTTCATCTTTCAGCCCTCCTCCCCCGCTTCCTTCCCTACCCTTGCAGCCGCCGGCGTCCCCTGCCACTGGGAAATAGCAGCCTGTGCGGATCCGGCCGCGGCTGGAACTTTCCCTGGGTGTTGCCCTCGAGCGAGGGGACTCGGACATGCGGCAGCCGGCGCGGCCAGATGGCGGTTGCTGGTGGTGGACGATGATCGTGGTTGCTGAGGGAGGTCGCCTCTGTAGCAGTGGGGTGTCCTGGTGTGGGCGCCAGGCCCTATCTGGTTGAGCTCGATTCGCTTGGTCCGGCCGCGATTCGGCGGTGCGGCCTCCTTTGCATCTGTCGGGCGCAACGGTATGTTGATGTGGCTGGGAGGCGCAGTGCCGAACGGTGGTGGTGGCGGCACCAGGCGTGACCTTACGCTCAGACACGTCCGCCTATTCCAGGTGCATGTTCTTCCTCTGATTCGTCTCCTTAGACCTCCTTTGCGGTTTTTGCGAATTGTTCTTTAGTTTCTTTTGTGAGTTGTTCAACAGTGTGTGCCATCTTTCTTTTTTTCATGGTGATCTAATCGCTTTTACTTTCGTCGCGCTGTTGTAGGTATGTGATTGTGCTCGCCGTTCTATTGGTACATGTTGACCCTCGGGCGCTGTCGTCGGCAGCCTGCCGAGTCTGGTGGCGCCAAGCACCTGGAGTTCTTCGCCATGGACATCTCCGCGAGTTCAAACCAGACTCTCCTGCCTACCTTTGTCACCATGAGCGGCCGCCTGCTGTCGTACGCTTCCAGCTACTACATATTATCAGAATTTTGCTTCTAATTGATGTGAAAAATATGTGTGAGCATTCAGACAAAAGGATCAGGCATGTTGTCCACCTTGAAAACAAAATTAGAAGAATCAGTATGTATGTTGATGGACAATTGTTCTGGCAAAAGATGTTTGACTGACAAACTAAAGCTAGACATCGGCTGGACAATCTGGTATACTTCCTCTTTTATTGTTATCCGATTGGCACAACTGGAATGCTAGCACTGAAGCATCTTAAGATGGTTCTTGTTTTTTTCCTTACAGTGTATAAGTCGTACATGCAGCTTTCTTGGTGTGTGGGCGATGGAAGTGTACAAAAGAACATGCAGAAATCAAGAAATGATGATCAGTTCCTTCAGTGGTCATAAACGACTAAAAGGTTTTGATGATGTCGTGAGTAAATGAATGCAAAGGTGTATACTTGAACTTTGGCATGACATACCAAGATTGCTAGATAATTCTAACTGTCAAGTTCATTAAATGGAAAGCAAAGTACATTGTGAACCCCTTTTTGCTGAGAGTTGTTCCTCAATGTCTCTGCCTTCACCTTCAGACACAATTGTTTTTGTCGACCCTAAACTTTTTAGGGAACTCTGAAATGGACCTCTTTCTGTTTTTTCCTCAAACCCCATAAGTTTGAAAGAAGATCAAATTTTCGTGTGCAATGAAGATTCACTGTAGTTTTTATCATAGCCAGCTGAAAGAATATTAGATTCCCGTACTCATTGCCTCTTTTTTGGGTCTTTATTGTCTCCTTCTGTCTGGTTCAGATCATATCTTTTTTTTTTCTGGTGATTCTGGTTAGGATGGGTTGATCAGATGTAGCACTAGAAGTAGCAATGTTACTTCCACTACTTTTGGTCTGCCGCTTTGCCTTCTCTCACAACCTGGGGACACATTGTTGAATTTAACATACTTGAATTTTCTGATCGAAAACGAACCTATACTACTATTTTTGTACACCATACAGCAGCAGTTCAAAACAGTGTTTAGAAAATTTCTTCCACAAAAGTGCTTTCAGTAAAAAGCACCAAAATATTACACCAAATATAAACCCTTAAGAATATTTAGCATTGAATATGGCTCAGTTGTTAATTACTCATTTCTTCTAGGATAGGATCTCTATTGAAAGGGTATATGACTCGACAATCATTACTCCATTTTGAAATTTTGGTGAGCCTGAACTCTTTTGAATTGTTTCGTGATGACATAAACTCTTGGTACACAGAAAGTTCACACCATACTCTCTTTGTTTTCAGTTATTCCACTTTTAATCCTTAGTTACAGAATAGCCAGTGCAGCTCGATCGGTCTTAAATATCGGTATGAGTTTTACCAAGACCATTGTCATTCTCATGACAATTACCATTTTTATTTTTAGGGAACCTCGCCTTCTCCTACATATCGGTTGACACTTCAAATTTGGTAAACCGGAGTACTTTGCCGGTTTCCATGGTCAACAATAATACTTAGAAGATCAAATCTAGCTGTTAGTAATAATTTCCTGTATTCCATTTCCTTTTGTGCTTTGCCAAATTTACTCATATATGTCCGTGTTCACTATAAATCATGCAACCCTCTAACTCCATATTCAATGCATGGTCTTTTGTCCTACAGCTGCCGTAGTTTTATATGTGCCACTACCAGCTGAAAGATTCCATGTGGAAAAAGGTAGGTAAGATTGCAAAGCAACCTACATTATTTGAAGACCAGTGTTTCTTAATATGCAGGGTCCAACGATTGTCTCTCAAGCCTTTTCCCAAGCCACTTACTTTCATGTTGCTCCCAGGTCATGTAATTTTGGCAACCTTCAAAATTTTAAAATAAATTCCCATGGATTAATCAAATCCAGTGGATAGCACACCACTTTGTATATGGGTTTCTTTTCCTAGCACTAGCTTTTATATATGCCCATCCCAACGGTATCCTGATGTTTAGAGATATTCTTTAAAACATAAGCTTACATGTGTTCTTTGAATTCAGCGAATGATGTATCAATTTGTTTACAATATTCTTTTCCTAGCATCAGCTTTATATGTGTTAGTTTCTCTCCATTGCCCATCCCAATTTTTATGCTTATCTTAATATATATGTAACCTTTAGTTATAATTCACAGGCTTGAGACTGCACTTCTCCTGTTGGCCTGGAAGTGAATAAATATTCGTTATTTCTATTGTAAGTCTCAGAAAGATAGGTATATAACTTTTTGAGGAAAACTAGGTATAAAGCAGCGTATGTTTTTATGCTTGGTGCCTATTGTATCAAGTCATCCCAAGCAGCATTCGTCGAAAATAGGAAGTCAACCAAGCAACATTCCTCGAAAGAAAGGAAGTAATCCAAGCAGCCGTTTCTTAACTCTTGCAACAGCAAGAAGTCATCCAAGCAACATTCCTCAAAAGAAAGGAAGTAATCCAAGCAGCCCTTTCTTAACTCTTGCAACAACTTCTGATATTCAAAAGTGACATTGTAATTGTCAGTTTGATATTTCTCCTTGAAGGTATCACCTCTGTGGAATATATGTAAATCATGTTCGGTGTTGTATCATCACTTTTGTTGATCAAGTTTTCCGATCCACTGTGCACAATGGAATGTGAATAAATACAAGAGTCATACAAAGTGCATCTTAACATTGTGGTAGCTAAGTTTATAAATTCTTCATTTGTTGGATCATTAGGATGTATGAGGCCACACTTCCAGATTTGGTTCACTTTTTTAACAATAAATTTAACTTCTGTGGGTTTTCATTGGGATCATTCTGTGAGTCAAGAGTTGCTCTGTTGTCGATGAGCACGATTTGCTGTCTCCTTCACCTCTAATGGGAGAAAGTTTCTATCCACAGCCGCGCTACGTCTGCGAAGAAGGAGCTCAACCAAGGCGTTCATCAATCATCATCCTCTCTTCTAACAATGAACACAATAGTGACAATTATTTATAGTTCGAAGATAGGAAAACACATGTACCATCCACCTAAGTATACCAAATATGAGCCAATCCTACCAACTATGCAACCGGTATATATTACTACAGCTAGCAAATCTTAGGTTCTTTGAACTCCCAAGATGTGTTAGGAACGGAGGAAGTGTGAATGTACTCTAATACTATTATTGACCAGTCTCTTTTTCATAAGTGGAGTCGCCAAACTAACTACACATTCCATGTAATACTTGTGTAAAACAACCTTAGGGGTCATGTACATGGATCTAAACATGTGTTACTAACTAATCCAAATGTTTTGTTCATAAATACATTTTCTACACACCACAATTCAATAGCATTGTCCCAGGCTCTTCTCCCATGGCGCGGCGTGCCGCCGCGCCAAATCTTGCTAGTTGAGTAAATGGCTCTTTAAACTACTAAATGAGGAAGGGGTGTGGCAAGAGTTGCTACATAATAAATACCTCAGCCAAAAAACCCTTGCTGAGGTGCAGGCAAAACCGACTGATTCCCCTTTTTGGAAGGGACTCATGCGGGTAAAAGATGATTTTTTTCGTAAAGGATATTTTAAAATTGGAAATGGTGCTACAACAAGATTTTGGGAAGATATTTGGTTAGGAGAAACCTCATTAGCTACTCAATACCCATCTCTATATAATATTGTGAACCATAAGAATGTGTTAGTGGCTCATGTATTGGCACAAGCACCACTAAACATTGGTTTCAGACGTGTGCTATCTGGTAATAAATGGACGGCGTGGCTACACTTATGCCAAAGACTAATGATGGTCAATTTAAATAATGAACCGGACTGTTTTATGTGGAAACTAACAACTAATGGGTTGTTTACAGTCAAATCTATGTATGAGGATCTTATGAATGATCATACAACATACTTGCGGAAATATCTTTGGAAAATGAAAATCCCCCTAAAAATTAAAATTTTTATGTGGTTCCTGAGTAATAAGGTGCTATTGACAAAAGATAATTTAGCAAAGAGACAATGGACTGGGTGTACTAAATGTGTTTTTTGCGGAGAACAAGAGACGGTAGAACACTTATTCCTAACATGCCCATTTGCTAAACTAATATGGCGAACTGTTAATTTTACTCATAATCTCCCTCCACCGACCAATATTACAAATATGTTTGGAAATTGGTTAAAAGGAGTTGACAAACAATCCAAGGTTTTAATACGCATTGGTGTATCAGCCTTATGTTGGTCAATATGGAGATGCCGCAATGATATAATCTTTAACAATAAGAAAAATTTCAATTTTTTACAGGTTATCTTCTCCATGGTGCATTGGATCCAACTCTGGGCTCTCCTCTCACCACCAGAGCAACGGGATGTCATGGCTTCTGGATGCACACGGCTCCAGACGGTCGCTCAGGATATCTTGTGCCGGGCTGGCTGGCAGCATATTAGTCGACTAGAGGATGCATAGTCGGCTCCTGCTATTTTCCTTTTTTCGCTGGTTGATTTTTGTATCGACTTTAGGCGATTCTTGAGATGTAATAAGTACTGAACAACGATTACTGGTTTCTTAATAAAAGGCTGTGTGCATCATCACGATGCAGAAGCCGGGTTTTTCCCTTTTCAAAAAAAAAAATCTTTCTAGCTATGACAGTACATGCCTCATCAATCAAATCAATTGCCTTGTCTGGAAATTGACGGCCTACATGTAGACAAGACAACAATAAAAATCATCTCAGCAAGATTTGTAAAAGTAGTACGTATTTCAAATTTTCAATTAAGGTATCCGATCAAGACATTATATTTTCACAAGGAGACAAACTTATCCGCTCTTAACTTACCGGTGATATAACGGGAACCGAGGTGCACAGCAGCAACAAGAGCGGCATCCTGGATTTCCAGTCCATGGTGGTCTTGAAACCGCTGTTTTAACCCCCGCAAGATAGCAACGGTTGCTTCCGTGGTCGGCTCCTCCACCGGCACTTTGTGAAACCGTCGCTCGAGCGCAGGGTCCTTCTCGATATACTTGCGGTACTCATCAAAGGTGGTGGCTCCGACGCAGCGGATGCGTCCACGGGCCAACGCCGGCTTGAGCATGTCGGAGGCGTCGGAGGAGTAGAGCATGTGCATCTCATCTATGAAGAGTATGACCTTGCCGTTGGATGCCTCCGCCTCCTTTACGATGCTCTTGATGCGTTCCTCGAACATGCCGCGTAGGGTGGTGCTGGCCACCATGGCCCCAAGGTCGACCTCCACGACGCGTGCCCCGACGAGCGCAGCGGGAACCCTCCCGGAGGCGACGCGCTGGGCGAGGCCCTCGGCGACGGCCGTCTTGCCGACTCCGGCGGCGCCGACGAGCGCGGCGCAGTTCTTGGTCCGGCGACAGAGGATGTCGATGACGCGGTCGATCTCGTCGTCGCGGCCGATCACCGGATCGCCCGTGCCGGTCATGTCTTGGCCGTAGGTGCGCAGGCTTCTTGTTGATCGGCAGTAGTTATACGCCCACCAAAACAAAACGGAGGTAGCTGTAGCAACCAAGGTGCAGCAAGCCTGTTGTAGCAACAACGAAGCAGTCGGCAGTTGGAGAGAAGAGACCCAGCCCCTTGCCATAGTTGGTAATCTGGGGTTTCGATCGGCAGTGACAATATTGATGCTCCCTCGTGGCCTTTTATGTGCGTTATATATACACAGAGAAATCGTTTCCTAGTGCTATCGGGAAGCAGTCTCCAAGTCTCGTACGTACGGACGGTGTAGAAACAGTGCTCCGATGCGGACTGGGGAGCAAAATCTATTTCTGAGCACACAAGATACACAACAACTCGACAAACAGAACTCCGTACTCAGCAGCTGTTGACAGACCGTGAGTCCATGGCCATGTACCAGCACTGGCCAACAGCCCACCTGAAATACTAACCCCAAAAAAAAAAAATTCTGCACGGAACCGATTTTCCGTGCTTTTTCTTGTTGGCCTTAGTTCCCAGATATTGCTGGGTGCACCGTGCTTGAGACTGTTGTAAGACTTCTGGTTTGATCATTAATAGAAACCGCATGCCTCGATTGATGCAGAGGCTGGAGCTTCTCCATTTCAAAAGAAAAAAAAACTGCCAGAGCATCGTTAGATTAAGGAAAAAATTATAAAGAGGCTTATCAATGCAATAAACTCAAATATGATACCTGCTGCTCACTGTCCTGGAATCGGGAGGGTGATAGTTGAACATGCCATATACCTGATAGGTCCAACCCTAGTTGCACTAGTTTGCTCTTCAAGTGTCGGTATGCGAGGTCTATATGATCAATCATCAGGGTTGTACCTGAGAAATCAGGGGCCCTGAGCAAAATTTGAACTTAGGCCTCACAATGAAAATCAACAATTACAACAATTTTTGTTAAGAGCAAGAATAGCCAAAATTTCTCTTAAAGAATTTTATAGTCCCTCTGGTTCATATTAATTGACTTCACTTTGTCTAGATTTCTATATATCTAGTTAAGTTTTAGTCTACATACATGTGTATCTAGATAAAATGGAGTCAATTAATCTGAACCGGAGGGAGTATAAATAAAAAAGCAATCGTAACTTCGTATGAAACCTAGTTACTGTATGCAAAGCAATCCCGTTCACATCATCTACAAGTGTTCCATCTAGTCTCCTCCACTTAACCAAGGCAGACTAAAAGTTAGTTGGAAGAGTGAGAGAGTAAATATGCGTGTGCGACAGACGGGGAATATAAAACTGAGAAAACGAGCAAGCCTTACACAGCTAATCACTAATCACGGTCATTATTAGTGCCACTAGCAGTATTTTTTAGAACATTGTAGGCCCTAATCATGTGGAGGCCCTGTACGGTTGCACATTTTACATATGTGTCCTATACGGCCTGTCAATCATTCAAATTGGTTCTATCTTATGTCATTCATGTAGCGTTATAAATATTTTTGGAAACTAGCTTAATGGAGAGGATCATAGGTTTTCAAATATTTATTACGGTGGAAGGATCTGCTATTATTTGGTCGCTTTGGCTATGTAGAAATGACAAGGTTTTTAACAATAAAAATATCTATCTTATCCAGGTTATATACCGATGCACATCTTTACTACACGGAGAATCGCGATCTCTTTATGAAGTTATCTACACGGTTGAAGTATATGGCGAAGGAGTTTATTTCCTGATATGGGTGGCAACATAATCTCAGGATTGGTCTTCCTCCTGTCTAGATAGCGAACTGCTTTGGGAACGCATATATATATATATTGCGAAGATGTACATGTAGAATTTTTGGTCAAAAAATTTCGACACTTCGTAATATGATTTTTATTTTTATAGAAGGAGCTTATGGAACTGGGAGCCGAATTAAATTTCCGATTTCTTTTTCCCTATAGCATAATATTATTTGAAAGTTCTATGTGAATAGAAACATTTCCAGCTCCATTTTTGAATGAAAGATGTTCTAGAAAGTCAAACTCTTTACCAACCACAGTATATAAGTCTGCTACTGGAAAATAAAAAGATTGAAAAGCAAAATCAGAACTAGTATAGGGACATCATAGTAGTCCACATAGACTAAATAATCTAATCGGCTAATTTTATGTTGTTTACAACTATTAAAGATGGAGATTTAAAAATTCATGTAAATAAAATATGTCTCAGTTCCACAAGTATGACGTGCCAAATGATCTCAGGACTCTAATCTTCAGAGTCTTTTTTTTTTATTGTACTGGCTCGGTCTAGGCAATGCAGCTCTTAAGAAATATTCTGTACCGCGTGCAATATCCTGTTGTCGGATTTAAGTATAAATATATAGAAAATACATGTACGCTTTGCCTCATGTCAAAATAGAGAGAAGTCGAACCCAAACCTATTACTTTCTCCGTTTAAAAAGAGGACTCACTTTGTCCAGATTCATATATATAAATATTAAAATACATCTATATACATTGATACATTGAAAACTCGGTATCAAAAAATAGACAAATTTTAGATATCCTTTTCGAGACAGAGGAAATATAACAAATGATAGGCGGCAGATATGCGGAGGTATATAGTATGGACTAGGGGCATCAAGTGTTAAGTGTACTAATGCACTAAGGTATTCCATGACCGTCCAATTTTCTACCACCGATCTAGATTGAAACCTTCAATTGTTTATGAGATACCACCCGAGCCTTACTAAAAATCAGCCCGTAGTACACTCCCTCTTTCCCATTATTTACTTGAGGCATTCAAAAAAAATTCCTCATAAAGAAAATATTGGAACCCAGAGTCTGATTCAGGAGAGGTTTTCACCATCTTTTTCATCTTGACGAGGCCTTCGAAACAAGATCAGTGTTGAACACATTTTGGGAAATTTGAATTTTTCATGTTTTAAAACTTGAATGAAACTTATGTTAAATTGTGTAAACACATGCGTAATAAGAATCCTGAATATAATATATGTGAAACTTGTACAAAACACATGCCTGATAAGAATTATGAAAGACACCTATGTGAAATCTGTGTACACACTAATGCAATTTTGGGAAATACTAAAAATTTCCCAAAATATTATTTGGAATATACTTAATTTTTTCCAGAAAATTTAATGAAACCAAGGAAATTATAGCTAATTTTGTACGGAGGTTGTTTGAACCAGCATGTATTTTTCAAACAAGCTTTTTTCAAAACATAATTAGTTTTTCATGATAATTTGTTTCGCAAATGCGTTCAACCATAGCCCAAACTTTTGTGAAACCCATAACACATCACGTTCAGTTGCTGAAATAGCATAGCAGCAGGGGGGCCACTGATTTGCTGATCGTGTGGTTCTGGATGCTTAGTACATTAGTACACCTGATGGTCCTAGTTCATTTTATATGCCCCCCAGATATGCACATGCACATAGTGATATCACTATGTCACACCAACAAGATCCGGTCATGTTTGGTCCATACATATGTTAATATACGATTTCTTTTTTCCTATAGCATAATATTATTTCAAAGTCCTATGTGATTACAAACAGTCCTAGCTCCATTTTTGAATGAATGATATTCTAGAAAATCAAACTGCTCTTTACTAACCATATATAAGTGTGCTACAAGAATATTAAAAACAAAATACGGAATTAAAATAGGGACATCACGGTAATCCACATAGACTAAATAATCTAATCGGCTAATTTTATGTTAACAATAGATATTAATGGTGAAGATTTAGAAGTTCTGGTAAATAAGATATGTCCTGGCACCATAAGTACGAACACGATCAGGCACCGTGCTATGCTACATGTGCCAAAAGAGCCCATGACTCTAGTCTTCGAAGTCATTTTCTTATTGTACCGGCTTGGTCTAGGTGATGCAACTCCTTAAGAAATAATACGTGTAATATCTTTTTGCCGGATATAAGTTCAATATGTAGAAACTGCATGTAATATTTGTCTCATGTCACAATAGAGAAAATTCAAAACCGAAACCTACTACTTTCTCCGTTTGAAAAAAAGATGTCTCAACTCGATTCGCATATATCTACACACTAAAATACGTCTACATACATGAATACATAGACAATTATAGGTGTCAAAAAAAATTAGACATATTTTAGATATCCTTTTCGAGACAGCGGGAGTACAACATTTGACAGGCGACGGATATGCACATGCATATACTGCACTGGCGGAGCTTCGTTGGGGCCAACCTGGGCCGTGGCCCGCCCAGGTTTTTGACAAAAATGATATTGACTCATATGTATCTGTAGCCCAGCCCATCAGCACGCATCGGCCTGTCCGCTACCTTTCTTCCATACTGTCTCCAGTTCGCTAAGTTTCTCGACAGACAGAAGTGATCAAGCGACAACCATGGAATTGGAAGGCACCTCGCCACTGCTGATTTTAGCGATCAAGAGAAAATTGGGGGGAATCTGTGGAGCAGGGTGACACAGGAGGCAGCTACTCCGCGCCGCCGCCCACGGCCAGGAGATCACTGCAGCTGTAGCACGGCCGCTCCGGCCGGAAGTCCAGTACCCGGCAGGCCGCGCTGCAACCTAATCAAGCTCATACTCATCTACTGTACAGTTTACATGCTCGGTACTTCTCTTTCTTTCCCTAAATTGTTAGTGAGCAATATGACAGCATGGAATCTTTCGAAAATTATTCTCCAATTTTACAAATTGTAACAACAATGGGAATGGCCTTTAACAAGAGTTATGTTTGAGAACATTTTTTTTAGGTTTTCTTGTAAGCTGGCCCGCCCATGATTATTTTTCAAGCTCCGCCACTGATATACTGACATCACTGCTGTCATCGGAAGGTGTATATGATGCCCCCTATAGGGGGCCTCACAGGCGTTTGGATTTTCGGCCGTCCGATCGAGCTGACGTGGTGCGATCTCAGCCGGCCGTTTCGTCCAGGGCGCGAGGCCCTCCCGCGGACCCGCGTTTTATCCATGGGTCTCTCCACGCCTCAGCCCCTTCGTCTCGTTCCACAACCCTGCCGCCCCTCGTGCGCCTCAGCCCCGCCGTCACCGTCGCCTCGCGCCCCCAGCCCCGCCGCTAGCTCGCGTGCGTTCGCCGGCCGACCTCGGGCAGGGGCCGCCGACGCGGGCAAGGGGCGGCGCGACCGGTCCTCGCAGGGATGGCGTGGAAGGGCAGCGCGGGCGACCTCCACAGGCCATCGAGCGCGCGGGAGGAGGGCCGCCGGTGAGGCGCGGCACGAGCGCGCGGGAAGCGGCGCCGCCGGTAGAGGTCTGCTCTCTCTACCTCGCCCGTCTCATCTCCTCTCTCACTCTCTCTTTGCAGCCGGCGGCGACGATGTTGAGGTGGTGCTCTCGTCCTCCTCCCCTCCTCTGCCTAACTCAGGATCTGGCAGAGCAGTAGCTAGCGGTGGTGAAGTCCAGTGGAGGATCTCCTCCTCCACCACTCCCTTTTTCACTAGGCAGGGGAGCGGAAGAGGGCAGAGCCACATGCAAGCCGCCAAAGACGGATTCCATGGCGCCACCATCTTCTTCGTCCTCGCATCAGAGATAGAGGGTACTGAGGATAACAGGTATCCATTCCCTCCCTCTCTCTGGAATCCTCGCCTCTCTTTTTTCTCATGCCGCTTGCCTCGCCGATAGGAGGAACATGGGTCGTTAGATGGTATGGCGGCGTGCCGGCCGACCGCAGGTCCTGCTCGAGTGATTTTTCTCACAGTTGATCTAGGGCATGTGGTGTACTCCATGTCCGCCCACATCGCCGTCAGTCCTTGCATCAAGGAGGAGAGCGTGTGCTTGATCTGTTACATCTCTCTCTTCCACTCTCTCTATCTTTTGGGAGTATCAATCTTTTATAGAGGGAATTTGCTTCTAAGCCTGAATACTACGCTACCATGGAAAGTTGTGCTGGAAGACCTCTGCACCTGCCAACATACCTAAGCTCTAATTTTATTTGAACTTTTTTATACAGATCCATGTTTTATATTGGATGAAAAGTTCGTGGAAGTCACAGGATGGATCAGCTAGCTGCCAGAAGGTGCATGTTTCTCCTTTATTTTGCTTTTGTTTCTATTTAATGGTGTTGTGACTCTGGCATGGCCTTAACATACTATGTTGAATAACAGTCAGCTGATGTCCAGTTACCACTCATAGACATATGATATTATTAATTATTTACCTTGCTTGTGGAAATTTACACCACTGATGGCAAATGGAACCACTTCAGTAGATGTTGGCGGAATAGACAACCATTTTTGTGCATTGTTTTGGCAGTAAGCTTGCATAGAATAGTGTAGGTTTGATGTGGTTGTGAAATAAAAAATTTCCCATTTTGAATTTTGTTCCTTCCCGTTATCATATGGGATTACTGGCTGATGCTCTTTTCAGATGGTCTTCTTGTGTTTTATTAGATGGGGCAGCGATTTTCTTCAGATGATATTATAGTTTAGTGAATTGTAGACTTCAAATTCCGGTCTCTCCTTGAGATATTGGGCTAATGGATTATTTTGTAGCATAATTAATCCTTTGAGCTGAGATAACAGTTTCATAAAGTTATAAAAATTATCTTTATTATCTAAGCTACATCGAGGTATTTTTATTATGTAAGCTTTCTCATCATTGGTTCTCTGCATAATGTATACATGGGACTATGGAAGCGTGATGAAGTACCAGAGTGACATGCGTATGTTCATGAGTACAGGAACGCCATAGAAGTACAGAACATTGGAGTCCTACCTAGCAAACCATAGCAGAGCACTACTCATGTACAGCACGCTTCTATCACATAAATGCTTCTCTCACATGCCAATGTTGAAGTATTACAGAAACTTGGGTCTTGAGGTTGTTTTCCAAAAAATCATCTTGCTTGTGGAAATTTACGCCACTGATGGCAAATGGAAACCACTTGAGTGATGTCTTCAGTATATGTTGGTGGAGTAGACATCGATTGCTGTGCATAGAATAGTGCAGGTCAAGTGTGGGTGTGAAATATTTTTCCAATGTTGAATTGTTTTCCTTCCAGTTATCATATGGGATTACTGGTTGCTGCTCTTTTCAGATGGTCTACTTGTGTTTTATTAGATGGGGCAGCGATTTTCTTCACAGGATATTGTACTTTAGCGCATTGGTAGACTTTAGATTCTGGTCTCTTCTTGACATATTGGGCTAATAGCTTATTTTGATTACTAATCCTTCGAGCTGAGATAATAGTTTCATTAAGTAATAAAAATATCTTTATTATTTAAGCTACATCGAGGTATCTTGTGCAACTTCTTGCAAAATACATATTCTGTAGATAATGATTTAATTCTGAAGAAAGTACCTTGTTTGGAACTTTATGTTGTCCTGATCAAACTTATTTTTTTAACAGGACCTCATTTTAATCCTAATAATAAGTCACATGAGGTACCGGTGGATTATGACATGACATGTGGGTGACCGGCGAAGCATACAAGCCAACAAAGATGGTTAGTTATATGACTACTCGATGTTTCTTCAGGTCTAGGCAACTACGGTTTAAGTTGTTGTCTTGATGTAATCCCTGTTTTTAATACATCCGTTGTTTATTTCAGGCATTGCAGAAGTCTTATGAAGGACTTATAGGTTCCGTTGGCTTGAAGGATAATATATCATTTGACCATCTTGGTATAATAATTGATGTACTGGTATTCGTTTCTCTTCTTGCATGAAGATTTCATTAAGTTGACCTCACTCCATACTGGGAAGGGCAGTTGTTGTTCATGATGATTCTAATGATCTAGGAAAGGGTAAGGGTGGTTCCATCTCGCCTCCAATCTGTTGCCACCATCGTCCCTACAGAAGGTGTTTTATTTTTTTGTTTTTCTTGATGCGCTATGTTTATTTATACCCTGATTTTTTTGGCCCCTCTAAATAAACTTAAAGCAGTGGGCTTAGTTCCGCATGCAATTGATGGTGCGAGTGATTCTTCTTAGATCCTGAAAACATCTCTCTATAAAGTGGCTGCTAATCTTATGCCCGGAATTGTGATTTCCAAAAAATATGTTGTTTTTACTGTGTTAATTTTTATAGTTCAAGAATCAAGATGAGTTATTTGCTACATCAAAGATTGTGATGTCATTGGGCACCAAGGGGATCTGAGATGTCTCTTATCTACATCAAGCAAAGGGAGAGATTTCAATCTTTCATAAGTGGCTTTGATGTATCCTTTTTCATTATCATGTATGTTCTTACTCGGAGGTAACGAATCAATTCGACCATTATTGTCCTTTGATATTCTGAATTTGGATATGGCACTGTATTGGTTCTTATTTCTAGATTTAATTTTATTCGTTCGAGGTGTGTTGCTGCTGCAGGTGGTTTGCCTTTCTCCGCCCCGCACATCCTCAAAGTTGGTCTTTGTTTTTTTTAACCTTTTTCTTAATTAGTTATATTTTTATGTGCTCTGTTGGTACGGTGTCCTATTGTAGGCACACACTTTTGTAAATCTATATGTGCCATACTTTCTATAACCACGATAGACCTTTATGTGCTTTTGAATTGGATCTTTTTCAACCTCGCCCGAAAATTAGGGAGCTGGTGTGAAGGTTTTACAAAGAAAATTGTTGTTGTGATTTACCTAAATTGCCTACGTGACTATTAATTTATTATTTCCTTGGATCTCATGCTCTTTTATTATAATTCTATCTCGGTTGTCTTATCCTTGTCACAACCCTTTTATTTTATTTCTAACCATGCTGTTTGTATCGATAAGACAAATGCTCAAAATATTTTGATCTGGTTGTCCCTTAGATTGTTAATATCTTCAATCCAAATTTAGTTCAGATTTGTTAACAGTGTGTCCTACTTCCGGAAAATTAACTAATTACTAATTCCCTATCTGTCTTTGTAATAGTGTCCGAGCATCAAATAATATTGGTACTGGCCTTTTCATTTTTACCGCAAGAGTACTGTTGATCCTTATTGTTATCTACACTTCCGAATGCAATGCTCATCTTGCTACATGTCAGTGTTTTTTTTGCTTTAATATCTGTTATTTTCTCCAATGTTTCTGTACATTGATGATTTGTTTGTTGCATAGACTAGGATGTTATGCATATTTCCTTATACTAACATTATTGATATGCTAACCTAATAAGTAAAACATAAATTTGAAATAAAAACATGATTTCATTTCTCTGCTAGAAATGTATTGTTGTGTTGCTCTTCAATTTTTTTATTTGCTATGGGGTTGCTGGATTTTCACTTGATACAGTGAAAGTAAAGTGTGTCTTTGTCTCTACGGATCCCTGTGTATTATCAAGTACAAAAACATGACATGTGATTGTTCACAAGAAAAAAATTATTCTAAGGAATAGTTTATAAAAAAACGATGGAGTAAGATTCAGGATGTCAGCTCTTTTAAGTTAAGTTTTTTCCTTGCCAGCGGAGGATAGGCAATGAGTGATAGGAAGAGCTCGTATATGAAGCCACCCAGAGAGAAATCGTGTTGTGCCGTTGTACCGAACAGATGGAAGTATTCATATTTTATCTTATTAAAATCAATTGCTATTTATTGCACAAGTCACTGAAGGTTAGACATGTGTCTGATCTAGAAAAATGTCGACTGAACAAGTCATCTATCCGAATGTGCGTACACTGCATTTGCAGTTTGGGCAACTGCGATACCTTTATTGTTCTTTGCACTGCAGACTGCATTGGCACCACCAGTCCTTCTATTTTATATATGTGACTACTATGATACCTTTATTGCTCTTTGAAATTTCCACTTACAACTTAAACTTGTGATCCTACTTTTCTTCTTGGTTGATCAATGAACGTAGTACCCATAAAACCTTCCTAACAAATAGCAAACATGTTTAGAACAAAGGAAATCAAAGGGCCAATTTATCTTCAAGAAGCATACTCTGCTCTAAGTCTGTTCTAAGGGGGCATACATATTGCTATCAACAATAAAGCGAAGTATCACTTCACAGCTTTTATTATCAACAATAAAGCAAAGTATCATCTCATATGGCAAGTGTACTTGTAAGAAAATTTTGATGTTGTATTAGGAGTAAGACATTGATGCGTGCAATTAACACACGTCCGTTGGGAACCCCAAGAGGAAGGTGTGATGCAGACAGTAGCAAGTTTTCCCTCAGAAAGAAACCAAGGTTTATCGAACCAGGAGGAGCCAAGAAGCACGTTGAAGGTTGATGGCGGCGGGATGTAGTGCGGCGCAACACCAGGGATTCCGGCGCCAACGTGGAACCTGCACAACACAACCAAAGTACTTTGCCCCAACGAAACAGTGAGGTTGTCAATCTCCGGCTTGCTGTAACAAAGGATTAACCGTATTGTGTGGAAGATGATTGTTTGCAGAAAACAGTAAAGAACAAGTATTGCAGTAGATTGTATGCGATGTAAAGAATAGGACCGGGGTCCACAGTTCACTAGAGGTGTCTCTCCCATAAGATAAATAGCATGTTGGGTGAACAAATTACAGTCGGGCAATTGATAAATAGAGAGGGCATGACAATGCACATACATGATATGATAAATATAGTGAGATTTAATTGGGCATTACGACAAAGTACATAGACCGCTATCCATGCATCTATGCCTAAAAAGTCCACCTTCGGTTATCATCCGAACCCCTTCCGTATTAAGTTGCAAACAAAGACAATTGCATTAAGTATGGTGCGTAATGTAATCAATAACTACATCCTTGGACATAGCATCAATGTTTTATCCCTAGTGGCAACAGCACATCCACAACCTTAGAACTTTCGTCACTGTCCCAGATTTAATGGAAGCATGAACCCACTATCGAGCATAAATACTCCCTCTTGGAGTTAAGAGCAAAAACTTGGCCAGAGCCTCTACTAATAACGGAGAGCATGCAAGATCATAAACAACACATAGGTAATAGATTGATAATCACCATAACATAGTATTCTCTATCCATCGGATCCCGACAAACACAACATATAGCATTATAGATAGATGATCTTGATCATGTTAGGCAGCTCACAAGATCCAACAATGAAGCACATAAGGAGAAGACGACCATCTAGCTACCGCTATGGACCCATAGTCCAGGGTAAACTACTCACGCATCACTCCGGAGGCGACCATGGCGGTGAAGAGTCCTCCGGAGATGATTCCCCTCTGGCGTGGGCCGAGCGATCTCCTGAATCCCCGAGATGGGATTGGCGGCGGCGGCGTCTCGGAAGGTTTTCCGTATCGTGGCTCGGCACGGGGTTTCGCGACGGAGGCTTTAAGTAGGCGGAAGGGCAACGCAGGGCCACACGAGGGCCCCACACGCTAGGGCCGCGCCGCCCTAGTGTGGCGGCGCCTCGTGGCCCCACTTCCTTTTCCTCGGTCTTCGGAAGCTTCGTGCAAAAATAGGACCCGGGCGTTGATTTCGTCCAATTTCGAGAATATTTCCTTACTAGGATTTCTGAAACCAAAAACAGCAGAAAACAGCAACTGGCTCTTCGGCATCTTCTTAATAGGTTAGTGCCGGAAAATGCATAAATACGACATATAATGTGTATAAAACATGTAGATATCATCAATAATGTAGCATGGAACATAAGAAATTATCGATACGTCGGAGACGTATCAGACATATTGCTTCACTTCACAGCTTTTATTATCAATAGAAATTCTATCAACAATAAAGCAAAGAAGTATCAGCTCATATGGCAAGTGTACTTGTAAAAAAAATAATGTTGTATTAGGAGTAAGAAAAATGCCACTTTCTATGGATATCAAAGAATATAAGGTAAGCTAATTTCACTAGGAAATACATTTGTACACCCAAGAATGGGTGTGTGTGTTTCAGCCACCGTTGATTCGCTTTGAGATCCGGGTAATGGAGATGAAAGAAACCACACTCAATTTCACTTGGCTTAGTTCGATCTGGACAAATAACAGAAGATTATGTAGGCATCGCCATATTTGAAATTTACAGCCTGTAGACATTCAATTTGATGATTTGTGTGATACTGTAGATTGTTTTGCATAACACTGATTAAACTGAGCTTTTGGTGGTATAATATGGGTGTGAAATTGTTTATAGAAAGGGATGGTAGCCTGCTTCTGTGAGGAAATACTCCCATACAGCATGATGTGTGAAAACATTGGTTTTCCCCTACCTTGATTTGTCCAAAATTTGTACTAGGATAAGCTTTCTAATGAATAATTATGACTGTTTCATCCCTATGTGTATTTGTACGCTTTAAACTGTGATACTTCATTAACATACTAAATAGTTTGCCATTTACACAAAATAACCTTCACGTAGATCGTGGCCTAAAATGAACCAAGCCTTTGATGTTTTCTCCTCTGTAATTTTCTTGATTCTCCTACCTCTGCATAACAGTTGTCCTGAATTTTCTTTTTTTATCCATTGTATAGGCTACTGTGTATGATGTAGGAGATGGAGGAAGGCAAGGTATAAAGGATGCTTCATTGCTTAAAGTCTACTCTTATGTACTTCCTCTAACTTGTAGCCACAGTGTATATATGAGTGAAGGAAGTATCCTAAGTTTCTCATGTATGCAGAGTTGCAGAACCTTACATACGGAGAAGCAATGTGTTTTTCTCTAAAATTATATTACTACTGCTATCTGTAATATATTTTCGTACATTTTATAGGTCTACTTATTGGATGATGATTTATCATTAGTCCTTTTACACGAGAAAGGTGTATAAAAGGGTTTGCTACTTTGTTTGTGATTCTGTGTGTTTTATCTTTATTGCATCCTATCGGTTTTGTTTTCTAAAACCTAAAAAATGTATTATCATTTTCTCACCTGATGTTCATCGTTTTAATACAAATTGTAAATCAACGCGAATTTCACGGAATCGTGCGCCAAGGCGCACATCTAAATCTAGTACCAATAAGATCCGGTCATGTTTGGTCCATATGTGTTAATAGATGATTTCTCAGAAATGCATAAAATTATTTTAAAGTTCTATGTGAATAGAAACAGTCCTAGCTTCATTTTTGATGAATGATATTCTAGATTATCAAACTGCTCTTTACTAACCATATATAGGTGTCCTGCTAGACAGTGAAAAAGAAATTAATATGAATAAACCTTTGCAAAATGCATTAATTATTAATTATTCTTAAAATATTCATCTAAAAGGTAAAAGGTCAATTGCACCACGAAGACATTTCTATGTCTGAAATGAAATGTATTTCAAAAGAATGGTAAGACAATGCAATATCTAGAAAATTGACTTAACTGAAATTTTCTATTGTTTAGTTGTCATAGGTGCCGAGTGGGAAATTCATTAAGAAAACATAATTTGATTTTTAGTTTGTAAGCTTTACTGACAAAAGTCTAGCCATTCTCCCCTAGCTAGACCTTCATCATTATTTTGAATACAACATATAAACTTCGTAGTTCTATATCTAATACCAATGTTCGACTACCTGAATGCTTACTTGGTACATTATTGATCCACAATATTACATACACACCACGGTATATGAACCATAGCATGTCATGAGATAAATATAATTTTATGTACTAATCTAATATCATGTACAAACATGAGATATATTCATTTATATGGTACTTTCATTTCAATACGGGAAAATAATCATTCATCCAAAAGCTAAACATGAAATATGTTACCTACAAATTTAATATTTTATTTAACACAATATCTAGGTGTTACAAGAACTATGTAATACACATCACATAATATGAATATATGTCCGAAACAATCACAATATCTAGGTGTTCCTAGAACTATGTTATACACATCACATAATATGAATATCTCCGAAACAACATATCAAATTTACACACACTCTCAATTAAATAAAGATGATGCCATTGTATTTGCGCGGGTCATTGTGCTAGTTGCATATAAAGGAAATAACCCCTCCTTAAACATCGTACTCTTAATATTGATTTTTTCATGATTATAAGATTGTTTACTTCTACATGTTTATTAACTACATTTTCTGGATGGTATCTTTTTAAAATGGTATGTTTTTTTTCGAAATGGGGGAAATATCGCCCCAGCTTCTGCATCCAAAGGATGCACACGGTTTTTTTTATTAGATTATTCAAAAAACCTTACAAGAACAATACAAAAGATCAACCTCGAAGCCACCTCACTAAACCTACAGTGGGATGAAGGGAGTGACAATACATCAACTCACATCATCCAAAAACCAAATGCCTTCCCAAACCGCCCAATAGAAGGTGAGAAGCACATCCAGTCAAGCAGACTCTCCGCGCACGCCAACGCACACGCCACAGAAGTTGCTACTGATGGCTGATGTCTACGGGTGCTTCTATTCTTGTAGACAGTGTTGGGCCTCCAAGAGCAGAGGTTTGTAGAACAGCAGCAAGTTTCCCTTAAGTGGATCACCAAAGGTTTATCGAACTCGGGAGGAAGAGGTCAAAGATATCCCTCTCATGCAACCCTGCAACCACAAAGCAAGAAGTCTCTTGTGTCCCCAACACACCTAATAGGTGCACTAGTTCGGCGAAGAGATAGTGAAATACAAGTGGTATGAATGAATATGAGTAAGGTGCCAAAAAGTGCTTGCTGGCGTGCAGTTGATGGTAGTAATATTGCAAAGTAAAATGCAGTAAAACAGTAAACAAGCAGCGATAGCAATATTTAGGAACAAGGCCTAGGGATCATACTTTCACTAGTGGACACTCTCAACATTGATCACATAACAGAATAAATAAATAGATGCTAGACTCTACACCCTCTTATTGGATGATGAACACCACTAACTGTGTAGGATTACACGAACCCTCAATGCCGGAGTTAACAAGCTCCACAATATTCAATGTTCATATTTAAATAACCTTAGAGTGCATAACAGCTCAACATAACCAAACCAAGTACTAACATAGCATGCACACTGTCACCTTCACACTACGAAAGGAGGAATAGATCACATCAATACTATCATAGCAATAGTTAACTTCATAATCTACAAGAGATCACAATCATAGCCTACGCCAAGTACTACACGATGCACACTGTCACCATTACACCGTGCAGGAGGAATAAACTACTTTAATAACATCACTAGAGTAGCACACAGATAAATTGTGATACAAAACACATTGCAATCATAAAGAGATATAAATAAGCACTTCACTATGCCATTCATACCAGTGAATAAGTATTCTGTGAAATATAGCCTAAGAGACCCACACACACACTGTCACCTTTACACACGTGGGACAAGGAGTCTCGGAGATCACATAAGTAAAACCCACTTGACTAGCATAATGACATCTAGATTACAAGCATCATCATATGAATCTCAATCATGTAAGGCAGCTCATGAGATTATTGTATTGAAGTACATAGGAGAGAGATTAACCACATAGCTACCGGTACAGCCCCGAGCCTCGATGGAGAACTACTCCCTCCTCATGGGAGACAACAGCGTTGATGAAGATGGTGGTGGTGTTGATGGAGAAGCCTTCCGGGGGCACTTCCCCATCCCGGAGGCGTGCCGGAACAGACTCCTGTCCCCCAGATCTTGGCTTCGCGATGGCGGCGGCTGGAAGGTTTTCCCTGGTTTCGTCGAACGTGGTAGGGTTTTCGCGACGGAGACTTTAAGTAGGCGGAAGGGCAAGGTCGGTGGAGTCTGGTGGGGCCACACACTAGGCCGGCGCGGCCAGGGCTTGGGCCGCGCCGCCCTACGTGTCCCCACCTCGTGGCCCCACTTCGTTCCCCTTCGGACTTGGAAGCTTCGTGGAAAAATATGACCCGGGCGTTGATTTCGTCCGATTCCGAGAATATTTCCTTACTAGGATTTCGAAACCAAAAATAGCAGAACAACGGCCCTTCGGCATCTCGTCAATAGGTTAGTTCCGAAAACGCATAATAATGACATAAAGTATGCATAAAACATGTAGATATCATCAATAATGTGGCATGGAACATAAGAAATTATCGCACCATCAGCACCCATCCTGCTCGTCCCGAGCAGGTAAACGATAACAAAGATAATTTCTGGAGTGACATGCCATCATAACCTTGATCATACTATTGTAAGCATATGTAATGAATGCAACGATCAAAACAATGGTAATGACATGAGTAAACAACTGAATCATACAAAGACTTTTCATGAATAGTACTTCAAGACAAGCATCAATAAGTCTTGCATAAGAGTTAACTCATAAAGCAATAAATCAAAGTAAAGGTATTGAAGCAACACAAAGGAAGATTAAGTTTCAGCGGTTGCTTTCAACTTATAACATGTATATCTCATGGATAGTTGGCAATGCAAAGTAATATAACAAGTGCAATATGCAAGTATGTAGGAATCAATGCACAGTTCACACAAGTGTTTGCTTCTTGAGATGGAGAGAAATAGGTGAACTAACTCAACATAAAAGTAAAAGAAAGGTCCTTCAAAGAGGAAAGCATCGATTGATATATTTGTGCTAGAGCTTTTATTTTGAAAACATGAAACAATTTTGTCAACGGTAGTAATAAAGCATATGTATCATGTAAATTATATCTTACAAGTTGCAAGCCTCATGCATAGTATACTAGTAGTGCCCGCACCTTGTCCTAATTAGCTCGGATTACCAGGATTATCATCGCAATACACATGTTTTAACCAAGTGTCACAAAGGGGTACCTCTATGCCGCCTGTACAAAGGTCTAAGGAGAAAGCTCGCATTTGGATTTCTCGCTTTTGATTATTCTCAACTTAGACATCCATACCGGGATAACATAGACAACAGATAATGGACTCCTCTTTAATGCATAAGCATGTAGCAACAATTAATGTTCTCGTATGAGATTGAGTATATATGTCCAAAACTGAAACTTCCACCATGATTCATGGCTTTAGTTAGCGGCTCAATGTTCTTCTCTAACATTATGCATGCTCTAACCATTTGATTGTGAAAACCGCCCTTACTTCAGACAAGACGGACATGCATAGCAACTCACATGATATTCAACAAAGAGTTGATGGCGTCCCCAGGAGCATGGTTATCGCACAACAAGCGACTTAATAAGAGATAAAGTGCATAAGTACATATTCAATACCACAATAGTTTTTAAGGCTATTTTGTCCCATGAGCTATATATTGCAAAGGAGAATGATGGAAATTTAAAGGTAACACTCAAGTAATTTACTTTGGAATGGGAGAAATACCATGTAGTAGGTAGGTATGGTGGACACAAATGGCATAGTGGTTGGCTCAAGGATTTTGGATGCATGAGAAGTATTCCTCTCGATACAAGGTTTAGGCTAGCAAGGTTGTTTGAAGCAAACACAAGGATGAACCGGTGCAGCAAAACTCACATAAAACACATATTGTAAACATTATAAGACTCTACACCGTCTTCCTTGTTGTTCAAACTCTTTACTAGAAATTATCTAGACCTTAGAGAGACCAATTATGCAAACCAAATTTTAGCAAGCTCTATGTATTTCTTCATTAATAGGAGCAAAGTATATGATGCAAGAGCTTAAACATGAGCACAACAATTTCCAAGTATCACATTATCCAAGACATTTTACCAATTACTACATGTAGCATTTTCCGTTTCCAACCATATAACAATTAACGAAGTTTCAACCTTCGCCATGAAAATTAAAAGCTAAGAACACATGTGTTCATATGAACCAGCGGAGCGTGTCTCTCCCACACAAGCATTTATTCAAACAAAAACAAACAAAAACAAACAGACGCTCCAAGTAAAGTACATTAGATGTGACCGAATAAAAATATAGTTTCAAGAGAAGAAACTGATAAGTTGTCGAAGGGGATGCCTTGGGCATCCCCAAGCTTAGATGCTTGAGTCTTCTTGAAATATGCAGGGATGAACCACGGGGGCATCCCCAAGCTTATACTCTTCACTCTTCTTGATCATAGTATATCATCCTCCTCTCTTGACCCTTGAAAACTTCCTCCACACCAAACTCGAAACAAACTCATTAGAGGGTTAGTGCATAATCAAAAATTCACATGTTCAGAGGTGACACAATCATTATTAACACTTCTGGACATTGCACAAAGCTACTGGAAGTTAATGGAAGAAAGAAATCCATCCAACACAGCAAAAGAGGCAATGCGAAATAAAAGGCAGAATCTGTCAAAACAGAACAGTCCGTAAAGACGAATTTTAAAGTGGCATCAGACTTGCTCAGATGAAAATGCCCAAATTGAATGAAAGTTGCGTACATATCTGAGGATCACGCACGTAAATTGGCAGATTTTTTTGAGTTACCTACAGAGAATTCTGCCCAGATTCGTGACAGACAGAAATCTGTTTCTGCGCAGTAATCCAAATCTAGTATGAACCTTGGTATCAAAGACTTTACTTGGCACAACAATACAATAAAATAAGATAAGGAGAGGTTGCTACAGTAGTAACAACTTCCAAGACACAAATATAAAACAAAAGTACTGTAGCAAAATAAACACATGGGTTATCTCCCAAGAAGTGCTTTCTTTATAGCCATTAAGATGGGCTCGGTTTTAATGATGCACTCGCAAGAAATAGTAGTTGAAGCAAAAGAGAGCATCAAGAGACAAATTCAAAACAAATTTAAGTCTAACATGCTTCCTATGAAAAGGAATCTTGTAAATAAACAAGTTCATGAAGAGCAAAGTAACAAGCATAGGAAGATAGAACAAGTGTAGCTTCAAAAATTTCAGCACATAGAGAGGTGTTTTAGTAACATGAAAATTTCTACAACCATATTTTCCTCTCTCATAATAATATCCAGTGGCATCATGAGCAAACTCAACAATATAAGTATCACATAAATCATTCTTATTCACATGCATAAAAGTATCATTACTCTCCACATAAGCATAATCAATTTTATTAGTTGTAGTGGGAGCAAATTCAACAAAGTAGCTATCATTATTATTCTCATCAAGTGTAGGAGGCATAGTATTATCATCATAAAAATTACTCTCCATAGTAGGCGGCACTAAAAGACCAATATCATTATAATCATCATAAATAGGAGGCAAAGTATCGTCAAAGTAAATTTTCTCCTCAATGCTTGGGGGACTAAAAATATCATGCTCATCAAAGCCAGCTTCCCCAAGCTTAGAATTTTCCATATCATTAGCAACAATGGTGTTCAAAGCGTTCATACTAATATGTTCCATAGGTTTTTTAATTTTCGCATCAAACCATCCATGTCTTAAATCAGGAAATAGAATAAGAAGCTCATTGTTGTCCATTATGCCAAACTAGTGTAAACAAGAAACAAAAAGATGCAATATTGCAGATCTAAAGGAAATAGCTTCGAGCACACACACAACGGCAACGAAAAGTACTTAGTTACCTGGGACCGGAGTATGAGTGCCTTTACCTTTCCTCCCCGGCAACGGCGCCAAAAAAGTGCTTGATGTCTACTGGTGCTTCTATTCTTGTAGACAGTGTTGGGCCTCCAAGAGCAGAGGTTTGTAGAACAGCAGCAAGTTTCCCTTAAGTGGATCACCCAAGGTTTATCGAACTCAGGGACGAAGAGGTCAAAGATATCCCTCTCATGCAACCCTGCAACCACAAAGCAAGAAGTCTCTTGTGTCCCCAACACACCTAATAGGTGCACTAGTTCGGCGAAGAGATAGTGAAATACAAGTGGTATGAATGAATATGAGCAGTAGTAACGGAGAAAAGTGCTTGGCGTGCAGTTGATGGTAGTAATATTGCAGGCAGTATAAATGCGTAAAATAGTAAACAAAGCGATAGCGTATTTAGGAACAAGGCCTAGGGATCATACTTTCACTAGTGGACACTCTCAACATTGATCACATAACAGAATAAATAAATAGATGCTAGACTCTACACCCTCTTGTTGGATGATGAACACCACTAACTGTGTAGGATTACACGAACCCTCAATGCCGGAGTTAACAAGCTCCACAATATTCAATGTTCATATTTAAATAACCTTAGAGTGCATAACAGATCAACATAACCAAACCAAGTACTAACATAGCATGCACACTGTCACCTTCACACTACGAAAGAAGGAATAGATCACATCAATACTATCATAGCAATAGTTAACTTCATAATCTACAAGAGATCACAATCATAGCCTACGCCAAGTACGATGCACACACTGTCACCATTACACCGTGCAGGAGGAATAAACTACTTTAATAACATCACTAGAGTAGCACACAGATAAATTATGATACAAAACACATTGCAATCATAAAGAGATATAAATAAGCACTTCGCTATGCCATTCATACCAGCGAATAAATATTCTGTGAAATATAGCCTAAGAGACCCACACGGTGCACACACTGTCACCTTTACACACGTGGGACAAGGAGTCTCCGGAGATCACATAAGTAAAACCCACTTGACTAGCATAATGACATCTAGATTACAAGCATCATCATATGAATCTCAATCATGTAAGGCAGCTCATGAGATTATTGTATTGAAGTACATAGGAGAGAGATTAACCACATAGCTACCGGTACACCCGAGCCTCGATGGAGAACTACTCCCTCCTCATGGGAGACAGCAGCGTTGATGAAGATGGTGGTGGTGTTGATGGAGAAGCCTTCCGGGGCACTTCCCCGTCCCGGCGTCGGAGACTCTGTCCCCGGATCTTGGCTTCGCGATGGCGGCGGCTCTTCTGGTTTCGTCGAACGTGGTAGGGTTTTCGCGACGGAGACTTTAAGTAGGCGGAAGGGCAAGGTCGGTGGTCCTGGTGGGGCCACACACTAGGCCGGTGCGGCCAGGGCTTGGGCCGCCGCCCTACCGTGTCCCCACCTCGTGGCCCCACTTCGTTTCCCCTTCGGACTTCTGGAAGCTTCGTGGAAAAATAGGACCCTGGGCGTTGATTTCGTCCGATTCCGAGAATATTTCCTTACTAGGATTTCTGAAACCAAAACAGAGAAAACAACAACTGGCCCTTCGGCATCTCGTCAATAGGTTAGTTGAAAACGCATAATAATGACATAAAGTATGCATAAAACATGTAGATATCATCAATAATGTGGCATGGAACATAAGAAATTATCGCGTCGAGACGTATCCCATCATAGTTTCATGGTAAACGATAACAAAGATAATTTCTGGAGTGACATGTCATCATAACCTTGATCATACTATTGTAAGCATATGTAATGAATGCGATCAAAACAATGGTAATGACATGAGTAAACAACTGAATCATAAAGCAAAGACTTTTCATGAATAGTACTTCAAGACAAGCATCAATAAGTCTTGCATAAGAGTTAACTCATAAACCAATAAATCAAAGTAAAGGTATTGAAGCAACACAAAGGAAGATTAAGTTTCAGCGGTTGCTTTCAACTTATAACATGTATATCTCATGGATAGTTGTCAATGCAAAGTAATATAACAAGTGCAATATGCAAGTATGTAGAAATCAATGCACAGTTCACACAAGTGTTTGCTTCTTGAGATGGAGAGAAATAGGTGAACTGACTCAACATAAAAGTAAAAGAAAGGTCCTTCAAAGAGGAAAGCATCGATTGCTATATTTGTGCTAGAGCTTTTATTTTGAAAACATGAAACAATTTTGTCAACGGTAGTAATAAAGCATATGTATCATGTAAATTATATCTTACAAGTTGCAAGCCTCATGCATAGTATACTAGTCGTGCCCGCACCTTGTCCTAATTAGCTCGGATTACCAGGATTATCATCGCAATACACATGTTTTAACCAAGTGTCACAAAGGGGTACCTCTATGCCGCCTGTACAAAGGTCTAAGGAGAAAGCTCGTTGGATTTCTCGCTTTTCATTATTCTCAACTTAGACATCCATACCAGGACAACATAGACAACAGATAATGGACTCCTCTTTAATGCATAAGCATGTAGCAACAATTAATGTTCTCGTATGAGATTGAGGATATATGTCCAAAACTGAAACTTCCACCATGATTCATGGCTTTAGTTAGCGGCCCAATGTTCTTCTCTAACATTATGCATGCTCTAACCATTTGATTGTGAAAACCGCCCTTACTTCAGACAAGACGGACATGCATAGCAACTCACATGATATTCAACAAAGAGTTGATGGTGTCCCCAGGAGCATGGTTATCGCACAACAAGCGACTTAATAAGAGATAAAGTGCATAAGTACATATTCAATACCACAATAGTTTTTAAGGCTATTTTGTCCCATGAGCTATATATTGCAAAGGAGAATGATGGAAATTTAAAGGTAGCACTCAAGCAATTTACTTTGGAATGGCGGAGAAATACCATGTAGTAGGTAGGTATGGTGGACACAAATGGCATAGTGGTTGGCTCAAGGATTTTGATGCATGAGAAGTATTCCTCTCGATACAAGGTTTAGGCTAGCAAGGTTGTTTGAAGCAAACACAAGGATGAACCGGTGCAGCAAAACTCACATAAAACACATATTGTAAACATTATAAGACTCTACCCGTCTTCCTTGTTGTTCAAACTCTTTACTAGAAATTATCTAGACCTTAGAGAGACCAATTATGCAAACCAAATTTTAGCAAGCTCTATGTATTTCTTCATTAATAGGTGCAAAGTATATGATGCAAGAGCTTAAACATGAGCACAACAATTTCCAAGTATCACATTATCCAAGACATTTTACCAATTACTACATGTAGCATTTTCCGTTTCCAACCATATAACAATTAACGAAGCAGTTTCAACCTTCGCCATAAAAATTAAAAGCTAAGAACACATATGTTCATATGAACCAGCGGAGCGTGTCTCTCTCCCACACAAGCATTTATTCAAACAAAAACAGAAACAAAAACAAACAGACGCTCCAAGTAAAGTACATAAGATGTGACCGAATAAAAATATAGTTTCAAGAGAAGAAACCTGATAAGTTGTCGATGAAGAAGGGGATGCCTTGGGCATCCCCAAGCTTAGATGCTTGAGTCTTCTTGAAATATGCAGGGATGAACCACGGGGCATCCCCAAGCTTAGACTCTTCACTCTTCTTGATCATAGTATATCATCCTCCTCTCTTGACCCTTGAAAACTTCCTCCACACCAAACTCGAAACAAACTCATTAGAGGGTTAGTGCATAATCAAAAATTCACATGTTCAGAGGTTACACAATCATTCGTAACACTTCTGGACATTGCACAAAGCTACTGGAAGTTAATGGAAGAAAGAAATCCATCCAACACAGCAAAAGAGGCAATGCGAAATAAAAGGCAGAATCTGTCAAAATAGAACAGTCCATAAAGACGAATTTTAAAGTGGCATCAGAATTGCTCAGATGAAAATGCCCAAATTGAATGAAAGTTGCGTACATATCTGAGGATCACGCACGTAAATTGGCAGATTTTTTGAGTTACCTACAGAGAATTCTGCCCAGATTCGTGACAGACAGAAATCTGTTTCTGCGCAGTAATCCAAATCTAGTATGAACCTTGCTATCAAAGACTTTACTTGGCACAACAATACAATAAAATAAGATAAGGAGAGGTTTCTACAGTAGTAACAACTTCGAAGACACAAATATAAAACAAAAGTACTGTAGCAAAATAAACACATGGGTTATCTCCCAAGAAGTGCTTTCTTTATAGCCATTAAGATGGGCTCAGCGGTTTTAATGATGCACTCGCAAGAAATAGTAGTTGAAGCAAAAGAGAGCATCAAGAGGCAAATTCAAAATAAATTTAAGTCTAACATGCTTCCTATGAAAAGGAATCTTGTAAATAAACAAGTTCATGAAGAGCAAAGTAACAAGCATAGGAAGATAGAACAAGTGTAGCTTCAAAAATTTCAGCACATAGAGAGGTGTTTTAGTAACATGAAAATTTCTACAACCATATTTTCCTCTCTCATAATAATATCCAGTGGCATCATGAGCAAACTCAACAATATAAGTATCACATAAAGCATTCTTATTCACATGCATAAAAGTATCATTACTCTCCACATAAGCATAATCAATTTTATTAGTTGTAGTGGGAGCAAATTCAACAAAGTAGCTATCATTATTATTCTCATCAAGTGTAGGAGGCATAGTATTATCATCATAAAAATTACTCTCCATAGTAGGCGGCACTAAAAGACCAATATCATTATAATCATCATAAATAGGAGGCAAAGTATCGTCAAAGTAAATTTTCTCCTCAATGCTTGGGGGACTAAAAATATCATGCTCATCAAAGCCAGCTTCCCCAAGCTTAGAATTTTCCATATCATTAGCAACAATGGTGTTCAAAGCGTTCATACTAATATGTTCCATAGGTTTTTTAATTTTCGCATCAAACCATCCATGTCTTAAATCAGGAAATAGAATAAGAAGCTCATTGTTGTCCATTATGCCAAACTAGTGTAAACAAGAAACAAAAAGATGCAATATTGCAGGATCTAAAGGAAATAGCTTCGAGCACACACACAACGGCAACAGAAAAGTACTTAGTTACCTGGGACCGGAGTATGAGTGCCTTTACCTTTCCCTCCCGCAACGGCGCCGAAAAGTGCTTGATGTCTACGGGTGCTTCTATTCTTGTAGACAGTGTTGGCCTCAAGAGCAGAGGTTTGTAGAACAGCACAAGTTTCCCTTAAGTGGATCACCCAAGGTTTATCGAACTCGGGACGAAGAGGTCAAAGATATCCCTCTCATGCAACCCTGCAACCACAAAGCAAGAAGTCTCTTGTGTCCCCAACACACCTAATAGGTGCACTAGTTCGCGAAGAGATAGTGAAATACAAGTGGTATGAATGAATATGAGCAGTAGTAACGGTGCCAGAAAAGTGCTTGCTGGCGTGGTTGATGGTAGTAATATTGCAGGCAGTATAAATGCAGTAAAACAGTAAACAAGCAGCGATAGCAGTATTTAGGAACAAGGCCTAGGGATCATACTTTCACTAGTGGACACTCTCAACATTGATCACATAACAGAATAAATAAATAGATGCTAGACTCTACACCCTCTTGTTGGATGATGAACACCACTAACTGTGTAGGATTACACGAACCCTCAATGCCGGAGTTAACAAGCTCCACAATATTCAATGTTCATATTTAAATAACCTTAGAGTGCATAACAGATCAACATAACCAAACCAAGTACTAACATAGCATGCACACTGTCACCTTCACACTACGAAAGGAGGAATAGATCACATCAATACTATCATAGCAATAGTTAACTTCATAATCTACAAGAGATCACAATCATAGCCTACGCCAAGTACTACACGATGCACACCTGTCACCATTACACCGTGCAGGAGGAATAAACTACTTTAATAACATCACTAGAGTAGCACACAGATAAATTGTGATACAAAACACATTGCAATCATAAAGAGATATAAATAAGCACTTCACTATGCCATTCATACCAGCGAATAAGTATTCTGTGAAATATAGCCTAAGAGACCCACACGATGCACACACTGTCACCTTTACACACGTGGGACAAGGAGTCTCCGGAGATCACATAAGTAAAACCCACTTGACTAGCATAATGACATCTAGATTACAAGCATCATCATATGAATCTCAATCATGTAAGGCAGCTCATGAGATTATTGTATTGAAGTACATAGGAGAGAGATTAACCACATAGCTACCGGTACAGCCCCGAGCCTCGATGGAGAACTACTCCCTCCTCATGGGAGACAGCAGCGTTGATGAAGATGGTGGTGGTGTTGATGGAGAAGCCTTCCGGGGGCACTTCCCCGTCCCGGCGGCGTGCCGGAACAGAGACTCTGTCCCCAGATCTTGGCTTCGCGATGGCGGCGGCTCTGGAAGGTTTTCTCTGGTTTCGTCGAACGTGGTAGGGTTTTCGCGACGGAGACTTTAAGTAGGCGGAAGGGCAAGGTCGGTGGAGTCCTGGTGGGGCCACACACTAGGCTGGCGCGGCCAGGGCTTGGGCCGCGCCGCCCTACTGTGTCCCCACCTCGTGGCCCCACTTCGCTTCCCTTCGGACTTGAAGCTTCGTGGAAAAATAGGACCCGGGCGTTGATTTCGTCCGATTCCGAGAATATTTCCTTACTAGGATTTCTGAAACCAAAAACAGCAGAAAACAGCAACTGGCCCTTCGGCATCTCGTCAATAGGTTAGTTCCGGAAACGCATAATAATGACATAAAGTATGCATAAAACATGTAGATATCATCAATAATGTGGCATGGAACATAAGAAATTATCGATACGTCGGAGACGTATCAATGGCGCGTGAAGCACACGTCCGTTGGGAACCCCAAGAGGAAGGTGTGATGCGTACAGCAGCAAGTTTTCCCTCAGAAAGAAACCAAGGTTATCGAACCAGTAGGAGATGAAGGCCACGTGAAGGTTGTTGGTGGAGGAGTGTAGTGCGGCGCAACACCAGGGATTCCGGCGCCAACGTGGAACCTGCACAACACAATCACAATACTTTGCCCCAACTTAACAGTGAGGTTGTCAATCTCACCGGCTTGCTAAAAACAAAGGATTAAACGTATGGTGTCGACAATGATGTTTGCTTGTAGAAAACAACAAAGAACAGATTGCGAGATTGTATTTCAGATGTAAAAGAATGGACCGGGGTCCACAGTTCACTAGTGGTGTCTCTCCGTAAGATAAATAGCATGTTGGGTGAACAAATTACAGTTGGGCAATTGACAAATAGAGATGCACATACATATATCATGATGACTACTATGAGATTTAATTAGGGCATTACGACAAAGAACATAGACCGCTATCCAGCATGCATCTATGCCTAAAAAGTCCACCTTCGGGTTAGCATCCGCACCCCTTCCAGTATTAAGTTGCAAGCAACAAACAATTGCATTAAGTATTGCGCGTAATGTAATCAACACAAATATCCTTAGACAAAGCATTGATGTTTTATCCCTAGTGGCAACAGCACATCCACAAGCTTAGAACTTTCTGTCACTGTCCCAGATTCAATGGAGGCATGAACCCACTATCGAGCATAAATACTCCATCTTGGAGTCACAAGTATCAACTAGCCAGAGCCTCTACTAGCAACGGAGAGCATGCAAGAACATAAACAACACATATATGATAGATTGATAATCAACTTGACATAGTATTCAATATTCATCGGATCCCAACAAATGCAACATGTAGCATTACAAATAGATGATCTTGATCATGATAGGCAGCTCACAAGATCTAAACATGATAGCACAAGAGGAGAAGACAACCATCTAGCTACTGCTATGGACCCATAGTCCAAGGATGAACTACTCACGCATCAGTCCGGAGGCGGGCATGGTGATGTAGAGCCCTGTGATGATTCCCTCTCCGGCAGGGTGCCGGAGGCGATCTCCGAATCCCCGAGATGGGATTGGCGGCGGCGTCTCTGGAACTTTTTCGTATCGTGGGTCTCGGTGATAGGGTTTCGCGACGGAGAGTTTATATAGGCGAAGGGCAGAGTTGGGAGGCGCGAGGGGCCCACCCCATAGGGCGGCGCGCCAAGGGTGGGGCCGCGCCCCCTAGGGTGTGTGGCCGCCTCGCCCCTCTTCGTCTCCTCTTCGGACGAAGGCTCCGTGCAAAATAAGACCGTGGGTTTTTGTTTCGTCCAATTCCGAGAATATTTCCGTGTAGGATTTCTGAAACCAAAAACAACAGAAAATACGGCTTTCGGCATCTTGTTAATAGGTTAGTGCCGAAAAATGCATCAAAATGATATAAAGTGTATATAAAACATGTGAGTATTGTCATATATTTAGCATGGAACATAAGAAATTATAGATACGTTTGAGACGTATCAAGCATCCCCAAGCTTAGTTCCTACTCGCCCTTGAGTAGGTAAACGATAACAAGGATAATTTGAAGTGACATGCTACTATCATAATCTTGATCAATACTATTGTAAAGCATATGAAGTGAATGAAGTGATTCGAAGCAATAGTAAAGATAATGATTAAACAACTGAATCATATAGCAAAGACTTTTCATGAATAGTACTTTCAAGACAAGCATCAATAAGTCTTGCATAAGAGTTAACTCATCAAGCAATAGATTCTTAATAGAAGGTTTTGAAGCAACACAAAGGATGATTAAGTTTCAGCAATTGCTTTCAACTTGTAACATGTATATCTCATGGATAATTGTCAACATAAAGCAATATAACAAGTGCAATAAATAAACATGTAAGAATCAATGCACACAGTTGACACAAGTGTTTGCTTCTAAGATAGAAAGAAGTAGGTAAACTGACTCAACATAAAGTAAAAGAAAGGCCCTTCGCAGAGGGAAGCATGGATTACTCATGTGCTAGAGCTTTTTATTTTGAAAACATGGAAACAATTTTATCAATGGTAGTAATAATTCAGATGTGTTATGCATAAGACCTCTTATAAGTTGCAAGCCTCATGCATCGAATACCAATAGTGCCCGCACCTTGTCCTAATTAGCTCGTATTTCCATGGATTATCATTGCATTACATATGTTTCTACCAAGTGTCACAAAGGGGTATCTCTATGCCGCCTGTACAAAGGTCTAAGGAGATAGATCGCATTTGATTTCTCAGTTTTGATAGATCTCAACTTAAGGACATCCATACCGGGACAACATAGAAAACAGATAATGGACTCCTCTTTAATGCTTAAGCATTCAACAACAGATAATATTCTCATAAGAGATTGAGGATTAATGTCCAACTGAAACTTCCACCATGATACATGACTTTGGTTGGCGGCCCAATGTTCTTCTCTAACAATATGCATACTCAAACCATTTAATCATGATAAATCACCCTTACTTCAGACAAGACGAACATGCATAGCAACTCACATGATATTCAACAAAGGTGTAAAAAGTTGATGGCGTCCCCGAAACATGGTTACCGCTCAACAAGCAACTTATAAGAAATAAGATACATAAGCAACATATTCAATACCACAATAGTTTTTAAGCTATTTTCCCATGAGCTATGTATTGCAAAGACAAGGAATGAAATTTTAAAGGTAGCACCCAAGCAATTTACTTTGGAATGGCAGAGAAATACCACATAGTAGGTAGTTATGGTGGACACAAATGGCATGAGTTTTGGCTCAAGGTTTTTGGATGCACGAGAAGCATTTCCTCTCAGTACAAGGCTTGGGCTAGCAAGGTTGTTTGAAGCAAACACAAGTATGAACCGGTACAGCAAAACTTACATAAGAACATATTGCAAGCATTATAAGACTCTACACTATCTCCTTGTTGCTCAAACACTTTTACCAGAAAATATCTAGAACTTAGAGAGACCAATCATGCAAACCAAATTTCAACAAGCTCTACAGTAGTTCTCCACTAATAGGTTTGAACTACATGATGCAAGAGCTTAAACATGATCTATGAGAGCTCAAAACAATTGCCAAGTATCAAATTATTCAATACCATGTACCATTTACCACATGAAGCATTTTCTGTTTCCAACCAAATAGCAATCAACGAAGCGGTTTTCAACTCCGCCATGAACATTAAAGTAAAGCTAAGAACACCAGTGTTCATATGAAAAAGCGGAGCGTGTCTTTCTCCAACACAAGGAATTCTAGGATCCGATTTTATTCAAACATAAACAAAAACAAAAATAAACAGACGCTCCAAGTAAAGCACATAAAATGTGATGGAATAAAAATATAGTTTCACTAGAGGTGACCTGATAAGTTGTCGATGAAGAAGGGGATGCCTTGGGCATCCCCAAGCTTAGATGCTTGAGTCTTCTTGAAATATGCAGGGATGAACCACGGGGCATCCCCAAGCTTAGACTTTTCACTCTTCTTGATCATAGTATATCATCCTCCTCTCTTGACCCTTGAAAACTTTCTCCACACCAAACTTAAAACAAACTCATTATAGGGTTAGTGCATAATCAAAAATTCACATGTTCAGAGGGGACACAATCATTCTTGACACTTCTGGACATTACCCAAAGCTACTGAAAGTTAATGGAACAAAGAAATCCACTCAACACAGTAAAAGAGGCAATGCGAAATAAAAGGCAGAATCTGTCAAAACAGAACAGTCCGTAAAGTCGAATTTTTAGAGGCACTTAACAGGCTCAGATGAAAAAGCTCACAACTAATGAAAGTTGCGTACATATCGAGGATCACGCATGAATTTTCGCAGATTTTTTGATTCTTCTAGAGAGATCAACTCAAATTCGTGACAGGTAAAAATCTGTTTCTGCGCAGGAATCCAAATCTAGTATCAACTTTACTATTAGAGACTTTACTTGGCACAACAATATGATAAGGAGAGGTTGCTACAGTAGTAACAACTTCCAAGACACAACAAAACAGTAGTAAAAACATACATGGGTTATCTCCCAAGAAGTGCTTTTCTTTAACGCCTTTCAGCTAGGCGTAGAAAGTGAAAATCAAGTAACATCAAGAGAAGAAGCATCGACATCATAATTTTCCTTACAAACACAACTTGTCGCAGAGGGTACCTTAGATGCTCCATTATCTAAATTTCCCATAGTGGTACTAAGGATTTTATCAATTTTAGGCTTATAATAATTCTTTGGCTTAGGCACCTTAGAGACATACATGAATTTTTGCTCCTTACCCACATAAGCTTTCTCCTTAAATTTAAGAGAAGAAAAAGTTGAACCCAAGGTTCCCATAGCTTCTTCAAGTTCACCAATCCTATGGGTTTGATTATCATGGATAGCACAAGTTTCTAAAATAGCAATTCTTTCATTAATTCCTCCTAGGGATTTACCAAGTTTATCAGTATTATCAAGTAATTTAGTCTCAAGACTTGGAAGATTTTTCTCTATGGCTTCCAACTTTTTCATGACATCCTCAAGAGAGATTTCAATTTTAGCTTCATTAACAGGTGGTATTCCAACTAGACTCTCAATGATGCAACTAGCTTCTAAAGCAGGAGTACCTAGGAAATTACCCCCGAAAGAGTATCAAGAACATACCTATTCCAGCTAGATATACCAACATAAAAGTTCCTAAGGAGGATAATAGTGGAGTGTTTCTTAGTGCACCTATGATGAGCATCACTAATTCTATACCAAGCATCTTTAAAACTTTCTCCCCCTTGTTGCTTAAAAGAACGAACTTCAACTTCAGGATTACTCATTTTAGCAATAGTAAAAATAAACAAAGCAAAACCGAATTAAATAAAGTAAAACAAGTAACTAATTTTTTTTGTGTTTTTGATATAAGAAAGTAAACAAGACAGAAAGTAATGTAAAGCAAGTAACTAATTTTTTGTGTGTTTTTAATATAAAGGAACCAAACAAAACAGAAAGTAAAGCAAGACAATAAACAAAGTAAAGAGATTGGATGTGAGAGACTCCCCTTGCAGCGTGTCTTGATTTTCCCGGCAACGGCGCCAGAAAAATTGCTGGCGTGCAGTTGACGTGGGAGATAGAAATCTTTGTGGTGTAACTTTTCTTCAGGTCCCCGGAAACGGCGCCAGAAAAATTGTTTGATGGCGCGTGAAGCACACGTCCGTTGGGAACCCCAAGAGGAAGGTGTGATGCGTACAGCAGCAAGTTTTCCCTCAGAAAGAAACCAAGGTTATCGAACCAGTAGGAGATGAAGGCCACGTGAAGGTTGTTGGTGGAGGAGTGTAGTGCGGAGCAACACCAGGGATTTCGGCGCCAACGTGGAACCTGCACAACACAATCACAATACTTTGCCCCAACTTAACAGTGAGGTTGTCAATCTCACCGGCTTGCTGAAAACAAAGGATTAAACGTATGGTGTGGAGAATGATGTTTGCTTGTAGAAAACAACAGAGAACAGACATTGCAGTAGATTGTATTTCAGATGTAAAAGAATGGACCGAGGTCCACAGTTCACTAGTGGTGTCTCTCCAGTAAGATAAATAGCATGTTGGGTGAACAAATTACAGTTGGGCAATTGACAAATAGAGATGCACATACATATATCATGATGACTACTATGAGATTTAATTAGGGCATTACGACAAAGAACATAGACCGCTATCCAACATGCATCTATGCCTAAAAAGTCCACCTTCGTGTTAGCATCCGCACCCCTTCCGTATTAAGTTGCAAACAATAAACAATTGCATTAAGTACGCGTAATGTAATCAACACAAATATCCTTAGACAAAGCATTGATGTTTTATCCCTAGTGGCAATGCACATCCACAACCTTAGAACTTTCTTTCACTGTCCCAGATTCAATGGAGGCATGAACCCACTATCGAGCATAAATACTCCCTCTTGGAGTCACAAGTATCAACTTGACCAGAGCCTCTACTAGCAACAGAGAGCATGCAAGAACATAAACAACACATATATGATAGATTGATAATCAACTTGATATAGTATTCAATATTCATCGGATCCCAACAAACGCAACATGTAGCATTACAAATAGATGATCTTGATCATGATAGGCAGCTCACAAGATCTAAACATGATAGCACAAGAGGAGAAGACAACCATCTAGCTACTGCTATGGACCCATAGTCCAAGGATAAACTACTCACGCATCAATCCGGAGGCGGGCATGGTGATGTAGAGCCCTCCGGTGATGATTCCCTCTCCGGCAGGTGCCGGAGACGATCTCCTGAATCCCCCGAGATGGGATTGGCGGCGGCGGCGTCTCTGGAACTTTTCTCGTATCGTGGCTCTCGGTGATAGGGTTTCGCGACGGAGAGTTTATATAGGCGAAGGGGCAGAGTCGGGAGGTGCCCGAGGGGCCCACCCCATAGGGCGGCGCGCCCAAGGGTGGGGCGCGCGCCCCCCTAGGGTGTGGTCGCCTCGTCGCCCCTCTTCGTCTCCTCTTCGGACTTCTGGAAGGCTCCGTGCAAAATAAGACCGTGGGCTTTTGTTTCGTCCAATTCCGAGAATATTTCCTGTGTAAGATTTCTGAAACCAAAAACAGCAGAAAATAGGAACTGGCGCTTCGGCATCTTGTTAATAGGTTAGTGCCGGAAAATGCATCAAAATGATATAAAGTGTATATAAAACATGTGAGTATTGTCATATATCTACCATGGAACATAAGAAATTATAGATACGTTTGAGACGTATCAGCTACCGCCGTCTTCCTCGACTCCATCTTCAAGAGAGATCATCGCATTAACCTTGCAAGACCTGTCGTCGATGCCACCATGACGCCAGACGGCTCCACCATCCTGCACGCATACATCATCCCGCATCCGTCGTCGATGCCCTGCAGCACCATGCCACCGAGACTCAACGCCAACAATGTGGTAGATGAATACCACTCCACCAACATCCGCCAACATCCAGCAGCTGCTCCAAAAACGATGCCCCAAGAGGTAGAACGACGCAGGGCGCGCCTCCATCGTTCGATCCTGGAGACCCGGACCTAGGGTTTCCCCCGGAGCAGCACGAGTGAGAGACCGCAGACTGCGACGACGATACCTTCAAGAAGGTAGCGGCGCGACACGTCGCCTTCGTCCGCCAACCAAGGTCGAAGCACGGTTTTCACCGGCAGTCGCGCATCCCCAACTCGCCGAGTGTAGTGCCATGACGGGAAAAGATGACGCCTTCGACAAGGTAACAACGTCGACCGACGCCGCCATCATCCGCCAAGACCGAGGTCGAGGCTCAGTTTTCACCGGCCGCCATGACACCCCGGACTAGATCTCGCCGCCACCCTGCCGCCCACACGGCCAGGGCCACGGGCCACCGCTCGCCGCGAAGAAAATGGCGCCGCTGCCACCATCCGGAGCCGCCGCTCCGGCGTCCAGGGCCCCCGCCGAGACCACCACCAACAGCCCCTCCAGCACCGAAGGCTGCCGCCACCGAATCAGTCAAAACACTAACAGATATGGGATCAAGCTATTGTCAAGAGCTTCATCCAGGACTGTCAAAAAATGGGTTGTATCTTGCATCTGTTCGTCATCTGTGTCGCCTTCTTGTTTGGGCCCTTGATGAAGTGTGTGGCCATGCATATTTGGTCTTGTAGCCCATATCTTGCAGAAATTTTTGTTCCCAATCTATGCTTGCCAAGATTCTATCTAGCTTCTCGTAAGTCGGATTATCTCTTCTACTAGCAGAATGCCCGTGCTTCGCTACGGAGCAAACGTCAATTAATATCTTCAGATGTAGGTATCTATATATCTAACAACACCACGAATGCAGTATACAATTTCAGCATGTGCAATTAAAATGACCTTGGCTATGATGCATTGTTGCCTATAGCACGTACCTCGTCTGTCAATTCCGTGCAAACTACATATTGGTGCTCTAGAAAGGCTCAAGTTTGAAACATAAGAGAGGAAAAAGGATAGAAAGCAAGACACGTTAGGACGTTAGAAAATTTAAACATGAGATTGAGAAAAATTCAGAAGTCCTCTAAAATTGACACGGTGTGTTGGTACGTGATATAAACTAAATTCTGGATGTTGTTGTTTAGATTAGTTTCTATTTTGTGGATGCTCGTGACATTAAGTGATTTTGAAACGTGTTGCACAATTTAATTACATATATATGTTGGTGGTAGTATGCCAATTACATTTTAAAATCTAACCATTAACTCCATTTGGCTAATTTGATTTGTGCGAATCCTCTCTATGCCAGCCCTCTCTCCAATTTAACTTTTGGCACTCTAAGCAATCAAACAAAACAACCCCTTCACTTTATTTAATTTTTTGATTTCCATTATTTAGTACAAAATTCCAGTTTTAAGATATAACTCATGGAAGATCTTCGTCAATACTGATGTTTTTTCACTTCAAATAATAACAACTGGATTAAAACTATGTAAGTTCAGCTAAACATCTCCGCACCATAGCTAACCACTAAAAACAGAGAGAAAGAAGAGTTTATGCAACAGTCCGTATGAATGCCATGTTTCTCTAACAAAAGCCAAGGATTAGGTGTTTTAATTGGAATTTTCCACGCTTATGCAGAACTATATAAATGCACATTTTAAAAATTGTATATTCTAAACTTGCGCTTGATCGTGTCTCCAAAATGTAACTTCTCGGCTAAAATGGGTGTACTCCATCCGTAAACAGATTACATGTACAGAGAAAAAGGAAATCTTTACATTAGGTACAATTATAAATCACAAAAATAACAAGTGAGTAAGGATGTTATTCCTGGCTACAACATGTGTGATTCCCTCGGAGGTTTAAATCAGGAATTAATGCGTAACTCAGTACAAAAATTATAACACGGTCAAAAACTTCGAAACTGAAAAGCTAATAAAGGTGTGTCACTGGTATGCCTCGTCATGCATCCAATCTCCATCCCTGCTAACTACATCCAATTCCACTGATCAACACGTTGTAATGTTTACATTATGGCAAGCCTAGGATTATTCTCATTCTTAATTCCAATTTCTTTCATATAGAATAGAACTATAGAAGAACTTAAAATGGTACACAAATATGCTCTTCACAACGCTAGACACTCAAATGAACGAATGCATATTGTCTGCATGAACATAAACACAATTACTAAACGACCGTAGGGATTTAAATAAGAAAATAAAAAACCTTCAGAGGTAAAATTATAAAGGGCCAATTTCATATCCTATCCCACGCATTTGAGTAATGTTCTAACAACCATAAAATAAAGTAAAGAAAATGCATGTTGTATGTTCACCTTACCTTTTTGGTAGGACTGTATTGGACTGTTGAACTGAATACTTTTAGTTGTAGTAGGACTCTAAAGTAATCATTGTCTGCTGCCAAGCGAATTATCAGTTCTCCAGACACTCAAAATCACATCAAGATCGACAAACTTCTTTCTATTTAGTAGTTCATCAAGACTACTTCAAGTGAAAAATAAAACAAGCAACATTTTAAGGGTTGGGACATACTAATCATCTTCCTAATTTAGTAGTTCATCAATGTAGTTTGTCTTCAGAATACCATACGAAAGTAACACCAGAACCATTGTCTTTATACTCATTGCATGAATCAAATTGATGGTAACCGTCCAACCATTTGTCCTTAAAATCACTGTATGAATCAAATGGACTGGAAATAAAAGTTGTAGAACCATGATCTTTAATTTAGTGTGAAATATCCGGTACAGGAAAAAGCATCGTAGCTCACCTGAAATCCTGAGGTGGATTTGCAGGGAATGGAGAAGCTACAGTCTCATCTCACGCCATTGAGTAGTACCTGTACAAGTAACTTCAAGAATTTCTGTAATCCTAGGCTAATGTCCATGACAGTGGAGACGGAGCTGCGCCTTCTCCGCGCAGGCGACGAACAGCTCCGCGGTCCGTGTGTTGTCCGCCGCGGCGTGATGACGCGCGTTGCGGCGACGAGCTTCGTTCCATTGGAGTTGTTGTCGGAGGTCGTTGAGCATGGCCTTGCACGGCGCACCGGCCTCGGAGAGCGATGAGCGGTGGGATCTGGCGTGCGATGCGGCCGCCCGCGCAAGTCAGGGTTGAATGGGCTAGTGTTGTTCCCTTCCTCGTCTATTTCCTCCTGGTCCAGCAGTGCGGGGAATTCCACGATGTCGGTGTGCGTTTGCTTGGGGAAGATGGTGTGCGTCGGCTGCGATGGAGGATGGCGGGGAGGCGGCCGAGAGAGATGTGGAGAAGGGCAGCATGTGGTGCAGGGATGACGAAAAACATCCATCTTAGGCGTGGCTGTAGCGTTGGCTGTTAAAGATTGGGACTTTGAAAAGCCAAACCATCTCCCTATTAACCGGATCTTAATCAAGCCGCTAGGTGAGAGAAAAATTGACGACGAAGATGTGTTAGTTGAGAAATAGTAGGTGTTTGTTGTGCCATTTGAAATTTTGAAAAGCTACGCCTAATGGTGTGGAGTTGTTTGTTGCGTTGAGATAAATCATCTTGGATAGTAGACGTGGGGGGTATTATTGTCCATCCTGAAAATGTGACACCAGGCATTCACCAGTTTGCTCTTAATAGTAGAGATTAGTCGAGGTGTATTGTCTACCTAAAAGAACTATCTCAAGTTGAGACTCTCAATGATGGAATTGAAAATAAAAGGCCAACATGCATTAAAATTATCTTTCTTCTTTTTTTCTTTACGTATTTTAATATTAAAATATGCTCCCACTAAAATTGGCAGAGGCTCATCCTCACATATTCTAACTAATTCATCTAGTAATTCAGGCTTATGCTCATATTGAGCAGCACCATACACCGCTACCAAAACCCATCTAAAATTGTGCTTTTTAGATGTTACAATTGATGCAGATGTCGGAAGTTAAAAAAGAGCTGAATTATTGTTGCAACTTAAAAACATATATTGCAATATGTTACCATCGGAGTATCGGATCATCATGGATTACACTTAACCAAATAGGTGCAAATATGACGTTTGTTTGCTACGCCAACATGTTCATAGCAGTCAACTAGGCATTGCTTATTTTTTTTCTTTTTGCAATGGAACATGCCTTTTTTTATGTGGATGAAACATGACTTAGGCAACTTGGCTATTTCCATTATAGGTCTTGGAAGGAATAATGAATACCGAAGGGGCAGAACTAGAACTCCTTGTTGGCCTTAGTTCACAAATATGTAATGTCATTCCTAAAGAATTTGTCCGAGAGCTCCAGGATGGTCTGATTATGGAAAGATTTGTAAAGAAGCTTGTCGATGCACTGAACGCAAATATGATGCCAACTGGTTATTGTCCTGGAATCCGAAGGGTGATAATTGAACATGCTATATACATGATTGATTACAATCCTAGTTATGCCAGCTATTTCAATAAATGTTGGATGATGGAAACACTGCTAATGGTAGAGCGTACACCTTCTAGGGCGGAAAATTACAGGTTCTTCTTGGGTGATGCAGGAGTCATGGAGCATAACATTCCTATTTCTTCTCTTGTGGCTAGAGCAAAAGAACTGATGGGGCACGAGTGACTACGATGCATCAACAATGCTGGGTGAACATGTATTCAGACGGTACGTGGCTACTAGTCTATATTGTAACTTTTGAACATGTATATTAATTTCCGCACAAAAATAATTAAGTTGTGATCTCATGAATTTAGAGTTCATACTACATGCAAACAGAGCTGGCTCTGGTGGTTAGGTCCCTTGTGGTGGAACCAGCCCACCCAGGTTCAAGTCCTAGACTTGACATGGGTGTTTGCATTTACCTGGATTTATTCCAGGATTTAACCGGCGCTATGCTTTCAGTGGTAGGTGACGTGCCCGTCAACAGCGAGGCGCCATGGTGACTTCGTCAACCTCAAGATATGCCGGCTCTGTCCCTCGGAGGTGCTCATAGGGGTAGGGTGTGCGTGCGTGCGTTCATAGGGGTGTTTGTACGTGCGTGTTTGTGAGCGTCTGCGTTGTACTGTGTTCTCAAAAAAAAAAAAGAGTTCATACTACATAGTTCATTTGTCTTAATATGTTAACATTGTGTGCCATCATGAGAGCAACAAAGATAATGTTTGCACTTAGAGGGCTGTAAGACTTTACACATATACTTTACAAATATAACAGAATTTCCAGCAATGTATATATATCCAAACACTAACTTGGAGTATTTGGAGTATGTTGGTGAATTTTTCCAACATTTCAATTCTGTGCTAGACTTACTAGATGGTTTCTTAAGTTTTTCCATAATTTGTTCGCGTTGCTTTCATCCAGCTCTTGTTCCATATAAGAGTTTCTTGATGGATACTAGGCGTCGGTGGCAACATGAAGGACATCGTAAAACAAAAGTAGGCGAGAGGGAGTAGGGAATTCTTCGAGTCATATGGTCGTAGTTGTGCCTAATACTGCCAGTTTCAAATTAAGTGGTGTACCTTTTTTCAGAATAACCGAACCTATACACTAAAACCCATCTAGAGACATGTATATCTAGACCAAATCTAGATAAAGCCGTGTCCATTAATTTGACATGGAAGGAATAGAAAAACTCTGATCAGCCAGCTAACAGCTATAACACTGGTCAATGAATTAACACTAAGTAAGGAACTCTTGTTTAATTCCTTATTTGGTATATAAGTCTAACTTCAGAATAGAACATCAAAATTGGAAGTGAAATTCCATTGTTGTTTGTCTAATTTTGGTTAAATGTTCGTAAGTTTGATTGAAATAAACGTAATCAAATGATCCTTCTTTGCTAAAATATACTCCCTCCATTTATTATAAGATGTTTTAAATATTTTAATGTGGACTAGATACGGAGCTAAAGGAGTGAACCTACACAATGACACGTCTAGATACATGCATTTTCGAAGAAGAAAAAGGTAAAACTGCTTATAATAATAAATGGAACTAGCAATATATATTGGTTTTAGACAAAGTCACCAATCTTTGTAAATTTGATCAATTACAAATAAAACATACCAATACCTACAACATTAGATCAATATTAGTAGAATCATCATGAAATATTGTTCCATATTATATTTTTCTACATAGTTTGAGAAATATGATGGAGTTTGATTTTAGCTAAAACTAATATGCAATACAATTTGGCAAAGATGGAGTAGCTAGCACGCCCAACATTGAAGAAGAAAAAACCAGCATCGCAAATTGCTGAGAAACGCGGATAAGGGGAATGCAGCGATTTTACCGGCTCCGGTAGGTACCGGAGTGGTGATGTCATGCTGACGTCACCCATTTGCTGACCTGGTTTCTAAAAGTTTGTGAGATTTGTCTGAAATTTATGAAACATGTCGAAAACTTGTGAAAATTTATTTACTGCTTAAAGTATGTTTTAGAAAGTTCCACATATGTTTCTCACGTGTTTCTGAGACTTGTGAAAATTTGTATCAATTATGTTTCAATTTTGAATCAAGTAGTCTCACCAATCTCAAAGCATAGGCACTCCGACCCATACCATTGCCGGTAAAAATGAGGGCTCCGATCACTTAACCTGTCAAGATGGAAAGCCAACTACTAGTTTATAGAAAGAAAATTTTGTCTCGTTTCCGCGCCGGTCACGTTACCTCAAGTGCTATATATAAGCCGACTTCGTTCGACAACCAGATCAATCTCAACCCAGCAAGCCAGCAATTAGCTAGCCTACGTGTACGTGTACATCAGATCCAACCTTCCTTCGCTCGATGCCTCGATCCATGGCAGAAGCGAGCGACGCCGACGTGTGTGCCATCTGCCTCAGCGGCATGGTCCGCGGCCAGGCCAGCTTCGTGGCGGAGTGCTCCCACGCCTTCCACCTCAGCTGCATCTCCGCCAACGTCGCCCACGGCAACCACGACTGCCCGCTCTGCAAGGCGTCTTGGGCCGTGCTGCCAGCCGTGAACGCCGCGGCACGGCCTCCACCTCTGAACGGCCGACGTGCTCCGCGCCCTCCGCCGCTGGCTTGGGCCCGAGCCCTACAGGTGGCCCGAAGCACATACGAAGACGACGAGTCGCTGCAGGAGTCGACCGTCAGGGCGAATGCCGCAGCGGCGACCGGCGGAGGAGCAGTGGTCCTCACGACGCACTGCGAGTTCCCTGCCGTCGCGAAGAGCGCGGCCCGCGAGAACTTCGCCGTGCTCGTGCACGCCAAGGCGCCCTCTGCGGCCGCCTCCGATGCAGCGCGCGCGCCGCTCGACCTCGTGACGGTGCTCGACGTCAGCGGGAGCATGAGAGGCCACAAGCTGGAGCTGCTGAAGCAGGCGATGGGGTTCGTCATCGACAACCTCGGACCCGCCGACCGCCTCTCCGTGGTCTCCTTCTCCGACGAGGCGATTCGCCGGATCCGTCTCGTGCGCATGTCGGACCAGGGGAAGGCTGATGCGAAGCTCGCCGTGCAGTCCCTCGTCGCACGCGGCGGCACCAATATTGGCGAGGGCCTCCGCGTGGCCGCCCAGGTGCTCGATGACCGCCGGGGCAAGAACGCCGTCGCGAGTATCATGCTTCTCTCCGACGGGCGGGACGCGTTCACCGCCGGTAGAAACGGTGCTGCTAACTACATCCGCCTCGTGCCATCTTCGCTCACCTACACCGGGTCCGGCAACAGGACTCCGGCGGTTCATACTTTTGGGTTCGGCGCCGACCACGACGCCGCGGCGATGCACACCGTCGCGGAGTCCACCGGCGGAACGTTCTCCTTCGTCGAGGATGAGGCGGTCGTCCAGGACTCGTTCGCGCAGTGCATCGGCGGGCTCCTCACGGTGACCGTGCAGGAGGCGCGCATCGAGGTGTCGTGCTTGCATCCGGGCGTGCGCGTCCGGGAGGTTAAGTCCGGACGCTACGACAAGCGCGTGGACGACGGTGGCCGTGCTGCCTCTGTTGACGTGGGCGAGCTCTACGCCGACGAGGAGAGGCGCTTTTTGATATTTGTGGACGTACCTGCAGCTGCAGGAGACCATGGCGTCACCAGGCTGGTCAAAGTGAGCTGCACTTACCGAGACGCCGCGACAGGGCAGGCGGCCAACGTCGCTGGAGACGACGCCGTGGTCCAGAGGCCGGTTGAGGTGACTGACGTCGAGCCGTCAATGGAGGTCGAGCGTGAGCGCGTTCGCGTGGCGGCAACCGAAGACATGGCGGCGGCCAGGGAAGCGGCTGATCGCGGCGAACATGCCAGCGGCGCACGGATACTGCGGTCGCGGCTGCAGGCCGTGCAGCGTTCCGCGCCGGGGGCGGCCGGCGAAGCTACTTGCACGGCGCTGATGGACGAGCTGTGTGAACTTACCGCGCGCGTGGAAAACCGGCGGGAATACGACGCGACGGGGCGCGCGTGTTTCTTCTCCAGCATGAGCTCTCACGGCCGGCAGCGCGCCGGCGGCTCGTTCGGGCTGCTTTGCCGAGGCGGTGCACGCAAATCGCGGTGCAAGTCGCAGGCATACTTCACTCCGGCAATGGAGGAAATGGTGAAGAGGTCGCGCGAGCAGAGGAAGGCGACGGCGCCACCGCAGACTCACAAACGGCAGCAGCCAGAAGCCCAGAGTAAGCCACAACGGAAACGTCACAAATACATTTAGATTGATGTTTTAGCTAATCGCGCAGTGCATTTGAAGTATACTCCGTACCTAGGTTTGCTATCTTACAAAGTAGGTATCATTGTTGCAAATATATGGTTCTTACATTGTTTCAGACTTCCACATTATGAAGTTATCTGCATTAAAGAATTCTCTTCTCTTAATCGCATGTGATGATCTAGGTGTATGCATGATACCGAAACTGCCTAACTCGGACACCTAGACTCAATTAGTAATGCTAATTTGGTGCTAAGAAATAAGCTGGTGTTCAATCAATTATACACCGTTTCATGTCAAAAAAAAAAAAAAATCTACACTGTTTGATTGCATCGTGATTCGTGCATTCATTCAATCAAATTCAACAAGACCAGATTGACAGGCGGAATTGTATTCCAACAAAAGGAGTTTATATGTACCTAAAAAGATTTATAGTGCTCATTTTTAACCGACTCCATCGTCCAAGTGAATCTGGAAAAGATCTGGAAATTGGTACTCTTCCATGTTGGCATATTTGGAAGCAGAAAAATGAAGGAGTTCAACCATCATTCAGATCTTGGAACGTTGGGTTACTTTGTGATGCCGCAAGTACATGGTGAAGTAATGTTTCTTATTTTGTTTGAAAAGTATAGATCATTATTACTAAATTATTATTGAACCCATTATAACTTGACACATTAGACCATGTGAAAAATGACCATGCCAACTATTCAATTTATATTCGATAACTTTCTATATATTTGCTTACCTAACCATACACTATACACCTCAATTGATATATTTTTTAGGTTGTATTCTTTCAAGTATTTTTTAATAATATTGGAATAGAATAGAACATTCAAACAATAATATACATATATACTACTCCCTCCGTCTAACAAAGGATATTTCAAATTTGTCTAAATTTAGATGTAATCAGGTACATCCAAACTTAGACAAAGTTGAGACACCTTTTTCTAGATGGAGGGAGTATATTATTCAAAAATTCCTAAGAAAAAAATTGAAGGATGTGTTTTTTCTCTTTTCTATTTTGAGACGGTAATTTTCTCATTAAGGCAATATCTTGGAATAGAAGCGCAGCTTTTCGCAACTCATATACATTTTCAACCTTATATATTGTATCTATATAGTGGAAAGTGGAATAAAAAATATTGCAAAACATTACTGTATGGTTTACAATCCTAACTAAGTAATATACAACATATTTTTTTATAGAACCACAATATGATAAAAATGAGTATAAAAGTTATGTATAATTATATTTAATTCAAATCGTCTGGGGTTCGAAGTTTAGTTGGAAATCAATAAAGTTCTTGGAACACCAATTGAAGGTGTGCAGATTGGTGAGAAAGTTGATCCTGACCTTAGGGCTGCTATTGTTGACCTGATAAAATGTAAGGGGCATTATCTAACAATTAGTGAGTTAGACAGACTCATTGGACCTGAGTTGGATGCATACCCTTTCAAATTAGTTTTTACTCTGTATGCAATGATTGCTTTCCTCTGCCCGTCTAGCCCCGCCCCCTTCCCTTACCCCACCACCGCCGCCCCCGGGAGCCGTTGGGCAAAGCCCGGGCGGTGTTGGCGGCGGCAGTTTCTCCCTCCCACCATGCACTTGGAGAGCTCGACGAGGCGGGACGCACCGTTGCCGTGGTGAGGCTCGCCGAGACCAGCTCGGTCCGGCGCTGCTCTGACCGTGGGGGGCCGTGAGGTTGGCGGCTGTGGACATGGGCTTGGCCCAACAGATCAAGCCATGAAGAGTTGAGGATAAAGGAACACGGGAGGTCAACCACAAAGGGGATCGATCAGAAGAGAACAAGCTTCGTCTCCTTCCTCGGCTCATCCCCATCCTCCGTGTCCATACGAGTTCATCTCTTGGACTAGTAGAAAAGGGGCCTTTAGTCCATGTTCATAACGGGCTTTAGTCTCGGTTGTGCAACCGGGACTAAAGGGTCGAGACAAAAAGGTTACCCCCCTTTAGTCTCGGTTGCTTACGAACCGGGACTAAAGGTCCATCCACGTGGGTTCCGTGCATCGGGGCGAAAATGTCTCCATGTGATTTTTTCTAATTTGATTTTTTCTATTTTTTTCACTCCATTTTTTCTATTTTTTCAGAATTTCTATTATTTCAGTTATTTGCATAGTTTAGTCTCTATCTCTAACTACATTTATCTCTAGTCAAATTACTTACTCGTGGTCAAACTTTCCGTTGGGTCACCCTTCCTCCCACTACTCTAGCACTAGCACGCTTAACTTCCAAGTTCAATCCCGTCCCGCATCCAAGTGCTTCGCGCGCATGTATGTGATATCAGTATCATATCAATCCTATTAACATGTTGGTCGATGTCACATTTCTTTATTGTTTGAATTTCAAATAATTCTTTTAATAAACAAAAGTAATGATGTTATAATAATATTAAATAAATAAATAAACATTAACTTTTTAATTTGTATTATTTTAAATTTTTTTAATATTAATTTTTTTTTGCCAAACCTAAAACCTAAAAATTTGAAAATCTAAAAATTGGGTAAAAGTAATAGTAATCTTGGATTTTGGAATTTTCTATTTCGTATCAAATTAAAATATTCGTAGTCAGACACCACCACAACACCCAACGGAACATGTAGACACTCTCGAAGCATGTGGACTTTGACATAGGCATATAGTCGTCTTATGCATCTGGAGGAGCTCCATACGCAAGGCAACGCAGAACAGCCATGCACTTCTAAACTGATGAGAAGCCTCACAGTCTGGTGCAGTCATTTTTGCTCATGAAGTAAGTAGCATACTCCTGGACGCCGAACACAATTCGCATGAACAACTCCTTATTCATCATGAACCCATCATGAACCGCCACCGAAAATCCTTTGTGGTATGTTTCCCGTCATCTTTGAAGTAGGTGGCATAATCCCTAACGCCAAACACAAGCCGCATGAATATCTCCTTGTTCATCCTGAATTGTCATAAAAAATCCTTTGTCGTATGTGTGCCGTTGTCTTTGAAGTCGCAGAGTCAAGCAATATTTAGCCAGTCAGCCGATGCCGGTCCTTGTTCTACACCTTCCTAACCCTCGATCAACCACGCCGACGGACGGTGACTATATGATGTCGAAGTATGATGTTGCTTGCCGGCGGTGGCATCAGCCTCCTCTTCCGATAGCATCATCATCATCGTGTCGTCGTCGTCGATGTACCTTGGGGCAAACCGTCGAGCACCGTGTGGGTGGAGCGAACAAACGACGCTGCCGTCCACCGCATTGTGCCCGTGAGTCGGAGCGGTCGATGAAGGGCGCCATAGAAAGGCCTACCGACGATGTATGGTAGAGGCGGCACCACCATACTTCTTCCTTTGTACGGATTATGAAATGGCGACACCGTCGATTGTTCCGATAGAACCATGATGTGAGATTTTCGGAACAATTGACAGTGTTGCCATTTCATAATCCGCCTAAAGGAAGAAATCCGGCGTTGTCGCCTCTCCTGTCGTCGCTACCATACACCATCGGTAGGCCCTTCTATGGCGCCCTTCGTCGACCGCTCTGACTCACCGGCACAATGCGGCGAACGGCGTGAGATGGTCGGATGTAGTGGTGGGGCTTCTGGGTGAACGGGTGTGAGGCAAACACGGGGAGGCGACAGCGACATCGGCAATGGCATTCTAGCGGGATGGGAGACGGATCGGGAGAAGGGGGAATGGACGCGTGCGGATCCTAAAGGGACCCCAATAACGAAATCCTACATGAAGGCGCCGATGGAATCCCGTTCTGAGCCATATACCCATACATCTATTAGAATCGCTATTGGGAGCCGCCGGCGAAGATGCTTTAAACATGGACAACGTTGGGCGTCCCCTGGGGGATTTGATTTCTCAGCCTCGGAATATCAACCTTGACAACGATGAGCCCAGAGGAGGGCGACGAGAAGACGCAAATCATGTATCCAAGCGCAATGCTCCCAAGAGAGGGACGACATTGAGAGGCCGCTATTGTGTGCCCCGATTCTACTCCGAACCTAGGCCTTCACTTGGAGACACCAACAAAACAAAGCGGGAGCGGGGAAGTGCCGACACACCTCAACGCCTCCAACAAGGGAAACGACGCCCACGAGCATTGTCGTCGCCGGCACCGACAAGCAAGACTGTCGCATGTATTTCCGCACACCACACACACTACTCGCCGTATATGGGGCAACTAAAATGTCATCCACACCACCAGGGGCGGAGCCAAGGGGGCTAACCCCCCCCCAACCCCTGATTTCTCACAGCATGTCTTTACTATTATATTCGAGTTGGTACGTCATCAAACATGTTTGATGTCAAAGATTGGAGACATCTTAACCGTCTAATCTTACTAAACGTCTCCCACTTAATATCTAGCCATCCATGCGGATCTACTTGCATCAAAATCTCCTAAGTGCCAAAAATCAACGTCCCACCATTAAAACCGTTATGCTAAACAAGGTAGTAAATAGAATAGTAGAAATAATTAGAATCTGAAGAAAACATGGAAAGAAAATAACTCGTTCCTTTCTCTCGTGTTTTTTTTTGCGAATCAATCACGGAAATCTCTCCTACCTAAAGTAAAAAAGGCTAAAAAAAAAGAAGGTCTTCGGTTTCCTTTTTTTCTCTACTACTAGTAGAGTGCCCGTGCGTTGCACGGGTCTTCAATTTTTTTTTTTCATATCCACGTGTGAACATAATGCGCTTGGAAACCCACCTTTTTGCACCGACAAGCATAATCGTGTTGGGTTTCATATTCCGCCTCATGTCGTGAAATACCTCATAACTTTTGAAAATAAATTTTCAAGGTTCATAATCTCCAAAGAAGGCTCTAATTGCCTCTCTTTCCTTAAGCATTGCATGACAGTGAAGAGTTCAAATCATAGAAACCTTGAGTCAAGAATGAATTACGCCCGGCCTCCTCCTTTTATGTTCTTTTTTATCTAAATAATTGAATGCTCATACGTTGCCACATACATAAGTAGTATACCAATCATCATCTTATTTCATGAATGGGTTCATTTTTCTGTCTCATCCCTCCTTTTGTTGCCACATACATAAGTAGTATACCGATCATCGTCTTATTTCATGAATGGGTTCATTTTTCGTCTCATCCCTCCTTTTTTACCCACACGCAACAAGAACAGAACGTGTTATCTTCCTCTTCTACCCCGCTTAATAGTCGAGTGTCCCCCTCTAAACCATCCAAAGCAATATACATGAATTTTGGGAGTTCAAACAAAGGCAAATGATGAATTTTTCATCACATTCAGTCCAAGTAGCTACAACTGTACACACCACTTCAAATATTCCCCCCATACTTAGTCATCGTTGGAATTCGCCCCAAAAATTAAGAGCAGCATTTCCAATCAATAAATGTGCGATAATTGAGCATCTTCCACTAACAGAAAAGCCTTGGGAGTCAACTGGACATCATAAGTGTCAAAAGTTATAACTGATCATAGTATCTCATTTACAAAGTTCAATGATGAACCACTCTATATTTTTCATTATAAAACCATAGATAGCAAATGCATCTAGTGCAACACGAGTTTCTTTACGAACATGTTTCTTTTGCTGCTTCCGCCCCCTCAGCCATAAAGGGGAACACGTGTTCCTTTGCTATCCCCACACAGCTAAAATACCTCATGTGCTCCTTGAACTGAATTTCGAATATCTGGTCCTGGAAATATATCATATGAGTTTATTCAATTACATATCTATAAATATTTACCAAGGAGACCAAAAATATAGACCTCAAACGTTTACTTTGTATAGCACATACCATCTTAAATTTGAAGAACGATTTAGCTAAGACATATACACACTATTCAACAATAATTTTCTTTGAAGGTCATTTATCCAAATTTGAAGAAATACAATGGGCACAAATATATTATAAACATAGGATACCAAATTATTTATATCCATGGTAAATTTCATTTATACTTTATTACCTCTGAAAGAATAATAAACAATTGACTGATACTAATACCTCACCACAAAACAGATCTGATTGGAAAGAGGAAGGTACATCCCTTCTCTTACCTGTGATAAGCAAGACTACTGTCAAAGCCTAGGTAAGGCCAGAGTACATCAATCCGACATATGCTGGTCGCTGCTGCCATGGATATACACAATCTGCATGAATCATGCAGGTCATATGGAGGCAGACGTCGACCTACAACCTTGAAACTGGAATAAGTAGATTTAATTGGTCCAGGTTCTTACAAAGATAATACAATCAACAGTTAGGTTATTTTCAATAAATAGTCAGACTGTTTAAGAAAAATGCATGCCTGATGATTTTGACAGAAATGCATCTATTCTTTCAATCCTCTGCGAAATTGTAAGGCAATACAAAGGCCAGAAATAGTGTATCATTATTACATGCGCCCAACTTTGCAGTATGGTGTAAATCAGATATCAGATAGGAAAGAATAAGAAAAACAAGACAATGTCCATTTCTCACTCATATATGCATCATCCACGATATTAAGTCAATTTTCCTTTTAGAAAGTCAATAGAAAACAACTGATTTCCAAGGGATAAGTTGTGGCCTGTCGAAACTGAAGAAAATTGTGGTCTATACTGCAAGGATTACCATAAATTTTGCTTCTAGAGGAGTGGTCGCCGTCAATGCCGTCAAGTACAACTGCTCAAAAGCATGTTCGTGTATTAAAAATAATACATCAGCAAGGCTAACACAACATATTAGCATAATTTTCATATGGATTGGACCTGCGAATTAGCATATAGCAACTATGAATACTTGACATCTTAGAACAAGCTAGTTGCAGTTCAGTACAGACTACCTAAGCCAGCAACTTGTGCAGCCAGTACATCATTGAAAATGTTAGGATGTTCAGGCAAACACTTCTACTTAGGAATCAGGCAAATGGAAGGATGTTCCAACACCTGGAATAAACAGAGACAGCTGTACCTACTGTATTAGTACCTCCAGATACAATTGTGAGTAGTAAAAAATATATGATATAAAAAACTACTGTTTTGCAAATTTAAAACTTACCATTACTACATATATTGCCTGCAAGCTTCAAAATTATAGCAAGGATCCAATCATAGGGATTTCCAATCTGAGTTATAGGAGGAATAAATCAAACTTGTAGTCCTCACTGACCTCTTAGTACGGAAGAAGCTCGGTGATACTGTTGTCAAGAACAGAAGTTCAGGTCGTCGATCTGAGGGAGGTGTTTGCGTCCCGGATGGCGCGGAGGAAGGCAACAGAGTCTGCGTCATCCCCGACCGCTCCGAGGAAGGGCGAGAGCTTCTGCATCGTCCCTTGACCCATCGAGGAACAGTGGCTGCATCTCCAGCCGCATGGAGGAATGGCAGAGGCGGCGTCCTCGTCGCAAGGAGGGGCGGCGGTGCACCCCTAGGAATGAGGGGAACGGTCGCGGCGGCAGGATGTGCTTCCCGACAAGATAGGGAACCCCAGCACACGGCGGAACAACATCGGCGAGTGGGTGCTGACCCGTGTGGGCGGAGTGCGGAGGCCATGAGCTCCAAGAACTGAAAGAAGAAGATGACGGAGCAGCTGATTAGTTGATCGTGACTTGAGGGATTAGTGTGCGTGAAGATAATGCGATTGACTCCAGCAATAATTTAGGGATTTAGGCAATGACCAAGTGCGAGATTAGCGGAATATGTATGCGGGAGGAAGAGAATAGAAGGACCATCGCGTCGGCAGGAAACATAACCTACTCATTTGTTGGGCTTGGCCCATCCGTGTGTGGGGCGAAGCGGAGATGAGCCGGACGAAGCTGAGGACGTACCATGAGATCGACTGACGACGGAACCTCTTCCTGCTTTTTAAGTAGTATATATATACTAGTACAAATGCCCGTGCGTTGCTACGAGGCAACAACACATGTAAACAAACAAAAAATGGTTAAAACACAGATATCATATCGTTGACCTATGGCATCAGGACCGATCCATACATACTCAAGGCCCTGGGGCGAGACGACGAAAAAGGGTCCTTATTGACAAGAAAAAGTTTAGAATTCATTGTATTTCAACTGTAACCTATTAAATAGAATATATTGATAGTCTTTGAACTATCAAACTCAAACCACAAATTCTTTATTTGTAACAGTCGGAGAACTACATCATGATTGTAAGGAAATAATTTGCAGAAATAGTCAATACAAGGAACAAAAGAACCTAGATATGGGCATATGTATATGGCTCAATGTAGAATTGTTGATGTAGATTCCATGATATGCAGTCTGCAACACTCAACCATCCCCTCTTCTTCTCCTTATGTGCTAACTGCTCATGCTCGGATTAGATCCAATGAAATCTTCAAGAGTTGAAGAACTCAAGACCACACCTAAGAAGAGAAGAGTTAGAACGTAGAGCGGTTAGAGCTAGGAAGGAGCACTATTTAACAGAATAAAGTGAATCAACTGGCCTAGATTAGGGGAGGGGGGAGATATACCATCTCACATCTCTAATGTGGTACTACCTCGAATGTTGAGGATGGAAAGAGAGGAGACTGGGGAACAAAATAACACCGACCTCGGAGTTAGAAGGCCATTGACGCTGCTTTTGTTAGAGAATTTGGGAGAAGGCGAGTCGACGGTATGAGTTCAGAGAAGTGGAGAACGATGCATGGTTTTTTTTACATAAAGAACGTTGGTTGTAGGTCTGTTGTACTACCACCTGGGCCAGGAGGCAGCATCCAGAGGGCCTAGGGTGACCACAGTGTTGCCCCCCACCTTATGGGCCGACCCTGCATGGGATAGTTTTGTTACTGCAGAGTCTCATGTCATGAGACGGTGCAGTAGAACGGACCCGGCTCGGCTCGATTCCACCCCTCCGTCGGAGCAATGCCATCCGTAACAGTCAAGCGAATGCAAACAAAGCCACTGTGTTGTATCATTGTGTTGTCTCGCGAGCCTTTAACAAACATACATGTTCTCGGATTTATACCTACCTTTTGACCTTACAAAACATCAACACCTAAACTCATATTAGACCGTTTGTTACACAGATAATTTTATAACATGCTTTTGCATACAACCAAACTGTTAAGGGATTATTCAAACAATCGTGCTTTGACTAAACAAACTTCTTACAGTGATGACCAGATCGTGATAGCTTCAACTACTTTTTTTTTCTTCAATCTGCTTCTCTCAAACAACCGTCACTGAGTAAGGAACTTGCTAGAAACTCGCTATGAACGGTAGCCCCTCCTGGAGTTGTTTGTTAGTCAATAATAATCAAATAAGAAGTAGCAAACTCTTTCAAATGGCAAACAAATAAATGCTAGGTGTGCAAGTAGTCAAACAATTTTCCAGAACAAGTCATAGGACGTAAGTTAGGTAATTTATTTATTTTCAGGATCCAATTTTTTTTAAAGAAAGCCAAAATAAGCGGGCAAAGGTACATTTGATCAGCACATGATAAACTGTGTCTTCTTCAACCTCTTTTTTTTTAAACGGTCTTCTTCAACCTCATAGTCGCAGCATGACTGCGATGTAATAAGAGGTAGGCAGATTTAACAAAATACATACCATGCTGCTCTACACTCTGGGCCTAGATATCCAAACATACCATGTATTTTTGCACTCTAGGCCCAGAAAGACTGTCACTTCTTCGTTGCTTTATGGTCCAGGGTTTTCATTATGCCACCATCAGTAAGCACCTGTAATTTGGGTTTTCTAAGATACTCCACCTTGGAATCTGGAGATTCCAGAAATGTTGTTTCAACCTTGGAACTGCAGTAACCAAGTTCAAAAAATATTAAAACATGATATATTTTAAAGTACCACACCTACAAGCACACAGCATGGTTAAGATTTTATTCAGCAAATGGTTCATAAATTTGATGGACCTTAAAGAAACTTCCATATCGATGAGTAAATTCAAGGTACCTGTATCCATGAGCAAATGCCGGATGAAGTATGATGCGTCTGATTATACAGTTGGCCCTCCATAAATCTCCGGGGCTACAAGTCATGCAACAACACAATTCGTAATTATGTAGCAGCAGGATTTACAGTATCTCCAGCTTGACGGTCCTTTTCAGTGTCTCTCCAACACAATTCGTAATAAGTGAAGCTCAGCAGTCAACTTGGAAGCCAGAGGTACTGCACATCGGGAAAACACCTTCCGATGAATGAAATGAGAAATTAGTGCATGAGATGATACAAAGATGATATATTAGTTAATTTCACCTATAAGTATATCTATTTGAAGAAACTCGAATAAAATTAGACATATCAAAAGCAACTATGTACAATTAAACATAAGAACAGATCGGACTTTTGCTTTCACACAGGTTTCTCCAAACGGAACACAATTGCTTTCTGGTCCAATTTTTTTCTAAGAGTTGTAGCTGTGTACTACAATATGCATATCGAAAGTAGGAAAGACATATTTATATGTTGTGTATATCCATCAAGAAATAAAGACCCTTGGGCATGTTCCTCCATATTTCCATTTAGCTTGTCACCGTGGAACAACATCAGAATTTAGCTGCAGGTCATGAGACCATCTTGTCCACTATGTACAGCTAAAGCCCAAATAATATGTGCAAGGAAAATGCCGACGCGCCAGCAACATCCCAGCCTGACTCAGATTCATGACAGTTTCAGGACAAACAAGAACAGAAAGAGTCGCAAATTCATAGTGGTCAAATGTGTCCAATAGAGTGCTTGTGTACTGTAAAAACAATGGAATTTTTATTCATGAAAATTGTGATGAAGATAGAGCTACCATGAACCATCCCGTGAATGATCATTCACAAATCTGAACCATTCCGAGCCAACAAGCAATTGTATAGAGAGTTAGAGAATGGAAAGACAAAAATGTATGTACATCAGAGGTCGGCAGGAGGCATGTCTACGCACAACAGATTTCTTAATGGTAGGTCATGACATGTTTGGTAATGCTGCGTCCAGAAGAAAATCACTCCAGACAGAAAGGTTTACCTGAGCAGCGACGGTAGCATTTAAAATTCCAGTAGCCTAATCTACACATGGGTACAAACATTATTAGTTCACCATAATCACTGAAGCATAGTTGTAAGAATAAACACCGGTGATACAGAGACACAAATCTTGTCAACCTCCTGTTCTGGCAGTCAGCCAATCAGTCACAGGAATGGAACGTTGTAAGCAGGAGAAACCACACCGAGATCTGGTCGTCATCGCCCACGCCGGGATCTCTAAGCCCTTCCTCGCTTACAGTACAGAGCTGAAAATAAGCACTACTTCTCCTTAGGATCATCACAAATGGAACTCACACCTTCTTTTCATTATTTCTTTTGCTATTAGTTGTCCATGAATTTCATTAAAAAAGTCAAAACTAATTGTATGGATTTATGAAAATGAACTTATTGTTACTATCTCCCTAAAACAGAATGTATTGGTGTTTTCCTAGTTACATTGGAATTCAGAAAGAAATCTGATAATTTTGTGATGTTGAAGTGGAAAGGAACCTAAAAGATAATTTTAGGATTTCCTTATATTTGGACCGAAACCATATGCCTAATCAATAAACCAAGACTTAAGAAAATACAACTTCATCATTCTTAATTATTAGTAGAAAGTGCATTGAAATTATCTGGAGAAGTAAAACTGTAAAAGATCTCTAATAGTATTAGTAGAAGAGTAAAATACATGAAAGGTCACTGAACTTGAGTCCAATACTCGCTTTGGTCATCGTACATCGCGATACGCAGTTTACGGTCATTGAATACGCACGAAAGCCTATCTAGGTCACTCAGTCGTGGTATCGGTACGTATTCGCTGACATGGCAAGTTGCTGACCCCGCACGTCAGGCCTTAGCTGTGTTTCGTTTTGCAGAAAAGCCCCACAATGTTGGTTTCCTTCCACTGAGAGCACCCTCCCCAATTCCATAGGAAAAACGAAAAAATATTCTGCCTGAACCTCCGTTGTGCGTGCCTCTCTCCTCTCCCTGCAAACCACCATGCCGGCTCCCTACTCCGCTATGCCCGCCGCCGCTGAGATCCACGCCGCCGTAGATAGATCTGCGTCTCCGCCTCCCACATATGTGCGACCACGGGAGCTCCTCCGCTCACGCATAGAGACGGGGTCTCGTCTGTTTCGGTTGCAGCCGCTGACTTCTACTCGGGACGTGCAGTGAACCGCACCTCGCCTCGCCGGACGAGCACGGCGAGGCTCGGGGAATGTGAATCGCGCCGTCGGCGGAGGCATTCTGTGCGGTGTGCCTGGGGGAATACGACCAGGGCGACGTGCTCTAGGTGCTGCCCGTGTACGAACAGGGCAACGCGTCCCGCGACGTCCTCGCCGGCGCCAAAATGACACACAACAATGCGGTGAGGCTGCGGTAAAAGTCAACGGCATCACGCTCGTCGGCGGAGGCATCCTGCACAGTGTGCCTGGGGGCTGGGGGAATACGACCAGGGCGACGTGCTTCGGGTGCTGCCCGCGTATGACCAGGCCGGCCTGGCTCGCCGCGCATGGCGGAGAGTCCACCGATATGTCTTAGTGCGGCAGCTTCAAGCGCGCTTGGGATTTGGGAGGTCATCTGCGGCGGCAAGCTCCTCCCCGACCACCAGTACATCAACTCGGCGGCGTCCCCCGAGGAGTGGAGGCAGCTCGGGTGCGGCCTCGTGCTGGTCGCCACGGCGGAACACTGCTGGTTAGTGGAGAGCCGGAGAAGATTCTCGAGCAGCGCCATGAGAGGATTCTGGGCGATAGAGATCAGAAGGCCGGCCATGGCGCGCACGGCAGCGTGAATGGGATTTAGATCTAATCCCTGTTGTCAAATTTTAATATAGTCCTTCCAGTTTTTACTAGTATTAGAAAACAACCTATACGAACTGTAGGGGTCTGACATGCAGGGTTGCAACTTGCCACGTCAGCAAAATACATACAGATACCACAGCGGAGTGACCTAGACGGGCATCCATGCGTATTCGATGACCGTAAATTGCGTATCGTGATGTACGGTGACCAATGTGAGTAATGGACTCAAGTTCAGTGACTTTTCATGTATTTTACTCTTAGTAGAACTATTGAGAGCTTACCTGTCGACTGTCGCGATGCACTACTCAGCTGCACCTGAGCAGATTGTAAGCTTCTTCTTGGCCTCAATAAACTCATTCCCTTCAACAGAACCACGCGCCCCAAAAAAAGTCAGCTTCTTTGAACATTTTAGAAGAGCAGGCTTCTAAACATTTGAACAATCTGTAGGTACAACAAAATTCAGGCAAAAATAAACTAATTGAGAACAACATCTGCTTTTCTCTATGGTGCAGTAAAACCCGATCTGCTTTTCTCCTCTATCAGTCTCTCTATTCCCAATCTCTCTCTGTCTCCTTCTCCCACGTTGGAAAACCAATCTAAACACACCAATCCAGAAATCAACCATCCCAACTATGCATCCACTCCCCAAAAGAAAAAAAAAACTATGCATTCAGTAATTCCCGAAGTTTAACATCCAAGTGGGATTTAGCTACGTAGAAGATGAGCAAACCTGATATCGGAGTTGCAGCACGGTCATATTATATCGCTATCGTTTGCTGTCGTCCTTGGTGTGCGTTTGTAGTCGTCGCTCTCGATCTGGCGTCGCGGCCACGAGAGGGTTGGGGACAAGAAGCCATCATGATAGGGTTTGTTCCTGCGGTATCTGCATAGGAGCAGTCATTCCGAGGTGAGTGTAAATCAGCAGACGGTGCTCTGCAATTGTAGATGAAACTAAGTCTAACAGAACAATAGAACATGCAGCCCTGCTGGTTCAAAACTCGACCCCAAGCGGCCACGGTGTGGACATCCGTACATCCAGATCTAGAAACCAAATGCTAGAAACGAGAGTGAGGGAAGAGATAGATATAGAAAGGAAGAGACATAGGGAGGAGGGAGAAGAATCTTCCCTAAGCACTCCGTCCAGGCCGGCTCGAGGAGGAGGCCAGCGGCGGCATGGGTCAGCGGCTCAGCGGCACTCTCCGCGCCGCAGTCCTCCCTGCGCGCTCCTGGAATGTGGTGGTGTTGGGGATCCAGGGCGGCGGTGGAGATAGGGATCGAGGGCAAGATACGGCTGAATGAGCGAAAAGGAGAAGTGGGTTTCGTTGGGCTTTGGCCCATGTGCACGCTCGCGCGGCGAAGCGAAGCGAGTCGGACGACCAACGGACCAAAGAGATGACGTACTGGTGGGATTATGTTCGTTCTTTTTAAGTAGTGTAGATATGTTCGTTCTTTTTAAGTAGTGTAGATGTAGATACAGATTATCTCTGCTACTTAAAAATGCAGAACGTGCTCCATCGTCAGACAAAAACATGGTCCGTCGTCTGCTTTGTTGCTCGTCCCGCTCCCTTAAATTTAGCTAGATCGAATCAGGACAACTCAGGATGCGAGTATGCAACGTCGATGGCTTCCTCGCCGACGGATCCTCCGGAAGACAACACAGTCTCTTGATTCCAGGGTGGCTGATCTCGCGTCGACGCAACCTCCAGGATGGTGTCATTCGACTCCAGGATGAAGACGGCCAGCACGCGCAGCAACACGCAGATGGCATCCGCCTGTGGCGTTGATTTCGTGCGCAAGTCGGCCGCGAGGATGGGTGCCGGGTCGGGGGAAACGGCGACGCCGCCGTCATGAGCACTCCGAAGTCTGGGGCGCCGCGGTCGCTCAAACTCCCTCCATTAGATCCACCGACGCACCCCACGCCTCTCGATCTCTCTCCACCGGCAACCCTCTCGATCATCTTCGTCACTAGGTTTGTGTACTTTGTCGCCTTCCTCACTAGGAAGACAGCACCCCGTGCTGTATAAAATTGTTGCCATCGGTGACAGTAATTGATGTTTCTGAAACCATGTTAACCTAAAACCTAGGTGACGTCTTACTAGCTATAAACCCAGGTTTACTGAAACTATAACCTTCATTTTTTCGTTCTTCTGAATCAGCAAATTCATATTGATTTTAGGTTGGTTGGATCCTGAAAAGGCTAGTTAATTAGTTGTGCACAACCCGATTCTACTTTTAGTAAATTTGTTCTCTGCCTATATCCTATTTTCTAATGCAGGTATTGAATTCTTTTTCAAAGGCTGATAGTTTGTTCAATATTTTGTTGTGGCCGTAGGTTGTCAGAAGGACTAGGAGCGACTCGTGCGAGACAATCTCTAGAATAAGGAGCAGAGGAAGTGAAATACGTCCTGGATTTCGCCATCTACATATTTGAATATTGTGTATGTGTCTGAGTTTGACCATCTACAGATTTCCCTCAAATAATTGTTTCTGGTCCTTCCATGCAACAAACTGAATCAAAGATGGAGATCCTTATATCCTACAGATTATAACCATTGTCAACTTCCCCTGTCATTTATTATTGCCTCCTTGGAATTTACTCTGTTTTTTTCTAAGGTGATGGTTTACTTCCATCTTTTGCTATGATATAGGTGTATGTCGGCGGTGTAGCTTCGTGTGATGGGTTTTGAATGTGAATATACGCGGGGGCGGAGCCACACCCCGGGCAACCAGGGCCATGGCCAAGGGTGCAACAATTTTGCCTAGCCTGTTACTTATAGATATTGATTTGGCCCGGCATGTAGCGGCCCTTCTCTGCCCCATGACGCTGAAGTGGCCTATACAATGCAGACGATGAGGAAGCGCCGCACAACATCGACCAGCTCAAACCTTTTATAGTCCCTACCCTCCCAGAACAAGTGTGCCGCCACGCCAGACAGGCTCGCCGAAGCAACTAGCCAAAGAGTACTCTCTTGGCACTCTGTTTATATTTGCTTTTACTCATATGTACTTTTATAAAAAAACAGTTGTCCGATGTCTTTTTGGGAAAAAAAATCTAAATTACATGTTCATCTATGCAATTACATCAGGAAAATATTCTATTAAATCAGAGTTTTTAAGTAAATTTTTTGCGCTTAGTTTTTGGCCCGGGGCTTGCTCGAATCATGGCTCCACCGCTGAACATTGACATGCATTGTAGGACACTCATTGTATGATTGCCAAAGACGATGCCTATTAGAGGTATATTAAACCACACAGAAACTGGAAAGTGGCTCCTTTTGATCTTCTACCCATGCATCTTTTAATATATCTCTGTAGTTAATAAAATGCATATAGTTTTCTTGTATAAGAAAATCGCAGTAATCATAAATAATTTTTTAAGTACTTCTGGAGCATTCATGTTTTCAACTTAAATCATTCTGGCAAGAATTTTCCTAACATTTTTGCGGATTAAATGAACATTTAATTGTATGCAGTTTCATATGAAATTACATACACCATGATTTAACTGAGAAGTCCTTGACTGAGGAGTATGAGAGCTGAGCTATGCGTTTTCAGAATTAGAGCTCGCACCGGTTAGTGTAGTATGAAGCTAGGAAATTGGTTACCTTTACATTATGAATTGATAAATTACAACTCGGTAAGTTTGTTTTGGGGCAATAGTTTCAACATCAATCACAACCTGTACTTTATATCATATTCAATCATACTTTTTTGGGGCAACATGTTGTTTCTAACTCACTTTTAGTTACCATTGACGTACTTGCACAAATGAGATGTGGATCTGCTTTTTTTCTCATTGATAATTGTAACAAAAGCTGAATGTTGAAGTAACCAAAAGATTAGGTTCAACTTTCTCTATGGTTTTTAGATATATAGTGACCTTAAAATATCTGAGATTTTTTTAATTTCACTGACCTTACTATTGACGAATAAGCCATGCTGAAGATCACTACATAAATGAGTTCACTACATACAAGTCGGATTTTTTTAAAATGTTAAGACCTTTCATGTGTCTGCTTATCCTTGCTTAAATAAACCTACATAAAGTTTGGATCAGGGGGTCGATTGATGATGGTGACAGTGAGCTCGAGGAATCGAGAGCAATCCAACCCATCTTCTATGTGTCTGGATTGAAGATTAACTTTTGCCCGCGTCGCCGGTTCAGGTTAGTACATGCACATCCCATCCTGCTCATGGCTTGTTTGATATCTTGCTAAGACCTGAGGTGCACATGTTCTTTCCCTTTTCTCCAGCGTGATTTCGCCGATCTGTGTTTGGGAGAGAGGTTGGGGTCACACTTGTTCGGGATGTGCATGCTGGGATGTTACTTTGATTCATTCACCTTTTGTTATTTAGATCCTTTTCCATCTCCTAGAAAAATAGTTTATCCATTTATGCGGGAGATTTTGCAACTATCTAGAGGTATCTTATATTTTTTTACTTTAGTGCATAGGATTTTTTAAATTTCTACGGTTTAGTGACCTTTCTTTTTGAAATTTATACGGTTTAGTGACCTGAATGCTTTCAAGATATCTCACAAAATGCATATACCAATTGAATTTGAAAACATGATTTTAGAATAGATTAGGAGAAGTGTCATGCTTGAGCTACTTCAGTGGAATAAATAACCGGCAGCTTGCAGTTCTTAAGTACCTTATATTTTGAGCTTGACTTTCTTAAAATAGTAGGGTGCTGTCATGGGCTAAACTTGCATTAGCCTTTTCTAAACTTTGTCATAAAATTTTAATCTTAACATGAAGTACTTTCTATTTGTGTATTGCAGGCAGGAGCCACACACTGGGATACTTTCCAACCAGCAGTTGGCTAATGAAAGCATTTACTTAATTAATGCCAAGACCAAATACTAAATAAAATTATGTAAAGCTATATATCCATTTGAATGAAGAAGCTTTTATCTTAATCATGGCTTATGCATACACAAATATTTTGTATAATTTCGTGCTTCCCGCAGATTTGGAGTTGACAGTGAGCAGCCGACGACATTAGGGGGATGCACATTATTGTGGCAGCTCCCAGACTTGACGCCGCCAGATGTAATAGTGGGGCACAAAGACAAACAAAATAGGGCGTGGCCAGGCTAGGGTTGGAGAACATAGATAGATAAATGGGTGGTGGTGGGGCGCTACAGTGGCGTAAAAGGTGTGGCCCTAGGCTGGAGAAGGAAGGGATGGAGAAGAAGGAAGATGTGTGCTGGAGTTCGCGTTTGTATCGCGGTTATTCTCCTTTCTTTCCTTTAAAAAGGGAGTTTCTAAGCTCAACAAGTTATCATGCCTTTCTAGGAGTCTAAGAAAGTTGTAGAGATACATGTACATGGATGTCATTGTCTCTAATAAATACATGTATCATATTTATAATTACGAACCGTTGACTTGTTGGCACCAATTCACTGGTCCTTGTACCAACTTTTTGATATTGATCTTTTTCTAAAACTTGGTTGATATATCAATCAGCAACTAAAGATGAGAGGTAGAAATAATAGTGAGTATAATTAACACATAATGAACTACAAAGTACCTTTGTTTTTTTCTTCACATGCTTCCTTTTGCTGAAGTTTTCCACAATAAAGTATCCTTTATTAATTAATTCTATCAGATCTAAATGGTGGAACCAGGTAGAGTAGGAAGATGATACGTTTTCTTGTTGCAAGGTTAGGGTAAATAAAATAGGTCTAAGAGAGAGAGCAAGCCGCCGATGTCCGAAAGAAAAGAGCCACTGCCTTCACCTCCTACCCCACCATAGATCCCCCCCTCCCCCGCGGTTGGCCTCGCTTGTGTTGAGAGGGGTGGGGAACCCTTCTCTAAATCAATGAAGATGACATCGTCTACAATAATTGATATTCTGTCCAGTTTTTGACGACGAATTTTTCCTGCCGACGTCAATGGTGGTGTTGGAGGGTTAAAATTCTCTAGATATGGTTCTTCGGATTGTGATTCGCCGGATTAATGTAGGATTTTTTTTTCTCATGGTTGCCACGAGGATGTTTGTCCTTGCAATATTTTTCCCGACTGCTTACGTCCTCAACAATGGTGATTCGTACCGTGGATGGTATATTTATACACCCATAGTAACGCATGGGCACTTAACTAGTATGTATAGTATCCTGGTATATCTACCCGTCTTTAGGTGCTTGCTGTAGCCCTTTAATTAATTCGTTGGCCACCAGGCCCTGTTCTGATCTCTCTAGCTCGTAATTAACCTCTTAAGCGAGAGCCCAAACAAGTACGTAATGGCCCATCAAAACCACTGCAAGATTGGAAGCTCGATTCTTGTAGGTCGTCCGTCCATTGTTTCTCCAGACCTAGCGCCGCCACCTCATTGTTCTATTTGCTGTCTGATGGGTGTCCGCCGTCGCTCGCCGTTCCGGCACGCGCGTGCTAAGTCGCTGTCGCCTGGTGGATGTGATGCCGGCTTGTAACCGTACTATCCGATAGGTATCTCAATTTCTCTGTATTGTCACGCCATCGCGTCAGTTAAGCAACGTATCCAAGCATGATCAACAGCGATTATAAATCTAAAGGTACACCGACATGCATCCACACCTTACTGTACTGCAGATTTTTTATTGATTGCAAAGTATTAGTCACGTGAATTAGTACACTTACATAATCAATCTATATGAAATCTACAAACTGGATCTGGTTTTCGAAATTGTATGCAACACCTATGCCTCAAGGAGAAGTAGTACTTACAATAATTATTGTTCCTATGAATGGAGCCTAATTTAATCTATTGTTAATTTTTACACATACATAGATACATTCATCGGCTCGATATATCACATTGCCTCATATTTTTCGTGTGATCAAATTTTCTTCGCCCCCCTATGGTCAAATCCTGGCTCCGCCCCTGCACACCACCCCCACCGTAAAACCTCATGCATCATCGCAGCCATAACCTGGTGGTCCACCAACTCCCAACACACCTGAGGAGAAGCACTCATATTCCACCTCCAACCCAAACAAAGAAGCGCAGTGGACCACTACTAGCTAGCACATACCACGTTGTCGCACCGCGCATGGCCGTCATACCACTTAGGCCTCGTTTGGCTTGGGTGTATTGACGGGGTTTATTGTGTATTATACACGCCAATGGAGAAACACCGTAATACACGCCTGGAACTGTTTGGCAGGCGAGTTTTCAGCGGGCTAAACACTTGTAAACACCACAAAACACGTCGGATCAAAGTGTAACCGAGACATGGCTCCCCACTCGCGTTTCTTTTTGTTTCTTGCCCGTGCTTCTTTCTGAGGACACACACATATAGACAAGCTTGCCTTTCAGACCCGATGCTAGCACACAGGCGAACACTACGAATCTAATGTTTATCCGTATACCATGCTGACAGTAAATGCAACTGAATCAAATACACTTGTGCCAAACATCAAAGTTTATCGATGGGGAAGGGGATTGGGTTGGAGAAGAGGATTGGGTGAATGAAGTGTTTTCACCGAATCCCCTTCAAATTTTACCCAGCAAAACACTCTAAACCCCTTCTGCCAAACAAGGCCTTATGGAAGACAGCCGCACAACTGACCCGGCCCTAGAAACCCATATCGATCCCAAGAAGAATCTATATCCGGGCCCTGCGCGTCCGCTCCATCGCCCTCACTAGACCCATCGGGAGGGCGACACCGCGCTTCCGCATCACTGAGGCAGCCGACCACTGCACTAGGAGCTCCTCCGCCGCCTCCTACGGCCTCATTTGGTGCAAGAGTATTTATGTGTATTAAGAGGTGTTTCATGGAGAGTTTTTGGTGAAAAATTACCTTCACAAAATACTCTTCATCTTCTTAATACTCATAGTACTAGCGCAGCAGCTGATTGAAGGACGCTGCCAGGGCTCTGTCCCGTGTGAACACACGCTGCTGTGGATGCATGTGGTGCCCCGGCCGTGATCGTGCATGTTCTCGTGTGAACACGGCCTGGGCCGCGGACAAGATCGTGTGAACACGTGGGGATGCGCATGAGTTTGCAGGGTTCGACGAGTGTAAAAAAACGCGAAGAGTACCTTGCGTTTTGATCCCCTTTTGATCCGACGTGTTTTAGGGCCAAAACTCAGTATTACTCCATCCAATACTCTTCAGCCAAACAACTAGGTTAGCAGATTTCAGAGCAATTATTTAATTACGCTGGAATTATACACTTAAAAACCGGTCAAAACTCCCTGGCCAAACAAGGCCTACAGGGTCTTGGACCCGCGCCACGAACCTCGTCCAGCGACGCGCACCGTCGCCACTGCGTCCACCACTGAGCTCTTTCTCTCCTAATACATCCCTGCCATTTGCTGGCGAGCATCTCCAACTTCGTGTGTCGCCACACGCATGCCACCCGTATAGCCATACCGCCCTGGAGACGTTCCTCGTCCCCCGCCGTGCGAAAAGAGTCTATCGGGGCGTGGCCCCCACAGCCAGCGTCGGCAACGGACAAGAGACTGGATTAGAGCATCTCCACCGGCGCCTTCGATAGCGACCCGATAGCTTTTTGGGGGCCGGAAGCAAAAAATGGGCTCGCACCGGCGCGCCTCAAACGGCGCCCTCGGGCGCGCCGGCGCCTCACAAGGCTGAATTTTTTGGGCGTGGGAGCCACCTATCAGCCGCACATCCCAAAAGTCGACGCCAGCAGTAAGTGACGGGGCCGACGCGTCAGTGCCTCATTTAATTTTAACCTAACCGTCGCCTACCTCGCAACGGGAGTTATTGGAGCGCAGCGGCAGTGCAGTTTTCGGAGACGCGCAGCGAACCGTCCCGTCGCGCGCGCCTTGCTCTCCGTGTAGCCGTTAATGAGCATCACCGCTCCCCCGCTCCCCCGCCTCCCTCCGGCCTATAAAAAGGGCCGCCTCTCATCGTTCCTCTCACAAACCCTAGCGCCTCTCTCCCCAACCCTAACCGCCACCATCTGAAAAGACGACGTCATGTCTGGTCGAGGCCGAGGTCACGGCCGTGGTCGTGGCCGTGGCCGCGGCAGAGGTGCACGCACGCCATCGCCACGCGCGTCGTCTTCATCGTCGGACATGGACGATGAGGGGCCCGTGCTGTTCGAGTCCGTCCTCGTCCTCAAGGGCGACCCGCGCGGTATCCAGTGGCCGCCCGACACCTTCGCCGACTTCGTCGCCGGCGACGACCGCCCGGGCACGCTGCATCTGCGGGAGGCTGCGTGCGGCTACTCGGTGGATCGTGGACGTGATCTACGACGCGCGGCAAGATGTACCTCCACATCGGCTGGGAGAAGTTCGCGCGCCACCACCACCTCCAAGCCGGCTTCGTGCTCGTGTTCTCCTACTTTGGCGACGGGACATGAGCGTCAAGGTGTTCGATGAAGCGTAGCCGCCGCCACTACCACGCGACAGCGCCGAGGAGGACGACGACTAAGTGTTGTTTCTTCGCAGCGAATATCGGCACACATGTTTTTGGATGTTCTTCCTCGAAAGAACCAACAGAGACACCCTCACCAGCTGGATTTTCCAGTTTGGGTTACTGGGTGTGCCCTCGGGTGTTCTTTCTTGGCAGCGAACACACGAAACCTACGATGACCGTCCTAATTAGGTTTAGTTTTTTTGCAATATTTTATATTTGTGTCAACCATGATTCAAACTATGTATTAGTTTGTGGAAAACCATGTTCCAAATTATATCTTCATGTAAATCACGTTCCCAATTATGTATTAGTTTGTGGAATAAAATATTTCTTATTTAATTTTCTATGCATTTATTTATGATTTTAATTCAAAACATCTATCGGGACCACTGTTTTGGGGCATCGGTGTGGGAACACCTTCCCCAAATAGAGAATGTAATACCAACGTCCCTCAAACGAAGATATCGGCGCTTATTTGGAGGCTACCGGTGAAGATGCTCTTAGGGAGGCCTTTTTTATGGTTTCATGGTGAAGATGCTCTTGAGCGCTCGCGCAAGCAGCCTGAGAGAGAGTGTACTCGGTTCGTACTTTGACTGTCACGCGAAGTTGAAAGGTTTTCCAAAATAGTTTTTCTATGCGAGAAAATGCTGAAAAATACTTCTTGCCTTTATAAGTGCCAACCTATTTTCTAAAATTTGAAATAAATCCTAATAATCAAAATAATATATTGGGCTAGTAAAATTAGTTTCCACCTAGCTTTGGTTTTATAAAAACGATTTATTCATGAAAGGGTTTAAAGGCCTTTAATCACACAAATTAGTTTCTAGAGTTTATTGAGCCATATTTTGTTTTGGAAAATCTGAATAGGTAACTGAGACTCAAATAAGAGAAACTATAATATTACCCACACATGTGTAACGCTTAGAGCATGTTTGGAAAATATTTAAATCTCATGTGAATCCGAATAAAAATAGATAGGATATTTCCTGCACATTTTTATTATACGAAACATGTATGGGGTATATTTTAAATGTTCCCAGTATTAAAATGAGTGAAATATAATCCAATTTGATGTATAATACTTACGAAACCAAAAACATAGTGTTTTGAATAAGGTTTAGAAAAGCTTAGAAAGTCATAAAAGGATTTAGTTTCTTCAGAAAACTCAACAAAGACAAACATATCAATAATATTTATTTATTTATTTAACATTACAAAGGTTGGATTTTTTTGGAGGCATCCTCTCAGAAACCATTGATTTGGACTATGTACTTGTCACTCTTCTCGTAGTTAGCAGTGACCCATCACCGTCCTTGTTGAGTTGAGTGGCGACCATCCTACTCCTTCTTACTATGGAAACAACCTGAACCACCATGCTCGACAACGGACCTCGCACGTTATCAGCGAGTGCAGCAGGGGCCAAAGAGGAGTGAATCCGGTGCTTAACAAACTAAATAAATGCAACTTATACTAAATTGTTATACTTTTATAGAACATACATATATGATGATATAGTCTTAGTGTGTATATTTGTATTATTTATTTGGCATATTTAACCAAATATATAGCAAAGTTGCTAAATGTATTAGTTATAATATTATTTGGTATACCATTGCAATGCATCATTCAAAACTACTCTTGCATTGTGATAAATTTGAGTTGCATTTCGTCACAAAAGTTTCTTCTCGAATCATTTTTTACAGCTGCATAATATTTGTGTCAAAATCTATAAAGCGTGCACGATCTAACAAAATAATTTGAAAAAAAAAAGACAAGGAATCGCTGTTTTTCATTGATGTAGAAAGAAGAAAGGTTAGCATTTATATTTTCCCAGCAAGCTGAAATATGGTTCATTCAGCCTAACAAATATCTTAATACCGGTTTTGAGAGCATGCACCCTGAATCGAACCATGCATCTAAAGGTATAAACGGTGCTACCCCATGGAGAGCTTCGGGCCTATCCACGATAGGCCACCAGACGCGGAATGGCTGGGCGCTGGACTCGTTTCTTTCCACCGGTTGGTCCAGGTGTCGCTATGTGGTTGGCTCAGCTAAGAGGAAAAAAAAGATCCCCTCTTCATGTTTCAGCTCCACCAATCCCCTTCCGTATCTCTCCTCTCAATGCCCTCCCGCATCTCACCTTCCTCTGCTCTCTCGGCCGCCGTCGATGCTCCACCGAGATGGCGTCGCGCCGTGCCTCCCCTCTCTCGGCGGACGCCCTGGAAGCAGCAGGTCGCCGCCTCCTCGTCGATGATGGAGATCTTTGGTGGGGGGGGGGGAGTCATTGCAAGGAAGGGCGGCTATTGTCGGTGCGGGAGCTCCGACAGCGGCAGGTCTCGGACGGCAGCGGGGCCTCCTCATGGCTGGACGAGGCGAAGATATGCGGAGGATCTTCTCCCTCCTTGACTTCCCGACGGCATGGTGAGGCTGGACGAGGCAGAGATGCATGGAGGATTTTCTCTATCGTTGACTTCCTTGACTTCCCTTCTCCTCCCCCACCCCATCTATTGCTTTTCTCCATTTCTCGAGCAGGGAGAGGCCAAAGGCAGCAAGAGGCCATGGCTAGAGGAGGTAGAGCTCGGCATGGGGAGCAAGCAGGGAAGTTGCGGACTGAGGTGATGCAGCGGTGTGAAGCCGCTGTTGCAGCTAGATAGGTTCAGGTAACATCGTCCTAGATTTCTCCATCCGTGATTTGCATATATTGAATGACCCATTTTGATTTATGTTCTTCTTTCATTTGTTCTACACCCGCTTCTTGAAGTAAATTGGCAAACAAGGCCATGGGAGACCAACGCGGAAGGCATCTTAGCCCAGCCATGAGGCGTTTTTGTTTAGGTGATGTTACTTTGTGAGATTTCTTTATGATGCAACAGTTCGGTCACACATGATGCACCCATGGATTCGGATATGTAACTGATGCGTCCATAAGTTGTTTCTTAATTTTCTCTGCTAATGAATTTGGTAGATTCACAGTTTTCCCATTGCTTGACCAGACCAGGCAAGAGGACCGCGGCAAAATCTTCGCCGCTGCTCGATGAAGGAGGGGGAGCGCGGGCTGCAAACAGAGGTGCAGTGTTGGGGGGCTTCTGATGTGTCGCCACCACCTGGAGTCACTTTGTCGCCGTGATCATTACCATTGCCTAACAACCTTCCCAAATAACACCTATGCTCTCCTTATAGTTGCTTGTTAATATAGACATGAAGCGGTATTGCAGGATGCGCGTGAGAAGCTGCAAAGTTTGGTCCGTTCGCGCTGATCAAGTTAGGCAATGCGCTTCGCAGGTACGCCGCCACGTCGCCACGCCGGCCTTCGCGTGGGCGACCGTCGTCCTGCTCGATCAGCGTCCACCCAACCGTACATAGCGCAGTTCAAATGCAGTAGAAGCGCAAAGGGGATTAGTGGGCAATGTTTTTTTTACCAGGAAACAGCAGGAGAGTCTACTGTCGGTAATGCTAGACTTACGGACTGGGTTTGTTACGGATCAGGATGAGTTACGGGCTGACATGTACCTATTGGGTTGGTTGAATTCTGAATGCTCCCGAGAGAACCAATCTGTGGTTGGATGGTTAGAAGGGCAGTGGTACCCCTAGCCTACCAGAGTTCAAATCTCAGATTTGACACTTTGGTATCTCATAAAGGCGGAAAATTCTTCAGTGGAAGGCGACGTTCCCGTCGACAGCGAGGTGCCTATGGTGACTTAGTCAATCTCAAGACCTGCCGGATCAGTTCTTCAGCGCAGTTACTTGGAGGTGCTCGTAGGGGTAGGGTGTGCGTATAGGTGTTCATAGGGGTGAGTGTGTGCGCGTATTTGATTATACTGTGTTTCGCAAAAAAAAAATCTGGATGAAACCAGGCCACTAACTGATTGCTCCGGCTTCCTCCTGTGTAAAATCTGAATCCGTAAGACTTTTTTTGTATAAACTGTCCGTATGTGTAGCATTAGACCATCTCCAGCCGTTGGGGCTCCCCAGGCCGAAATCCGGCGCTAAATAACTCTGGATGGATGTAAAAATTGGCCTGGGGAGGCCCAATTTCCCAGCCGCGAGCCCAGGATGGATGTAAGTATTTTGACGTAATACGGCGAATTCAAATTGGGCGAAGCTCGTTCAAACATAAGGGAAATTTAATGATATTTAACATATAGAGGCGAGTTCGTACATAAATAGACCGAACATATATTTGAAATCGGCGATTGGCAAACTAAAACTTAAACTAAAAGCGGCCTCCTACATGCCGAAATGGCGGTAGAAGGCCGTGTAGTCGCCGCCGTCATCGTCGTCGCTCGAGCCGGAGTCGTCCTGGAGCGGCGGCGCCTCCGGCGCTCGTACAGCGGCGTCGCCGCGCGTGGCGGCGACGGCGGTAGATGTCGTCGTCTGCTCTCTCGAGCTTGATCACCTCCCTGGGCGCGGCGTTCCTTCCGGCGGCTAGTGCGGTGGCGCGGGCGGCGAGTTGACGCGCGGCGGCCAGATCCAGCAGTCGTCGCTGCTGCTCCGCCTCCTGGCGCTCCCAGCCGCGCCTGGACCACTCCAGTGCGGCGTCGATGGGGAGGTTGTTGTCGGCGGGCACCAGGTCCTTCAGCGACCTGGCGATCACGCCACCGCGGCGTCCTCCGCGCGCTTCGCCTCCTCCTCGGCGAGCTGGTTAGCGGCGGCGGCGGCCTCCTTCTTCGCCGACTTCCTCTTCCGCCCGCGCTGCGGAGAGGAGGGTTGGTCGCGGATGACGAGGGCGCCGCTGCGCCCTCTGGTTGGCGGTGGAGATGCCGGTTCCTTCTTGACGCGCGCCGGTGTCGACGGAGACGCCGGCTCCTTCTTAACGAAGGCCGACGTCGACCCGCCGGACCTGGACGCCGACCGTGACCCAGACGAGGAGGAGGACAGCGCGACACAGTAGCCGCCTCCGGCGGCGGCAATTGCAGGACGGGGGAATCCCCGCCCTCGATGTGCGCGAGCACATTCGAAGGTGCGGGGCGCGCTCCACCCGGCGGCGGCCGGCGGCGTTGTTCCTTGCCGGAGGAGGAGGAGGGCCGTCATACGCGGCGAGTTCGCGCTCGTACTGTGCCGAAAGAACTCGGTCCACGAGTCGTACGCGTCGGGGGAAGAAGCACGGCTCCGCGCGCTGCTCGTCGGTGAATGTGGCGAGCACTGCTTCGATCTCGTCGTCCATGGCGGCCCGACCCATTGGCGGCGGCGGGATCGACACGCCGCCGCGCTTAGTCTACATCCTCCCGGCGCGCGGAAGTCCGGCGGCACCGGGTAGCCCGCCATGTGGAGGAGCCGTCCCTCCCATTAGTGGAGAGAGCGGCGGCCGAAGCCGTTGTTGGCCGCACCGTCGTTCGCCATTGCTCGATCGCCGCTGGTTCGTTCGAGATCGGGTAAGATTTGGGGGAAGGCGAGCGAGGTGAATGTGGGGCAGGCGCGGTAGTTCGGTGATAATTAGAGGTATGCGTGCGTGATACCGAGGCGACGACATTAACTCGCCGCGTGGAAGCTACGCGGTCGGCGAATACTGACCGGCGGCAGGCTTTTACAGCGCGCAGAAGACAATGCGATGAGGACGACGATCGGTGTCTCTCGCCGACAAGTTGGGGCCACCAGACGCGCACGAAGTTTCCTCGGTGTTTCCCGCGCTTTCGTTTCGTCCGGAGTCCCCGAGCGCTCCCCGGGGGGCTGAGGATGGTCTAGGCTCTCCGGACGGATGAAAGGCCTATTCCGGACGAAAACGAGGAACCGGGGGCGTGACTGGGCCGTTTTCGTCCATCCGGATGACAAAACGCGGTCCTAGGGGCCTCGTCGGGCAGACGGCTGGGGATGCTCTTACTTGTTTACTGTGGTACTACATTTCATTCATCGCCACAAATATTAACTTGGGGAGTAAAACCCCTTTACACGGTTTGGTGAAAAGAAAATCTAAATTGTGTCAACTAGACTAAATATATGATCTACCAGGTTTTGAAGACCCTGAAACTAAGAAGCAAAAGATCAGAATGCACTCTTTCTATCCAACATGCTCCATTTGGCCTCATGTCTCTGAAAATTAGATTGTTGCTTTCCTTCCAAATTCCCCACGCTTCAAAAATAAGTTTTTGGAAAAATAAAGGCCCCCGGGCAATGTTTTGCGACTGCGTTTGTGTATTTAGCTCCTGCTACTGAACAGGATGCAAGCGGGACTTTGAGGGTGTCCCTCACAGTCTCACATTTGTTTACTGGGTGTTCCGCGGGAGCCTGCGCGCCGGTGCTCAAGATCTCACATATGCCTATTATTAGGGTAATAGACTTATTGTATTATCAGGGGGTCAAAGGCCACAATATATAGTACAGGTACATGTCTTAATATGCAGGAAGTCCCCTAACATATGAGGAAACTACAATATACAATATATACATCTAACGCCCCCCTTCAAACTCATGGTGGATCCACAACGCTGAGTTTGGAGAGTAAAAAGTCATTATGCGCTCGGGTTTGTGCCTTTGTGAAGAAATCCGCCAACTACAAGTCTGAAGGCACATAATGAAGCGCAACAACCTGAGCCTGCACCTGAGCACGTGTATAAAAAGCATCAACACCAATATGCTTGGTCAGCTCATGCTTGACCGGATCACGTGCAATACTGATAGCACCTGTACTGTCAGACAAAAGTGGAGTGGGCGTCGTAACAGAGACCCCAAAATCTGCAAGCAACCACCGTAACCAGGTCACCTCAGCAATAAACAATGCCATAGCCCGCAGCTCAGCCTCAACACTCGAACGGGAAACCGCTACATGTTTCTTCGTCTTCCAAGCAACAAGCGAACCACCAAGATACACACAGTAAGCAGAAAGTGAACGACGATCCGTAGGATCACTCGCCCACGTAGCATTCGAGTAGCACTGGAGCTGGAGAGAGCTGGAACTAGGAAAGAAAAGGCGACGAGTGATCGTGCCACGAAGATAACGAAGAACACGGAGGAGATGACTGCAGTGAACGGTGGTAGGAGCTGAGACAAACTGACTCAGAATATGAAAAGGATAGGAGATATCAGGACGGGTGACAGCAAGATAAACAAGACTCCCAACAAGATGGCGATAACGTGTGGGGTCAGGAAGAGGATCACCATCAGTAGGACGAAACTTAACATTAAGCTCCATAGGAGTTTCAACAGTGCGCTCATCCCCAAGAGCAGCACGAGCAAGAAGATCCTGAATTTACTTTTCCTGAGAGATAGAGAAGCCATCAAAAGTGGAGGCAACCTCAATCCCAATAAAGTATCGAAGAGGACCAAGTCATAAGAAACCGATCACGAAGACGAGCCTTGACAAAGGCAATATACTCAGGATCATCACCAGTAATGATCATATCATCAACATAGAGAAGGAGAAGAGTGCGTCCACGAGGAGAAGTGTGAAAAAATAGCTGGATCATGAAAACTAGGAGAGAAACCAGCAGCAGTCACCACAGAGGCAAAGCGCTCAAACCAGGCACGAGGGGCATGTTTCAGGCCATAAAGAGAACGCCGAAGACGACAAACCATCCCATCGGGAACAGAATACCAAGGAGGAGGCTACATGTAAACCTCCTCACTCAACTCGCCATTAAGAAAAGCGTTCTGAACATCAAGCTGGGACACAGACCAGCGTCGAACAGAAGCAACATCAAGAAGAGTACGCACAGTGGTCATATGTGCCACAGGGGAAAAGTGTCATCATAGTCACGGCCGTTCTCCCGCTGAAAGCCACGAGCCACAAGACGCGCTTTATAGCGCTCAAGAGATCCATCAAAGGGGGTCTTAATTTTATAGACCCACTTACACGTGATAGGACGAACACCAGAAGGGGGAAACAAGATCCCAGTGCCAGTGCGCTCAAGCGCAGCGATCTCCTCAGCCATGGCAAGCTGCCATTCAGGATGACGCTCGGCATTCCGATAAGAAGTCGGCTCGGAGACGACAGAGACCATACTGACTAGGAGAGTAACGGTGGAGCACGACGCGACGAACCGTGAAGGGGGAAGCTCATCGGAAGACGACTCATCGAAGAAGAGGAAGAAGGAACAGCAGAGGAAGGGTCCGAAGCCGAAGAACGAGGAGAACTAGGGGAACTAGATGGAGGAGAGGATGGCGCCGAGGTCGAAGGGGGCGCATCAGAACTAAGAGGTCGAGGAGACGGGACAACATGAGGGGCATCAGGAAAAAGAAGAAAAGAGATATCATCCACCGGGTAAGTACCAAAGGTGGGGCGAGGATAGAAGGGACGCGTCTCATCAAACGTGACATCACGAGTGATGCGCATCCGTTGACCAACGGGGTCCCAATAGCGATATCCCTTATGCTCATCACTGTATCCGAGAAAAACACACTCAACAGATTGAGCGGTCAGTTTGGTGCGTTCGCGAGGAGGTAGGAGGACATAGCAAACGCAACCAAAAGAACGAAGAGTCGAGTAGTCTAGAGAACTACCAGAGAGACGCTCAAGAGGAATGCCACCTCGAAGGGCAGCGAAAGGCTGAATGTTAATGAGGTAAGTCGACGTAGCGACAGCCTCAGCCTAGAAATGCGGCGGAAGAGAGGAAGCAATCATCATAGCACGGGTAGTCTCAATAATATGACGATACTTACGCTCGGCGACACCATTTTGAGCATGGGCGTCGGGACACGAGAACGAGCGAGGGTGCCCTGCAGCAAGGACACCACGCAGGTGCTGGGAGATATACTCACCTGCAGAATCAGCACGAAACACACGAATAGGCGTGGAATACTGAGTACGAACCATGGCCGCAAAGCGCTGATCTATAGAGAGCACCTCACTGCGAGAGCGCATAAAAAACAACCAGGTGTACCGTGAAAAATCATCAATGAACAAAATATAGTATCGATGGCCCCCTTTTGAAGGATAGGGAAGTTGAATCTGTTTGCCTAACCTACAACCCTGACAATTTAAAGACACATCTCCAGAGACAGACCCTAGAAGACCACGACGGACTAATGATGATAAACGGGAGCCACAAAGGTGACCCAGCCGATGATGCCACTGTTGAAAAGAGCCAGTGATAGAAGCAGCAACCGCATGAGAACTGGCAGATGAAGTGTCAGCGGAAGGAACCAGTCTAACTCCCATAGCCCCGGAGACTCAAGGCTGCGAGGGCCAGCTCCAACCAGGGCATGTGTACAGCGGTCCTGAACAGCACAAGAATCAGCGTCAAGAATGATGCGACAACCAGAATCAGTAAGATGACTAGCAGAAAAAAGGTTCATCTTAAGACTAGGAACATGAGAAACCTTAGGAACATAGAAAGAGGAAGTAGAGAGGGTGCCTCGACTGGAAACAGGAAGAGAGGTACCATCAGCCGTGATAACACGGATAGGAGAAATAAGAGAGCGAAGAGCAGAAATAATAGAAGACGCAGAAGTCATATGAAAAGAAGCTCCATAATCCAGATACCTCGGGGATGGCGTACCTGACTGTGTAGAAGATGGTGGTCGCGCGGTGCAAGAAGAGCTAGGCACAGAACCAGCAGTACCCGACGAGGAAGAGCCTGTAGCAGCGAGCAGACCACGAAGACCACGGATAATGTCCGATCCGAAAGTGCAACGCAGAAGATCCTGAAGAACCAGCCTGCCTACGAGCATGGTACTGCTGACGTAAGCTGGGATCCCTCTTCCAGCAGCTAGAGACATCGTGCCAGACTTTCCACAGTAGGCGCATGGAGGACGAGGAGGTGTTGTCATACCACGAGGCTGTTGAGGCTGATCCTGGCCCTGGACCAGAGGAGTAGAGAGTATCGGCGGTACTGGAGAGAAAGCCGACGGCACAGGAGGACCACGACGACGGCACAGGAGGACCACGAGCAGCAAGTACAGAGGGAACTGAAAGATCGAGATGTCGCCTACGGGGGGTGAATAGGCAATTACAAACTCTGCGGATTTGTCTTGTAAGAATGCGGAATTAAACTATCGTTTAGTTTACAAGCACAAACCCTAAATATGCTAAGCTCAACTAAGTGTAACAATAGCAACTAGAGCTAAGCAAGATAGGCACAAGATATATGTAGCACAAGTGATAGCAAGATATATATACTTCAAGCACGATGGCTATCACAAGGAAAGAGAGCTCGGGTATAGAAATAACCGAGGCACGCGGAGACGAGGATGTATTCCCGTGTTCCCTTGCTTTGCAACAAGGTACGTCACGTTTGGAGGAGTGGAGGTCCCACGAAGGATTCCCCACGCCACGAAGGCTCACCCTATTCTCCGAACCACACCCACGAAGGATAATGGCCCTTTCCTTATGGTTAGCTTTTCCTCCGCTTCGGAGATGGCAAGCTCCACAACCACTTCACAAGCTCCACGAAGGAGAAGCCCGGGCCCCTTCACAATCTTCCACGAAGAGATCACCGGGACACCAACCAAGCCAACTAGGAGGTCACCCTCCAAGAGTAACAAGCTCACGGTCTCTCACTCGAACAAATCGTGGTGGAGAGCTCAACACTATGCAATGATGCAAAGCAAGAACACCGGAGGTGTTCAAGTCCTTCACACTCAAATCCCACCAAAGCAACGAATGCTAGGATGAGATTGGAGAGGAAGAACAAGGGGGAAAGTAAACTAAAGACTCCAAGATCTAGATCCCAAGAGATTCCCTCACTTAGAGAAGAAATGGTTTGGTGGAAGTGTAGATCTAGATCTCCTCTCTCAAATCCTCAAATATGAGCAAGAATCATGGGGGGAACAAGAGAGAGAGCAACTTCTTCAAATGCAACAATGGAGGTGAGAGAAAGGGGAAGAAGTTGTTGTCTCAAGGTGGAAGAAGGTCTATTTATAGCTAGGAGCAAATAAAACCGTTGGAGGGAAAAAGACAAGAAAACTGCAGGAAAATCAGGCTGAAAAAACAGCCAGCAACGGCCGACCGGAGCCTGGGCTGGGGAGGCCGGTCAGGCGTCCGGTCGGACCGGCCCACCGACCGGGCGAGGCGGAGGCAGCAGCGCGCCGCACTGGGCAGCAAGTGGCCCAAGCCGCGCGGGGGCGCCAGGCCGCATGGGCCTTCCGGCGGGGAGGCGGCCTGGTGGAGAAACGGCCGGACCGGGGGGGCTGCCGGGCAGGCCGGTCGTGGAGACGGCCCAAGGCCGGTCAGACCGGGGCGGCGGCCGAGCGGGCCGGCGTGCAGCCCGGCGAACCGGTCGCCAACCGGCTGCCCCGGCCGGGCGGCCAACCGGCTGCCCTTCCTCCTCTTTTTCTTTTCCCTTTTATATTTTCTCTTTTTCCTTTTTCTTTAATAACTATTGCTCCCGAACTCCGATTGACTTGAAACCAATTTTGTTGGAAATATGGAGACTCCTCACAGAATATTTTTAGATGATTTTAGAGAGGGAGTCTCCCACCGTCAAGGTGAAGACGTCCAAACTCGAAAACGCAATAGAATATGCTTGCGGATTCCGTTTTCGATGAACTTGGGCTTGTTGTAAAGCTAGTGATGCGTGTAATTGACACGTCCGTTGGGAACCCCAAGAGGAAGGTGTGATGCGCACAGCGGCAAGTTTCCCTCAGTAAGAAACCAAGGTTTAATCGAACCAGTAGGAGTCAAGAAGCACGTTGAAGGTTGATGGCGGCGGGATGTAGTGCGGCGCAACACCGAGATTCCGCCAACGTGGAACCTGCACAACACAACCAAAGTACTTTGCCCCAACGAAACAGTGAGGTTGTCAATCTCACCGGCTTGCTGTAACAAAGGGTTAACCGTATTGTGTGGAAGATGATTGTTTGCAAGAAAACAGTAAAACAAGTATTGCAGCAGATTTGTATTTCAGTATTAAAGAATGGACCGGGTCCACAGTTCACTAGAGGTGTCTCTCCCATAAGATAAAGGCATGTTGGGTGAACAAATTACATTCGGGCAATTGACAAATAGAGAGGGCATAACAATGCACATACATGGCATGATAAGTATAGTGAGATTTAATTGGGCATTACGACAAAGTACATAGACCGCCATCCAACGCATCTATGCCTAAAAAGTCCACCTTCAGGTTATCGTCCGAACCCCTTCCGTATTAAGTTGCAAAGCAACAGACAATTGCATTAAGTATGGTGCGTAATGTAATCAACAACTACATCCTCGGACATAGCGCCAATGTTTTATCCCTAGTGGCACAACAACACAACCTTAGAACTTTCTGTCACTGTCCCAGTGTCAATGCAGGCATGAACCCACTATCGAGCATAAATACTCCCTCTTGGAGTTAAAAGCAAAAACTTGGCCAGAGCCTCTACTAGTAACGGAGAGCATGCAAGATCATAAACAACACATATGTAATAACTTGATAATTAACATAACATGGTATTCTCTATCCATCGGATCCCGACAAACACAACATAGAGTATTACAGATAGAGGATCTTGATCATGTTAGGCAGCTCACAAGATCCAACAATGAAGCACAATGAGGAGAAGACAACCATCTAGCTACTGCTATGGACCCATAGTCCAGTGAACTACTCACTCATCACTCCGGAGCGACCATGGCGGTGTAGAGTCCTCCAGGAGATGAATCCCCTCTCCCGTGCCGGAGGAGATCTCGAATCCCCGAGATGGGATCGGCGGCGTCTCGATAAGGTTTTCCGTATCGTGGTTTTTTCCATCGGTTTTCGTGACGGAGGCTTTAAGTAGGCGGAAGGGCGAGTCGGGGCGACGGGCCCACACCACAGGCGCGGGCCCCCTTGGCCGCGCCGCCATGTGGTTTGGCCACCTCGTGGCCCCACTTCGTCTTCGGTCTTCTGGAAGGTTCGTGGCGAAATAGGCCCTGGGTCTTCGTTTCGTCAATTCCGAGAATATTTCGTTACTAGGATTTCTGAAACCAAAAACAAAACTGGCACTTCGGCATCTTGTTAATAGGTTAGTTCAGAAAATGCACGAATATGACATAAAGTGTGCATAAAACATGTAGGTATCATCAATAATATGGCATAGAACATAAGAAATTATCGATACGTCGGAGACGTATAGCATCCCCAAGCTTAGTTCGCTCGTCCCGAGCAGGTAAAACGATAACAAAGATAATTTCTGAAGTGATATGCCATCATAACCTTGACCATACTATTTGTAAACATATGTAGTGAATGCAGCGATCAAAACAATGGTAATGACATGAGTAAACAAGTGAATCATAAAGCAAAGACTTTTCATGAATAGTACTTCAAGACAAGTATTAATAAGTCTTGCATAAGAGTTAACTCATAAAGCAATAAATCAAAGTAAAGGTATTGAAGCAACACAAAGGAAGATTAAGTTTCAGCGGTTGCTTTCAACTTGTAACATGTATATCTCATGGATAATAGTCAACATAGAGTAATATAACAAGTACAATATGCAAGTATGTAGGAATCAATGCACAGTTCACACAAGTGTTTGCTTCTTGAGGTGGAGAGAGATAGGTGAACTGACTCAACATAAAAGTAAAAGAATGGTCCTTCAAAGAGGAAAGCATCGATTGCTATATTTGTGCTAGAGCTTTTATTTTGAAAACATGAAATAATTTTGTCAACGGTAGTAATAAAGCATATGAGTTATGAAAATTATATCTTACAAGTTGCAAGCCTCATGCATAGTATACTAATAGTGCCCGCACCTTGTCCTAATTAGCTTGGACTACCGGATCTTTGCAATGCACATGTTTTAACCAAGTGTCACAATGGGGTACCTCCATGCCGCCTGTACAAAGGTCTAAGGAGAAAGCTCGCATTTTGGATTTCTCGCTTTTGATTATTCTCAACTTAGACATCCATACCGGGACAACATGGACAACAGATAATGGACTCCTCTTTAATGCATAAGCATGTGACAACAATTATTATTCTCATATGAGATTGAGGATATATTTTCCAAAACTGAAACTTCCACCATGATTCATGGCTTTAGTTAGCGGCCCAAAGTTCTTCTATATCAATATGCATGCTCCAACCATTAAGGTGGTAGATCTCTCTTACTTCAGACAAGACGGACATGCATAGCAACTCACATGATATTCAACAAAGAATAGTTGATGGCGTTCCCCAGAAGCATGGTTATCGCACAACAAGCAACTTAATAAGAGATAAAGTGCATAAGTACATATTCAATACCACAATAGTTTTTAAGCTATTTGTCCCATGAGCTATATATTGCAAAGGTGAATGATGGAATTTTAAAGGTAGCACTCAAGCAATTTACTTTAGAATGGCGGATAAATACCATGTAGTAGGTAGGTATGGTGGACACAAATGGCATAGTGGTTGGCTCAAGTATTTGGGATGCATGAGAAGTATTCCCTCTCGATACAAGGTTTAGGCTAGCAAGGTTATTTGAACACAAGGATGAACGGTACAGCAAAACTCACATAAAAGACATATGGTAAACATTATAAGACTCCATACCGTCTTCCTTGTTGTTCAAAACTCAATACTAGATGTTATCTAGACTCTAGAGAAACCAAATATGCAAACCAAATTAGCAAGCTCTAAGTATTTCTTCATTAATGGGTGTAAAGCATATGATGCAAGAGCTTAAACATGAGCACAACAATTGCCAAGTATCAAATTATCCAAGACATTTTAGAGTTACTACATGTAGCATTTTCCAATTCCAACCATATAACAATTTAACGAAGAAGAAACTTCGCCATGAATACTATGAGTAGAGCCTAAGGACATATTTGTCCATATGCTACAGAGGAGCGTGTCTCTCTCCCATAAAGTGAATGCTAGGATCCATTTTATTCAAACAAAACAAAAAACAAAAACAAACCGACGCTCCAAGCAAAGTACATAAGATGTGACGGAATAAAAATATAGTTTCAGGGGAGGAACCTGATAATGTTGTCGATGAAGAAGGGGATACCTTGGGCATCCCCAAGCTTAGACGCTTGAGTCTTCTTATAATATGCAGGGGTGAACCACCGGGCATCCCCAAGCTTAGAGCTTTCACTCTCCTTGATCATATTGCATCATACTCCTCTCTTGATCCTTGAAAACTTCCTCCACACCAAACTCGAAACAACTCATTAGAGGGTTAGTGCATAATAAAAATTCACATGTTCAGAGGTGACACAATCATTCTTAACACTTCTGGACATTGCATAAAGCTACTGGACATTAATGGATCAAAGAAATTCATCCAACATAGCAAAAGAGGCAATGCGAAATAAAAGACAGAATCTATCAAAACAGAACAGTCCGTAAAGATGGATTTTATTAGGCCACCAGACTTACTCAAACGAAAATGCTCAAATTGAATGAAAGTTGCGCACATATCTGAGGATCATGCTCGTAAATTGGCTTATTTTTCTGAGCTACCTACAGGGAGATAGACCCAGATTCGTGACAGCAAAGAAATCAACTGCGCAGTAATCCAAATCTAGTACTTACTTTTCTATCAAAGACTTTACTTGGCACAACAAAACATAAAACTAAGATAAGGAGAGGTTGCTACAGTAGTAAACAACTTCCAAGACTCAAATATAAAACAAAGTGCTGTAGCAAAATAAACACATGGGTTATCTCCCAAGAAGTTCTTTCTTTATAGCCATTAAGATGGGCTCAGCAGTTTTAATGATGCACACATGAAAAATAGAGTGTGAAGCAAAAGAGAGCATCAAGAAGCAAATCCAAAACATATTTAAGTCTAACATATTTCCTATGCATAGGAATCTTGTAAATAAACAAGTTCATCAAGAGCAAAGTGACAAGCATAGGAAGATAAAACAAGTGTAGCTTCAAAAATTTCAGCACATAGAGAGGTGTTTTAGTAACATGAAAATTTCTACAACCATATTTTCCTCTCTCATAATAACTTTCAGTAGCATCATGAGAAAACTCAACAATATAACTATCACATAAAGCATTCTTATCATGAGTCTCATGCATAAAATAATTACTACTCCCAACATAAGCATAGTCATTCTTATTAATTGTAGTGGGAGCAAATTCAACAAAGTAGCTATTATTATTATTCTCATCATCAAATATAGGAGGCATAGTATCATCAAAGAAAATTTTCTCCTCAATGCTTGGGGGACTAAAAATATCATGCTCATCAAAGCCAGCTTCCCCAAGCTTAGAACTTTCTATATCATTAGCAACAATGGTATTCAAAGTGTTCATGCTAAAATGTTCCATGGGTTTTTTAATTTTCGCATCAAACCATCCATGTATTAAATCAGGAAATAGAATAAGAAGCTCATTGTTGTCCATTATGCCAAACTAGTGTAATCACACAACTTAGTATTCTCAACAATACCCATTTTAGCAGTAGTAAATAAAGCAAACTAGATAAAGTAAATGCAAGTAACTAATTTTTTTGTGTTTTTGATATAGCAAGCAAGATAGTAAATAAAGTAAAGCTAGCAACTAATTTTTTTGTGTTTTGATATCATGCAGCAAACAAAGTAGTAAATAAAATAAAGCAAGACAAAAACAAAGTAAAGAGGTTGAGAAGTGGAGACTCCCCTTGAGCGTGTCTTGATCTCCCCGGCAACGGCGCCAGAAATTTGCTTGATGCGTGTAATTGACACGTCCGTTGGGAACCCCAAGAGGAAGGTGTGATGCGCACAGCGGCAAGTTTCCCTCAGTAAGAAACCAAGGTTTAATCGAACCAGTAGTCAAGAAGCACGTTGAAGGTTGATAGCGGCGGGATGTAGTGTGGCGCAACACCAGAGATTCCGGCGCAACGTGGAACCTGCACAACACAACCAAAGTACTTTGCCCCAATGAAACAGTGAGGTTGTCAATCTCACCGGCTTGCTGTAACAAAGGGTTAACGTATTGTGTGGAAGATGATTGTTTGCAGAAAACAGAAACAAGTATTGCAGCAGATTTGTATTTCAGTATTAAAGAATGGACCGGGGTCCACAGTTCACTAGAGGTGTCTCTCCCATAAGATAAAGGCATGTTGGGTGAACAAATTACAGTCGGGCAATTGACAAATAGAGAGGGCATAACAATGCACATACATGGCATGATAAGTATAGTGAGATTTAATTGGGCATTACGACAAAGTACATATACCGCCATCCAACTGCATCTATGCCTAAAAAGTCCACCTTCGGTTATCGTCCGAACCCCTTCCAGTATTAAGTTGCAAAGCAACAACAATTGCATTAAGTATGGTGCGTAATGTAATCAACAACTACATCCTCGGACATAGCGCCTATGTTTTATCCCTAGTGGCAACAGCACAACACAACCTTAGAACTTTCTGTCACTGTCCCAGGTGTCAATGCAGGCATGAACCCACTATCGAGCATAAATACTCCCTCTTGGAGTTAAAAGCAAAAACTTGGCCAGATCCTCTACTAGTAACGGAGAGCATGCAAGATCATAAACAACACATATGTAATAACTTGATAATTAACATAACATGGTATTCTCTATCCATCGGATCCCGACAAACACAACATAGAGTATTACAGATAGATGATCTTGATCATGTTAGGCAGCTCACAAGATCCAACAATGAAGCACAATGAGGAGAAGACAACCATCTAGCTACGCTATGGACCCATAGTCCAGGGGTGAACTACTCACTCATCACTCCGGAGGCGACCATGGCGGTGTAGAGTCCTCCAGGAGATGAATCCCCTCTCCGGCGGGTGCGGAGGAGATCTCAGAATCCCCGAGATGGGATCGGCGGCGGCGTCTCGAAGGTTTTCCGTATCGTGGTTTTCCATCGGGGTTTTTGCGACGGAGGCTTTGTAGGCGGAAGGCGAGTGGGGCTAACGAGGCCCCACCACGGCGCGGGCCCCCTTGGCGCGCCGCCATGTGGTTTGGCCACCTCGTGGCCCCACTTCGTATGCTCTTCGGTGTTGGAAGGTTCGTGGAGAAATAGGCCCCTGGGTCTTCGTTTAGTCCAATTCCGAGAATATTTCGTTACTAGGATTTACCGAAACCAAAAACAGGAACTGGCACTTCGGCATCTTGTTAATAGGTTAGTTCCAGAAAATGCACGAATATGACATAAAGTGTGCATAAAACATGTAGGTATCATCAATAATATGGCATAGAACATAAGAAATTATCGATACGTCGGAGACGTATCAGCTAGCAACAAGCTCAAGAACCTCACACAGAGAAGCACCAAGAAGCAATAGGGATATGCAAAGTATGCAAAGGATTGAGCTCCCTAAGACGATGTGATCAAGTTACTCAACCGAAAGCCCGTCTTAATAGTGCGGCTATCTATCCTATAATCCGGTCTCCCAACAACCACCTTGAGACCGGTAAAAGGAAAACCTAGCAAGGCCATACCTTTGCCTTGCGCATCCCGCTTGATCTTGATGATAGCTCTTCAAGCTCCACTCAAGCCGGAATGCCTCACTTGATCATCGTCGCTTCGTGAAGACTCACAAATGCTCCCCATACACCATGATGGGAAAGCTCTATTGATGCACATCTTCACATGTCCATTATCACCAAATGGACGGCAAGCTTCAAGCATGTGATCCACTTGAGATACTCATCTTGAACTTGCCCGACTTAACCTTGTACCTTCTCATACTCTCATAAGATAGAGCATGGCTAATATTGAGTTCCACATAAGAACTCCATCTTCATTTCTTCTTCTTGATCATATCACATATGTATCTTCAAACCGATGATCTTGATGCCAATACACAAGGTATACCTTTATCTTCATGGCATCCATACTTGAATCCAACACATGGAATACAAGTAGTACCTATGGAATATTCCTTCATATAAACTCAATGAAAACATTAGTCCATAGGGGTTGTCATTAATTACCAAAACCACGCATAGGGGCAATGTACCCTTACAGAACCTCAAGAAGACAGCACCACGAAGACGAGTCTCCTTAGCACGAAGCTTAGCCAGTACCTCAGAGAGCGGAACACGACCACGGGCAAGCAGCTGGGCACGATGCGGCTCAAACTCCTTGCGGAGCCACGACAAGAACTCAAATACGCGTTGAAACTCCAATCCGCGCGCACAGTCGACAAGAGGACGGGTGGCACACACGGTGTACGAAGAGAATCAAGTGACGCCAAATAGAAGCACTCTGAGTATAGAACTCATCAATAATGGAATCACCCTGCTGAAGAGCATGCTCTGGCGAACCACGGACGGGTAAAGAGCATCCCCAAAAGACGATAGCGCGAAGAAAAGCCCACGAGCAGCCAGTGGGAAGATCCATGAACTCAGCAGCGAGGCAGAACACTGGAAGTGAGAATAGCAACACCACGAGCATCCTCATCTATCCACGAGTGTAGTCGGACAGATCCGGTCGGTACATCGCAACGGCAGTAGAATGCTCCGGACCTTTCATACTCGCCGGAGCGTATCATCGGCACTCTTGGCTGCATCCTTGACCTCCTGAGTAGCATCGGGGGCAAGGGCAACGGGCGTCGGTGTAATAGGCGTCGTAGGAGCAACGGGGCGCGGCGGACAGGAGACCTCGCCAGAAAGCACACCCCAAAGACGAAGACCGCGCATGAAGGCAGCGAAATCAGGATAATTCGCGCCATCAAAAATCACCGGGCAGCGAGGAATCGCAACATAGCCCGACGAGAAAGACATTTTTTCGGACGAGAATCAGATCAGGGTCAATGCCCGATCGAAAATAGCAGCCTCACTACGGGGCAGAGGCGGCCGGGGTGGGCGCCGGCGGAGGCAGGCGGCTGCGGCGAATGAGGGCCGGGGCGCCGCGGCGCCGGCGGGCGCGGCGCGGCAGCGGCGGGCAGCGGCCAGGAGACGCGGCGGACGGCCGGGCGCGGGGAAGAGGACGCGACGGACGGAGAGACGGCCACGGCCCGGAACAGGCGACGGCGGCTGCGAGGCGAGGAGCTAACCTAGAGCTCGATACATGGTTGGTAATAGACTTATTGTATTACCCGGGGCCAATAGTACAGGTGCAGGTGCAATATGCAGGAAGCCCCCTAACATTTGGGAAAACTACAATATACAATATATACATTTAACACCTTGATGTCTACACACGCTTCTATTCTTGTAGACAGTGTTGGGCCTCCAAGAGCGAGAGGTTTGTAGAACAGCAAGTTTCCCTTAAGTGAATCACCCAAGGTTTATCGAACTCATGGAGGTAGAGGTCAGAGATATCCCTCTCAAACAACCCTGCAATTAAGATACAAGAAGTCTCTTGTGTCCCCAACACACCTAATACACTTGTCAGATGTATAGGTGCACTAGTTCGGCGAAGAGATAGTGAAATACAAGTAATATGGATGATTATAATCTGAAATAAAAATGGCAGCAAGCGAACATGTAACAGAACTTGTTGGAAACGGTGTTTCAATGCTTAGAAACAAGGCCTAGGGATCATACTTTCACTAGTGAACACTCTCAACAATGATCACATAACTGAATAAATAAATGCTACTCTCTAACACTCTCTTGTTGGATAACAAACACCATTCATTGTGTAGGGCTACAAGAGCACCCTCAAGCCGGAGTAAACAAGCTCCACAACGTCATAAAGGAATCACACACGATGTGCACACTTTCACCGTCACACCGTGAAGAGTGAATCCGGAGTTCATAATAAAGTAACCTCTAGAGTGCATAATAGACCGTTGCAATTTAGACCGAGTACTAACATAGCATACACACTATCAACAATAGCTATGAAAGGGGGAATAGATCACATCAATACTATCATAGTAATAGTTAACTTCATAATCTACAAGAGATTACAATCATAACCTACGCCAAGTACTACATGATGCACACACTGTCAACTTTACATCATGGAGGAGGAATAGACTACTTTAATAACATCACTAGAGTGGCACATAGATTAATAGTGATACAAAGCTCATGATCACATAAAGATCACACCATGGGAGAGAGATGAACCACATAGCTACCGGTAGAGCCCTCCCGGGGAGAACTACTCCTCCTCATCATGGGAGTCGCGGCGGCGATGAAGATGGCGGTGGTGTCGATGGAGATGACTCCGGGCAATTCCCCATCCGGCGCGTGCCGGAACAGAGACTTCAATCCCCGAAACTTGTCTTCGCGATGGCGGTGGCTACGGAACTCTTCGTGGAATATCGTCGATTGTGTTAGGGTTTTCGCGACGGAGAATATATAGGCGAAAGGGCGGAGTCGAGGAGCCAGGGGCGGCCTCCCACCCGCGTGAGGCCGCGCGCCCGGTGTGGGGCGGCCCCCTCCTCCTCCTTCTCTCTGGGGCCGTCTCGGTAAAATAGAAGGTTTGGCTTTTGTTTCGTCCAATTCGAGAATATTTCTGTGTAGGATTTCTGAAACCAAAACAAAACAGCGGCGCTTCGGCATCTTGTTAATAGGTTAGTACCGGAAAATGCATCAAAATGATATAAAGTATGAATAAAACATGTAGGTATTGTCATAAAACTAGCATGAACATAAAAAATTATAGATACGTTTGAGACGTATCAAGCATCCCCAAGCTTAGTTCCTACTCGCCCTCGAGTAGGTAAACGATAACAAGGATAATTTCTGAAGTGACATGCTACTATCATAATCTTGATCACTACTATTGTAAAGATTATGAGATGAATGAAGTGATTCAAAGCAATGGTAAAGATAATGACTAAACAACTGAATCATATAGCAAAGACTTTTCATGAATAGTACTTTCAAGACAAGCATCAACAAGTCTTGCATAAGAGTTAACTCATAAAGCAATATATTCTTAATAGAAGGTTTTGAAGCAACACAAAGGATGATTAAGTTTCAGCAATTGCTTTCAACTTGTAACATGTATATCTCATGGATAGTTGTCAACATAAAGCAATATAACAAGTGCAATAAGTAAACATGCAAGAATCAATGCACACAGTCGACATAAGTGTTTGCTTCTAAGATAGAAAGAAGTAGGTAAACTGACTCAACATAAAGTAAAAGAAAGGCCCTTCGCAGAGGGAAGCAGGATTACTCATGTGCTAGAGCTTTTTATTTTGAAAACATGGAAACAATTGTGTCAACGGTAGTAATAATTCATATGTGTTATGCATAAAACCTCATATAAGTTGCAAGCCTCATGCATCGAATACCAATAGTGCCCGCACCTTGTTCTAATTAGCTCGGATTTCCATGGATTATCATTGCATTACATATGTTTCAACCAAGTGTCACAAAGGGGTACCTCTATGCCACCTGTACAAAGGTCCAAGGAGATAGATCGCATTTGATTTCAGTTTTGATAGATCTCAACTTGAGGACATCCATACCGGGACAACATAGAAAACAGATAATGGACTCCTCTTTTTAATGCTTAAGCATTCAACAACAGATAATATTCTCATAAGAGATTGAGGATTAATGTCCAAGCTGAAACTTCCACCATGATACATGGCTTTGGTTGGCGTCCCAATGTTCTTCTCTAACAATATGCATACTCAAACCATTTAATCATGATAAATCACCCTTATTTCAGACAAGACGAACATGCATAGCAACTCACATGATATTCAACAAAGGTGTAAAAATTGATGGCGTCCCCAGAAACATGGTTACCGCTCAACAAGCAACTTATAAGAAATAAGATACATAAGCGACATATTCAATACCACAATAGTTTTTAAGCTATTTTCCCATGAGCTATGTATTGCAAAGACAAGGAATGAAATTTTAAAGGTAGCACACAAGCAATTTACTTTGGAATGGCAGAAAAATACCACTTAGTAGGTAGTTATGGTGGACACAAATGGCATGAGTTTTGGCTCAAGGTTTTGGATGCACGAGAAGCATTTCCTCTCAGTACAAGGCTTAGGCTAGCAAGGTTGTTTGAAGCAAACACAAGTATGAACCGGTACAACAAAACTTACATAAGAACATATTGCAAGCATTATAAGACTCTACACTGTCTCCTTGTTGCTCAAACACTTTTACCAGAAAATATCTAGAATGTAGAGAGATCAATCATGCAATCCAAATTTCCACAAGCTCTACGGTAGTTCTCCACTAATAGGTTTAAACTACATGATGCAAGAGCTTAAACATGATCTATTTGAGAGCTCAAAACAATTGCCAAGTATCATATTATTCAAGACAATGTACCATCTACCACATGAAGCATTTTCTGTTTCCAACCAAATAGCAATAAATGATGCGGCTTTCAGCTTCCGCCATGAACATGAATTAAGAACACAAGTGTTCATATGAAAAAGCGGAGCGTGTCTCTCTCCCAAAAAACATGGTATGATGGTGCCCACTTTATTGAAAATAAAATACACAACAGAAAATAAAGACGCTCCAAGAATAACACATAGTATATGAAGCAATAAAAATATAGTGAACAGAAACAGGACCTGATATTTTTATTGATGAAGAAGGGGATGACATGGGCATCCCCAAGCTTGAGCTTTTTTCCATTCTTCATCTCATCTCATCATTCTTCTTTCCTACACTTGAAAACTTCCTTCATACAAAACTCATCACAAATCTCATTAGCAGCGTTAGTGCAATGATAATATTAATCAAATCTACAAAGTTCAGTATGACATATGAAAAGCATTTTAATAAGCATTAGCTACTGTAGCACAAACTCAATAAGGTTCTTTGATCAAGAGAACTCAAAAAGGTGGGAAAAAAGATGCAAATGCAAAACAGTGCAAGAATCTGTCAAAACAGAACAGTTCGTAAAAATTGATTTTTGAAAAATAGTTACGCTGCGTAACTCGAAAAACTCTGAACTAATGAAAGTTAGATAAATACCTGGGGAAGATGCTCGTAAATTGGCAGCTCAAACTTACGTTCTGGTGATTTTTGACGATTTTTCTCGTGACGAACCAGAAACAGTAAACAAGATTGCAAATCTCCCAAATACCACTTTCTTACCATTAGAGGCAATTCTTGGCACAAAAACGAAATAAACATGATAAGGAGAAGTTGCTACAGTAATAACAACTTCCAAGACACAACAAAACAATAGCAAAATAAAACATGGGTTATCTCCCAAGAAGTGCTTTCTTTATAGCCATTAAGATGGGCTCAGAATTTAATGATGCTCGCAAGAAATAAGAGTTGAAGCAAAAGAGAGCATCAAAAGCAAATAAGAAACACTTTTAAGTCTAACCCACTTCCTATGAAAAGGAATCTTGTAAATAAACAAGTCATGTAAGCATAATGCAACAAGCATAGAAAGGCAACACAAGCGCAACTTCAAGATTCTCAACATAAAGAGGGGAAACTTAATATTATTAAGATGCATATAACCATGTTTCCCTCTCTCGTAATAACTTTCATTAGAATCATGAACAAACTCAACAATATAACTATCATATGAAACATTCTTATCATGAGCTACATGCATAAAATTATTACTCTCCACATAAGCATAGTCATTACTATTAATTGTAGTGGGAGCAAATTCAATAAAATAGCTATCATTATTATTCTCATCACCATAATCATCATATATAGGAGGCATATTGTAATCATAATTAATTTTCCCCTCAATAGTAGGTGGACTGAAAATATGATAGTCATCATTGTAATCATCATATATAGGAGGTAAAGTATCATCAAAGTAAATTTTCTCCTCCATGCTTGGGGAACTAAAAATATCATGCTCATCAAAACCAGCTTCCCCAAGCTTAGAACTTTCTATATTATGGAAAGAAACATGGATAGTACTAATACTATGGCAATTATTAACATCATCATTTTCAGAATTAGTATCCCAGAGATCTTCAATATCAAAAGTAGTGTGTTCTTCCAAATCATGATCACTAATATAGGTCAAGGGCATAGGAAGATCATTGTACTCAGATTGATTATCATAATAATCATTAGGAGCAACATACTTACGGTTACCTATCGTTATCTCATACACGCGGGGATATGTCGTTACCTCTTTCTTTTTATTCCCCCTCTTCTTCCTCTTCTTCGTTCCCTTCTTCTTCTTTTCCTTCTCCTTGTTCCCTTCTTTAGGAGGAAGAGTCTTGAAGGGAGGCTTCTCCACATAACCTGATTTATTTCCAGAAACAATAGAAGAAACTTGGGAGGATTCCTCCTTTTCATTAATAAGTTCGAAACACACAGCGGTACTATCATATTTTGGCAAAGTGTCATGTTCTAAAATATTTTGTATGTAAGTGTTTGTGTGGCAATTATCAATGCAGGACACTATTAATATCAAGAGCACTATTAATATCAAGAGCACTCATATCCACCAAAGAAGTTTTTCTCAATAACTCTTCACACCCCAAAAATAAAGTAAGTTCATCATGCTGATTAGGAGTGATTTCATCATCACAATACAAATTTGCATCACTCATAAGGTTCGAATTATCATTGGAGGAGCATTGAAAATTAAAATGACCCACTCTATGGCAAAGTTCACAAATAAAAGGATAGAGGGCACAAACTTTTTCACCAAGATCATCTAGTGCCCTAGACCACTTTCTAGTTTTTTCATTCCTGTGATGGATACAATATTCTTCTTCAATTTTATTCTTTTCACAAGGTCTATGAACTCCACAAAAATTAACATGCTTATAGGAAATAGCATTTTCAGAAGTTTGAGCATGTTTATTGCAATCATTATCAACAATTTAATTTTCCATGCAAGTGTCTTTAAAAGGTTCATGATACATGTACCAATTTTCTTTAGGAACATTAATATGAGAAGCAAAGGCTCTATAGCAATTGACCATAATTTGAGGATCAAGACCATATTTAGCACTAAGCTCTTGAAAATCAGCAGTTTGAGAGAAAGACTTAATGCAATCATACTCGTAGTTTATACCTGATTCTTTACCTTTGTCATTCTCCCAATCTTCAGTATTGCTTTGAATTCTTTCAAGAAGATCCCATCTAGCTTCAACCTCCTTGCTTGTGAAAGATCCCTCCAAACAGGCATCTAGATAGTCCTTGTGGTGTCCTGAAAGCCTTGCATAAAAACTATTAGTAATAACATTACGGGCAAGCTCATGGATGGGACATTTGAGCATTAGTGACTTCAATCTCCCCCATGCTTGGGAAATACTTTCTCCATCACGAGGATAAAAGTTATAAATGTAATTCCTATCAATATGCACTTCATGAGGAGGATAAAATTTAGAGTAAAAGAGAGATACAATTTCCTCCCAACCAATAGATCGACCATTCTTCAACATCTTATACCATTCCACAGCTCTGCCCTTCAGAGATATAGAGAATAGCTTCCTCTTAACTTGGACCTTCAGAGATATAGAGATATAGAGAATTCTTGAACAACTCGCATAATTCATGTATAAAGAGTAAATGATCACTAGGATGGACAGTCCCATCTCCAAAATAGCAATTGTTCATAGCAAGTTCAACAATTTTCATAGGTATCTTGAAGGGAATACTTTCAGTAGGTGGATTTGGAATATCACAAGCATCATTCGAATCACCACATATTGGAGACAAAGCATTATCAAGGCAAGATATTTCTTCCAAAGCTGAGGAGCAAAAAAGATTATTTTTATATAAACTAGCTTCCCCAAGCTTATACTTTTCCATAGCATTAGCAATAATTGCGTTCATACTAATAACATTGCTACTAGCATGCAAATAAGGTTCCATAGGTTTTTAAATTTTCGCATCAAACAATCCATGTCTTAACTCAGGAAAAATATTAAAAAGCTCACTAAATTTTGTTGTTTTCCATTATGCCTAACTAGTGAAAAAATAAAAACAAGAGACCAAAAGATAAAATTGCAGAATCTAAATGAGATACCTTCGAGCACTCACACACCGGCAACAGTGATAGGAAATAGCTTAGTAGTCGGAGGATGTGAATACCTTTTACCTTACCTCCCCGGCAACGGCGCCAGAAAATAGCTTGATGTCTACGCACGCTTCTATTCCGAGTGTTGGGCCTCCAAGAGCAGAGGTTTGTAGAACAGTGACAAATTTCCCTTAAGTGAATCACCCAAAGTTTATCGAACTCGGAGGAGGTCGAGATATCCCTCAAGCAACGGCAATTAAGATACAAGAATCTTGTGTCCCCAACACACCTAATACACTTGTCAGTTGTAAGGGTACATTGCCCCTATGTGTGGTTTTGGTAATTAATGACAACCCCTATGGACTAATGTTTTCATTGAGTTTATATGAAGGAATATTCCATAGGTACTACTTGTTCTCCATGTGTTGGATTCAAGTATGGATGCCATGAAGATAAAGGTATACCTTGTGTATTGGCATCAAGATCATCGGTTTGAAGATACATATGTGATATGATCAAGAAGAAGAAATGAAGATGGAGTTCTTATGTGGAACTCAATATTAGCCATGCTCTATCTTATGAGAGTATGAGAAGGTACAAGGTTAAGTCGGGCAAGTTCAAGATGAGCATCTCAAGTGGATCACATGCTTGAAGCTTGCCGTCCATTTGGTGATAATGGACATGTGAAGATGTGCATCAATAGAGCTTTCCCATCATGGTGTATGGGGGAGCATTTGTGAGTCTTCACGAAGCGACGATGATCAAGTAAGGCATTCCGGCTTGAGTGGAGCTTGAAGAGCTATCATCAAGATCAAGCGGGATGCACAAGGCAAAGGTATGGCCTTGCTAGGTTTTCCTTTACCGGTCTCAAGGTTGTTGTTGGGAGACCGGATTATAGGATAGATAGCCGCACTATCAAGAGGGGCTTTCGGTTGGGTAACTTGATCACATCGTCTTAGGGAGCTCAATCCTTTGCATACTTTGCATATCCCTATTGCTTCTTGGTGTTTCTCTGTGTGAGGTTCTTGAGCTTGTTGCTAGCTTTACAACAAGCCCAAGTTCATCGAAACGGAATCCGCATGCATCTTCTATTGCGTTTTCGAGTTTGGACGTCTTCACCGTTTCTTGACGGTGGGAGACTCCCTCTCTAAAATCATCTAAAATGTTCTGAGAGGAGACTCCATATTGGTTTCATCGTCTTCACCGTCTTCACCATTTGTTGGGGTTCTATTTCGTCGTTATCTTTCCAACAAAATTGGTTTCATGTCAATCGGAGTCCGGGCACAAAAGTTATCACAGTTTTGTATAACATGCTTTCCTGCTGACCCGGTTTCTAGCCCGGCGTGACCGGCCGTCGACCGGATGGCCCGGTTCAAACCGGCTCCTGGACCGGTGCCATCCGGGCACTATCCAAGCTTTTCAGCTTGGTCCGGTCACTAGCCCGGTCGGCCGTCGTGGACCGGATGGCCGGTCGTGCCGTCGGGTCTGAACCGGACGGCCCGGTCCCAGCCCGGTTGACCGGCCTCCCGACGGTTGACTCAGCCCAACTTTCCCCAACGGTTATATTTGCTCTTGGGCTATAAATAGCCCTTCTTCCACCTTGGGCTGAGTTAGTTCTTCCATTCTCTCTCCTCCATTGTTGCATTTGAAGAACTTGCTCTCCCTTTGATTCCTCCAACCATTCTTGCTCATTCTTGAGGGATCTAAGGGAGGAGATCTAGATCTACACTTCCACCAATCCATTTCTTCTCTGAGTGAGGGAATCTCTTGGGATCTAGATCTTGGAGTCTTTTGTTGACTTTCCCCATTGTTCTTCCTCTCCAATCTCATCCTAGCATTTTGTTGTTTGGGTGGGATTTGAGAGTGAAGGACTTGAACACCTCTAGTGTTCTTGCTTTGCATCATTGCATAGTGTTGAGCTCTCCACCACGATTAGTTCGAGTGAGAGACCGTGAGCTTGTTACTCTTGGAGGGAAACCTCCTAGTTGGCTTGGCGGTTGGTGCTCCGGTGATCTCTTCAAGAAGATTGTGAAGAGGCTCGGGCTTCTCCTTCGTGGAGCTTGTGAAGTGGTTGTGGAGCTTGCCATCTCCGGAGCGGAGGAAAAGCTAACCATAAGGAAAGGGCCATTATCCTTCGTGGGTGTGGTTCGGAGAATAGGGTGAGCCTTCGTGGCGCGGGGAATCCTTCGTGGGACCTCCACTCCTCCAAACGTGACGTACCTGGTTGCAAAGCAAGGGAACACGGGAATACATCCTCGTCTCCGCGTGCCTCGGTTATTTCTATACCCGAGCTCTCTTTCCTTGTGATAGCCATCGTGCTTGAAGTACATATATCTTGCTATCACTTGTGCTACATATATCTTGTGCCTATCTTGCTTAGCTCTAGTTGCCATTGTCACACTTAGTTGAGCTTAGCATATTTAGGGTTTGTGCTTGTAAACTAAACATTAGTTTAATTCCGCATTCTTACAAGACAAATCCGCAAGAGTTTGTAATTGCCTATTCACCCCCTCTAGGCGACATCTCGATCTTTCAATTGGTATCAGAGCAAGGTCTCTCCTTGTTTAAGGCTTCACCGCCTTGAGAGTAAAGATGTCGGCTAGTATAGTGCACAATGACACAATTGTCTTTAATGGCACAAATTATCTTTTGTGGAGAAATTGCTTGCTTTGTAAGCTTCGGACCTTGTGTCCACATATAGAGCAATTTCTAGATGTCGGTTTTCTCCTCCGATGGATTCTCAAAATCTATCTTTAGAGGAGAAAAACTTACATCTTGAAGCTCAAGTATCTAATGAGCTTTTATTCTCTTTGAGACCCGATTTTCGTAGGTTCTAGATATATATAAAGCGAAAATCGTCTCATGAGATGTGGATCAAGCTTAAGGAAATGTTTGGTGGATCCACTTCTCAATTGGTCGGTGGTGACTCCGAGGAGCTCTCTTCCCCTTCACATCATGAAGAGCTCCAAGTTGCTTCCACCTCCGGTCGTGATGATATATCATCTTCTTCCACTTCACCAACGTGTTGCAAGACACAAGGTAATGATATGGTGAGTGGTGAGAGAAATTGCAATGTTGATATTGTGCTCATTAGTGATGACTCTTCATCTCTATCTCATTGCAATGGTTCCTCTTTGGACTTAAACACATCTTGCATTGAAAATAATCTACATGCATGTGTTGATAGTCCTTGCATATCATGTGTAAATTGCTTACTTAGATCTCATGAGGATATGCTTGCCTTGTCTTGCTCCCATAATCAAAATGTTTCTATTTCCTCTAGTTGCTTGTTGACTAACATTGTAGAGGAAACCGAACACTCTATGGATCAAGACATGATTTCAAATGAGGATTCAAGAATATCTTCATCTTCATCCTCCGGTATGCACATGTGCCTTATGGCAAATGGACCAAAGGTATCTCCTACTTTGACTCCTAACACATCCTCTAATGATGAGAGTGATGATGATGATAATGATGAAGAACATAATATCTTGGTGCATGATATGGCAATGGTATATGCTTCTCTTCGTGGTAATAAAGAAGCTCGTGCTTATCTCGAACACTCTATGGATACCTTGAATAAATATAGGGAAACCATAGTGGAGTTGGAGTCCCATGTTGAAAATGGGGAAATGAGATTCACTCTCCTCAAGCATGAGCTAAAAGATGAGAAGCATGCTAATTTCATGCTTACAAAAAAATTGAATCCTATATGCATGAAAATGAGAAAACTATTGTTGATGCTTGTGCTACTAACTCTAATTCTTGTGAAGCATCTACCTTAAAGGAGAATGTTGAGCTAAGGGCTCAACTTGAGTTGCTAACTAGCAATTATAGGGAATTGGAAGAAAGTCATAAAAAGCTCTCAAGCTCTCATGATGATCTTCTAATTTCCTATGATGGGCTAAAGTTAGCTCATGAGGCAAGTATCACTAAGGTAACATCTTGTGAGCCTCATATGGATGTCAGCACAATCTATACTACAAATGTTACATTGCCATGTGCTAGTCCTTGTAATCCATCTAGTCAAACTAGTGATACACCTTGTGTTGGATTACTCACTTTGCCTTGTTGCTCTAACAATGAAGCTTCTACTTCCTCTAGTACTTGTATTTCTACTAACCATGTAGAGGAAATAAAAGAGCTCGAGGCTCAAGTCCTTTCATTGAAGAAAGACTTGGAAAAGCGTCATGAAGGGAAATCCGCACTTGACAAGATGCTAAGTGTGCAACAATCTCCCAATGACAAAAGTGGACTTGGATTCAACTCCAATAACAAGAACAAGTCCAAGAGCAAGAGCAACAAGAATAAGGGCCAAGATAAAGTCAATGATCCGGCCAAGTTGGTTTGCTTCAAGTGCAAGGTTGAAGGGCATCATGTTAGATCATGCCCATTGAAGAAGAAGCACTTGAGTGAGAAACAACAAGGGAAACGGCCACAAGGTCAAGGTCAAGCTCATGCTCGACCTCAAGTTGAAGATAGGCCACTTCCCAAGAAGAATCAAGATAATGTTCCCCAAGAGAGGAAATCAATAAAGAAGAGAAAGGGGAACACTTGCTACTTATGCCGTGAGAAGGGGCACTTTGCTTCTTCTTGCTTAGGTGGTACCTTATCTAACCCTATAATTGTTGATGATGATTATTCTCTAGGGAAGGATAAGGATGGCAATGTGTTTGCCAAGTTTGTTGGAACTCAAAGTGGTTTCAAGAAAAGAACCATTTGGGTTGCCAAGCCTATTGTGACTAATCTCTTAGGACCCAACTTGGTTGGGGACCAACAATCTCAAACTTGATCAATAGGTACAAGTGGAGGTCATTGGAGACTTGGCTACTTCATGAAGAATTAAGGGATCTTCATATATTATATTTTTACCAAGCCAAGTCGTATGGATTATCATCTATATCTTATATCCAATGTTCCTCTTTGCGGTAACTTATACTTCAACTCTTCATGTTTATTGTAAGTTACTTGCCCCTTTGCATGTTTGGTTTTGTACCAAATATGTGTATGTATGTGTTGTGTCTTACTTGCCGATCTTGTGTATTCAAGTATGTTTGTTTGACTCATCATATACTTGTGTATTGTTTTGAGCCTAATGCATCTTGATGATATCTTATTTGGCTCTCTTGAAGTGATTAATGGAACATCCCATTTTGGGGGAGTGATATGCTTTGTGCATCTCTCTTTCTTTAAAATGTGTGTACATGGGTACCACCACTTAGTATTGATATTGCAAGATTATCTAGTCACTATGTGGTGTGCCATACTCATGAGAAATTCAAATTCTAAATATCCATTAATCATCTCTAGTTGAATTTTAGTTGCCTCTTATTTAGAAGAAATGTTTTATCACATTATGGGGGAGTAATATGTTTTGTACATATCACAAGCCTAGAAAATGTGAACATATGAGGTTATGCCACTTAGAGTTGATGCTCTTAATTATCTTGTTCCTAGGTGGCATGTTTGCTCAAACAAGCTCCATTCCTAATAAAAATATTTTATTACTCACCTTGTGGGCTTTTGTTTGAATATGAAATTCTTGGTGCGGTTTTTCCTCAAATACATATCTCTATATCTTATTTGGGACACCGTTTGCTTCAAGTTATTCTAATCATTGCCGTGCGTGATTGTGTGACTAGTTGAAGCTATCAAGAATCTTCATCCGTGCATAGTGCTCAATTCTATATACTTGTCCTATGCCTTTTATTGTGAAGTTGATCCTTTCTAAACATTGTCAATACTCCACCGGAAATTATTTCCAATATACTCATTGTCTTTGACAATTGATAACCTTTTATGTGGTTGAATTTTTGGATCATCTTCACCTTGGATTGTTTCTTATTGCCTTATTTTACTTCCAACAAATCTTTGTTGCTCCCATGTGTCTTCCTTGTCCCTTTGAAAAATCTTTTGATAAATTCTCTTGATTCATATCAAGTGTTTGTTTTGGAAGACAAACCTTTTCCTTACGGTACATTGTGCCATTGTGAAAAGTGTATAGGGTTTGGTTTATTTTGTTTGAACCTTGCTCTTTTGGGAGTTTGCTATCTCATTCTTTCTTACATGATTTATTTGCTTGAATGAGATAAATCCTTGAACATGTTTGCTTTATTTCATCCTTTATGCTCAATGGTTTCTTCTTAGTTCATTTGTTGAACTTTGTTGAACAAATCTTTTGTGATTTGCTTCTTAGATATAACTTGGACAACAAATTTGTTTTGTGGCACCTCTATGCCTTATCTAATTCTTTTGGTGTTTTGTCCAAAGTATATCTTTCTTGGATCTTTAAAGTTTTTTGTGCGTGCTTATATGTAATTTACTTATATTTATAGCATGCTTTCTTTCTTCGATCCATTATATAGGGTATACTCCATCAAATCCTAAACGGCTAAGATGTGCATGAAATTCAAATTTCATCTAAATATGCACATATTGATATGGAGTGTATCCTATGTATTGTGGTTAGTCTAACCATTTTGGACCCAATAAGTTTGGGGACCAAGATGTACTTGAATGTTGTTTTAGGTACATTGGAGATGCAATGGAGGCTTGTCTCATTTATAAGGAAGGTGTTGTCACCATATGATAAGTGGAGTCAAGCTAGGATGTTCGATGAACTCCTATCTACTACATCATGCCATTGCTATCTCGGTAACAAGTATCTTATTCATGCATTCTCATATAGCATCCAACCTCTTGTAGGTTGTATCTTGGCATGAAATTATTTATTTCGCAAATATTGCGGTTCTTGAAAAACCCTTTTTAAAATAAAACTTCTTATTAAACATTTGAGTAATTTGAGAAGATGCATATGATAGGTTATATATATATATATCATATTTTATGATTCACCTATCACAAATATGCCCTCTAGCAATTTATTGCATATCAATTCCTCAAAGAGCTCTTGTGTGCAATATTGATGAATTTGTGAAATAAATCCGTATTTGTGATACTTGTTGCCTTTATCAAAACATTCCAACTAGCTTTACTTCCCTTATTGTTAGTTGTGATGTTTTTGAGATTTTATTTGGTTGAAGTTCATTCATATACCATAAGTGAAAAGTGGAGCCATAGGCTATATATGCTTTTAAGCAAACATCCTTTGGTGTATGTTATTACTTCATCTTGGATATCATATCTTATCTATTTTGTTAACTTCTTGTGTGTGCATGTTTCTTTATGGATCATTTGTCCACTTTAGAAACTTATATACATAAGAGCGTTAATCCATCACCTTGATATCTTTGTTCTTTGCCGACCATCTTTTATCCTTTGTTTCTTAGTGGTGTTGGTAAAGGAGATTTATGAGTGCTTGATTTATTTGTTTTCCTTCTTGCACTCATATCTCGTAATTGTTGGACTAAAGTTGGTCTTGATAAGCATATTCTCTTTATCTTAGTTGCGTTCTAAATGATATATAGGGAGTGAGGATTCCATGTTTGTGCATATTGTATTCAAATGCAAACATTATAAATTGTGCACAAACCTTGGGGAGCTTTCTTATTTTATTTAGAGCACTATATCTCTCTTATCATGATATCTTTGTTTGTCCAATTGGATCTTTGATTGCTTGCTTTATTTATTGAAGCTCACTTCACCATGTTATCTTTTTGCAATCTTTGATCCTCAATATAGTTTGACTTCCTTCAAGTATTCATCATTGGATATGTGCACTTGATTCCACTCAAATTATGAGAAGTGCACACTTTGGGGAGGAACTCACATTATATTGGCCTTCTAAATTTTTCACCCATTTTGACAATCGATGCCAATGGGGGAGAAGTTTAGAGGGTTTAAGGGAATGGTTTTATACTTAAGTTTGGTTTGTGCTTAAGTGTTTTGCCTCTCATGCATTCCATATTTATATGTCTTGCATGGTTGTATATATATAGTGGAAACTATCCCAAAGGATAATCTTGACAATATATGCAATGAATTCATGTTCATCACACGTGCATACATTGTGGGGGAGTTTTCTCTATATATACCGCTTTGGGATACCATACCGCGTCACCTCCGACAACGGCAAGGCCTTCAAATCAGGCAAAATGTACAGGTTTATGGAGAAATACAAGATCAAGTGGAGCTACTCCACCGGATACTACCCACAAGCCAACGGCGCGATTGAAGCCTTCAACAAAACCCTCGGCAAGATACTCAAGAAGACGGTGACAAGACACCGGAGGGATTGGGACGACCGTCTCTATGAGTCATTGTGGGCGTACCGGGTCACCGTCCGTACCCCAACACAAGCGACGCCTTATTCTCTCGTGTATGGGAGTGAGGCGGTCTTGCCGCTAGAGATTCAGCTACCCTCCTTACGGGTGGCTGTGCACGAAGAGCTCACACAAGACGAGCAAATTCGGCTACGATACCAAGAGTTGGACGCCCTGGAAGAGGGGCGCCTCGAGACGCTTCAAAATCTGGAGCTGTACCGCCAAAACATGGTGCGGGCTTACGACAAGCTCGTCAAGCGCAGGGTCTTCAGGAAGGGCGAGCTGGTCCTCGTGCTTCGCCGCCCTATCGTCGTTACACACAAGACGAGAGGGAAGTTTGAGCCGAAGTGGGAGGGACCATACGTCATTGAACAGGCTTACGACGGGGGAGCATATCAGCTGGTCGATCACCAAGGATCCCGGCCTATGCCCCCAATCAACGGAAGGTTTTTGAAGAAGTACTTTGCTTAACGTTTGCGCCTTCCATCATTTTTTTTCTTCTTCTTCTTCTTTCTTTCCCTTTCTTTTCTTTTGCTTCTTTTCTCTTTCACTTGTTTTCTCTTGCCTTTGAGCGCTTTGCAAAGAGGGGGATTTCTTCTGTTGCCTAGCAAGTCCATAATGCACCTCCCGTTGCATCATGTGACTTGTCCGTGTTTTTCTCGTTTTTCCCGGACTTTCAAGTCCTACACAAAAACGGCTTTTCCAAATAACGCTTCGCCTTCGACTGAAGATTTGGCTGCCTTACGACTATGCTAACGGAAGCACGGAGGGTAAGTGGAGCGGCACCTACACCCACGACACCCAAACACACCTCACAGGCTCCGAGAGGCGGCGGAGACGACTACCTGGGCGACTTGTGGATATCGAAGCCGCACACCCCCATTCTGCCGGAGGTGTCTCGGGGCACAGAGACACCATGCCCCGGGGGAAAACGCTAGGAGAAGACCATATTATGTGGCACCCCGGGGCATGCCACCAAAAGCTCCAGATAATATGCCTGAGGGGGGTCGTAGTCCACCAAAGTGGACGGCTGCCAACCAAGTTCTCAAGGTGGTTCCCCCGAGGAAACGCCACAGCGGCAAGTCAGCGTCCTATCAGCAATCGGCAAGCAAGTCAAGTACGAGTTAAAAAAAAAAGAGAGAGCAAAAAAAGAGAAAAAAAAAGAGTCAAAGAAAAAATGATCGTTCAAGTCAAACACCTCCCATCGTTCAACGGCGCCCGGCGTCCACATCCAGTCGCCAAACCACGGGAAGGCGGGCGGCAGTTGTCCACCACCCTTCAGGCATGAACACACCCTCAAGCCGTTTCCCTACAAACCAAATTGCCCCGTTGCCTCGCCTATGACTCTGGGTTCTTGAGGCACGGAAGGGAGCATGGCGGAGCTGTGGGGGCTACTCGTTACCCACATGGGCTAGGGTACGATTTTCTGTCGCCTCTCAGACATTCGTCCAACCACATCATACTCATACACATCACACTCACGAGGGTCATGGTACTTCGACGGCTCCTATGTTTTAGTCCTTCGGCAGCCTTTTCCGATGTCTTTCTCATGGCAAGGGTAACGGAAAAGCCAACATTTAAAAAAAAACCACAAACTCGTTTTTTTGTTCCTCTATTTGGTCTTTCCCATGCGTTGGATGACTTTTGCCTCTCCGGGCATCCTGCACGGTGCAATGTGGTAGTCCTTTCAGGCTCTTTGGCTACGTTCTATTTTTCTGTGCAGCAGGTGTGAATCACGCGACACCGTCCAGCGTCGCTTGCGCATCTACAACCATGAACGTACTCCCTGCCCAGGGCGTGTGCCTCGCCGTCAACATTCACGCGGCGGACAAACCTCCGCATCGCCCCTAGTCAAGGGAGCTGGGGGCAGTGCGCGCTCAGCAAACAACGCGCGCAGCGCGCACTCGTGACAACTACAAGCCGGCGTCCGCCCCGACGCGGGGCACTTCTCTCACAAGGTATACTCCGACAACAACAACGCCAACCGTCGCCGGTCGTCACCTGGCTCAGCGACGTCCGTCACGCCGTTGGGGGCACGTGCCTCCAATCGCCGCGACACATCTTCCCCGACAACAACGCCAAACATCGCCGGTCATCATCTGACTCGGCGGCGCCCGTAACCCCATTGTCGCACGCGCCCCAACATCTACTCTGCGTCAACTACAACAACGGCACCAAACGCCGTCTAGCTCGGCGGCATCCGGGGGCAACATTATGCCTTTAATATTACCACCCCACCCGTCGCAGCACGGGTACCCAAGATATCGACGGATGTTCCGATGTCTTCATCATGACGGGAACAGTGTAGCGCGCCAATGCGGCCAGCGCGAAGCTGCGAAACCCTTCGATCTGGTCGGCTGGCACCGTGGCAGCTAGACGGTCGCGACTAGATCGATAAACACCTTCAAGCAGCGGAAAAGTATAAGCTCCCATTATGCCTTTAATATTACCACCCCACCCGTCGCAGCACGGGTACCCAAGATATCGATGGATGTTCCGATGTCTTCATCATGACGGGAACAGTGTAGCGCGCCAATGCGGCCAGTGCGAAGCTGCGAAACCCTTCGATCTGGTCGGCTGGCACCGTGGCAGCTAGACGGTCGCGACTAGATCGATAAACACCTTCAAGGAGCGGAAAAGTATAAGCTCCCATTATGCCTTTAATATTACCACCCCACCCGTCGCAGCACGGGTACCCAAGATATCGACGGATGTTCCGATGTCTTCATCATGACGGGAACAGTGTAGCGCGCCAATGCGGCCAGCGCGAAGCTGCGAAACCCTTCGATCTGGTCGGCTGGCACCGTGGCAGCTAGACGGTCGCGACTAGATCGATAAACACCTTCAAGGAGCGGCACGGATTTCGCTGCAAATTGAGGATGACGTCGGGATGTTCGGTTGATAGGCGTCGTGCCAGCTATACGACCCAACTGAATGCCCCGCCTACTCTTTTAGCCTTTGGCACGATGATGCCCTGAGGCCAGGGAAAGTGTCTTTCCCATACGCACATGATGTACACGAACTTTTCAATAGAAGTTCACGCTCTCTGGCAGCGACAGAAATATTGCGCCCTTTAGTTGGTGTAAGTGTTTCTTTCACCAAGCCGAGCATGTTCTGCTCCGCAATCCAACTCGGCTCGGTGGGGGCATTGTTCATGATAATATACTGTTTCGCTCTCTCGTTTCTTTTACTTTTCTCTGCAAGTATATATATGGAGCAGCGAGTGCCCAGGAGCATATAAGTGTATGTACTACATAGATGAAACGCCAAACCTAAGAATGAGAATATATATGACACGCATCATATGTATGTACTCGTTATGCTTGCCGGCGAACGCGCGCGGCCGCTGCACATGTCACGATCGTCAGTAAACAGGACCGAGCATATTGTCAGGTCCGTGGCGATTCGATGGCACGGACGTGTAGATTCTTCTTCTTGCTCTCTAATTCCAAGTTGCCGGCTGGGATAAACCATGCCTTTTGCTGCTGGCTGTACACAAAGCATGGGAAATCAGTAACCAGTTCAGTACCAGCGTTGCCATGGCTGAAGCCCATGCTTCGCCGGCCACTTCTGCCGTTCTGCGCTAGTTGTGGTAGTCGCCGGCCGCGGCTGTGTGCGACACCGGCCGGACGCAAACGTGATATCTGTGCACTGCTTATCATGACGTCGTTACAAACAAGTATAAAGACTGGTAGCACAATCACAGTCACGGTGCAAAATAACAGCAAGAAAGAACGCAGCCTTTATTCGTGAAGACAAATGATCGCGGGAGTACCTAACGAGTTGGTATTTTGACTGACTCAGCCTAACACAAGTTCTTATATCGACCTAATTATGGTGCACTGAAGGTGCCCTAGCTATACCTTAAACTATATGGCAGACTAAATGGAGCTAACATCTCTTCATGTGCCTTTCTCAAGAGAGCCGCAGGTATAAGCCAGTATAAGAGCAACTTCAGGCGGTTCCATGGTGCAAGCTTGTTTCTTCTGCTCGTCAATAAGAGCTAAGAAAGCTTTTGCCTCCTCGGAGCGCTGTATCAATTGGCCAGTCTGCGCCTGGAAGGCGTTGGAAGTAACCTTAATGCATTTGAGTTTGGTGCCCACGTGCCGTTGCTGGCTTCGAATCTCCTTTGCTTTCTTCCGCGCGTCCTCGGCCATGCGGTCAAATTTTGCCGCTTCTTCCTCATGCTCCTTGTCGAGGGCGCGCAGTTTATCTAATTCCTTCCTCAAACCAGGCATCTCTCCCTCGAAGAGTTGAGTTTCCTTTCCGATCAACGAGACTGCATTATCAATCTGTTCCAGCAGTGGACGAACCTGCTCCTCTGCCAACGTAATGGTCTCGTTTTCAAAGAGATTGGGAGGTGTTTTTCCTTCTAAACGTATCGCCAAGCTGTTAAGAAGAGAGATGAGCTTTTCGATTTCTGCTGGAAACATCCCCTCGTACTGCTTGTTCCATTCCGAAATCGCTGCTTCAATCGCCTCCAAGACACGAGCTTTATTGAGGGGTTTCTTCAAAAGACAGCATGGGTTTACGTGCGTCCGTTTCAGTTAGGAACAAAAAAAAAAGATCTACACCAATTTAAGTTCGAATTGCTTCGCATTCAAACTTAACTTGGTGTGGGGGCATTTGTTTGATGATATTTTGTGCAAATTTCATCATCATATTTGGTACTAATATTCGCGAACGGAGCGACAAGCGCCCGCGAAATTATTATTCAAAATGACACGTATATGATGTTTGTGCAAAAGAAATATTTTCATGCATAAAACCATTTTTATTATGGGCTAGAGCTTAATTAATCAAGCCTGGCCGTATTTACTTAATTAACTGCACAGAAGTATAATTGAATCGGCACGTGATTTGGATTCCATCCATCCTACACAGCATATACAAATAAGAAAGTAACCGGACTAGACGCTTTGTACGGGGTAGTTTCGGAAGCAAATCAATACCCGGCCGGATTACATGTGTCGCAGGAATAGCTAGAGCCTTCTCGCGAAATCTGATGCGTGCAGCTCACGAAGGAGATTTGAGGAGTCAAAGGTGGTCACGTATGTATTTTCCATGTATACTCTACTTACCATCTAAAGGCCGGACCCTCTGCCTATATAAACAGCCGCGAGCGACGCGCTGGAGGAGACGAGATCGCACCACGCAGAGAAGACATCATCTCCACGCAGAGAGAGATCACAGCGCAAGCTTTTCATCTCGAGGAGAAAGAGACGAACCACGCCTTCCTCTCGCGCAGGGGGCCGAGAGGAGAAGGCGACTTGGTGCGCGTGTGCACGGCAAGCTAACAAGCTCGCCGGAGATCGACGAGATCATGCCGGTCATTTTCGCCAAGGGTGAGAAGCAACGCTAATATTTATATCTTTTCTTCCTTGCATCTAGCATGGCGGTACCAATCTCCCGATCGGTCAAGGCGCGGCCAGCGCCGCGGATTGATCGCCGTGTCGCCAGATGATCTTGCCGGATGTGTCTTCCGCGTGCGTTGTGTGAACCATCTGCACCATTGACAGAGGTGCTGTCGGTGGGTCAGTGGTCACCGAGCTACGACGGCCCTCCTTTACCTCGGACGCTACCTTGGCCACGCCGCTGGGGTGGTGCCTTACCCGGCGCACACTCGCGCGTCGCCATTGGTGGCGGCGATGTTGGTCCCGGCATACTCGCCGCCAGGAACAATTGGTTCCGTTGACGGGGACGCCGTTGGTGGCCTCAGCTCGCCATACACGGCGGTGGTCGTCAACACGACAGCGGACGTCATCTCCGCGTTCTTCGATGTCCGACTTTTGAGTTGGACGATTTGCCCGCCAGCCGTAGCGGACAACGTTGGGTCAGCTGCCGGAGCAGCTGCCCGCCGCTGCGAGGGCCATGGCTCTCTTCTTGCCACTGTTGTGGCCATGGTCTGCTTCTCGCCTCGTCGCGGCAACAGGCAGAGCTGCTGCTCGCCGTCGTCATCATCGCAAGTTGCCGGAGCCGCCGCCCATCACTGTCGTCGGGTAATCAGTGCTGCCTGCGCGATGCAGTCGCATGGGCTGCCGATGGACGAGCTGCTGGTTTGCTTGGCCGGGCATGCACACATGATGTGCTGCATGAGCTAGCAATGAAGCTTGTCACTTTGGAAATTCCACGAGGTATGGAGCTATGCACATGCATGGCTTGTGCAGCGTGCTAGCAGCAAAGCTACACCTCAAGCGTAGCTTGGCCTACGTACGCGCGTGAGCTTTCGATGCCGTGGAGCACTGCCACGAGAAGACAACCAACATTCCGCAGCGGTGCCAACAAGTCGAGCGCCGGCTGATGATGCTGCTAGCTAGTTGGGCTCTCTGCCCTCGGCAGCCGCCGTTGAGGTCATCGGCGCGCCACACTCGGCCCTTTACAGGGGACGCCTGGACCGACGTTGTCATCGGCCCACGCGGCGGCCATTAGCCGTTTTCTTCCTCTATTTCTATTCTGCGATCACATCTACTTCCGCGGGTGTACCCCTCGCACTTTCGACCAAACTACAAAGCCGTCGCGACGTCAAGCGAAGCTCAAGCATGCATGTTACCTCTACTCCAACACCGACGCCGTCCGAGACCGACGAGGCAAGACGGCGAGGCGGGCATGGCCAGCGCAAAGGCCATGCTATGCACGGGGCGTGTACATGCTAGTACACGGACTCCGCCGGCGCCTACACGACGCACCACCATCATCAGCACCCTGCATGAAGACCGCAAAGCGAAGACCGAAGACGACGACCAAGCAGCTTAATCGGAGGTTTCCCGTGGGTTATCCGCGGGAGTAATTAACTGGGTGTTTTTCGAGGCCCCAGGAACCAGCAAACCACAATCGCCTATTTTCGGCCGCGCTAGCAGGCCACACGGAGCGCACGTTCGGGAATAGTCTCTTAGTTGTGACGATTAATTGTATTTTTCCCCTTTTATTTATTTTTGTGTACTTTGTACACTGGCACGCCCGCATTATTTTTCCCCGGAGTAAGGGAGACGCTTTTCACCTTAGCGTCCTCTTTTTCGTGTCAAACAAATTGGCACGCCCAGTGGGACGTGGTTCTCCTCCCATCTTTGCTGCACATTGGTCGCGGCTCGGTCTTCGCTTGGTCTTCCAAATGCATTGCATCTTGCATGACATGTTGCATGAAGGGTCAATGGAGGCATTCCTCTGATGGTAAGCATCATCTTGCAGGTCTTTTCCCAGACCTCGCCGACGTGGTAATCCAGTTTGGGTCCGTGATCCCCAAGTTTGAGGACAACCGCCAGGTGCAGGATACCACCCAAGAGGCGGAGTCAAAGAAAGCCCGAGAGAGGGCGTTCACCAACACTAAGAAGGTGCGCTGCGAGCTTATGCTTGAAGCACGCACCCTCTTGAAGAACTCTTCAGTTTCAGTCTTGGTATCCGGCGTCAAACCGGAAATTACCGAGCGGACTGGACAGCGCACGGAGGCTGAGCTTCTCAAGGCTCTTGAGGCTGTCTCCGCTAACCTGCGGAGTCTCAAGGCAAGCGCCCGTGCATCACGGAGCCCACACCGCCTTCGCAACCTCAGGAGGAAGTACCAAAAGGTACAACGTCTTCATCGACTGATGAGCTCCCGCATTGCCCAAAAGGCTGTCTTCGATGAGGACTGGTCTTTTGGCGCAACGGAGTTCGCCCACAAGGTGTTCATGTGCGACACCCTAAATTCCCCAGATGGCTGGTTCCTCGCTCAATGCGGGAATGAGCCATCCAAAATCAAGGAGCTCGTACGCCGGGCGATCATGCGGGAATTCTGGAAGCGGCGCCCCCGAAGGCAGCCCGTGCTGCCGGGCCAAACCGTCGCCTTCGACTCGATCAGCGACGGCTCGCTCCGCCCGAGTATGTGGGCCCCATGCTTCCATACCTCGGCGGGAGATGGGCTGCCCTCCGCCAACGCCAACAACAGGTTCTCGCTTCTTCGGAGCGAAGCGCCCGCTCCGCGAGAGGAGGACCTGCGACAAGAACTGCGTCAACTCCAAAACCAAATGAGCCACCTTCAAAGGAGGCTCGATGGACAAGGGGAACGCCCTGAATCATCGGCGCAAGGTGCGAACAGGAATAGGCGCCCTGCTCCAACCCATCGCCCTCAACATGAGCGCCAAACTTTGGCGCCTAGACGACGTCCTTCTCCTACACGCCTTAACTCTCGGGGGCATCATGCTTTCCCGCCACGCGACAATAGGTGGCCTCGAGACGATGCCACAGACCACCGCCCCATGCAACAATGGCGACCACGGAGAGATTCGGCGCCCACCCGGGCACCACCACTTGTAAGGCGCGAGGAAGTGAGGCGCGAGCCGGCACCCATCAGGGTACCACCGCCTCGAAGCGAGGACGTGAGGCGCGAGCCGGCGCCCACCAGAGTATCACCACCTCGACGTGAGGAGGTGAGACGGGAAGAGGTGCGGGAGCGGGCAACAAACAACCCGACCGCCCCACCAGCTCCATCGACTCGGCGAGGTGTACCACCTCTCCTACCTACACCGCCCATTCCACCAAGAGTTCAGGGTGCTCTTACCGAGAACCAACGCAAGCGCGAACGGCGCCGGAGGAATCGACAAGTCCTCTACAAGGAGCTTGAAGGCTTGGTGCTCCGGCACACCCAGGTCCGCCTTCGGGGCGATGGCGATGTCTTAGAGAACGACCGAATCACATTCCGCATCTCCCCAGACTTGGAGCGGCATGAAAGGTATACCTACCTTCTGAGCCGCCTCACGCCAAAACCACGCAAGGCACAACCCGGTGCCGCGGAACAAGAAGGAGCGGGGGTCACGCCGGCCGCGGGGGTCACCTCGGCTGCTCCTCCAACGATCCTTAAACAAGGAAGCGATGTCTCTCCTATGGAGGGAGTGACGGACGTCTCTCCTATGGAGGGAGTGGAGGATGCTTCTCCCATGGAGGGAGTTGAAAAGATGCCCAAGGAGCGTCCCGATGACGCCCTAGACGGAGGCGTCGAGACTAGACCCGTCGAGGCGCAACCCAATGCTGCCCTCGAACTTCCTCAACCCATGGAGGAGGCGCCTGCTCAGGTTTCTCTCAACAGGGAGGAAAGACTACGGCCCTGCACCGCGGGGAGGATGAGGCGAAGAAGAACACGGCCTCATGCGGCACTCTAGCAGTGCGCTCGCGTGACGAGGAAGCAGGGTGGCAACCACCAAGTGTCACCCACAAGTTTACATACTCTTCGGACGAGGAGATTGTGCCAAACCCAAGGGCTAATTTCCGCACAGCCCTGCTGCCGGGCCTCGGCCATGTTCGCTCATGGTTCAAGGGAGCCGAAGCTGCAGCAAAATCAAGCACCTCAGAAGAAGAGGCAAGATCGACAGCCTCCTCCCTCCCCATCACGACCGGAGGTGGCAAGAAGCCTAGGTGCTCCAAACGTGACCGGGATATTTCCCCGGTCCGGTACACCGACATGGCGTCGAGGCTTCCCGAAGATCAAGCCCGGCTACAACAAGTGGCGGGCCGGCCAGGAGCCGGAACTCGCCTAAAAGCACTGGCGCTTCAAGGCATGGAGAAAGGCGTTTCAGCTTTGGGTGATCCTGTCGAAGCTCAAAGTGGGGACGAGGAGGCTTCCGACGCCGCCTCTTCCTCCTCACTAGAGACGCTCCTCACCCCGCCATATGACGACATGGACGCGTCCGTCCCTTCGGACGACGAGTCCTACCTACAAGACCTCCACACCGCACCGGTACGCATGGCGACGGAGAGCGAAGACGCAGAGGCGGCAGCTGCAAAGGCCAAAGAGCTCGCGGCGCAAAAGGGCATCCTCGATAGCTCTTCCAGCAAGGAAGCTCTCGGCGACGAAAACTTAGCCGATCAAGTGCGCCGGCAAGACTGCAAACTCAACGAGCTAACGTCAAAGTTAGACAAATTCATGACGTTCATGATGCAGAATACAAAGGTGGCCGACCCACAGGAGGAGGAACTCCTATCCGGCGAAGCAGGAGATGCCCTCCATAACGAAGGAAATCAGCGACAGGACTCGGGCTCGCACGCTCGACCATTGGTCCCATCCGGCCCTGCGCACGCAGAGCCAAGTCCGAGCGACCTCAAGGGCTACTACGACCTTGTTGAGAGCATGGTCACCAAGAAATTCAAACAGATGGCCATTGACCAGGCGCCCCGTTCCTCGGAGAACGAGCTAGAGAAGCCCTATGAAGCATGGCATGATCTAGTGTCATTCCCCGCTGGGTGGCATCCGCCCAAGTTTCGCCAGTTCGACGGAACTGGTGATGCAAGGGAGCACTTAGCCTACTTCGAGGCGGCATGTGGCGACACCGCCAACAGCTCGTCGCTCCTTCTCCGACAATTTTCGGGGTCATTAACTGGCCCCGCCTTCCACTGGTATAGCCGCCTTCCAGTGGGATCGATCAGCAGCTGGGCGGGCATGAAGGAGGTCTTCAAACGACACTTCGTCGCCATGAAGAAAGACTTCTCCATTGTCGAACTGTCGCAAGTGCGACAACGGCGAGAGGAGTCCATCGACGACTACATCGTCCGTTTCCGCAACAGCTATGTGCGCCTCGCTAGAGAGATGCACCTCGAGGATGCCATTGAAATGTGCGTCCATGGCATGCTGCAACATTGGTCGCTTGAAGTCTCTCGGCGCGAGCCCAGAAATTTCAGCGCTCTCAGCTCGGCTGTGGCAGCCACAAAGCTAGAGTTTGAGAAGTCGCCGCAAATCATGGAGCTCTACAAGAACGCCACCGCCTACGACCCCGCGAAGAGGTTCAACTCAACGTCCAAACCACCCGCCAACAACAGCAAGCAAACGGCGAGCGTGGAGACGAATGCCACTAGAGTATTCGCCTCCGCCCCACGAAACAATGCGCCTTTCGTAGGCGCAAGGGGTGATCAAGGAGGAAGACAACGACCATCCATGCAAGAGCTCCTCAAGAAACAATATATGTTCCGTCGGGACTTGGTGCACGATATGTTCAACCAGCTAACGGAACACCGCGCAATAAACTTGCCGGATCCGCAAAGACCTGACCAGGTAAATATGGTTGACAATCCTCTCTATTGCCCATATCACAGGTATGTGGGCCACAAGATAGAAGATTGTATCTCCTTCAAGGAATGGCTCCAAAGAGCCATCAACGAGAAGAGGATCAACCTCGACGCTGATGCTATCAACCCCGACTACCACGCCGTGAACATGGTGAGTGTGGGTTCTTCCACGACGAAGAGCGGGGCATCATGGGTCCCGTTTTCTCAAGTTGAGCATCAACTTTCGAGCCTCGTCATGGCTTCAGCCTCGGCACCTTCCGTAAACAACGGGGCCGTAGGCCCCTCCCGCGGTGAGGAGCCTTGGAGCACGGTGCGGCGCCGGACGCACGCAAGGCCAGTGCCCTCGCGACTCCCTCACCAATTGTTTGAGAAACGTACCTCTCTCACAGTCCCGAGACGCTTTGATCCAAGTCAGCGTCGCCCGCCACCAAGATTCGTGCCCAAGTCGGAGGGCGACGAGGCTTTCCCTCGACGCGGGCGGATATTGCCCACTTTGGGGCAGTTCTTCCCGCAACGTCCAACTCGAGCAGCAGAGGACGCCCAAGAAGAAACCAATGCCTCGAAGTCGTCAAACGTAGCAAGTTGCAACGTGGTCCTCGACTGCGGAGATGCAAGCAGCTCCGAGGCCGACGATGTACTCACCTCTCAAGAGCAGGAGGTGTTCCGCGCCGAGGGCTCCACGACGGAGCCCCTATTGCAGGAAGTCAACATGAACCTGCGCAGCGGCAAGGTTTTGCCCGAAGCAGCGAAAGCAAAACCGCAAAGGGCGGACAAGACGGCTGCCTCGAAAGAGGCGCCACCAAGGGAAGATGCACAACTCCCCCAAGACAAAGAAAAGTTAACGTCTAAAGACGTCGACTACAACATCATCGCCCACCTGAATCGAGTTCCGGCACTATTGAGTGTTTACGACGCTCTCATGCTAGTGCCGGACCTGCGTCAGGCGCTCATACATGCACTGCAAGCACCGGAGCTGTACGAGGTGGCCATGGCAAAGCATCGCCTCCTCTCAAACACGTTGTACGTGAATGAGATCACGTTCGACGACGACGACCGGCTTTTAGAGGAAGGAGACCACAATCGGCCCCTCTACATGGAAGGGAACATAGGGGCTGCCCACCTGCGGCGAGTCCTCGTCGACCCCGGCTCCGCCGTGAACATTCTGCCTGTCAAGAGCTTGACGCGGGCAGGTTTCACGACGAGCGACTTGGAGCCCACCGACGTGATGATTTGCGGCTTCGACAACCAAGGGAAGCCCACCTTGGGCGCCATCACTGTGAGGATACAAATGTCCACCTTCAGCTTCAAGGTGCGGTTCTATGTCATCGAGGCGAACACATCCTACTCCGCACTCTTGGGGAGGCCGTGGATCCACAAGTACCGTGTGGTACCATCCACGCTTCACCAATGCCTCAAGTTTCTAGATGGGAACGGCACGCAGCAACGCATCGTTGGCAACGCCTCTCCTTACACCGTGCAGGAGTCGCATCATGCCGACGCAAAATACTACTTCCCCGTCGACAACAACGGCCAAAAACAGGGGCGAGCTGCACCGGTAGCCGACACTCAGCCCAAGTTCGGCGCCACTCGGGCCATTGAGGGAAAGAGCCTCATCACGCCATCCTCACCCACAAACATGAGAGGCTCATCCTCTCGTCAAGATGGTGGCCACATGACGGGGGCAGATTTCTCTACGCCCACCCCAACCAAGCCCTTGCTGTTAAAAGCGAGGATCCCTACATCGACGACGAGCAGGTCAACAACTAAGCTGACCCGCCACGACCCTTCCACCTCCTCAACGTCGGAGTCCCGGGAGTTAACACTTCGCTCTACAGGTGCTCAAGGCCGCAGCACGCTGAACGCCGACAGCGGTGCGCCGCTAACACTTCGAGCACGAGGAGCGCTAAATACGAAGCCCGCTCCTTCCGTAGGAGCGGCTAACAAGCAAGGCGTCATCAAGGAGGCCCTAAGGGGAGCTACAGTCGTGCAGCCCCCTTCCCTCTACATTTCGGTAACCTCCCCACTTGAAGTTTGGGCGATACCTAACTCGTCCGGGTCGAGAATTGAAACCTTGTTTTATAAAGTTCCCCAAGTGAAACATTGTGACTTTATACTTGAACTCCCTAATCGTTGTTCTGATACAGAGGAAGTGCTATCAACGATGAAAGTTGAGCCTAGGATGGCTCGACTCTTGGCGAGCGCCGGAATCACGCTCCGGCAAAACAACAGGATGCCGCCACCGCCCTCCATATGCGAGGAGTGGTGGAGGCAATCGGAGGCCCTCAACAAGACGGAGGGCAAGAAGAAGCCCAAGTATGGGCTCGGCTACATCCCTAACTCAGAGGTCAAGCATGAGGGCAACGTACAAGCCTCGTGCCACGCCACCTCCGTCTCCTCGGGAGACGACATGTATGACGAACGTCCCATCCAGGATCAAGACACCGGCGCTACACCAGCGCCACAAGAGCTCGAAGACGGTGGCCAACCCACCATCGACGAGCTGGTGGAAATCAACCTTGGAACGGAAGACGATCCGCGCCCTACTTTTGTCAGTGCCACACTGACGGAAGAGGAGCGCGAAAACTATCGAAGCTTCCTGATGGAGTACCGGGACTGCTTCGCCTGGACCTACAAGGAAATGCCGGGGCTTGACCCCCGTGTCGCCACACACAAGTTGGCGATTGACCCCCAATTTCGGCCAGTCAAGCAAAAGCCACGACACTTGCGGCCGGAATTTGAAGATAAAGTCATCGCAGAGGTAGACAAACTAATCACTGCAGGTTTCATCAAGGAAGCTCAATACACCGAATGGCTCTCCAGCATCGTTCCTGTGGAGAAGAAAAACGGCCAGGTGCGGGTCTGTCAGGACTTCCGCGACCTGAACCGTGCATGCCCTAAAGACGATTTCCCCATACCCATTACGGAGATCATCGTCGACTCCACCACCGGACATGGCGCGTTGTCTTTCATGGACGGCTCGTCGGGCTACAATCAAATCAAGATGGACCCGGACGACGCCATCAACACCGCTTTCAGGACACCGAAAGGCAACTTCTACTACACCGTCATGCCTTTCGGATTGAAGAACGCCGGCGCTACATATCAGCGTGCCATGACACGCGTCCTTGGCGACTTGTTCCACCATAAGGTGGAATGCTATATCGACGACTTGGTTGTCAAAACCAAAGACCGCCGCGACCACCAAGAGGATCTTCGCGTGGTCTTTGAACGACTACGTCGACACCAACTCAAGATGAATCCACTTAAGTGTGCATTCGCCGTACAGTCCGGCCTCTTCCTCGGTTTTGTGGTGCGCCACCGAGGCATCGAGGTCGAACCAAAGAAGATCAAGGCCATCCTCGACATGCCAGCGCCCACAAAACTCAGCGAGCTGAGGACCTTGCAAGGGAAGCTAGCGTACATACGGCGTTTCATCTCCAACCTCTCCGGGCGCATTCAGCCCTTCTCGCACCTTGCCAAGAAAGGTGCTCCGTTCGTGTGGGACGAAGCCTGCCAGCGTGGCTTCGATGACATTAAAAGGTACTTGCTAAACCCACCTGTACTGGCAGCTCCTTTAAAAGGGCGCCCACTCATACTGTACATTGCAGCCCTGCCCAATTCGTTGGGCGCTTTGCTCGCCCAACACAATGACGAAGGCAAGGAGGTGGCGTGCTACTACTTGAGCCGCACCATGGTGGGGGCTGAGCGCAACTACTCTCCGATAGAGAAGTTGTGCTTGACCCTGATGTTCGCTCTTCGGAAACTACGACACTACATGCTAAACCACGAAATCCAACTCATTGCAAGAGCGGATCCCATACGGTACGTATTAAGTCAGCCCGCACTCATGGGGCGACTTGGAAAATGGGCGCTCCTCATGATGGAATTCGACCTCGCCTTTGTACCGCAGAAGTCAATCAAGGGGCAAGCTTTGGCGGAGTTCCTCGCGGCGCATCCCGTCCCAGACGATTCCCCTCTCATCACCGACTTGCCCGACGAGGAGGTGTTCGCCATCGAGCCGGAAGCACCATGGGAGCTGTACTTTGACGGTGCCTCGCGCACCGAAACCGACCCCGACGGTGCTCCGAGGCGGAGAGCGGGTGCCGGCTTGGTATTCAAGACTCCACAAGGAGGGGTGATTTATCACTCTTTCTCCCTCATGAAGGAGGAGTGCTCCAACAACGAGGCGGAATACGAGGCCCTCATCTTCGGCCTACTTCTCGCGCTCTCTATGGAGGTGCGCTCGCTGCGAGCGCTTGGGGATTCCCAGCTAATCGTTCGCCAAGTGAACAACATCTATGAGGTTCGTAAGCCTGAACTGGTGCCATACTATAATACGGCCCGGCGGCTCATGGACAAGTTTCGGCATATCGAAATCGCCCACGTACCGCGGAGCAGAAATGCACCAGCGGATGCGTTGGCAAAGCTGGCGTCGTCATTGGTCTTACCAGATGGTAAACCCACGCAGGTTAACGTTGAAGAAAGATGGCTTCTACCCGCCGTCTTGGAACTCGTACCCGCAGATTGCGAGGTGAACACCATCACCACAAACGTGGTGGAGGAGGGAGAATGGCTACAGCCATTCCTCGACTACTTCCAGCACGGACGTCTCCCCGACGATCCAACCGAGAGGCGCCAACTCCAACGACGACTCCCTTCCTATGTCTATAAGGCCGGAGTCTTGTACAAACGGTCTTATGGACACGAGATGCTCCTTCGGTGCGTCGGCCGAGGGGAAGCTGACCGCATCTTGCAAGAGGTGCACCATGGGGTGTGCGGCGGCCATCAAGGCGGAGCCAAGATGTACCACAGCATCCGGCTTGCCGGGTATTACTGGCCGGGCATCATGGTCGACTGCTTGCAGGTGGCTAAGTCGTGCCATGGATGCCAAGTCCACGGCGACTTCAAGCACCAACCACCGGCGCCTCTACATCCGACCATCCCCTCCTGGCCATTCGATGCCTGGGGGATCGACGTCATCAGCCCAATCGAGCCGCCCTCATCCCGGGGGCACCGCTTCATACTCGCGGCAACCGACTACTTCTCCAAGTGGGCGGAAGCCGTCCCACTTAGGGAGGTGAAGAGCGCCAACGTCATCAACTTCCTAGAGCGGCATATTATATACCGCTTTGGGATACCATACCGCGTCACCTCCGACAACGGCAAGGCCTTCAAATCAGGCAAAATGTACAGGTTTATGGAGAAATACAAGATCAAGTGGAGCTACTCCACCGGATACTACCCACAAGCCAACGGCGCGATTGAAGCCTTCAACAAAACCCTCGGCAAGATACTCAAGAAGACGGTGACAAGACACCGGAGGGATTGGGACGACCGTCTCTATGAGTCATTGTGGGCGTACCGGGTCACCGTCCGTACCCCAACACAAGCGACGCCTTATTCTCTCGTGTATGGGAGTGAGGCGGTCTTGCCGCTAGAGATTCAGCTACCCTCCTTACGGGTGGCTGTGCACGAAGAGCTCACACAAGACGAGCAAATTCGGCTACGATACCAAGAGTTGGACGCCCTGGAAGAGGGGCGCCTCGAGACGCTTCAAAATCTGGAGCTGTACCGCCAAAACATGGTGCGGGCTTACGACAAGCTCGTCAAGCGCAGGGTCTTCAGGAAGGGCGAGCTGGTCCTCGTGCTTCGCCGCCCTATCGTCGTTACACACAAGACGAGAGGGAAGTTTGAGCCGAAGTGGGAGGGACCATACGTCATTGAACAGGCTTACGACGGGGGAGCATATCAGCTGGTCGATCACCAAGGATCCCGGCCTATGCCCCCAATCAACGGAAGGTTTTTGAAGAAGTACTTTGCTTAACGTTTGCGCCTTCCATCATTTTTTTTCTTCTTCTTCTTCTTTCTTTCCCTTTCTTTTCTTTTGCTTCTTTTCTCTTTCACTTGTTTTCTCTTGCCTTTGAGCGCTTTGCAAAGAGGGGGATTTCTTCTGTTGCCTAGCAAGTCCATAATGCACCTCCCGTTGCATCATGTGACTTGTCCGTGTTTTTCTCGTTTTTCCCGGACTTTCAAGTCCTACACAAAAACGGCTTTTCCAAATAACGCTTCGCCTTCGACTGAAGATTTGGCTGCCTTACGACTATGCTAACGGAAGCACGGAGGGTAAGTGGAGCGGCACCTACACCCACGACACCCAAACACACCTCACAGGCTCCGAGAGGCGGCGGAGACGACTACCTGGGCGACTTGTGGATATCGAAGCCGCACACCCCCATTCTGCCGGAGGTGTCTCGGGGCACAGAGACACCATGCCCCGGGGGAAAACGCTAGGAGAAGACCATATTATGTGGCACCCCGGGGCATGCCACCAAAAGCTCCAGATAATATGCCTGAGGGGGGTCGTAGTCCACCAAAGTGGACGGCTGCCAACCAAGTTCTCAAGGTGGTTCCCCCGAGGAAACGCCACAGCGGCAAGTCAGCGTCCTATCAGCAATCGGCAAGCAAGTCAAGTACGAGTTAAAAAAAAAAGAGAGAGCAAAAAAAAAAAAGAGAAAAAAAAAGAGTCAAAGAAAAAATGATCGTTCAAGTCAAACACCTCCCATCGTTCAACGGCGCCCGGCGTCCACATCCAGTCGCCAAACCACGGGAAGGCGGGCGGCAGTTGTCCACCACCCTTCAGGCATGAACACACCCTCAAGCCGTTTCCCTACAAACCAAATTGCCCCGTTGCCTCGCCTATGACTCTGGGTTCTTGAGGCACGGAAGGGAGCATGGCGGAGCTGTGGGGGCTACTCGTTACCCACATGGGCTAGGGTACGATTTTCTGTCGCCTCTCAGACATTCGTCCAACCACATCATACTCATACACATCACACTCACGAGGGTCATGGTACTTCGACGGCTCCTATGTTTTAGTCCTTCGGCAGCCTTTTCCGATGTCTTTCTCATGGCAAGGGTAACGGAAAAGCCAACATTTAAAAAAAAACCACAAACTCGTTTTTTTGTTCCTCTATTTGGTCTTTCCCATGCGTTGGATGACTTTTGCCTCTCCGGGCATCCTGCACGGTGCAATGTGGTAGTCCTTTCAGGCTCTTTGGCTACGTTCTATTTTTCTGTGCAGCAGGTGTGAATCACGCGACACCGTCCAGCGTCGCTTGCGCATCTACAACCATGAACGTACTCCCTGCCCAGGGCGTGTGCCTCGCCGTCAACATTCACGCGGCGGACAAACCTCCGCATCGCCCCTAGTCAAGGGAGCTGGGGGCAGTGCGCGCTCAGCAAACAACGCGCGCAGCGCGCACTCGTGACAACTACAAGCCGGCGTCCGCCCCGACGCGGGGCACTTCTCTCACAAGGTATACTCCGACAACAACAACGCCAACCGTCGCCGGTCGTCACCTGGCTCAGCGACGTCCGTCACGCCGTTGGGGGCACGTGCCTCCAATCGCCGCGACACATCTTCCCCGACAACAACGCCAAACATCGCCGGTCATCATCTGACTCGGCGGCGCCCGTAACCCCATTGTCGCACGCGCCCCAACATCTACTCTGCGTCAACTACAACAACGGCACCAAACGCCGTCTAGCTCGGCGGCATCCGGGGGCAACATTATGCCTTTAATATTACCACCCCACCCGTCGCAGCACGGGTACCCAAGATATCGACGGATGTTCCGATGTCTTCATCATGACGGGAACAGTGTAGCGCGCCAATGCGGCCAGCGCGAAGCTGCGAAACCCTTCGATCTGGTCGGCTGGCACCGTGGCAGCTAGACGGTCGCGACTAGATCGATAAACACCTTCAAGCAGCGGAAAAGTATAAGCTCCCATTATGCCTTTAATATTACCACCCCACCCGTCGCAGCACGGGTACCCAAGATATCGATGGATGTTCCGATGTCTTCATCATGACGGGAACAGTGTAGCGCGCCAATGCGGCCAGTGCGAAGCTGCGAAACCCTTCGATCTGGTCGGCTGGCACCGTGGCAGCTAGACGGTCGCGACTAGATCGATAAACACCTTCAAGGAGCGGAAAAGTATAAGCTCCCATTATGCCTTTAATATTACCACCCCACCCGTCGCAGCACGGGTACCCAAGATATCGACGGATGTTCCGATGTCTTCATCATGACGGGAACAGTGTAGCGCGCCAATGCGGCCAGCGCGAAGCTGCGAAACCCTTCGATCTGGTCGGCTGGCACCGTGGCAGCTAGACGGTCGCGACTAGATCGATAAACACCTTCAAGGAGCGGCACGGATTTCGCTGCAAATTGAGGATGACGTCGGGATGTTCGGTTGATAGGCGTCGTGCCAGCTATACGACCCAACTGAATGCCCCGCCTACTCTTTTAGCCTTTGGCACGATGATGCCCTGAGGCCAGGGAAAGTGTCTTTCCCATACGCACATGATGTACACGAACTTTTCAATAGAAGTTCACGCTCTCTGGCAGCGACAGAAATATTGCGCCCTTTAGTTGGTGTAAGTGTTTCTTTCACCAAGCCGAGCATGTTCTGCTCCGCAATCCAACTCGGCTCGGTGGGGGCATTGTTCATGATAATATACTGTTTCGCTCTCTCGTTTCTTTTACTTTTCTCTGCAAGTATATATATGGAGCAGCGAGTGCCCAGGAGCATATAAGTGTATGTACTACATAGATGAAACGCCAAACCTAAGAATGAGAATATATATGACACGCATCATATGTATGTACTCGTTATGCTTGCCGGCGAACGCGCGGCCGCTGCACATGTCACGATCGTCAGTAAACAGGACCGAGCATATTGTCAGGTCCGTGGCGATTCGATGGCACGGACGTGTAGATTCTTCTTCTTGCTCTCTAATTCCAAGTTGCCGGCTGGGATAAACCATGCCTTTTGCTGCTGGCTGTACACAAAGCATGGGAAATCAGTAACCAGTTCAGTACCAGCGTTGCCATGGCTGAAGCCCATGCTTCGCCGGCCACTTCTGCCGTTCTGCGCTAGTTGTGGTAGTCGCCGGCCGCGGCTGTGTGCGACACCGGCCGGACGCAAACGTGATATCTGTGCACTGCTTATCATGACGTCGTTACAAACAAGTATAAAGACTGGTAGCACAATCACAGTCACGGTGCAAAATAACAGCAAGAAAGAACGCAGCCTTTATTCGTGAAGACAAATGATCGCGGGAGTACCTAACGAGTTGGTATTTTGACTGACTCAGCCTAACACAAGTTCTTATATCGACCTAATTATGGTGCACTGAAGGTGCCCTAGCTATACCTTAAACTATATGGCAGACTAAATGGAGCTAACATCTCTTCATGTGCCTTTCTCAAGAGAGCCGCAGGTATAAGCCAGTATAAGAGCAACTTCAGGCGGTTCCATGGTGCAAGCTTGTTTCTTCTGCTCGTCAATAAGAGCTAAGAAAGCTTTTGCCTCCTCGGAGCGCTGTATCAATTGGCCAGTCTGCGCCTGGAAGGCGTTGGAAGTAACCTTAATGCATTTGAGTTTGGTGCCCACGTGCCGTTGCTGGCTTCGAATCTCCTTTGCTTTCTTCCGCGCGTCCTCGGCCATGCGGTCAAATTTTGCCGCTTCTTCCTCATGCTCCTTGTCGAGGGCGCGCAGTTTATCTAATTCCTTCCTCAAACCAGGCATCTCTCCCTCGAAGAGTTGAGTTTCCTTTCCGATCAACGAGACTGCATTATCAATCTGTTCCAGCAGTGGACGAACCTGCTCCTCTGCCAACGTAATGGTCTCGTTTTCAAAGAGATTGGGAGGTGTTTTTCCTTCTAAACGTATCGCCAAGCTGTTAAGAAGAGAGATGAGCTTTTCGATTTCTGCTGGAAACATCCCCTCGTACTGCTTGTTCCATTCCGAAATCGCTGCTTCAATCGCCTCCAAGACACGAGCTTTATTGAGGGGTTTCTTCAAAAGACAGCATGGGTTTACGTGCGTCCGTTTCAGTTAGGAACAAAAAAAAAAGATCTACACCAATTTAAGTTCGAATTGCTTCGCATTCAAACTTAACTTGGTGTGGGGGCATTTGTTTGATGATATTTTGTGCAAATTTCATCATCATATTTGGTACTAATATTCGCGAACGGAGCGACAAGCGCCCGCGAAATTATTATTCAAAATGACACGTATATGATGTTTGTGCAAAAGAAATATTTTCATGCATAAAACCATTTTTATTATGGGCTAGAGCTTAATTAATCAAGCCTGGCCGTATTTACTTAATTAACTGCACAGAAGTATAATTGAATCGGCACGTGATTTGGATTCCATCCATCCTACACAGCATATACAAATAAGAAAGTAACCGGACTAGACGCTTTGTACGGGGTAGTTTCGGAAGCAAATCAATACCCGGCCGGATTACATGTGTCGCAGGAATAGCTAGAGCCTTCTCGCGAAATCTGATGCGTGCAGCTCACGAAGGAGATTTGAGGAGTCAAAGGTGGTCACGTATGTATTTTCCATGTATACTCTACTTACCATCTAAAGGCCGGACCCTCTGCCTATATAAACAGCCGCGAGCGACGCGCTGGAGGAGACGAGATCGCACCACGCAGAGAAGACATCATCTCCACGCAGAGAGAGATCACAGCGCAAGCTTTTCATCTCGAGGAGAAAGAGACGAACCACGCCTTCCTCTCGCGCAGGGGGCCGAGAGGAGAAGGCGACTTGGTGCGCGTGTGCACGGCAAGCTAACAAGCTCGCCGGAGATCGACGAGATCATGCCGGTCATTTTCGCCAAGGGTGAGAAGCAACGCTAATATTTATATCTTTTCTTCCTTGCATCTAGCATGGCGGTACCAATCTCCCGATCGGTCAAGGCGCGGCCAGCGCCGCGGATTGATCGCCGTGTCGCCAGATGATCTTGCCGGATGTGTCTTCCGCGTGCGTTGTGTGAACCATCTGCACCATTGACAGAGGTGCTGTCGGTGGGTCAGTGGTCACCGAGCTACGACGGCCCTCCTTTACCTCGGACGCTACCTTGGCCACGCCGCTGGGGTGGTGCCTTACCCGGCGCACACTCGCGCGTCGCCATTGGTGGCGGCGATGTTGGTCCCGGCATACTCGCCGCCAGGAACAATTGGTTCCGTTGACGGGGACGCCGTTGGTGGCCTCAGCTCGCCATACACGGCGGTGGTCGTCAACACGACAGCGGACGTCATCTCCGCGTTCTTCGATGTCCGACTTTTGAGTTGGACGATTTGCCCGCCAGCCGTAGCGGACAACGTTGGGTCAGCTGCCGGAGCAGCTGCCCGCCGCTGCGAGGGCCATGGCTCTCTTCTTGCCACTGTTGTGGCCATGGTCTGCTTCTCGCCTCGTCGCGGCAACAGGCAGAGCTGCTGCTCGCCGTCGTCATCATCGCAAGTTGCCGGAGCCGCCGCCCATCACTGTCGTCGGGTAATCAGTGCTGCCTGCGCGATGCAGTCGCATGGGCTGCCGATGGACGAGCTGCTGGTTTGCTTGGCCGGGCATGCACACATGATGTGCTGCATGAGCTAGCAATGAAGCTTGTCACTTTGGAAATTCCACGAGGTATGGAGCTATGCACATGCATGGCTTGTGCAGCGTGCTAGCAGCAAAGCTACACCTCAAGCGTAGCTTGGCCTACGTACGCGCGTGAGCTTTCGATGCCGTGGAGCACTGCCACGAGAAGACAACCAACATTCCGCAGCGGTGCCAACAAGTCGAGCGCCGGCTGATGATGCTGCTAGCTAGTTGGGCTCTCTGCCCTCGGCAGCCGCCGTTGAGGTCATCGGCGCGCCACACTCGGCCCTTTACAGGGGACGCCTGGACCGACGTTGTCATCGGCCCACGCGGCGGCCATTAGCCGTTTTCTTCCTCTATTTCTATTCTGCGATCACATCTACTTCCGCGGGTGTACCCCTCGCACTTTCGACCAAACTACAAAGCCGTCGCGACGTCAAGCGAAGCTCAAGCATGCATGTTACCTCTACTCCAACACCGACGCCGTCCGAGACCGACGAGGCAAGACGGCGAGGCGGGCATGGCCAGCGCAAAGGCCATGCTATGCACGGGGCGTGTACATGCTAGTACACGGACTCCGCCGGCGCCTACACGACGCACCACCATCATCAGCACCCTGCATGAAGACCGCAAAGCGAAGACCGAAGACGACGACCAAGCAGCTTAATCGGAGGTTTCCCGTGGGTTATCCGCGGGAGTAATTAACTGGGTGTTTTTCGAGGCCCCAGGAACCAGCAAACCACAATCGCCTATTTTCGGCCGCGCTAGCAGGCCACACGGAGCGCACGTTCGGGAATAGTCTCTTAGTCGTGACGATTAATTGTATTTTTCCCCTTTTATTTATTTTTGTGTACTTTGTACACTGGCACGCCCGCATTATTTTTCCCCGGAGTAAGGGAGACGCTTTTCACCTTAGCGTCCTGTTTTTCGTGTCAAACAATGAGCATCTCAAGTGGATCACATGCTTGAAGCTTGTCGTCCATTTGGTGATAATGGACATGTGAAAATGTGCATCAATAGAGCTTTCCCATCATGGTGTATGGGGGAGCATTTGTGAGTCTTCACGAAGCGACGATGATCAAGTAAGGCATTCCGGCTTGAGTGGAGCTTGAAGAGCTATCATCAAGATCAAGCAGGATGCGCAAGGCAAAGGTATGGCCTTGCTAGGTTTTCCTTTTACCGGTCTCAAGGTGGTTGTTGGGAGACCGGATTATAGGATAGATAGCCGCACTATCAAGAGGGGCTTTCGGTTGGGTAACTTGATCACATCGTCTTAGGGAGCTCAATCCTTTGCATACTTTGCATATCCCTATTGCTTCTTGGTGTTTCTCTGTGTGAGGTTCTTGAGCTTGTTGCTAGCTTTACAACAAGCCCAAGTTCATCGAAACGGAAATGCATCTTCTATTGCGTTTTCGAGTTTGGACGTCTTCACCGTTTCTTGACGGTGGGAGACTCCCTCTCTAAAATCATCTAAAATGTTCTGAGAGGAGACTCCATATTGGTTTCATCGTCTTCACCGTCTTCACCGTTTGTTGGGGTTCTATTCGTCGTTATCTTTCCAACAAAATTGGTTTCATGTCAATCGGAGTCCGGACACAAAAGTTATCACAGTTTTTGTATAACATGCTTTCCTGCTGACCCGGTTTCTAGCCCGGCGTGACCGGCCGTCCGGATGGCCCGGTTCAAACCGGCCTGACCGGTGCCATCCGGGCACTATCCAGGCGGTCGGTCCGGGGCCGACCGGTCGTGGACCGGATGGGTCTGGCCGGTCGACCGGGTCTGAACCGGACGGGCCGGCCCAGGCCCGGTTGACCGGCCTCCCGACGGTTGACTCAGCCCAACTTTTCCCCAACGGTTATATTTGCTCTTGGGCTATAAATAGCCCTTCTTCCACCTTGGGCTGAGTTAGTTCTTCCATTCTGTCTCCTCCATTGTTGCATTTGAAGAACTTTCTCTCCCCTTTGATTCCTCCAACCATTCTTGCTCATTCTTCAGGGATCCAAGGGAGGAGATCTAGATCTACACTTCCCATGGTTTTAAATAGCGGGCTACAGGCTATAGCCGCGGCCTCCCAAAACAGCTATAGTCGGGCTATAGCCGGGCTATAGCCGGCTATTTAAGTACATTAGCACCTTTAGCCGGGCTATAGCACTTAGCCGCAGCATACGGGAAAGGCTATAGCCGGGCTATAGCCTGGCTATAGCCGGCTATTTAAAACAGAGACACTTCCACCAATCCATTTCTTCTCTGAGTGAGGGAATCTCTTGGGATCTAGATCTTGGAGTCTTTTGTTGACTTTCCCCATTGTTCTTCCTCTCCAATCTCATCCTAGCATTTGTTGTTTGGGTGGGATTTGAGAGTGAAGGACTTGAACACCTCTAGTGTTCTTGCTTTGCATCATTGCATAGTGTTGAGCTCTCCACCACGATTAGTTCGAGTGAGAGACCGTGAGCTTGTTACTCTTGGAGGGAAACCTCCTAGTTGGCTTGGCGGTTGGTGCTCCGGTGATCTCTTCAAGAAGATTGTGAAGAGGGCTTCTCCTTCGTGGAGCTTGTGAAGTGGTTGTGGAGCTTGCCATCTCCGGAGCGGAGGAAAAGCTAACCATAAGGAAAGGGCCATTATCCTTCGTGGGTGTGGTTCGGAGAATAGGGTGAGCCTTCGTGGCGCGGGAATCCTTCGTGGGACCTCCACTCCTCCAAACGTGACGTACCTTGTTGCAAAGCAAGGGAACACGGGAATACATCCTCGTCTCCGCGTGCCTCGATTATTTCTATACCCGAGCTCTCTTTCCTTGTGATAGTCATCGTGCTTGAAGTACATATATCTTGCTATCACTTGTGCTACATATATCTTGTGCCTATCTTGCTTTGCTCTAGTTGCCATTGTCACACTTAGTTGAGCTTAGCATATTTAGGGTTTGTGCTTGTAAACTAAACATTAGTTTAATTCCGCATTCTTACAAGACAAATCCATAAGAGTTTGTAATTGCCTATTCACCCCCCCCTCTAGGCGACATCTCGATCTTTCAAGATGTATAGGTGCACTAGTTCGGCAAAGAGATAGTGAAATACAAGTAATATGGATGATTATAAATAGTAATTGCAATCTGAAATAAAAATGGCAGCAAGCGAACATGTCAGAACTTGTTGGAAACGGTGTTTCAATGCTTAGAAACAAGGCCTAGGGATCATACTTTCACTAGTGGACACTCTCAACAATGATCACATAACTGAATAAATAAATGCTACTCTCTAACACTCTCTTGTTGGATAACAAACACCATTCATTGTGTAGGGCTACAAGAGCACCCTCAAACCGGAGTAAACAAGCTCCACAACGTCATAAAGGAATCACACACAATGCGCACACTGTCACCGTCACACCGTGGAGTGAATCGGAGTTCATATTAAAGTAACCTCTAGAGTGCATAATAGACCGTTGCAATTTAGACCGAGTACTAACATAGCATACACTGTCAACAATAGCTATGAAAGGGGGAATAGATCACATCAATACTATCATAGTAATAGTTAACTTCATAATCTACAAGAGATTACAATCATAACCTACTCCAAGTACTACATGATGCACACACTGTCAACTTTACATCATGGAGGAGGAATAGACTACTTTAATAACATCACTAGAGTGGCACATAGATTAATAGTGATACAAAGCTCATGATCACATAAAGATCACACCATGGGAGAGAGATGAACCACATAGCTAGTAGAGCCCTCAGCCTCGGAGAACTACTCCCTCCTCATCATGGGAGTGCAGCGGCGATGAAGATGGCGGTGGTGTCGATGGAGATGACTCGGGGGCAATTCCCCGTCTCGGCGGCGTGCCGGAACAGAGACTTTGTCCCCGAAACTTGTCTTCGCGATGGCGGCTACGGAACTCTTCGTGGAATATCGTCGATTGTGTTAGGGTTTTCGCGACGGACATAATATATAGGCGAAAGGGCGGAGTCGGAGGAGCTAGGGGCGGCCTCCCCACCTGGTGGAGTATATAGCATAAAACTACCACTTTCTATGCAAAATTTCGGAAAACTACCACTTTTCGTTCCAATCGCATAGAACTACCACATTTAACAGATGTTGTCTCACATAGCACTAATCCTGAATCAAACACGAATTGATAGCCGTTCCGACAACGCTGGCCCACTGGCAAGCATGACGTGGCACCCTAGAGTCAGTCGTTTTGTACATAGGACCTTAAGTTTTGAAGGCAAATTACGCACGGGTCCCTCGTGTCTCGCAGTTTTCAAAAAATCACCTATTTATTTTTTAAACCTTCATAACTTTTAAATACTAATTCAAATCGAAAATCTTTTAATATGAAAAGTGCTTAGAAATGTTTAAATATTTCAAATATAAACTTTTTGAAACCTTCATAACTTTTGAATACTAATTCAAATGGAGAAACTTATAATATGAAAAGTGCTCAGAAATGTTTGAATATTTTAAATATTTTTTTAAAACCTTCATAACTTTTGAATACCCATTCAAATGGAAAAACATATAACATGAAAAGTGCTTAGAAATATTTGAATATTTCAAATTTAACCTTTTTAAAACCTTCATAACTTTTAAATACCAATTCAAATGGAAAAAACTTATAACATGAAAAATGCTCAAAAATGTTTGAATATTTTAAATATATAAATTCAGTTCACTATTTTAGATAATTAAAATTTACAAACAAATAAATTACTTCTATTCATAATGTAAACTTTGAAAATTCATACCTTCAATTCTATAACTCCAAATAATATAAATAATATATCTAAATTTATTAGAAAAATACAAGGAATCCATTTCTAACATCCATAACCACATATTGTGCTTCTCGTGCGCATGCATCTTTGCTACACGATAGTTACCTGAAGTACGTCGGTCCCCATCACAATTGTGGTTCCCCGTCAATGACAAGTGGACGAGCATTATTGCCAGCAGATCCGAGCAACACACAACCGTCCTCGCCGGGGTGGGCCGTCGCGCCACCGCCCGACTAGGTAATTTTCCCCGATCAGCGCAGACCGCCGCGCCAACTTCGCTGGTTGCCCGTTGCGCTTCCCTTGTTTATGTTACTCGTGGGGCTGGTCAGGTACCCGCGTGAGCAGAGTATATAGCATAGAACTACCACTCTCTATGCATAGTATCTATCTTATAAATAGATTCCTTGGATTTTTCTAATAAATTTAGACATATTATTTATATTATTTGGAGTTATAGAATTGAAGTTAAGAATTTCAAAGTTTACATTATGAATAGAAGTAATTTATTTGTTTGTAAATTTTAATTATCTAAAATAGTGAACTGAATTTATATATTTGAAATATTCAAACATTTGAGCACTTTTCATGTTATAAGGTTTTCCATTTGAATTGGTATTCAAAAGTTATGAAGGTTTTAAAAAGTTTAAATTTGAAACATTCAAACATTTCTGAGCACTTTTCATGTTATAAGTTTTTCCATTTCAATTAATATTCAAAAGTTATGAAGGTTTTAAAAAATTATGTCTGTAATATTCAAACATTTCTGAGCACTTTTCATATTATAAGTTTTTCTATTTGAATTAGTATTCAAAAGTTATGAAGGTTTTCAAAAAGTTTGAATTTGAAATATTTAAACATTTCTGAGCACTTATCATATTAAAAGATTTTCGATTTGAATTAGTATTTAAAAGTTATGAAGTTTTGAAAAATAAATAGGTGATTATTTGAAAACTGCGAGACACGAGGGACCCGTGCGTAATTTGCCTTCAAAACTTAAGGACCTATGTACAAAACGACTGATTCTAGGGTGCCACGTCATGCCTGCCATGGGCCAGCGTTGTCAGCGGCTATCAATTCTGTTCAATTCAGGATTAGTGCTATCTGAGACAACATCTGTCAAATGTGGTAGTTCTATGCGATTGGAACGAAAAGTGGTAGTTTTCCGAAATTTTGCATAGAAAGTAGTAGTTTTATGCTATATACTCCCACTGGCGCGGGAAGGGCCCGCGCCCAGGTATGGTGTGGGGCCCCCTTGGCCCCTCCGGCACTCTGGCTCTGGGTCCGTCTCGGTAAAATAGAAGGTTTGACTTTTATTTCGTCAATTGAGAATATTTCCGTATAGGATTTACGCAAAAAGCAATGACAGGCGGCGATCTTGTTAATAGGTTAGTACCGGAAGATGCATCAAAATGATATAAAGTATGAATAAAACATGTAGGTATCGTCATAAAACTAGCATGGAACATAAGAAATTATAGATACGTTTGAGACGTATCACACCTATCAATACCCACATATATGTTTTGCTACTGCCCACAAAACACACGTGTGACACAAAAGTATGAACAAAATCAACAGTTACACGAGCGACCTAGCTGGCGGCAGCTGAGGAACACCAATACGGCCACCACGGAGGGCAGTACTCGGCCATCTTCACCTCTGCAAAACGAAAAAAGAATAGTAGGCGGGCGCCTCGCTGCTGAATCTGACAAGAAATTGTTCATTGTCTCTTTCACATTGACATTGTTTCATGCTCATGTACTAGGCTAGGCGCGGATGAGGAGGTCGACGATGTTGTGAAATGTATATGTGGATTGCCTAGCCCTTTCCATCAGTTCGGACTTTTGATTCAAGTGTCTAGTGCATGAAGCTTAACATGGTATCAGAGCCTCTGGTCTCGAGTTCAAATCCTGGCTTTCACATGGTTTTCGCAATTAAGCCTAAAAATTGTTGTTGCCCCCCTCTTTAGCCACCGATGATGCCTGTTTCGGTGTGCTCTTCTTCTTTCACGTGTTGACTTCCTCTTCTCCCGTCACACGCGAGTGGGGGTGTTGTGAAATGTATATGTGGATTGCCTAGCTCTTTCCATCAGTTCGGACTTTTGGTTCAAGTGGCTAGTGCATGAAGCTTAACAGACGACACGGGCCTTCATGTCGTCGAGCAGGGGCAGGTGTTGCGGTAGAGGGAAGCACACATACACAAGAAGGCGAGTGACGTAACGAAGCGTGCACACCACTCCAGCGCACCCAACACCACCCGCTCCATGCGTCGTATATGGTCACCGCATCGAACATGTCGTCCCTCTGCAAGGCATACCACCACACATTTGATTAACTAATCCAAACTATTGTGTTGCCTTTATAGGAAACATCAAGGCAATCTTGTGATCTGTCACAGAAAAGCGGGACAACACCGTGTCACGGTAGAGATATTAGGCAGCTGCAACAATTACCGCTATGGTGGAACTTACCGGCTACGCTTTGGGCACATTTCTTGTTCTAAATCTCGTCAGCCCGAGGATAAAGTTAAGTATGACGTACATGCGAGCTCCGCAAGGATGTCAACTTACCCCACAATTTTTTGGTACTTAACTGCGGGTGCCCACGTACAAGATTAAGTGGGCTAATTATGCGGGTCCTATGAACGGCCCACTCCCACTTGCACCCTTTTCTACCGGTCATGCATCTCCCTTCTCTCGGCTAGGAGGATCATATCGGCGAATTATCCACCTGGCCTTTTTGGTGGTCATAGTTGTGGGTCTAGGATTATTAATCTAATCTGGTCGGGGTTCATGGTCAGGATGGTTATAACAAATCTTGGACGGTTACTGAACTTTTTTTTAAAACCTTTGAATTCAAGTTATCAGATTTTTTTAACTATAGTAGCTGCACGGTAACCAGAAAATTCAAAATATCTCATTTGGGTCGGTCTCTTGATTTTTTTCCCCGGTAGCGCCTTAAACGCGGCGGTCGGGAACCTCACTTACAGGTAACCAAAACCTTGCTTTTGGTGCGTTCAGCATTCCCAAGTTATGAATATCCATGGCGCCACCGATAAGAAAACGTTGCCGCCCAACGTGAGCGCATGTGGGTGGGTGTGGATCAGCAAGCTAGACACTGGATGTCACAAAGCAATCGACGATACAATATGTAGCGCTCATGGCGCGCATTGCTTTTCTGTAAAGGTCCTTCAGTAATATTAATCTCAGGTTAGTTAATTGACTCACCAGCCGTGACAGCCATTTGGACCACTACATGGCATGGCATCGCATCCACTTTCACTATCACACCATCAGTCGTTGCCGCTGAGAAGGTCGAAGCTCCTCCGGGAAATGGAGAGCAGCGGCGGCGTGGGAGAGCACCACGTCCGGATTTCGGCTTGCGGCGGACCAGCAAGCAAGGCCCCTACCGCTGGCCCACCGGAGATGGGGCTGAATCGCTTCGTCCGGTTTGTGGCGCTCATCGAGAGGCTCGGCAACGCCTTGGGCACGCTGGCCTTCACCTGGGCGACCGTCGTCCTGCTCGGCGGCTACTCCAAGGACCTCAGACTGGACGATGATTTTTGGTACGCCACGGCGATAGTGTTCCTGGAAGCTACAAGGTATGCGAAAGCAGATTCTGTTAGCACAGGCCAATACGTACGAACCCCATTTAGGCATTTGTAGGTAGTCTAAAGGATAGTTTAAAACATGTTCTTTATGATTTTCTCCTGTTTTTGACTTTTTGTACATGTGCCTAAATTAACACTTAGTAGCACCATGAATTTTTTTAGAACTTGCAGAGTATTTATGTCTAAGAACTCGCCAAGGGGTGCATATGACATAATATATGACTTTCACCATGGCATGGAATTAACACATGGCTTAATATATAATGAAATTTATTATTCAAAATAGAGGGCTATTGTAAGTGTTTCTACTTGTTGTAATAATATTACTGCTGCAAATTATACCTTTTACTTTATGCACAGTTAATTGTCATCAGAGCTTGACTGTCCATACTTGAAATTATCGTGCTACCTATTGGAAACTTCCATAGACTTGAAACTTGTTTCTCTAGGAAAACTGAAGTACTCTAGTGCTTCATTTCTGCACAAGTTTTGGCTACTGGTATCAAAATTTTGTCCAAGCGAACCATTAGGGCCGGTAACCACGGGCAACCCAAAAATAACTGTCATTTGCTCAAAAAAGTCTTTGCCATTCAAATGGTAGTTGACATAATTTTCAAAAATCAACTAAAGTTTGTCATTATTTCCACGAACTTTTGTCGATTTTTTTTCCTTTGGTTCAGTTACCGTGAGTCAACGGTAAGACTAGTAACCAGCTGGTTAGAAAAACATTTAACCCGGCATCAATGACACAAAGGCTTAGCTATGGTCCAAATTAACAAAAAAAAAAACAGCACTGCTATGATCTACATTAGTCAGAATATATTTATCCTTGTTACATGTTTTATCTTTCTTAAGCATTAAGATCTGGATGCTCACCATCTTGGATTTGTTATTTGTGCAATGCCAATATATCATTTAACACCATATCTACATACTTCAGGATGTTCACCCGCAACAATAGACTGGATTACCAACTGTTTTTTAACACCAGAGGAGCTTTTAGACCTGTTGGCTGGAATGGACTGATTGCAATCCTATGCTTTTTCGATGTTTTGGTGATCCTCCTGAACAAAGATTCTCTGTCTAATATGGGGATTCTTTTGATGGCAGTAATACTTGCAACTGGCAGGTTCCTGTCTTGGGCTCAAACTGCACATATGCAATCCACTACGCCGTGCCATATCGCTATGGAGCCCCTTGGTTGCAATCCTACTGATGGCTCCCCCTCTAACAGATAGCGTTACTCAATGCATATATATTACTGATTATAATCAATATCAAAAACTAGGCCCGTTGCCTAGATGGATAGTGTTCACAGTACTACTTGTGCCAATGCTGTTGGTAACAATAAGCAGGTTACGGTTCCCTAGAATCATCACACTTGTGCGTAGAGCTCTGGGCAGCAGACAAGTATTTTGGCGTCGAGTTATTACCAACTTGTGCATGGTTGCAGCGCTAGGAATGCAAGTGTACATGCTGCACCTAGATCCATCCGTGAACCTTCCTGTGATCTTAATAGTCCAACTGTGCGCCTTTGCGGTGGTGTCATTTGGCAACATGCAAGAGGGTGTGCTTGCTCCAAAGAAGATCAGCCTCAGCACCTTTGCCATTGATTCTCTAAACTCAGACTCACCAAAGAAACAGCTCAGCGGGATCCGGACGATGCACTACTTTCTCCAAAGGGGGCCAACCAAGGCACAACTCTTTTCAGAACTCACAATTTCTAACATGACGATGGCCAGAATAATCAGAATGTTGGATTGGACAAGTCCAAAGGATAGACCAATCAGATTATATGCCGCAAAGGTCACCACTGAACTTGCAAAGAACATCCGTGCTGTCAATTTCCCCGGCACAATGCAGCTTCTATCTGCACTCCTTGATGCTGATAGCAGACCAAAAAGAGGAAACCCGCTTCTGGTTACAGATGATGAACAGGAAGAACTACGAGATCCATTTCTGAATATAGAAGATAGCCAAGAGAAAGAACATGATGCAGTAAGGGATGTAGCTGATAACCGAGGGCAAAGACAAGACCCACTTCAAGACACTGATAACCTGCTGGAAACACAAAACCGATCGACCAAGCAAGCTTGCATCAACAAACAGAATTGTGTACTCAAGTGCTGGCAGCGGATTTCAGATAAAGAAATCAGTGTAGAAATCAGCAATGCAGCTGACCTCATCCCTAAGATCATAGGATTCACAAGCTACACAAGGGGCACGGACAATGTGAATACCAAGGTACAAGAAAAGATCTTGTTGAAGTCTTCACTGAAGGTGCTACAAAGGCTCACAAGCATTGGTGGCGAAATCGGCATAACACTGCGGTACAAGATATCAAACCATCCTTTCCTGTTAAGAAACCTCGCAGAGGTCTTGGGAAACAATAGGAGCAGCCAGGAATCAATAAAGATTGTGGCAGAAATACTCAGGAACATTGCGGTTGATGGGAACACAAGGCAGGAGATTGGTCAAATCCAACTGATCATTACCATGCTGATGCATGTATTTCTAAATGCAGAAGGAAACCCAAGTACCAATGCTGATCACTTGCTACGGAAAGTTGCTGGGCAAGCACTGGCAATGCTGACAACAGAGAGTGTCCAGAACTGCTTGGTCATATTGAGGGAACCAGAGTTCATTCAGAAACTCAAGACTATGATCCTGATCAATGATGACAGGTACATATATGTGGCGGCAAGCCTGATGCGCAATCTGTGTCTGCACGCTCGTCCCAAGCTCAAGGATTCAGACTTGAAGGAGCTATCTCATACCCTGCGAGAGGTGAGCCCTGCTAATTCAAGCAACAGATGCACTATTAGATGTGAATAATGGAATTTTCCATCTGCATATGTTCTTGTGCTCAATATATTGTGAAAATTTGTCCTGCACTTTTTACCACTGAAGTATAGCTGTATATTATATTTTTACTGACCATATGCATTCCACTACAGGTGTTGGAAAGAATAATGAATGCGGAAGGGGCAGAACTAGAGATCCTCATTGGCCTTAGTTCACAGATATGTAAAGTCATTCCTGGGGACTTTACCCGAGAACTAGAAGATGGTCAGATTGAGAGAAGATTTGCGCAGAGGCTTGTCGACACACTGAATGCAAATACAAAACCTAGTGCTCACTGTCCTGGGATCAGAAGGGTGATACTTGAGCAAATAATATACATGATAGAGTTCAATTCTCGGTTTGCATACCGTTTCAAAGAATGCAGGATGACAGAAGCCCTATCAACGGTAGAGCATACACTGTCAAAGGCTGAAAACTACAGGCTTTTCTTGGGCGACACGGGGTTTATGGAGTGTAGCACACCTCTCTCCACTCTTCTGGACAGAGCTAAAGAACTTATGGGTTGTGACTAACAACTGGATTTCATCACGTGGTAGAAGACTCCAATTTCCCCATATGATAAGCTATTTGTGGGACATCATCCATCCACAATTGCATTGAGTTGTTCATTGCAATAGAATAAGGGCGCCACAAAATTTAGAGTTGATATCAAAGAATGCAGGTTTTTGACTTTGTATGATTCTGAAATTAATAATAGTCTAAGTACTTGCTGTATTTTGAAAGAACAAAATTACTCTTTTGCAGTGAGAATAACGGATATTGTAGTTCAGCATAATAATATCACATTATCTGCAATTCATTTATTAGATTTTCTACGAGTAGTAGGTTAAAATGCATATTTGTTTGTCTTCAAATGTTTGTGAATCAATGACTGTGGACGATTCAGGTGATTATTACTCAACTTGATGTCAACATTACATGCGTTGGTAAAAACAAGAAGAGAAAATGGCTATAAGACCACTGATATTTTATAAGATATGGGAGGGTACTCTACCTATGATCCTGCATTGTGATTCAATATGAAATACCGTACAAAATATGATTCTAGTGGTGCATCTGAAGCCCAACACAAAAGCTCAATAGCATTCGTGTTGTTTAAGACTGGGGGAGTATGGTGTTTAATTAGTCCGGAATTGAGTAGTCAGAGGGCCTGGAGGCGTATGTTGTTTAATTATTTCGGAACAGAGTGTTCAAGAGGAACCAAGTGAGTACAGATCCTACAAACTCCATAACTTTGGGATGCCAATTTGCTCGTGTTAATCTTAACTAAGAAGCATCGACTTTGGCAGTGGATAAAAACCTTATTAAATGATCGAGTTTATCTAACAACAAATTGAGACAACAACCATGTAAAATCCAGGATTATTCCCAAATTCCAACACCTACAGAGCAAATGATAAAATTCCTGCTACCCACATCACGATTGGCCGCTAAACACTACAATAGTCAGTAACCATACCCAGAGACCACAGATTCAAAGCTTCCTGTATCAAGCCGCGCTGCCGATTAGAGTTGATATCACGAATACAGGTTGTTGCAATGGCAAAAGAACAATCTTGAGTGAGCGGAAACAGGTTCTTTGCAGTGACCAGTTAGAATAATAGATATTGTAGTTAATCATATCATTGAATTTGTAATTTATTTATCTGATTTGCCACAACTAGCAGTTTAAAAATGCAAATGCACTTGCCTTCAAATGTTTGTGTATCAATGCTTGTGGATGGTTCAGGCAATTACTGCTCTACCTCGCCACAAGAATGGAGAGATGTTTTATGTCATAAAGCATAGTTCATGTCAGCATTGCCTGTCTGGTAGCAGCAACATGAAAAATGGCTAAGAGACCATTGAAATTTTACAAGATATGGAAGGATCCTACATGTGATCTACATTGTGATTCACTATGAAATACCATACTAACGAATATCATCCTAGTGCTGCATTTGAAGCCGCCCAAGTGCCCAAGGATAAATCTGAATAGCCTTAAGTTTCAGCCTGATGGTGTATGCTGTTTAATTCGTAGGAAATTGAGTGGTCAAGAGGAACCAGCTTAGTACAGATCATAAAACCCCATAGCTTTGGGCTGCTAGTTGGCTAGTGTCAGCGGTGGATCAAAATCTTACACTAGAGGAATCGATTTGAACTAAAAACAAATCAAGCCAGAAACCATGTAAATTCCAGGTTCTTCCAATACTGCAACAACTGAATCGTCTACAACCCACAACGCGATTGGCTATCAGTACACTACTCTAGTCAGTAGCGATAAGCCGATACCCAAGAGACCACTGATTGGCATCAAGCCGCGCTGCAAGGGGTCCAATGTAAACCTTAAAGCTCGGCAGTTGGCACTAAATGGCCCAAATTAACCTCTGCAATGAGCGCGGCCGCTGCCCGTAGCGAGATGCGAAAGGAACGGTAACTGCACCTCTGGAAATCCGCGGCGAAGGCGGAGGCGGAGCTCGTCGGCCGGCTCCTTCCGGCCGGCGCCTTTCTCCGAGTCTCGAGACGGCAATCAGTACAGCGCAGCAGGCCGCATGAAGCTTCTGTGGTGCACCCCAAGAGAGAATGGGTCGGATAGGATCATGGCCTTGTTCAGTTCAGTAATATATTCTTCAGTTTTGTCAGTTTTTAAAAACCCTAACACCTTCCATAAGTTGGAAATTACAACAAAAAAACAATAGATTTTGAGCTGGTTATTAACAAAAATATCACCACACGGGAATGGAAAAAAGGTTATAGGAGCCTTTGATCTCACGATCTTACAACGCCTTCGCTCGGAACACTGGAATGAAACTTTAGTTAATTCCTTACTCAAACATTTCGTGTCCTGCTTTGCCAAAGAAGAAACGTTTAGTGTTTTGCCGAAACAACCATTTAAACATAGGGTCTCAGCTGAGAATTAGCTTAGTACTTAGTAGACTAATGTAGTCTTTTATAGTTGTTTCTTTTATGTTTTTTTCTAGTTTTTTACAATTTAAGTCCTTTTTATTTTAGAAGCACACAAACTAATTTTCTCCCTCTCATATTCGGTAAAATAAAATCACGCGACAAAAAATATTCGGAAACATTTTCATAATTTAAAAATTAAAAAAAAAATCAGTTGCAACCTGGCTTGCAACTGAAAAATTCTCGGTTGCAACCTTGCTTGCAACTAGAAAATTCTCACTTCCAATCACACTTGCAACTAGATAAAATCTTGGTTACAACCATAGTTGCAACTGAATAAATATCAGTTGCAATCACACTTGCAACTGGAGAAATTCTAATGGTTGCAACTAAAACAAAAATCTCGGCTGCAATCACAAGTCTTAATTGAAACCATATTTGCAACTAAAAAAATAGTTGCAACGACACTTAAAAAAAATATCTGAGTTGCAACTCCATTTGTAAGTGCAAAAAGAAATTCATTTGCAACCACATTTGCAACTGAAAAATATTTCATTACTGGAGAAAATCTCAGTTGCAACTTCAGTTGCAACTGCAAAAAAAAACCTCATTTGTAACCATACTTACAACTGAAAAAAGTTTCAAATACAACAACAAAAAAAACTCGGTAATAACCCCACACAATTGAAAAAGTCTCAGTTACAATCATACTTACAAGTTGCAACTATAATAAATAACGATAAAACTATCATATGTGCTCTCTCTATTAACCGGATTGGCGGCCGAATTGGTAGGCCTTGAGGTTCGTGTTTGCCAAGACAAATTCTATAGCTACCGTATATATGATATATAGAACAAAAACATTATGTGTCTATTTCTTGCACCAAGCAAAGCTAGGTGAGATGGTTAATACTGTACTTGAAGTTAGCTATGCTGACTGTTGTTAGATCAAGGGTTCGAATACCGTCGCTTGCATGATAGTTTTGGAAAAGCAACTTGTAAAAAAGTGTTGCATGAATTTTAGTGTAATATTTGACTATTGCAGAGTCTACTGAGCTTTAAGCTAAATCTCAGAATACTCGCAATTAGAAAATTCGTAAACCTAATATGCTTCACACAAGTGCAATTCAAATTAACGTTTTAATTACTATTTTTCAATGATTTTTGAAATTTCACCCAATTTTTGGTACACAAAAGTGAAAACACCTTTTCCAAACTTCTCCAGATAATGACACCTAGACGCCACATCATCGCTCCTTGTTTGGAGTTTTGGAAAAGCAACTAGTAAAAAAATGTTTTGGAGCTTTAAGCTAAATCTCAGAATACTCGCAATTATAAAATTCGTTAAACCTAATATGTTTCACACAAGTGCAATTCAGATTAACGTTTTAAATGTTGTATTTTTTCAATGTTTTTTGCAAAATATTTTGAAGTTTCACCTAACTTTTGGTACACAAAAGTGAAAACACCTTTTCCAAATCTCTCTAGATAATGACACCTAGACGCCACATCATCGCTCCTTGTCACGTCTAGGGTTCGAATCCCATGGCGCGCATGATAGTTTTGGAAAAGCAACTCGTAAATAAGTGTTGCACGAATCTCCGTGTAAAATTTGAGTATTACAGAGTCTACTAAGGTTTAAGCTAAATCTCAGAATACTCAGAAAATTCGTTAAACCTAATGTGTTGCACACATGTGCAATTCGGATTAACGTTTTAATTACCATATTTTTTCAATGTTTTTTGAAAAAGATTTTAAAGTTCCACCCAACTTTTGGTACACAAGTGACAACACCTTTACCAAACTTCTCCCGATAATGACACCTAGATGCCACATCATTGCTCCTTGTGGGGCATGATCCTTAGTTAATTAGCTTAATTAAAATTTGGCCAATGTATTACACCAATAGCTGGTTGTCTGGGTAAAAGAAAACACATGGGGTATTCCTGCTTTCGCCTAAACTGACTATAAATTTTGCCACCTTCTCGTAACCAAAACTCCCACCTAAACAACACGATGGTCGCCATCACCGCTTTCGGGGTTGGAGCATTGCTACGTACTCAGCGCGGCCATGCTCGATGTAGCCGGAGGAAGACATACGCTTCATGGCACTAATGATAGTACTAGTAAGGTATTCAGTGTCGTCAGCTGGTATGGGCAGCTAGGGATCTGGCTGAAGGTGCTTTTTTGGGGCTTTTTTTTGCCGGAGGAAGACATACGCTTCATGGCACTATGATAGTACTAGTAAGGTATTCAGTCTCAGTCAGTTGGTATGGGCAGCTAGGAATCTGGCGGAAGGTGCTTTTTGGGGCTTATAATCTTCGATAGTTGGCAAAAGGGGGGCAGTTGCCCCCCTCCTCCATAGCTCTACGGCCGGTGGCGGTGGAGGTGGGTGCTCGATGCCGTTGGAGTTCCGGCGGTCGACGGCGGCTCGCCAGCCCGCCACGCCATGGAGGAAGACGCATCGCACTCCCGCCATGGCGAGCACGAGAAGGAGGATGCTCACCGCGACACCAGCGTCCCATAAAAGCAACTTCTGCCAGAACCCTAGCTGGCTATACTAGCTCACCACACTAAATCTCTTACCAGTCCTAGCATCATCGGTGCCCTAGGGCGCAGGACTTCCTCCGGCGGCTACATCCAGCATTGCGGCGGTGACTAGCAACGCTGCAAGCTCGAACGTGGTCCCCATGGTGCTGTTTAGAAGTGGGGTTTTTGGGTGGTTGAAGGTAGCAAGCGATTTATAGCCAGTGTTGAGGTGGAAGAATTTGCAGAAACATCCCCCTATTTTTTTACCCAGACCACCAGCTATTTGGCCAAGTCTTAATTAAGCTGATTAAACTGACGATATGGGCCCACAAGGAGCAAAGGAGTGGTAATCAAAAGCTTCTTTTACCTTTTTCCATTCCCGTGCTAACGTCCTTTAGGGCATGAGCAACGGTGGCATACACAACTAGCTGCTTCATGTAAAAAAGTTGTTAAAAGCAACATGGTGAATTTATCTCTCCAATGAAAGCTACAACTTTAGTCAGAAAAAAGAGGAAGAGACCCCACAAATATGACACTATGTATCTCTTTCTCTCTCAAAAAATCATGCGTTTAAGGTTTAAGATCCCACTTCTTAAAGAAAAGGCTGCCTTCTCATTCGAACCTAGTTTGGATCACCCGAACCTAACTAAAGGTGTGAAGCAGCACCTCCAGGGCAGTGCATTGGGCATGCCCTTAGGCTGCCGCCGATCGACCTGGCCGGATAACATCCCCTTGGGAAAGGTGGCACCAGCAAGCAAGTAGATGCGGATACGATTTGAACAATTAGTACAACACGTGAGACAGAAGGGTTGCATGGCTGCCTTGCTCAGGCCATCTTCGTCAGCAAGAAGGAACATTGTGACGGCTTGAACCAACTTTTCAAAATAAATGTAGATGCTGCCACAGATTATTTTTGCAGCTGTATTGTTTGGCTCTGCGTGTCTTTGCTACGGAAATTACTTTGAACTTCTGACAAAAGCAGGAGTGCCTCCATCAGTTCTGTCTTAGAGCAATTCCAATAGTGTAGCCAACTTCTGGCTATAAGCCAAGTGACATGTCATCTGTAGCTAAGCTTAGAGCCAACATATACACTAGTGAGCTATAAAAATATAGTACTTTATCAATGTATGGTCCATCTTTCACTCTCACAAAGTGCCTATGAGCACGTGCTAGAGCTGCCTCTTGCATGAGAGCCCACTCTCCTTCTCTCCTCCTCTCTCTCCTCCAACTAAGCAATAATATACTATTTTAATCCTTATAGCCAGCTGACTAGGACTTATTGTACTTGCTCTTAAAGATCCGATGTGATGAGAACCCGTCCTTGACGCGCTGGGAGAGAGAGAAAGTGGGGGGATCTGTTGAAATATTGGGCCCACATTTGGTGGCCCATACTAGATTTCAGATTTTCCCTATAAATCTCAAAGCCCACTTAGTGCAGCCTTGTGAGTTTGAGCTCAAGTTGGTGGCAGCTCACTAGGGAGTGGCAAGAGGTGGGAAGTTTAGTCCCACATGGAAAGTTGGGAGGAAGTTAGACCACCTTATAAGGTGGGTTGTTCCACCACTAGTAAGTGAGTGAGAATATGAGTGCTTCACGCGCGCTCCTCCTCCTCCTCGCTCGCTCGTCTTGACTCGACTCGACACGACACGTCACGTCATGCACGCGCGCGCGCTCGTGGTGAGTGGATTGAGCCTCGAGCCGAGACTTTCCTTTCTGCAGCTTAGGAAAACGAATAGAGTCCTAGACGGACGCGTCGCAGTTAGTCGGTTCGGGTCACTCCCGGATCGTGGGCTATCTGTAACCGACTCGAAACGTTCGTGCGACGTGGGCGTGGCCCATGTTGCCTAGGGTTTGCCGAGCCTATATAATCTCTTGCCCGGCTACCGCAGAAACATATCGAATACACGAGTTAGGGTTTCCACCTCTCTCTGTGCGCCATCGTAGCCTACTCCATCCCGCGCGCCGACGTGCATCGGCGACGGAGAAGCAGGTCTCCAACCGCTCGTCGTTGTGATCCTGTACGGGAGAGGGCGAATTAGGTTTTGGGAAGCTCTGCGGCTGCTCAAACTCTTCATCACGGGTCGCCTTCCGTCGGGCGGTGCTGCCTACCATCGTCTTCAACACCGTCTACTTCGACCCGTCGTCCCTGTCGTCAACAACGTTGTCATCAACAACGTTGCTGCTGCGACATCATCCGCTACACCTCCACCGCCACCTCCACCAGATCGGTACGGCGACATATCTCGATCTGTTTAGCGATGGATGATTTACCGTTTGCGTTGCTGCTACTCATGTTGAATAATGCATCTAGTATGTTCGAGTTTCACATGTTAGTAGTTGCTTGTCATCATGTTTTATATTCTGGAATTAATCATGGAAATTGTGTCTAATTATCCAACAATCCAAAAACCTAATTGTAGGCAATTTCGAGTTAACAATGGCTGGTTTTGCTGGTGTACGAGGCCGGATAAGTTTACCGGTGTGCACTTTAGAGGTGGCAGGTTAAGGCCACACTGCGGCTTCCTCATCGAAAGTGTTCGAAGTTAGTGATGGTTTACCGAAGGAACTATATCGACCAAGATCAGAACAAGTTCAGGAAAACAATACTCTCTTCGTCGGATGCGTTCTGAGTATTCTTGCTGATCGTCTGTGTGATGTGTACATGCACATAACAGATGGTAAAGAGCTCTAGGATGCATTGAATGCTAAATTCGGTGCAACCGATGCAGGCAGTGAACTGTACATCATGGAGAGCTTCCATGACATCAGGAAGGTAAACAACCGTTATGTAGTCGAACAAGCTCATGAGATACAGTGCATTGCGAAAGAGATTGAACTCCTTAAGTGTGCCTTACCTGACAAGTTTGTGGCTGGATGCATCATCGCTAAATTGCCCCCTTCATGGAGGAACTTTGCCACAACTCTCAAACACAAGAGACATGAGATATCAGTTGAAAATCTGATAGCGTCTCTTGATGTTGAAGAGAAAGCTCGGGCTAAGGATATTACTGAGAAAGGAGAGGGTCACTAGCGCCAACATGGTGCGAAGAAACCCTACAACAAGAACAAAGGGAATAACAAGCCCTCCTTCAATAAGCCTATGAAGACTACAACCTTCAAGAAGAAGAAGATGATAAACAAAGCAGATCTGAGCTGCTTTACCTGTGGAGAGACTGGCCACTTTTCTAAGGACTGTCAGAGAGGGCTGACCACAAGAAAAAGGCGAGGCAAGTCAACAGTGACCGCTAGCAATGCTAATGGGTACGGTAATCTCTTTACTGTTCTTTCGGTATTTAAATATCCATGTTGGTGGATTGATACAGGTGCTAATGTTCATGTGTGTGCTGACATATCCATGTTCACTTCTTATCAGGTCGCCCGGGATTCTTCCGTCTTGATGGGGAATGGGTCACATGCTTCTGTTCGTGGTGTTGGCATAGAGATGAAGTTCACTTCGGGGAAGATCGTGCAGCTGAGGAACTTGCAGCATGTCCCTACTATGAACAAGAATCTCGTTAGCGGCTCCCTTCTATGCAGAGATGGGTTTAAGGTTGTTTTAGAGTCGAATAAAGTAGTTGTTTCCAAGTTTGGACAATTTATTGGTAAAGGCTATGAGTGCGGAGGCTTGTTCCGCTTTTCGCTTTCTGATTTCAGTAATAAGTCTGTGAACCATATTTGTGGCAATGTTAGTGATGATACCAGTGTTTGGCATTCTCGTTTATGTCACATTAATTTTGATTTAATGTCTCGACTATCCAGTTTGAGTTTAATTCCGAATTTCACCATTGCCAAAGGTTCTAAGTGCCATAGTTGTGTGCAATCAAAGCAACCTCGGAAGCCTCACAAGGCGGCCGAGGAGAGAAACTTGGCACCTCTAGAACTCATACATTCTGATCTATACGAGATGAATGGTGTGTTGTGATGACCCACAAGTATGGGGGTGTATCGTAGTATCTTCGATAAGTAAGAATGTCGATCCCAACGAGGAGCGAGAAGGTGTTGACAAAGTTTCGATGAAGGATTCACTGTAAATGCTCACAGACAAGTATTCGGGGGTTTTGATGTAACAGATGAATAAAGTACGAGTAAGTAAAATGCGAGAGAAATAATTGCAGCGAGTGGCCCAATCCTTTGCACAAAGGACAAGCCGGTTTGTTTACTTATAATGACCAAACGTTCTTGAGGACACACGGGATTTTAGTCTAGTGCTTTCGCTACATACATTAATCTTCATTGTTTTGATAAGTGTTGTGTGGGTGAACCTATGCTAATGTACCGCCCTTCCTAGGACTAATACATACTTGTGATTATACCCTTGCAAGCATCCGCAACTACAAGAAAGTAATTAAGATAAATCTAACCACAACCTTAAACTCTGAGATCTTGCGATCCCTCCTGCATCGATATACCAACGGGGGTTTAGGTTTCTGTCACTCCGGCAACCCCGCAATTGGCAAACAGTACAAGATGCATTCCCTAGGCCCATAAATGGTGAAGTGTCGTGTAGTCGACGTTCACACGACACCACTAGAAGAATAACACCACAACTTAAATATCATAACATTGAATACTCAACCATATAGTTCACTACTAACATTTAGACTTCACCCATGTCCTCAAGAACTAAACGAACTACTCACGAGACATCATATGGAACATGATCGAGGTGATATGATGATGAATAACAATCTGAACATAAACCTTGGTTCAATGGTTTCACTCAATAGCATCAATAACAAGTAGAAATCATTACCGGGAGAGTTTCCCCTATCAAACAATCAGATCCAACCCATTTAGCTGGCGATGACGATGTCCAGCGGTGGAGGCAGCGGTGATGATGGTGGAGATGATGATGATGGTGATGGAGATGTCCAGCTCGATGTGGTGACGATGGCGTGGGAGTTCCCCCTGGGAGAGATTTCCCCGGCCAGTTCTGCCCAGCCGGGAGAGCTCTTTTCTCTCTGGTGTTCTCCGCCCGCGAGAGGCGGCTGTAACCCTTCGTGAGGATTCCTGTGGCTTAGGTCTTAGGGACGAAGGGTTTCGCGAAGAAAAGAGGCGAAAGGCCCCAGGGCCCCACACCACATGGTGGCGCGGCCGGGCCTGGGCCGCGCCGCCTATGGTGTGGGCCACCTTGGGCTCAAGGCTCCTCCTTCTGGCCTCCTTCGTCATCTGGAAAAAATAAGATTTTGGTAAAACTTCCTTCCACCAGTTGATCTTCCAAAATATTGCATCTGACGGTGCTTTTTCCAGTAGAATCCTGGCCCCGGTGCTCGATCTCCAAATAATCATAAACATACAAAATAGATGAAATAACATAAGTATTGTGTCCCAATATAAAATATATCAATGAATAACGGCAAATTATGATATAAAATAGTGATGCAAATTGGACGTATCAACTCCCCCAAGCTTAGACCGCGCTTGTCCCCACGAAACTGAGCTCGATAGACGGGGCCACATGTTTATGGGGTGAAGAGTCGATAAATAAAATACGGACAAGAAGAGCATCATATCCATTCACACAAGACATTCTAGTAAACAACTTCCTCATATAACTCAACTTGAAACAAGTATAAAGTAATCACAAATAAAAGGTGCATAAGAAATCATAATTGGTGATGGCAAACTTTGTTCTTGGTCAGAGAACAGTTAACAGATTATACTTATCTATTGAGCAGCACTCTCATATTAAAGCTTATGGTAAACTTGCATACTCAATTATATTAATCATTGATGACTTTCAAAGCTATATTCATTTAGGTAAAACTTGTACTAAACAAGAAAGAGTAAAAAGACATGATGAAGCAAATCACAATATAGTAGTTTGATCACAACAACTCAAATGCTTCCTTGAGATGGAGGAAATAGGTTTACTGAAAGAATCATAGTAAAAGGCAGGCCCTTTGAAAGAGGTAAGTAGGGATTAAATCATGTGCTAGAGCTTTTCGGTTTTGGAATCATATAAAGAGAATAAAAGTAAAGTTTTGAGAGGTGTTTATTAGATTTGTCAACGGCCCAGTGCTTGATCTATCATGCTTTCATATAGAGACCTCAAGAGCGGCTCCCATGTAGGACGTTATCTCCACCCAACCAAGGTAGATCATCCCTCTTCTATTTTGTTTACACATATTATTTTAGTTTATTTAAGGATGACACTCCCCCAACCTTTGCTTACTGAAAGCCATGGCTAACCGAATCCTCGGGTGCCTTCCAACAATCTCATACCAGGAGGAGTGTCTGTGCAAAATTAAGTTGCTTACTGATGAATCGGGGGCCAAAACATGTGAAGAGAATTATTAATGAAAGTTGATTAATTTGGGGTTGGGAACCCCGTTGACAGCTCTTATTGCAAAATTATAGGATAAGTGGATGAAGCCACTAGTCCATTAGTGGAGGCTGCCTAACAAGACTGAAAGATAAAACACCACATACTTCCACATGAGCTATAAAACATTGACACAAATAAAGAGTAATAAATTTTGAATTATTTAAAGGTAGCACATGAAGTATTTACTTGGAATGGCAGAAAATACCATGCGGTAGGTAGATATGGTGGACACAAATGGCATAGGTTTGGGCTAAGGTTTGGATGCACGAGAAGTATTCCCTCTTAGTACAGGTCTTTGGCTAGCAAGGTTAAATAGCAAGCATAAGAGTTGAGGGAAACAAACAAATATACATATGATAGAAACAATCATGCATCTTACTTGTAAGCACAAGCAGTTTTAACTTTAGAATACTAAGCTAAGCTGATAAGAAAGATAATAACATCTTCTACATGTATTTACTCTATTCTTCTTGAACTCAAAGTGTTGTTACTATTGACCATTGCTAAGTTTACCAAAAACCAGATAGATTTACTTAATGCTCCCAGAGAGCAATACTAAAATCAAGATCAATCATAGAAAAAGTGCAAACTAAAATAAGGTGTGCAATATGTAAAACGATAAGACTTCTCATTAATATTCCATAATGATAACTCACACCAAGAGAGATACATAGACAAACTAAAGGAGAGATACTTTACCGCAACCCATCTCATACGATAACTTCCCTACTAATGATATGACACTACTTGATAGTAAAAAGTAAAAGGTAATGATAATGTGATACCTGGCACCTCCCCAAGCTTGGAACAAACAGGGGGATGCCAGCCCGATGATGAATCAATCCTTTGGTGATGGTGGTGATGAATTCCCGTCTTCAGACTTCCAAGATAGAGGCTCCCCATCAACAAATGACATCTTGGTCTCGGGAATCCTGAAACTAGCAGCACGACTTATATGTTTAAACCTGTTTTCATACTCACAGTTCTGATTATGAATGTCATAGAGTTGAGCCTGGAGTTTGTTGGTGGTGTCGTGAAGTGAGAGGATGTCGCCCCATAGCTTTGCAGTTTCCTTCTCGTGTTCAGCAATGAGTTGAGACACAATCTTGTGGAAGATATCCACTTCACGCTCGGCCATCTTCTTGTAATGAAGACCTCTTGTTCTAGCTTCTCCATCCTGTCTTCAAGCTTCCTTCTCCTTTGGGACCCTGAACATCTTTGATCCGTTTTCCCTCGGCGAGCATCAACTCCTTTGGGTACATCCTCGGCTCCTCCATGTACAAGTTGCCAACATCTTTGCAGGAGCTGTCCTCGGAGCTTCCGACGAGAACATGATGGCTCTAGATCCGAAACAAGTCCTGCAGAAACAGCTGGAAACAAAACACGTCGAGAAAACGATGTACGGACCTCCAGAGGTCCGGGGGATTTTATAATAAAAATTTTAGGAACAAACGGAAAGTACCGGTCGAACCCAGTCGGAAGAAAGGGGCGACGGGCGGGTGCCACCATGGTCGGCGCGGCCGGGCGGAGACCCCGCGCCGGCACAATGGTGGCACGCCCTCGTGCGTCTTTTCCACTCCGTTTCGATCTCGTAATTTTTTATATTTTCCAAAAACAACAAAAATATTGTTCGGAAAGTAAATTGCGAACTTTTCATTACCGATCTTGTTACCTATTCAAAGAGTCGAGTTACGGATACATCAATTTGTCCTTTGATGGCCTCGGTGTTTCACTTGAATAATATCAACATCAACATTATAAGAATCACTTGAGATATAATTTGAGTCTTTGTTCATTCACCACTTGCGTAGCATTGCCTTGGAGAGCTAATTTTAATTTCTCCGGAACGATACACCTCCTCAACAACATACGGTCCTTCCCATTTTGAGAGTAATTTCCCTGCAAAGACTAAGAAGAGACCGATACAATAGGACTTTATCCCCAATATTAAACTCTCTTTTGATAATCCTTCTATCATGCCATTTTTTAACTTTTTCTTTAAAGAGTTTAGCATTTTCATAAGCTTCACTTCTCCATTCATCTAGAGAACTTAATTGCAGCAACCTCTTATTACCAGCAAGTTTAGGATCTTTATTTAATTCTCTAACATCCCAATAAGCTTTGTGTTCTAGTTCTAAAGGTAAATGACAAGCTTTTCCGTAAACCA